>JAMJFZ010001100.1:2087500-3287500 GCA_026225945.1 Cricetomys ansorgei | reverse complement strand
ATACAAAGTGATTTAGTAAGTACTTGGTGATAAAATAATCATACTTTACTTTTGTAATAGTTTTATCAGATAGATAAAAGTTGCTATAATTTAAAGAAATAGGCTAATAAGAGAATAAAAATAATAAGAGTAAAGGAAGATCCAGTACATAGTAGAATAATGTTAAAGTCACAGAGTAGATGCTGATGAATTCAGAAGTTAGGTCCAGGGGAATGATAAGGAATAGGATTGTGTGGGGTGATAAAATTAACAGGAGTGAGTTGGTGAGGCCAGTGAGATGGCTTAGCAGATAAGGATCTTGCAGTCTAGCCTGACAATATGAGTTCAATTCCAAGAGCCCACAAAGTAGAAAGAGAGCACTGAAACCCACAAGTCCTCTGTCCTCCTTATGTACACCATAGCATGTATATACCTCCCCCACTTCAAAAGATGGGTTTTTGTTTGTTTTAAGAATAAATTGGTGGAATAGAGACACAAATGTAATTGTAAGAGGATGATGCTATACTTTTGGATCATGGCGGTCCTTCATTGCCAACATAATGAACTAAGCTTTGGTAAAGTTTAACTTTGCTTGTATTTCTGTATGTATGTATGTATGTGTGTCTGTGTTGAGTATTTTTATGCAAATGCCTATCACCTCCGGTAGTAGATCCCCTAAAGCTGGAATTAAAGACAGTTGTAAAACACCTACCCAGTGTAGGTGCTGGAAATGAAGTCTGGTCCTTTGGAAGAGCAGTGTGAACTCTTAACCAATGAGCCATCTCTTCAACTCTTAGGAACTAGGCTTTTAAAATACCAACTGTGAGAACAAATAGTTATTAAATGTATTTTAATATGCACAGTTTGTTTCACAGTTCCTTAAAATATCCACTTCAGTATAACATCTTTTAATATCTAGAGACAAAACAAAATTATAAATAGCTGTTATCACAGATCAAAAAATGATAAGGCTTACTACTTTATGGAAATGAGAAAAGGGAAGGTGCCAGGAAATGTGAGGATAGAATTCACAGTAGCAGACCATTCACTGAAATTTAAAGAGGAAGGGATAGTAAAAACCCAAGAAGTCCCACTTCTAAGTGGTATCTGTTAAGAAAAGAAAGAGATAAAACAGTAAAGAATGGAAGTTAAGTAGAGACTTGTAGATGATGGTGTGAAGAGGAGAACAACTAAAGATAAGAGTTTTATATAATACCCCCACTTAAGATAGAAAGTTTCATGAATTGGAATATATTAACTTCACCTTGAAGATCAAAGACTAGAAGATGATGCCCAGGCACAGTACTGACCTGAGCAAATATGAGAATTGAATTTTCTGGAATGAAATAAATGATAAAGGAAGTAAATCAAGTATATATGGATAATGAATTATAGTCAACAAATGTGGCTTAGAAACTGATTCTTACAAAAATCACATAACTCTAATCAGACATTAACATTTTCTCTTATTATTTAGGGATCAGACTTGTTATAACATAATTCCACTCTACAATTCAATGAAGAAGAAAGTTTTGTCTGACTCTGAGGTATGTAACTTATTTCACTGGTTACTACATTAATTAACACTATATATTATAGTATACTAAATATGATTCACACGTAATAGTTTACAGATTAAAGTTGTTAAAAAATTCCTTTTGCTCAGTACTATATTGGTCACTGTTGCTATTATATTTAGAATTTACTTGAGATTAAAAACAAAGTTTTAATGGGGTAGACTGTAATTAGTGAAGTGCCATTGGATATGCATTAAGAATTTCCTAAAGTATAAAAGGAAGAACTACCAAATGATGAGATCTACAATGTTTCATGAATTTGGTGTTTTATTGCCTCAAAGGAAGAAGAAAAAGATGCTGATGTACCAGGAACTTCTACCAGAAAAAGGAAGGTAACAGCGTTTTGGTGTTGATAGCATTTTTTTTAATAGAAGTAATTTTATTATGCTAAAATATACTAAATGATTCTTTTATTCTTAGTAATACTAAAAGTAAATTAAGTGTTCAAATAATTTTTAATTAGAAAATAAATATTTTTCAAGAAAGATTAGTATTTTATTGAATTAGTATTTTATATGGGTTGAATATCCCTAATCTGAAATCTTATGTTCAGAATGCTCAAAACCTCTCAAGGTTTGAGACAGGGTTTCCCTGTTGTTACTCTGGCTGTCCTGGAACTCACTCTGTAGATCAGGCTGGCCTCGAACTCACAGAGATCCACCTGCTCTGCCTTCATAGTGCTGGGATTAAAGACATGCACCACCACTGCTCTGCAGTTTTCATATTTTTGATTAGCATTCCTCAGCTGGTAAAGTCTATGCAAATATTGCAAAACAGAAAGACTCCATGCCAGTCTTTTCAGGCTAGGTGTGCTCAGTCTATGCCTAAGTACCTAAGATAGTATATAAAGCACAAATTGGGGTTAGTGTGAGACTTCAGTGAGTACAGTGCTTGCTCTGCAGGCATCAGGCCCTGAATTTAATCCCCAGCACCCACATAAAAAGGCAGATGTGTTGCAGCTCATCATAATCCCAGTGTTGAGTAGGTGAAGACAGAAGGTTTCTTGGGGCTTGCTAGCCAGGGAGCCCAGTGTCCCAATGTGAAACCCTGAACAATGTTTTTCAGTGGTTAAGAGAGCATACAACTTGGTTCCCAGGCCCTTGTTGGGCAATTAATAGCCACTCTTAGCTCCAAGGTGGGAGTATGTTCTGATGCCTCCAGCCTTTATGGGCATCTGCACTTAAGTGCGCAGATCTACTCACATGGACGTAATTGAAACAAAATCAATCGACGGCCTGATGAAACACATCTTTAATTTTAGCACTAGAGAGGCAAAAGCAGGCAGATCCATGAGTTTGAGGCCAGCCTGGTAATACATTCTAGGCCAGCCAGGGCCACATAGAGAAAGACTCTATCTCATAGATAGATGGATATATAGATAGATAGATAGATAAGGATAATTTTAAGAATGAAAACAAAGTTGATGACTCTTGAGAAATGGCACTAGATGTGTCACATAGGCCTCACATATGTATACTCTCACAGGCATGCACATACACCAAAAAAGAAAGAAAAGAAATATGTTGCATAATAGCTGTTAATAATATACTGTGTGATTTTATTTCAGGATCATCAACCTAGAAGAAGGTTACGCAACAGAGCTCAGTCTTATGATATTCAAGCATGGAAGAAACAGTGTCAAGAATTGTTAAATCTCATATTTCAGTGTGAAGATTCAGAGCCTTTTCGACAGCCAGTAGATCTTCTTGAATATCCAGTAAGTATTTCTAAAATAACTTTTTCACAACTGTTCGTTATTCAACTAATTTTTATTACTGTGCTTCATTTCCTCATATGTTCATACATGTTCTCATTGCCTACTCAGTTACCAAGAACTCTTAAGTTGGACAATGTGGTAAAATGGAAAAAGACCTAAAATATGCCTCTAAAGAACTGGCTGGCTAGGTGGTGGTGGTGGCACATGCCTTTAATTCCAGCTCTCGGGAGGCAGAAGCAACAGTGGGGTAAATTGGCTTAATGTGAAACTCACCTTCCTGGAATTTCAGAATTGAGTTTATGCTATATACAGTGCTCTAGGGTTCCCTTTATTTTCTGCAAATTCTCTGTTATTTTAAAATAATGGATTTTCAAGTTCATTTTTTGCTATTAGTTGCTTGTGTTTTGAGTGTTGATGTTTTTATTCTAGACCTATAAATATTAATCCTATGCAGAAACAAATGAGGCCTTGGGCTATGGTTAGGAAAAAATTTAGAACTGAGATCCCACTCTGAACCAACTGTGAAAGATTTGCATTCTGATTAAAAATCTAGAATAATTCCTTCCACAATGAATCATGTCATTCCTAGCTCTAGTGTGAGGGGGCATCTCCTTAAAGCATGTGATACGAATAGGCTTAGAGTCTAAATTTATACTTTATGATACAAAAATTATAAAACTTCTTCATGTAGGATTGGAAAAAAGTAAAAGACAAAAATCAGCAAATAGAAAGTAAAAACTAATATTCATTGAAGTCATTAAGAAAGTGTGTTTCTAACCATATTGGAATCAGAGTAGAAATCATTAACGGGAAAATCTCCAAGGTAGTAGTTCAAACTGGCCTAAGGTTCATAGTCCTTTTGCCTCTGCCTCACAAGTTGCTAGATTATCAGCATTCAGACTACTAAGTCTGGCTGAACAGTACAGTTGTACATACTCAGCAGATCAAACAAGTCTGTGGTAATTAAAAAATGACCTTAATGAAAATGATTACAAACTGAGTATCAAAATTTATGGGATGCATTTACAGTAGTGTAAGGAATTTTTGTTTGTTTGCTTATCGGTTCTCTAGATAGTGTTTCTCTGCTGTAACTCTAGCTGTCCAGGAGCTCTGTAGGTCAGGCTGGCTCGAACTGAGAGATATGCCTGCCTCTGCCTTCTGAGTGCTGGGATTAAAGGTGTGCACCACCACCACCACCTGCTTAAGTGTATAGAATTTTAAAACTAAGTGTAGACTGCAGTGTATCAGAACTCTTGAAATCAATAATGTATGCTCATTTAAATCAGTGCTTATTGAAAATGTGCAGCACACACTGTACTATAGTGATCATTAGCTTTTCTGTTTTGTTCCATCTTGTTGCCTTATTTTATATCCAGTTTACTTCAACAGTTAAGTTTTTCATTATGCAAAAAGTACAGGCTTTTTGACATCTATTTCTTTTTATTATTATTTTTTATTCCAAAATTCTAATTTGTTAAATTCTGAAACTTGCAATTACTGTAACTTCAGCCTCTATATATAGATGGGATG
This sequence comes from Cricetomys ansorgei, assembly GCA_026225945.1. Lineage (NCBI taxonomy): Eukaryota > Metazoa > Chordata > Mammalia > Rodentia > Nesomyidae > Cricetomys > Cricetomys ansorgei. Next base: position 3,282,697 of record JAMJFZ010001100.1, on the reverse strand, counting down.
TCTTGGGGGAGTTTTAGATTTATTTTTGTTGTATGTATTAGTGTTTTGCCTCCATGTATTTATGTATACCATGGGTATGCCTGATGATTGCAGAGTTCAGAAGAGGTCATTGTATCCCCTGAAATTCGGGTTAAAAGATGGTCATGAGCCACCATCTAGGTGCTGGAAACAGCACTGATCCTCTGCAGTAGCAACAAGTGCTCTTACCCACTGAGCCATCTCCAGCCTCATTTTGATTGTATATCTTCATTTTATAGTATTTCTGTAATTCTTTAAATTTATAGGTATGCTAATTTTTTAGGGTTTTATTCTTTTGTTTTTACGAATGATTATTAATGGTTATGACTTAACTTATCAAAGTCCTATGAATTCTGCTGTAAAGTGATACTTTGGTGGTAATAGTAATAATACTACCTGTTTCCTTCTCTCCTAGGACTACAGAGACATCATTGATACTCCAATGGACTTTGCTACTGTCAGAGAAACTTTAGAGGCTGGGAATTATGAGTCACCAATGGAGTTATGTAAAGATGTCAGGCTCATTTTTAGTAATTCTAAAGCATATACACCAAGCAAAAGATCAAGGGTATATCATCTAACTATTTTATATTGTTAAAAGGATGTCAAATCTCTAAAATTTTTGCTTAAAACTTTGAGCAAAATTAACTATTATGTTACTAGCATTAATATATCAACATTAATGGTGACCTACTGCTTTCTACTGTGCTTTTTTTGTGATTCAAACACTGATGTCATTCTTTTATGTTCAAGAATGTTCCTTTTTTAAAGGTAATATCATTGTTTTATTAAATACTAGAGCCTTCTAGGCTTAGCTTTTCTACCTAGTTCCATAGTAATGGGTAGAAACAATTGAGAATGACTAATAAAAGTAAAAATTCACTTACCTTTGTTTGATTAAAACATAGCTTCCTTCACAAGATGGGCAGTACAGTAGTACAAAGTTCACATTGATGATTGTCCTAGGTAGTAAGGGAACTAGTTTCCAACCCTTTGGGGTAGTTTGAATATGGTAGAATTCATGATGAAGAATTTTGCCACTCTCCCAAATTGAGAATCTTTTCTGTTAGACATCTCTGATAATGTCTAATCTAAATTCAATAATTTAATTGTAAAATTCTTTAGTTTACTTTCCATCAGAAGAGACTGAAAAAAGTAAATACAAACAACAGTATTTAACTTGTAGAAAATTTTACTAGAAAAATACTTTAAGTTACAGTATTTACTAAATAGGCATTTTCTCTTGAAGAATATTTGACCAGTTCTATGGATATTTTTTCTCTCCATAGATTTATAGCATGAGTTTACGCCTGTCTGCGTTCTTTGAAGAACACATTAGTTCAGTTTTGTCAGATTATAAGTCTGCTCTTCGTTTCCATAAAAGAAATACCATAACCAAAAGGAGGAAGAAACGAAATAGAAGCAGCTCCCTTTCCAGTAGTGCTACATCAAGGTACTTAGTTCCTTTTAAATGACATTAACCAATCTATAACTTTGTCATCTAAATAATAGAACTTGGTGGTTTTTAATGCTTCCTTTACTATTCCCTATATTGCAGAATGATATATTTGACATGCAAGTGCCTATGATGTGGAGGATTTTTAATCTTTTAAACTAAAGCTTTACTAGTGTAAGTGCTTAAATTCACACTGCTAAATCTATACAGTAAAACAGCATTTTTAGGATAGTGATGGCATCATGCTTTCTGTCATATAACTGTAGCATTTAAGATGATCCTTCACTAAATATCACTTCTCAAAGGCTCACAACCATATGAAATCCACTACAAATTTTCATATTTTAACATATTTCATAATAGTACAAGTGTTGAATTCAGTAGTATTGTAAAACTTTATTCGGAGAATTGTTAAGAATGACTAACAATGTGATCTAATCTTATTTACAGCCCTGAAAGGAAAAAACGAATCTTAAAACCCCAGCTGAAGTCAGAAGTACCTACCTCTCCATTCTCTATACCTACACGATCAGTACTACCAAGGCATAATGCTGTTCAGATAAATGGTAAACCAGAATCCAGTTCTGTGGTTCGAACCAGGAGCAACCGTGTGGCTGTAGATTCAGTTATCACCGAGCAGCCATCTACATCATCAGCCACTAAAGCTTTTATTTCAAAAACTAATACATCTGTCATGACAGGAAAAACAAGTAAGACTTAATCACAATTTCTACATTAAGGTGTGATTTTTCTTTTTTAGAAGCTTTTGATTTTCTGTGGGTTTTAGTCATTACCTGAAGCTGCTGTTTTTGCTTTCTTTATTGTGTTTTTCTCTTTTTCAAGTTTTTCACTTTTTTAAGTGAAAGAAAAGAAAATTGAGGTTTAGGAATATTTTTGTTGAGTAAAACAATAACAAACTGATATAGCCTGCCCAAATTTAAACCCGAGGCTTGGTAGAAATTTGCCAAGACTTGACTTCTTAGTCTTGAATTGAGGAGAAAGCTTCTAGTTAGGCTGCGCTTGTTAAATTTTTCTTGTAGCCTTTTCTTTCTAGAAGGTGGATTCCTGGGCTTGTCTGGTATGCATAAGGTTCTGGGTTCCATCCTAGAACCACAGAAAACTTTAATAGTTATCACCCAGTTTTTGTACTCTTGGCTAATCGAAGTAGTTCAGGTTAGAAGCAATCCCACAACTTTTGCTTATGTTTGAGTTCAGCAAGTCTTGTCTTCTAATCTTTTTACATTTGTATTTTAGTACTAGAGAATTCTGTGAAACATTCCAAAGCTTTGAGTACGCTTTCAAGCCCTGATCAGCCAACATTTGGCCATGGTACGAGAAATAATTCTGCAAAAGAAAATATGGAAAAGGAAAAACCTGTCAAACGTAAAATGAAGTCTTCTGTACTCTCAAAAGCATCCACACTCCCAAAGTCATCAGCTGTCATTGATCAAGGTAAATATTACACCTGGGTGTGGTGGTACACATGCTTCTTTGGAGAGGTGAGACAGGAAGACCACAGTTCTTAATGAGTATCCTGCTTCAAAAAAGGTAAAAATAAAAATGTAAATTGTAATTTTGTAATCAGATGCAGTAGATCCTTCTTAAAATTAATGTTTTTATAGGAGTTGAACTTTATTTTCACTTTTGGGTGTCAATTTAAAAGTTAAAGAGTGTATAGTCAGTAATTTCCAGTAATTCAGTAATTTGCAGCATTGTATCATAAGCAAAACATTGTCTTAACAATTTTAAAGAATAAACAAAAGCATATGGAAGTAAAATATTCTATAATTAAAGGCTTTGAATGTTATAAACTAGTTTCTAATTTCATTGTTAAAAACCTAAACAAAGACATCTTCCAAATAGTATTTTGTTAACCCACTGTAGCATAATTCATATTTATTAAAAAACAAACAAAAAAAACACATAACAAAATACACTGACCTTTACTAATGGTAACTCACTAGTTAACAACTTTTTTTTTTCTTACACTTAGAATTCCAAAGGCTTTATGATTGAAACATGGGAGAAAGCAACTAATAAAATATTCTGTAAGACATATTTTTTTAAAAAGTTACCAGGATAGCCCAGTAATAAGCATTTTGTATCATAACTTTTAAAAAATCTGTTTTAGACATTTCCCTGATATGCTCACCAGAAACCTTGCTCAGATTTTCTTGGCTAAAATGGCCTCATTTCACTTTAGAGACATTATATTCTACCTACCTACAAAGACTAAAATCTGAGTGTCAACCTAGCCTGTAAATCTCTTCAGCACTCCTTAGATTGTTTTATTTCTCTTTGTCTCTAACATTTCTTAAGCCCATCTTCTCTTCTGTGGTTGTAACTCAACCTCATGTTAGTTTTAATCCCTGACTGTTCTTCCATCTCACTTTCGGCTCTTACCCAGTCTGTCTTGTCATTTCTTTACTGTCCTTGTCTCACTTCCTTGTTCTTTAGTCTGCCATCTCCTCTGTTTTCTCTCCCCCATTTCCATTTTCTTTCTTGTTTTACCCTCATCCAACACCACTTCAGAGTCTCTAAACATCTTTGCCCTCTCTTCTTCCTTCTTTGAAAGGTCCTTTTTCTCTCTCCTAATTTGTCTCCTGTTACCTTTTAACTCTTGAAATCATCTCCAGGAATCCTTAAAAAAAGTTTTCCACTTTATATTTGTGGTTGTTTTGCCTGCCTGTATGTCTATGAAACATATGCATACGGTGCTTATGGAGGCTAGAAGGGGGGGGGTCAAATCCTCTGGAACTGGGGTTAGAAATAGTTGTGAACCACCTTGTGGGTACTGAGAATTAAACTGTGGATCCTCTGAAAGACAAGCATGCATCTGAGCCATCTCTTCAGCCCAATTTCTTATTCTTAATTACCTGTACTTACCACGTAGACAGGAATTTTAATAATCAAGCAAATGACTTTGATCATGACAGATTTTCATTTCTTAATTTTTTTTTTATTCTTGAAACTTTTATATGGTTATATAATGTATTTTGATCATGTCATTAATTCCCCCACAAACTACCACTGTTGCCTTCGCTGTATTCCTCCAAACTCCATATTCTCCTCTTTTGTTATTAATACACTGAGTCCAGTTATACTGTCATTATTCACATGGGTTTGGGACTACTTATTGAGGAATGAACAATATACTAGCAGCCGTATCCTCAAAGGAAGTGATTGATCCTCTCTTATCAGCCCCTAACTGCCTATAGCTAGCTACTCCATCAAGCATGGAGACTCAGGAGCCCCTACCCCATACATACTGAAATTTTGACTTGCTTTATCTTATGCTAATAACCACAGCTGCTGTGAGTTGATGTATACAACAGCCACGTTACATCCTTAAGTCAGTATTTCACCACTCTCCTCCCTATCTTCCAGATCTTATTCTTTTCACCCTTCTACCTTGTTTGAACAGAGATTGGTATCGATGGTTCATCCACAGCTGAGCACTCCATTATACTCTGCAATTGACTAAATTTTAGTTTCACCATCATCCACTGAAGAAGACAGATTTTCCAACCAGTTTATAGCAACACAAATCTATAGTACAAACTTAAGTATTTAGTAGAAGGCCATTTGACAGTATGACCATTAGCAAAACAAACAAACCAAAAACATCAAGAGCCTGTTCAACCTCCTAGGGCTTATGGTAGTGGTTCTCAACCTTCCTAATGCTGCAACCCTTTACTACAGTTCTTTATGTTGTGGTGACTCCCAACCATAAATAAGATTTTAAAAATAGCTTACAAAGTAATGTATTTCCATAAGGCTTTTTCATATATCCTAGGTTGGACTAACCTGCCCCTAATCCCTCCTCAGTCCTCCTATTTCCACTAAGTTAGTTTAACTCCACGTATTCCCCCACTTCTTTCATGTGGCTATGTTGTGTTCACTCTCATTTTTTTCTTACCTTTTCTACCTAGTTTTGGTTTGAGCTCCATTTGTGAGATACTCAATACTAAGTATTGTTTCCTAATTCCACTTGCCTGCAACATCTTTTTCTATCCTTTTACCCTAGAATGGAACTTATTTTCTAACCCAATATGCTAGTCTGTGTCTTTTTTATTGGGGAGTTCAAGCTATTGATATTCAGAGTTAGTATTCAAAGTTTTGTCTGTATTCTTATCATTTCATTGGTGTTTTGTTTTGTTTTCTTGTACTGTTTTCTGTCTTTTCTGTTTTCATTAAGAATCTTTTCTCAGGGGCCAGTATGATGGGTCAGCAGGTGAATGTGCGTGCCTTACAAGAGGCAACCTCATTTCTGTCCTCAGAATCCATGTGAGAGTAGGAGAGAACTCCCTCTCAGTAGTTGCCCTATTAATTCCACAGATGCATGGTGACACATGTGCCACTCGCACATGGACATCATCATCTGAGTGCACACAGAAAAAATAAATTAAAAAATAAAGAGAATATCTAGATAATAGCTGCAGAAATTTGTCAATACTTTTTCTCATTTTAGTTGTTTAATATTATTATTGTTATTGTTGGTATTATTATCATTATTATTATTATATCATATTCTATTATATAGAAGTATATTGATGCCCTAACTGGTTGGAGAGCTAAATAACAACAAAAAAGTCATTATATATTAAATATTCTATTGTTCCCTTTCAGGAGATTGTAAGAACAATGTTCTTATACCAGGAACCATTCAAGTAAATGGCCATGGAGGCCAGCCATCAAAACTTGTGAAGAGAGGACCTGGGAGGAAACCTAAGGTAGAAGTTAACACCAACAGTGGTGAAGTTACACACAAGAAAAGAGGTAGAAAGCCCAAGAAACTGCAGTGTGCAAAGCAAGAAAACTCTGAGCAAAATAGCATGCATCCCATCAGGAGTGATGTAGTTCCTTCTTCAACATGCAACTTTCTTTCTGAAACTAATGTTGTTAAGGAGGATTTGTTACAGAAAAAGAGTCGTGGAGGCAGAAAACCCAAAAGAAAGATTAAAACACAAAACCTAGATTCAGAACTCATAGTTCCTACAAATGTTAAAGTGTTAAGGAGAAGTAACCGTAAAAAAACAGATGATCCTATAGATGAGGAAGAAGAGTTTGAAGAACTCAAAGGCTCTGAACCTCATATGAGAACTAGAAACCAAGGTCGAAGGACAGCTTTCTACAATGAGGATGACTCAGAAGAAGAACAGAGGCAGCTGTTATTTGAAGACACCTCTTTGACTTTTGGGACTTCTAGTAGAGGACGAGTCCGAAAGTTGACTGAGAAAGCAAAGGCTAATTTAATTGGTTGGTAACATGAAGCAAAATATTGTACTTCAAAATCTATAAAGCAGGTACAGTAAAGGAGTAAGTAGAACCAAGGTTTCTGCTTCCTGGCTGCTATGATGGATTAGGGAATGTTACAATTTGACTTGGAAAAAGGAAAAAAAAAAAAAAAAAAAACATAAAAACAAATTTACTTCTTTGAATGAAAAAAGAAAATCTATATACATATATATTTCAAATGTTTGCTATTTATTACCCTTAGGTAGACTATTCATTTCCACATTCATTTCATTCACTGTTTGAAATTGAGGACCTGTTACAAATTCCTGATTTATTTATGGAAGAGCGAGCTCTGCTACACTCTTAAGAAGCATAGTATTCCTAGTGATAGAATGTTTCCTGTGAAATTTGAATTATTTTTGACCAAGTAAGGTACATTTTTATTGATATAAAAGTCATGCCCCTAGGAAGAAAGTTGTAACAGAGTAGCAGTACATTAAGAAACGTTTCCTCTAAAGATAACTTTAAAGTTCCCACCATTTGTTACCCCAAAAAGTGTTGTTAGTTGTAGGATGTTCAGCTACAAAATATTCTAGAGGAAGCTTTTGTTTTACTCCATTTCTGCCAAACTTAGGAGAAAATGTATTGATGCAAAGGAAACATATCCACATTGGAAAACATTTGACTGTCTAATTTTTCAGACCTTGATTCTTATATCAGTCACTCTATCTCTGTTTATTGTGCCAAAGACTGAGAATCAGTGCAGTGGAAAGCCTGCTTTTGACTGTCAGGACAGCATACACTTTTCAATACTGGAAAAGCTATATATTCTGAAGAGCAAGTTATTACAGAATTATGCTGAGTTGTATCTTTTTTTGGTACTAATAGTAGGAAAATAATGCACTGGTGGGTCCTTTGACAGAGATATCTTAGAGAAAATGTTTAAGTGGTTAAAGGATTCAAGGAAAATACAGGAAACAAAGTATGGGACTTGATGTTTACTTGATCTGGATTAATGTCATTTTTAAACTTCGGACATATCCAATAGGCTAAAATGACTTACAAAGAACCGTGTCTTGTGTGCGTGTGTATATTGATAAATGAGTGTGATTGAATATATATACAAACGCATACTTAAGTACTATTACCCAGGTATAAATTCTTTTTTCAGGATTTTTTTAGATAGTAGTAGAATAAAAATAATTTTAAAATGTCATACTTTATAGTTTAATTTTAAGGAAAAGATTGGTTATTTTCAATTATTAAAAGTTAAAAATAGGCCAAATCACTTTTTATGCAATCATGTTTTATATACAGTGGTCTCATTGCACATTGTGTTTTTTCTGCACTTTTTACAGTATCCTTATCACGCTGATATCTCAATATACACTCTAAAGAGAAACTCCCATTTAATGATTGTGCCTTGTATTCTATTATTTTTTGCATCATTAGTAAAATTAAGTTGTCTATTGTAAATGATAACTATATGACTTAGGAGAATGTATTACTATATGTACTGCTATGGGAAAAGGAAAGCAGTTATTTATTTGTTTATGGTACATTAGTTATTTTATACCTTGAAAACCAACATAAATTGCCATTTCTATTGTTTAAATTTTTTTTTTTAAAGTTTAAAGAATGTAGTATATTCTGAGGACTGATATGGTACAAAAATGTAATCAAATTTTTCAGATACTACATTTTTAAAAAGGAAGGATGGGAAAAGTATATATCAGCATGACCCTGATGTAGACAATAAAGTCTTTAATTGAACCTTGGCAAAATACATGATTAGATTATATAATTGTTTCTTTGTTTCCAATAAGGATAAATGTTAACTGTCATTTAACTGTCTTGAAGAAGAATGAAAAGTGATGCATTTGGGCTTTTTAGATCATTTGTAAACGAAATTTGTACAGAAACCCTCCAGTGAAACTAAGTGAACCATTTTCCAGATCTTGACTGGATTGCTGTGATTTTACAGTTAAAAATAATTTCAAATTTTTTAGGTTTTTGTACATTTATTTTTTTCTAACAAATATATTGAACTATATAATTAAAATTAAGTAGTTAATTCTTCATAATGCAGAAATGGATGATGTGTTATATAGAAAAACGAGTCAAATTCACCTTTACTGAAAATGATAGTGTGTATGTTGGAAATTTAAGTCATTAAAGTAATTAGTTGCTTTTGAAGGGAATCTATTTGAAATATGTAATTTCCTGATGTTATCTGCATTGTATTAGAAAAATAGACTAAAATTCATTTTTATTAAAAAATAATGTAGTTGTAAGGTGTGTTCAGTAAAAGGAAGCGCGCACAGTCTTAGTGTGGAGAACCTCTAGAATGGTACACTGATAGTTTCAGCTTCTGAGCAGCGAAGTAAGTATTTCCATCTTTCCTATAACAGGGAAATATATTATTTCTGTTGTAAAGACACTGTATATTTATGACCATATTTGGACATTTTTCAGACACTGGTTTCTTAGTAAAGCAAAATGACTTGGATCAGATTATTTGTAACTGAAACACTTAAGATATATTAATACCAGATGCAGATTTTATATTTTTATAATTTAACTTCTATACATTGCAAAAGTTAAATTAGGAAATTTAAGTCATCATGTTTTTTGTTTTACCACTTGGAAGTCTCCTCTTTGAGACAGTAACATCATGTATGTACTGTTTATAGGCCAGAAGGAATTGTTAGCACTTGTCTTGGGTAAGCAATAAGAAAAATCTCAAGTTTTACTGAAACTGAAATAAAATTTATTATGTACATGGAATATAGAAATAAGTTTTCTGCTAAGCTCAGTGGTGCATGCCTGTAATCCCAGCATTTGGGAAGTAGAGGCAGGAACATCAGGAGTTCAAAGTTACCTTTAGCTGCAAACCAACTTTAAGACTAGGGCTACAACAGCAGCAACACCAAAAAAAAAAAAAAAATCAATTTATATTTCTAATATCCAAACATTATGTTTTCTTATGCTATCCTGACTTCACAAAGCCCGAGTTTAATAGAATTTTCAATGTTGTCGCAGGGTAGTGCAAAGACTCAGTTTAATTACAATCTACCAGCCTTTGGAAGTGGATTTCACCCTTCACAGTCTTCTCTAGAGCAGTCTTTGTGATTTAAGAGCCTTCTCCATTGTTTTTATTGTGTTGCTTACAACTCTAAAAACTGGTGAGTTACTACAGATCTGTCTTACTATAATTAGAATAACTAGAGCATTTGTCAGGTGATTAGGCCACATCAGAGATGCAAGATTGGATTCAGTTTTGCTTGGAAATTAATTACTTAAGACAGTGAACAGAAAGCATTCACATACCTCATAATTGTTAACAGAACTGCCCCTTAGCTGCAGCATAGTAGATTAAGCAGACACCTTCACAGGTGTGTTGAGATGAAACCTGTATGATGTTAGCAGCATTTGCACGCTTAGTTTCAGTTGACAGTGTTTAATTTTGACATTCCATTTTATACATCCATATCTATAATCTCAAATGTAAGTTAAAAGTAACCAGTTTTAAGCTTTCTATTCTAAGAAAAAAAAGCTGATTTTTCATATTTTGTTGACCTGAAATTTATTTTTGAGTAGGTTGGAAGGACCAATATACTTGAGAGATTAAAGGGCTATTATCAATGTTCATGCTATATACAGGAGGTATAGTATTTTAAAAGTTAGAATGGGGTGGATTACTTTTATCTAGAATGCATTACACCCAATTTGTCTAGAAGATATTGCTAACAATATAGCTGGATTAAGTGATAAATTGTCTTATGTTAAAATTGGAAAAAGCATACCTTTTGTTTCCACACACACAAAAAAAAAGAAGTGCAGACTTTCCCTCATTCCTGTGATTCTAGGTGACTTGAATTAAAATTAATGCATTTACTAAGAAACTATTTTGTTTTTAATTATACTTATCAAAGTGCTCCAAACAAAAAGTCATTTTGAACTATGTCCAGTACCAAGGAAGAGGTCAGATTGAGTCAGAAGACTGTAAGTATCACTTTGAGCGCTCTGGAGATGAACCTGCACACATTACAGTGAGTAGACTATTTGAGCTATAAATATATTTTTTAGTTTCAATAGCTCTCTTTTGAAATACTTTTTTAATGCAGATAAAAATATCAGGAAATTAACCTTATATGGCACAAACCAAATACATAGTAGTATATGGATGAGTTTCTACATTTAAAGAACTAAGAAGATAGGTTCAAGATTGTATTATAGTACATGCACTTACAAGGCAGATGCACACACATGTGGATTACTTTCAAGGATGTGTGTTGATTTATCACAACAATAAATTTAAAAGTAAGATACAATGTTACATTTTTAGACCATATTGAAACTGCAAGAAGAGACAGGTCTTAAAAAGTTATTAAGAAAGCTACTAAATCCCATCACGGGATATTTAGACATGTGTAGAACATAGCTCAATTTTTAAAAAGCAACTGACCTAAAGGGTTAAAGTTGTAACTGACACATTTCAAATTAAAATTATGTTTATTTTGTACAGAAAGCAATGTTAAACACAAGCAAATCTGTTGTATGTAATAAGTAACAGAGTTTTTAAAATTATTTAGCTTTATTGATGTTTTTGTTTTATTTCTTCTAGACCTGGAGTATCATGTCATAAATGGCAGTCTTGCACCACAGTAGCAGGCCCTTTCTTTTTGTACATATTGATTGGACCTTTCTTTACTGTTACGTGGACACTTTCTATGTTAGTTTTGATGCATAATTCTTGGAATCCTTTTATACAAACTAGAATGTATGTGTACGAACTCCTGTCCCTGCAATGTAGTAACTATAAACTTATTTTTAAATAAATAGAAAACTTGTTTTTCTAAGCCATTTTGTAGAGCCTCTTGATTTCTTTGCTTATTTGTTGTGGTTAGTTTTGGAAAACATAAAGCACTTGGTACATACTCAGTAAGTAAATAGGCACCTTACCAAAGCAATTGTGACATAGAAGCCATTATATAAGTGCTGGTTCGTTAGTGGTTCCATTTTTCTGTCGATTTGTGTAATGTTAAATATCACTATCAAAATTACAGACACCTAATGTAATTCCAGAGTAACTAAAGGTTAAAAACAAAAACTCCTTTGCTTTCTATGTGTCTATTTAGATCAGTTTCATTGGCTTGTTGTAAGTTACTGCATTGGTAATAATTAAGTATTACAATATTTTTATGAAGGCTACATATTAAGGGAACATTTGCATAAACATTACCTAAAGCTGAAGCTTTGTTAAGGCATTTATACAGATCTGTTAAGAATGCTGCTTTACAGCTTGGCGTGATGGTACATATTTTAATCTCAGAGGATCAAGAGTTTAAAGCCAGCCTGGGCTACATGAGACCCTGTCTAAAAACAATAAAAAAAAAAAGTGGTATTTTACACTATTTTCCTACAGATGTGTTTAGGTTAGCCCTACATATTTATTAACTTTCTAAGAATCTCCAATTTGAAGATGAAAAATATTAGATAGAATTATATGTAAGACTTTAAAATTGAATTTAAGGAGGGCAGTGGTGGAGCATGCCTTTAATCCCAGCAGTTAGGAGGCAGAGGCAAGCAGATCTCTGTGAGTTTGAGGCCAGCCTGGTCTACAAAGTGAGTTCCAGGACAGCCAGAGTTACAACAGAGAAACTCTGTCTTGAAAATAAAAAAGTCAAGTTTAAATGTGATAATTTGAGTTACTATTAATCATCCTACCTAAGAAGTTGTATTTTGTGTAAATAAATTTCTAAGTTGAAACAAATGATTTTTCAGGTACATTTTCTTTCAAAATGTACTTTCTAATGTACTTTAAAAAGCCAGCCAAGAAAAACTAGTTTCAAACCATCACTTTGAACTGATTTCTCTTGTTATAACATCAGTTTTTATGATCTAGGTCTCCCCAGTATTTCAGTGAGATTAAAGGCTAAAGCCCAAAGCCTCTGGCTAAGCTTGTAGTTCCAGTATAACACATTTACCATGTGTTGGTTGTACTATTTGGGGAAAAGAGTTGTAGGGAGGATCCAATTTATTAATATCTTTTGGGCCTTCTAGACATGTTAAGCATGGTGAAATGGAAGTCTTGGTCTTCAGATTGGAAAATGGCAGTTTGACTTTTCAGACAGTGAAGGAGTGAGTAACCTAGCAAGGCCTTTTCATCTCTGATCTTTATTGTAAATGATTGGATTTGATCTTTAAAGTCTAATTCAATCCAAATAGCCTATCTCTCAGTTTCATCTAAATCTTGACCTTTGTTATTTGGTTCTTAAATTTACCATTTGATGTAGAACAATAAGCAAGCTATCTTGACATAGCTAAATTGTAGTAAGTATGACATTTGCTGAATCTTGGAAGTTTCAGTGTGCTGTTGTAATAACATTGTAATAATATTGCCATAAATTATTGTTTATTATTGTGATAAAATATATCATTTTCCAAGCAGAAATCTCAAAGATAGTCCTGAAGTTTTAATTTTTCCAAGTATAGGATCTATACTTGTGAGAAAGCACAAGTATAGCTTCTTCACCTGGAAGAAGCTGCTGAATTCCTAGAGTATTTTAATTTATCCACCTACAGTCCCCAGCCCCCTGCCATGAACATGAAGCCTGCATTCCTCCTATTAGAGAAAGCCTTATGGATTTTGTTCTCAAACAATAGTGTTTTGACCTAAATATAGGCTCAGGGATTTGCCTTTGTCATATCGTGTCCCATCCCCCCACCCCGCCCCGACACCCTTCCTTAAGGTTGAGTTGCTCCTCCAGCCATGATGCATTTAAAAGCAGATCCATTAGCCACTTGAGTAGGAAAGATGAAACCAAAAACATGCATGCGTGAATAAAGACTTTGAAAAGCTCCCATGTATTGTAGAGAGTCTAAAATGTGTACATGACTAGGTCTGAATGTTTGTTCAAAGGAGACCCTAAGTTCTCACCTCTTGTAACTAGTTTCCACAAAAGCAGAAAGTAATGGCTAAAGGCAGAGTAGAGTTGCTAACCGCCTGCATAATCGTTGTGGTGATGCAACGTACCAATGTACACATAGTAAAGAATTGAGTTTGGTAATTTTATTTAGGCTCCAAAGATTTGAAGAAATCTCAGTGAAGTTACTAGCTGATCATTTAACTAATAGATTAATGCAAAAGAGAACTTAGTGACCATACATGATAAAAGGATGCGATCTTTATAAAAAGTTTAGAAACGTCACCAAAAAGCTGCAACATGCAGTAAGTGCTAAGAAGGTAAAATTGCTGGATTAAACAAACTGACTTCATCTTTCCCCCGGAACAGAAAAGATTTCAGACTGTTGACTAAAATTGCAAGTTAACATGTAGCACAGTTTAATCTGGGACTGTTAGCTGAAACCTGAAGTGTCATGGGAAACTATGCTCAGCTGAAACCCTATACTCCAAATTAAGAATATTTCATCACTTTCTGCTTTTCTCATGATACAAAGACACCCTATATGTGCCATATGACCCAGAGATGAACTGGAATGTTTCGCTCCTTACCAGAGCTGTGTGGCTCTAAGGCAGTGGATCTCAACCTTCCTAATGCTGTGACCCTTTAAAACAGTTCCTCATGTTGTGGTGACTCCAACCATAAATTAATTTTCATTGCTACTTCATAACTAATTTTCCTACTGTTATGGCAGGATGGGCTTAGGCAGCTCCCGTGAAAAGGTCATTCAGCCACAAAGAGGTCATGACCCACAGATTGAGAACCACTGCTTTAAAGGTCCCTTAAATATATATATAGGCTTATATTGGCTTATATATAGGAGTTAGGTAATCTCTGTGGCAGTCATATCACTTAATAAAAACACTTGCAAATTGTAGATTTATTTCTGTCATTACTATTTGGGAACCAAATGTTCATTAACTAAATTCCCATAGTAGTGAAAAGCAGCTTCTTTTAAACATAATGAAATGCTAATTATTTCACTGAATGATAAAGTATAATTAATAACAGTGCTTAAAAACAGCAAAATTTTAAACAAATGTCATCTTATTAGGTAAATGAACAGATTTGGTCAGTTCTCTAGCCAACCTTTTCTGAGTTTGGTTTTGGTTTTGGTTTTGGTTTGGTTTCGTTTGGTTTGGTTTTTCAGTTAGATATGTATTTTCTGTCCTAGATCTCTTGTCAGGCTTTTCCCCAGTGCCAAACTCATTCATAATAGGAACAATGACTTTCGTTATTATTAAGTATGATATATTGGGCAGTAGTCTGCACTTTATGGAGCTCATTTAGTTTTCACAACTTCATGAGGTCTGTACAATTATTCCCGTGTTGCACTAGAAAAAACCACTGATCAAGTAACTTACACTCCTCTGCCAAAGGAGCTGACTGGATAGTAACTGGCTTCTACTTGTGTATTATCCTCGAAGCAGTTCTGATGTTGGATCTTACTGTAAAAGACAGAAAACCAAGAGGATCTTTTTGTACTTATGGTCATTTTCTAATCTAAATTTAACAAAACATGTATCTGGTATGAATCATATTTATGGCTAATCTGTGATCTTTAAAAAGCAAATGCCAAGATAAAATTAAATGTTCAAGGATTTTAATAAAGGATACCTATGAAAGAAACCAGAGAGAGCTAGGAGAGGCAACAAGATCTGTTAGTGTGACTATAAAGTCAGACCCCAAATGAAGACGGGGGTCAGAGTCAGGGGTAGGGGTGTTGGTGAGAGTTTTTACCTGTCTTTAAAACCTGAGGAGAGTTTGGAGAGCTGCTGGGCCAACTCTTGAGAGGAGTTCCTTGTCTCTCAAATGTGCACCCAATTATGTAAGAGTCCGTGGGTATTGCTTTGGCTAGGCACAGCCTCGGAGACATGTGACTCCACTCACTGTAATGGGATTCAGAATGCAGTTTCTGGGGATCTGGTCTGATAAACTCCCTGCAGATGGAGTTCTGCCAGGCACTTTTGTAAGGCCACGATGTGCTTTCCTGTCTCGAGTCCCTGGGTTTACTTGAGTCATGAAGTCTTGTTTTCACAGGATTGCCATCTTCTTCAACTTCTATCTTTGAATCTGCCAATTTCAGATGTTTATAATTCAGTGGATTGCATGCAGCCTGGTATACAGATTCCCATGTGATAAGCATGAAAATTTACATTTGATGACAGTTTGATAACGATTCTGCCTTTAATATCTAGGCTATAAAAACCTAAAACATAACTGCTTTATTTAAACTGGCACCTACAAAATTTGTCTTATAATCTAAGTGATACAATCACCTGAGAAGGAAATGGACTATTGGAAATTTTATAAGTAATCCTATATCTCTGTGCCATATTCTAGGTTTTGTTTGGGGGGGGGTTGTAGTGTATTAATTTTTTACATGAATGAGATCATCAACTAATTGTAAAAGTATTTTATTCATGGGGGCTCAAGGAAGAACGAGATACTTCAAGATGAAAACGTGGACCTAGACTGCTTCAGCCTCTGAGACTGAACTGACTAGCTACGTTTTCCACGGCCTCTTCACCCGCCTGCTTCTTCAGTCTCCTACTTCTCTCTTGCTTCTCACTCAGCTTCTACCTCTGCTTCTACCTTGCTTCTCCTCTGCTCCTTCTCTCAGCTTCTCCTGTTTTCCTTTATATCCCAAGAGTTATGTTTAAAGCATGTGCCACTACTGCCTTCTGAGTTGGCCTACTTGAAGTTACGTACTCAGTTGCCTTAAGATACAGTCTTATTTTGCATTAATGAGGAGAATCCTATAATTCATTTCCTAGACACCAGGCCAGTCAACCTTGCTGCCACTGGGCGAAGATCAGACTGAGAGACATGGGGTATTCCTCATATCTCCTCCATATTAGTCACTAGGGCGGAAGCACAGAATTCCCCTTCATTTACCATTAGCACAAACAAAGGACAAAACTAGCCTGACCAATATTCTTTCACCCTAGAACAGCCATGCTGACAGGTTAGAGATCAAATGTCTATCACACAGGTCCCTGAAAGTGATCTTTTCCCAGAGCAGCCATGCTGCCAGATCATGGAGCAAGTGTTCCTCTACAACTAATGAACAGTAGAAATGGAATTATAGGTGAAAAAGCTCCACTGAAGTCAGCACAAAAATGTCAGACTCTGTGGGAACAGGTCTTTGCAGGCTGGGAAGCACTATTGTTCCTCAGAAGGTATGGCTACCATAGCAACACATTTCTTTAAACAAAGTATCAGGTAGGTTATTTACTATGCTGGATGTCATAATACCAAAACTCAGATAATGACTAAATTTCAGAGTTAAAATTCATTTTCATACAAGATTTTCTTTGGGTTAGACTGTATAATTCCTATTTTAATGTATTTTAATTAATAAATAGTTTTATCATTTACCCCTTCCCTTTCCTCTCTCCAACCCTTCCTATAGCTCTTCCTTCTAACCCTTTCCATGTCTACTCCTATCACAAAAATTGATGTCTGTTTTTATTATTGCTACGTAAATACATTGTGTGTGTGTGTGTGTGTGTGTGTGTGTGTGTGTGTGTGTATCCTGCTGAATCCATTCTTATTTGTGTGTATATGGTTTCAGGGTTGAACACTTTGTGTTAGATAGCCAATTAGGCTGGTCCCTGGGAGAGGCTCATTCATACTCATTCATGTTCTCCACCTCCCATTCCCCCACCCTACTCCCACCCCGCACCTATAGGAGTCTTTGTCTAGGGTTGCTGTGATTCCATGAGATTTTCCTCCCCTTTTGCATTAACATGTCTATTGATATTGTAGTTGTTCAGGTCTTAAGCAGCCATTTTTAGGAGACACCATCTCACAACAGACCTCCTGGTCCTTTGACTCTTGTGGTCTCCGAGACTCACACTCCTACATTGTTCCCTGAGCCTTAGGTACAGTTGTATTGAAGATTCATCCTTAGGATTGGGGCTCCCCATCATCTGTTTATCTCTGCATTAAGTCCAGTTGGTTTTCTGTAATAGTTACCATTTGTTGTAAAGAGAAGATACATTGATGAGAGGTGAGAGCTACAGTTACCTGTGAGTATAAGCTTACCTTTCAGAATGTAGTTGAGGAATTATGCTGGTCTAATAAAGTGGTGGTAGTGGGTTCTCTTCTAAGATCCATTACTTCACTAGTCCCAAGTATTTGCTTAAGTTTCTAGTACCAGGCATGATTCCCCTGTTGAATGAGCCTTAAGTCCAATTAGATAGCTGTTGGGTTTCTGTTGCTGTGATAAAACACTGACCAAAAGCAACTTGGGGAAGAAAAGAGTTTAGTTGGCTTATAGGTTATAGTCCATCATTGAGAAAAATCAAGGCAGGAGATTGAGGACAGGAAATGAATGAAGCAGAAGCTGTGGAAGAATCCTGCTGAATAGCTCGCATGTCATAACTTGCTCAGCCCACTTTCTTATACAGTCCAGACCACCTATCCAGTATGGCACTGCCCACAGTGGGCTGGGCTGGACTCACCAATATCTTTAAACAAGAAAATGCACACATATACCCCAAAACAGTGTCCACAGTCCAATTTGATAGAGGCAATCCCTCAGTTGACGTTTCCTCTTCCAGGTGTCAAGTGGATAAAAACGAACCAGCATACTCTCCTTCAGGAAAAAGTTTTAGTAGGAAGCATTCTTTCTAGAATATTTTTCTTGTTCCATGTGGCCTTCTAATTACCTCTAAGACAAATACCAAGAGAGTTTCATGTTTTTCAAGGGTCTAATTTCAAGTGTTTGATCATCTCAGGTTTTCCTCTCCTCTAAACAGATAACTCAGCTGGTTGCTCACTTCTTCTAAATGATATAAATGGTTTTCTGGTGTTCTTTTATGTTCTGATCATAGCCCTGGTACATACAGCACATGAGATGGATTATGTATGCTCTGTTCTCAGGAGAGCCTTTCATCTTATTTCTGTCATCTAATCCTAAGGATCTGCTTGTTCTGTGGCTGCCTTCCCAAGCCTGACCTAACTTGGAGAGAACAGTTTCAAATCTTAGGCTTCTTTTTACATACCCCAGTGTCATGGATTCCTGTGTTTCTCTGTCATTCCCATCTTTGATTTGATTCCCGGATTGATGGGTCTGCTTCTGTGACTTTGTAATTTCTTATACATATGAGAGAACTATTAACTATTTTAAACACATTTCATTTGGTGATGTCTTTATTTTGGTGCATTACATACCACACAAATTTGAATTAGGAAAAAAAAAAAGACATTAGATTTTGTTAGCTTGTTTAAGATGAAATTCTAAAGAAAAAAAATCCAGAAAAATGTTATGTAAACAGATTGATTACATTCTTGGGATGAAATATTCTTAAACTATGATGTCTTACTCCAAGGACAACTGCAAACTTGCTGGGCATGCTATCCTGTCTGCTTTATATATTTTAATATTCTTGTTTTGCAAGAGGCAGCCTATTTCCTCTTAGTCTTGAAGGAACTGCATATTCTTGTATAAATTACATGGCTTTCTTAGAAATGCCAGCTTCAACATTTGCCAGATTAACATATATGCTATTTTTAAAGTTTTTATTATTTTTTAGTTCTCACTGTTTGGGGGAGGGTACTGGATATTGATCCCAGAGTCTCAAGTTTGCTAAGCACATCAAGCCCTGACCACTGGGAAAGCTTTAGAGGATGCAGGGATGGTTGGGTCACATAGAGCATTCACAACTACACACAGAAAGGGCAAAGCTAGAGCATAGGATCTGCTTCCATATTTTTCCTTTGGATTCTTACTCAATTTGCATGTACCCTTTTCAAAACATATTTTGAGTTAACTTATAAAACATCATACTTACATGTTTTAAGTATAAAATAAAGGTTAGGAAAGATATTTTCTGATTTATCAGGTAAGATTTATCAGGCTTCTTGGGGCTAGAGAGATAGCTCAGTTGTTAAAAGCAGGTACTGCTCTTGCAGAGGACTGGAGCTGGGTTTCAGCACTCACAGAACTGCCTGTTACTCTGGCTCCAGAGGAATCTGACATCTCTGTCCTCTGAGGGCAACTACATACCTGTGCACATATTCACACACAGACACATACATATAATTAAAACACAATGAAAACAAATCTTTAAAAATATTCACCAAAATTCTAGTAATCTACCCAGTATTTAGAGAAATACATGTTAACTCTCCATAAAAATTGTAGGCCAGGTAATGAAAAGTACAGATAAGTTTTTGTTTACACAGACAGTGTGTTCATGCTACTTAGGAAGCTGGGAGGACTGCCTGGACCCAGGTGCTGCGAGTCAGTCTGGGCAGCAGAGTGGGAGCGTGGCCTGTGCAATAAAAGCAAGGCAGACCCTTAAACCCTATATATCAGTAATGGAATACGTCAAAGGAGTAATTTCTTTCTTTGCTTTGATAGCTTCATATATCCAACTATCTAGATTTCTCATATATGATGTTTATGTAACTTTGCATGTAATAGTACAAATCCATGTATTTAAACCCATTAATATCTCTTGATAATGAAAATAGTCTAAATAATTTCTGTGTAAGAAAGCTATCGAACCCAGGTAAGATGGCTTAATGGTATGTAAGACATCAATGCAAAGTCCCTTTAAAGCCTCGGAAAAAGAATTCACTTTTGACATTTTTGTTACAATTTGACTATGGGTTTTTTGTTTTGTTTCTATGAGAAATCTGCAGGAAACAATTGAGTAACTAGACATCCATCTAAAACATTTGGTCTGTGTTTCTCTGAATTTGCCTAGAAAGGGAGATATATTTTTGGAAGAGTACAAGAACAGAATAGCATGATATGAATAACATAAACACCTTAGTTTCTATGATTTTAGGAAATACAAGGTTTTAAAATTACAAAATCCATTTCCCCCAAATCAGTCATAAAAATCCTTCTGTCATAAAAATCCAACATCTCATTGGAAAAAAATCAGCAGATGTTTGTGGTATGGTAGACTCAGTTATGCCTTGTACCATGTGCTAACTCTGGGGCCTGACTACACATGACTACAGAAAGAGCATCCATGGGAACAGCAACTTTGTACTGGCTCATGAAGCAGTATAGTAGAAGGGGAAAGGGGACTTCAGAATTTGATTTTTATTTCCTAAAAGAAGAAAAGATTTTGCCAATTTATCATGTTTTTAAAAATCATTTCAAGCATTTTAGCATTTGCCATTTCTCCATAAGTGATACATTTTTCAAGTATAACTTAGAAGCTATATGAAACCCCACCTTTTTGATCATTTAAAAATTCTTTAGTTTGTGTACGTTCTCTCTAGTCTTAACATCAACTTGCCTATGAGTGTTCAAAAATAAGAACTAACAGTCTTTTAGCCAGGAAACCAAAAACTTAACATTGATAATACTACCTGACTTCCACCCAGACTTCTGGAAGTGATGTTTAATAACAGTAACTATTGTCTTTCAAGAAGTTTATTATTCCCAGCTCCTACCTATCCACTCCTTCCAGAGTGAGAAGTGACTCTGGGCCCTGTGAATGCTGCTGGCATTTCTAGCTTCCTGTTGGCAGGGATGCTTTGTTTGTGTGAAGGTAAACATTGTCTGACTCTCAGAACTAGCTGCAGCTGTTCTCAGGCAGTTGCGTGGCTACTGTAGCATTTAGAGTATCATCACCAAACAATGAGCTACAGCTGTTAAGAGTCAATATTGACCAGTGAAATACCAAATCTTGTGACTAAAACAATGGGGACTAAATTCTCTATTCCTTCTTAAGTTAAATATAAAATCAAGGAATATTTAAATGATTACAATGTTTAATAAAAGGAGTAACATTTTGGAATTTTGTGACTTCTCAAAGTTTCTCCATAATGAAACTAATATATGCTGACCTTGTTTGCACAGAAATTCTTGTTAAAAATCTCAGCTGCATATTAAACTTGACTATAAATCACACGAATCTGTATCACTGAATATCATTTTAGGAATGGGTACAATGGAGATGAAATCTGTCTTGCAGACACTGAGGTAGTGGTATTTGATAAATTAAAAATGACTTTTTATTTCATTTGGTTGACATTCAACTCTAAATTAATTATACTTCATTCCCTGCTCCATTTAGAATGTAGTACCTTGAACTTTACATGATTAATTTAGCATAAACTTAAAAAATGCTTTTGATAGTTTTTCCTTCCTTGGGATAGAGTTGATTTATTTTAATCACTGCACTAATTATTTTAAGATGGAATTGTAATACATATATATGATTTATTCAATAGAAGGAAAAAGTATAATGGCATGTATGTGCTACACATTCACTATTGCTAGCAAACATAAATAAGACTTTCTAAATAAGCTTTGAAATTAATTCCAATGGAAACAAATTAAGTATGTTTATTAAAAGTTGTAAGTTAACTAAATTTATTAGAGGTTCTTTTGCAGTGACTGCTTGAGGACTAAAGAAACATCTTTTTTCTGGACAGATTGCCTGCTAAGGATAACCCAAGTGGCAACAGGAGGTACAGGTCAAAGAGACACATTTAATTGCTGATGTAATAGGCTTGTAACATAGTTACACTTTGAGAGTAGTTTACACAATGACATGTATGCTTTCATACAGATATAGATCTTTGTTTTCCCGACCAGGAAAGCACTCTTAGGCAAGCACTCTTACCACTAAGTTGTGCTCCTTGCTTAGATGCTCATGTAAGAAAGATGAGATTTGGAGAAATAGCATGCTCACTAAAGATAATGTGCAAACACAGCACAAAAGGACAGACATCTAGAATCAACACCCCTGTCTTTCCCTTTCTTGATGCTGTATAAAACAGCATTCAGGTATTCTACTATTAATGGTCTACGCTGTTTGAAAGTAAAGTACAATATCTGACAGACAGTTTTCCTTCTACTAACCAGACACTGGAAAACTGTCCAACATGGCCCTTCTACTGAGGAATTGACAATCATGTCAGATAAAGGATAAATTAAAAAGTAATTAGGTT
Organism: Cricetomys ansorgei; assembly: GCA_026225945.1. Classification (NCBI taxonomy): domain Eukaryota; kingdom Metazoa; phylum Chordata; class Mammalia; order Rodentia; family Nesomyidae; genus Cricetomys; species Cricetomys ansorgei. The sequence goes on along the minus strand of JAMJFZ010001100.1, from coordinate 3,260,086 downwards.
GTGATTAATGTGATCAGGATAAAAGTAATGTATATGAAATACTGGAATGACTTTCCTATTTTCTGTTCGAGACTATCAAAGAGAAAGAGGATGGGTAATAGAAAATTATTTCTAAAGGACACTTCTGTTTTGAAAGATAGACATCCCACACTCCCATCTGCTGCACTAGATGGGAAGCCACATGGCAAATGGAAGATTTAATTCTGGGATGATTAGCTTGTTTCAGGATTAGTCCAGATTAGCACATTCTCTTGCCTCCTCGGCTTTTCATCTTATATGAGATAAATTTTCCTCTTTGCTTCCCAATTCCCATCAATTATATTGAGCATATGAAACCCTAACAAATTGAATACCTATTTCAACCAGTAATACATGGTGTTGCTTACTCTTCCCCAACTTCAGATTGGTTTACATTCAAAACTGTTCCTTTTGATGTGAGATTGGTGAGCATCTACAAGTAGCATTCTTATTTGGGAGTATTTGATGGCTGGGCTGGCTGGTGTAAGTGCAAAACAAAACCCCGAACATAGCCACACTCTATGGAGAGAAAGAACAGCAACTGCCTGGCTGCCTTCAACAGTGGAGAACAGCACCCAGCTGAAAAAGCATGTTGGGTTTTTATATGGATGAATGGCAGGGGGCGGCTGCTCAGAAGCTGGAACAGCCAGGTGGTTAGCATGGGAACTTTTTCAGGTAGAGGCAGGGCTGTCAGTTGCTGTTAAGGGCATTCAGCCAGCAGTTTAAGGGCTTCTGAAAGATGTTTTAGGTTTCTGTCCTCCAACATAACGCAGCTCAGATGGAAGCTGAGTCCTTGCCCATCAGCACTACCACTTTGGGACCTGATGTGGGGGCCCGGCCATTCCAGCCTTTTATTGATGATAAGGGATGACGGGGCTGCTTCAGCTGCTTTTCTGCTGAGAAGGGATGTTGGAAAAAGGGAGGGCTTGGAAGGCTGATCCAAAGCAGGGGAATACTGTCAGAAGCATCTGGCACAATGAACATTGGATCAGCTCGTTAATTCTTTACTGAAATAATCTGAAGAGACTGGACAATCATTACTATGTGGAAGATAGAGATCACAGAGTGGAGGAGAGGCATGAGCCTCAGACCACCATAGTGAGAGTCCTGAATTGGAGTCAGTTCCCAGGAGTTAGAGTCTGCATGCCAGCTCATGGATGTTTTAAATCCTCTCTTCTACCAGGCAAGATTGGTTCACATAGTAACAACATTCTTTGTTGAGGAAGAGACAAGCATCTCCTTTCTCAGTGGTCAGCTAGTCAAGGGCACTTTGGTTTTGGAGGACCACCAAGATTAGGGAGGTGAGCTAGTTCTGGAGCAATAGTAAAACCAAAGTCAATTTCTGGATAGTATCTGCCAGCTCCGTGGTAATCTCCTGGGACAGATATAGACCGTGGACAGACAGTAACTAAACGTCCTTCTGATAAACAGTTTTTGAGAGAGCTTTCCTTAGCAATGGAGAGATGGCTCAGCAGTTAAGATCACTTGCTGCTCTTTCAGGGGACTCAGGTTTAGGTCCCAGGCACTATCGGCAACTGTTCCAGGGGGAACATGCTCTCTTCTGGCTTCTGCAGGCACCCAGCACATGTGCATCCGTACACATACATAAAAATAAAAAGTAAATCTAAAGAAGAGAATATTTCTTCTTCCTGATAGATGTGTATTATCTGTCCCTGAGAATAATATCAGATGTGGATTAGTCACTACCATTTAACACACCTGAACATTTTTGAACTAAATTAGGCTACATTGGATTATAAGTAGTAACATTTATTTTAAATTAAACTTAGTGTTTTTCCCCCCGACACAAAGAACCATTCACTTTCCATCAAAATTGCATTGTATGAAATAATTCTGTTTTGACCTTATAATTCATTATTTATGTTTCTAGATCCTCAGTATCAAATTTTTGCCAAAAAAAGAAATAAAGAAAGAATCATCTGACTAAACAGGGGTTTCTTTTGACTACATTCCAGAGGACACAGTAATTTTTACAAAGTTATCAGGGAGTATATCTTGAATTAAACATTATTTTCCAGCTCTTATTTATTTATAAGTATATATGTCATATATAAGTATATATATACTGTCATATAAGTATATATGAATATGAAGTATATAAGAAGAATAGTCTAAAAGTAAGCTGAATTACAACTAGAAGCTGACTTATAACTATAACAGACTTGTACTTGTGACTAAGTGTTCCTAATTTTATCAGTGATTATTATAAATAAACCTTACTTAATAGTGGTTCTGTTTCAAACATACTTAGAAAAACAATCTTTTGGCTTTTAAATTCCAATTGTAATACTCAGCTTTTTCTACACTTTTTTAAAAGGGAGCTCATGAGAAGAAATTCTATCAGGAATAGGGTCAGAAAAGATGTGTTCTATCAGGCTTTAGAGTGAAGTCCCTAAAAGTAATTCTTGAGACCAGTGCATACTTTGGCAGTATTGTTTAGCAGTTTCTTTTCAGATTGAAATAGTCTATCCTGCAGGTAATTTTTTTTTTCCCCGAAACAGGATCTCTCTGTATTTCTGGTTGTCCTGGAACTCACTATATGCGGGTTGGTCTTGAACTCACAGAGATCTGCCAGCCTCTGCCTCCCAAATGTTGAGATTAAAGTTGTGTACCATCATCCCCACCTTAAAATTTGCCTTTTGTTTTTGATGTGTGTAGGTGTTTTGCCCACGTGTCTGTGCACTCTTTAATGTGTTGCCCAAGGAAGCCAGAAAAGGGCAGCACTTGCCATGGGACAGGAGTTACAGAAGGTTGTAAGCCACCTCGTGGGTACTGGAAATTGAACCTGGTCCTCTGGAAGAAGTCAGTGCGCATAACCTTATTAAGCTATTGCTCCCAGCCCCACAGGTAAACTCTTTAAGACAAAGGGGAAACACTCAAGATAGGTTCAGAAAGGGAGTCTCTGAAACTGACCGGATTACTAGGCCCCTCCCTTCCAAGCGTAAAGACTGATGAGGGTCATTCTCATACCAGCCAAGTTTCAAAAACTCTTGAGACCAGACCTGCTGCTTAGTAGAAGCTTAAACAAGCAGCACTGCCTTAAGAGTTTTAGGCCAACTGAGGTACCTGGAAAGGAGACTATCCCAACCTGTTGAGCTGCCTGCAGGCTGTGCACTGTGCCGTGGGTTCCGAGCTTTGGTAGGCTGCCACACATACTTCACTGTTGCAGCTGCCTTTGAGTCATTTTTGCTCCTTTACCCTTCAGCCGTATTCCTGTAAGCAAACCCTATAAAACTCATTGATTCACCAACGGTACTTTGGTGGTTATCCATACTTTGGTCAGCCATGGGCTCTCTGGCTGGGTGAGTACACACGTGTGTGTTGTGTCTCATCAGGAAAAATCTTGTGACACAGCAGTCAGAAGTTAAATTGTTATCAGCTGACAAACAACTTTATACCTTTAGTTGTCTGTATCCATGGCATGCCTATGACAAAATGGGAAGCAGGGACAGGACTGCCAGGAAGCTCCTGACTAGCTTGTCTGGAGTAAACACTGTTATCAGCAAAAACAAGGAAGGTACCACCTCAGCAGGGTGGAAGGTGAAACTGACTCTACAAAGTTGTCCTAATATATATCCATCCCACATTAAAGAAGTGGTTGGTTAGCCTATACATCTGTGTCACTGTCGTACCAGTAGGCATATCTTGCAGGCAGGTTGCTATTGTAGCTCACAGGGTTTGTAGCTGGGTGGGATTGATTACCTTTTCCCTCCAGTAGCACGTGTAACACCTTAGTCGAGTGGGTAAAGCTTCTAGTTGGACACCATCTCAATTTCTCCATATTCAATGACGTAAGTGGTGCCTTCAGCAATAGAGCCACTTACCATAAGGTTGTGGAGAGGACCCAATAGCCATGGCAAAAGCCTATGATATTTGATGGAGGGAGTGTGTCTATGGGACCCCTTGGCCAACAACATCTCAAAAAGATGTAACATATTCCTATAATGGGGATTTTATTTGGTGGTATATGATACCTGGTTGGGATATTGTTTCCCCCACTATATGGTAACTCTATTTAAACTCCTTTTATAATACATATATTTTAGGAAGCTTCTACAGTAGTAGGTGTCATGTGACTTTTCAAAAGTTAATGTTTGTTGTCCCTCCCCATATTCCCCCTACTCCCATTCTCTTACTCATTTAATCTTCTTGTTCTAAATTTTTGGTTTTAATTCCATTGTCCTTTCACAATACTATATACTATTTCCCCCTTTTTGGAAGATTTCCTCTTTACCCCTGTTCCCTTACTAGGTACCTAACCCCTGTGATCATTTTGGTTGAAACACATCAAAATCTTAAAAGCTAACATCCACATAAAAAGCAGGCTGTGGGGTTAGCCTAGAGCTAAGAGGGGGATGAAGCATGCTTTGAACCCCAGATTTCTCACCCTGAGAGTGGAAGGCATTCTGCTGTTCTTTCTTACTCTGACAGATCCCAGCTAACACCAACAGCTAGCATAGCTCCTCCAGTGCCGCCATGTCTTATGACACACAGCACCTGATAAAATCCACGGTATGTGGCCTGGTTAATGTTTATCTGATCACTACAGCTGGAGGACCCCAGGCTGGATTTCTTCCCTCCCTCTATGACCTTATAAGATCTCTTCCCCGGGCCCCTGTGAGACCTCTGTTTATGCAAAGGAGGCTTTCTTAAAACTTTGGCCCCGGCCAATAACATGCAACCACCTATATCTGGTTGTGAGCCCCCCACATGCAAATAGAGCTCTCCTAGTATCACCGCCCAAGCCAATAACTTACCACCACATAAGGCATTTTCCCCCTCCTCCTACCCAAGCCTCCATCCTAAGACCTTAGGACCCCAGACGGATCCTGCCTATACTTCCCTCCTCAAGGCTGGGCCAGTGCACAATGGCTTGACTATCCTGGGGAGGAGACCAGGAAGCAGAGACCCACTGCAGGCAATGTTTATCTTTCTGGATCTGGGTTCTCTCACTTTAGGGTGATTGTTTCTAGCTCTATCCATTTACGTGAAAATTTCATTTTTCTTAAAAACCGAATAATATTCCATTCTGTAAGTCTATTGCATTTCTACTAGCCATTCATCAGTAGATAAACATTTAAGCTGTCTTTAGCTATTTCTAGCTATTATGAATAAAACAGAAATGAGATGAATGTGCAAGTATCCCATGGAACCCATATCTGACACTGTTAATGAGCCTAGAACTTAAGAATAGATAGTTCATGGCCCTTAGGGAAAAACTACTACTGTTATTCTCCTAAAGGAGCATAGCGATAAAATTGTAATGACATGTTTCTGTACCCACAGATCAAAGCATTGTTCAGCCCTCAGGAGAGATGCTTCTTCATGTAGTAGTAGATGGTAATAAACACAGAAAATCCACAACTGGACAATGTGCACAGAGAGTCTTTGGAGCACTCAGCCTTAAATGGGGTCTCATCATCAAACCCTTGCTCTTTAAGGCTTGGTATCTATTCATAAGAAAAGGCAGAAAGGTTGTAAAAAAAAAAAAAAAAAAAAAAAAAAAAAAACAGAGATGATGGTGACACCAAGCAAACAGCTTCTTCCAAGCACAAGGCTGATAACATGAACTTACAGAGACTTTGACAGAATGCACAAGACCTGCACAGGTTTAAACCAGACTAAATCCCAGCACAGAGAAGGGAAATGGGTACAAAGTCCCACCCACAGCCTAGAAGCTCTTTGTAATTGGTCACTACCAGGAGAGAGAAAAACCACTTTTCTTCAATGGCGTATATACACCAGGCATATTAACTACACCTCAGAGCACGCCTCATGATCAGGAGTAGTTGATCAACAAAATCTGAAGCTATTCTTGGTGTGTGTGTGTGTGTGTGTGTGTGTGTGTGTGTGTACACCCACATGCACGTGCTTTAGTTTGTTTTGATTTTGGTTTTTTAAGCAACAGAAAGAACATGAAGTTGGGTGGATATCTGGGGTAGGATCTGGGGAAAGAATAGAATCAAAATGTACTGTGAAAAATTTTTAAAAGGACAAAGATATAAACTGTGATGAAATGGAAACCATTTCAATTTTTTTATTTTTTCTTGATATGCAGCTCAAATTCTACATTTCTGTACAACTGGACAAATAAAAGCAAGATATAACTGTTTTGTAAAAATTCCACATGTGCCGAGTTTTTCTTAATTTTACTTTCAATATATAAATTGACAGTATGCAAAAGTGTGTTTTTATACATTTATTTCCAACAGTATTTCTTGGAGTGTTTTAGAGACTAGAAAGTGAACGTAAGTATTCTGTGGGATTATGTTCAAAAGGTGGCAGATTTCACAGTGAACCAGTACACCACACAACATGTATGTTCAAGACAGAAATAAGCACTATAAAATGTATAAAAGCAGATTTAAAAATACAAATACAGTGTGTTTTAGTTGAAGTTTTAAAGATGTTTCTTTTTCTTCTCTTTCCCTTTTACCTCAAAAGTAATAAACACTTTTGAAGCCGCATGTATTGTTGCACTTTTGATTTTTTGTTGTACAGTTAGTGAACATGGGAGTCTGGATAACTGATGATCATCAATTTGACCTTCCCACTCTTTTGTTTCTTCTTCTTTGATTAGTAAAGGTTTTCCCAGAGTTTGGCCAACGAGGTCACAGACTTCTTGAGCTTTGCGCCATGCATTTTCAACAGCAGCAAGACAGGCTTGCCGCCTTAGGAATTGAAAATAAAAATTAATATGGTATTAAAAGAACTGAAACATTCAATAACTTTGTCTAGAATGTATAATTTAACTTACCGAAGATTCTCAACAGAACCTGGAGTATGATAGAACTCAGGTGGGCTGATGACAACAGAGGTATCTAGTTTTTCAACCAGAAAGTTACAAATATTTTGCATTTTTCCAAATTCAGTAAATATAATGCAGACCTGAAAGTGAAATGACACTTGATGTTATTTTCATGCCTCATGCAGTTTAAATTTTCGTCTAACTCTGGGAATAAAAAGAAAAGTCAAGCTGGTGTGGGGGTGCATGCCTTTAATCTCAGCACTTGGGAGACAAGAGTCAAGCAGACTTCTGTGAGTTCAAGGCTAGCCTGGTCTACAAAGCAAGTTGCAGGTCAGCTAGGGCTACACAGTAAGACCCTGTCTCAAACAAACATACAAACAGACCATAACAGAAACAAAGAGTGAAATAAATAAATAAATAAATAAATAAATAAGTAAGTAAGTAAATGAATTAGGAAAGTCAGATTAAATAAAGTCCTTTATAGAAATAGATGACAAATACACTGGATAGAAAAACCTCGTTTAATGCTTATGGTTATATTATTTTCTTATTAAACACTTATTATAAAATTTAAAATTACCTCATGTTAGCTTGTATATTTAAAAAAGTCTTTTAAAACTATTTTTTCATTTTTCCTTTTTCTGAAATTGGAGGGTTCTCCCTTTCAGCTTTATCATTTGGCTAATTTCTAACCCTGATACTCTTTCCAACTCTTTAGTTTAATTTATTCAATTAGGTTTCTGATTGGTAATGAGTATGTTTCTGTTTACTGATACCACTGTATTATAGAAGTTTATTTTTAGTTATGTATAAAATAATTGTTTTGTGTACTGTTAGGTGAGGGGCTGCCTAGGTCTTGGTATTTTTGTATTGTCTGCAAGTATTGGATTTATGTGGGGGAAGTTTGGTTGCTCATGATGTGCATGTTTTATCAGTAAAACACCTGAGCTGGGATGCTCAGGGTTCCACTGTCCAGTATGGCACTTGCCGAGATGGTGGTTCTCTCTACTGAAGTCTGGCAGGGATTATATCTATTAATATGACTCCGAGTCTTCCTTGACGAGCCACAACAGCACCATATTGTTAAAAATGGCACCAAATGTGGGGAGAGAGTAAAGAAGGGCACAGTATCATGCCAGCTAATCCAACACAGAGACAGGGAAGAAGAAAAAGAAACTCCAGATCTCACAGAGTCTGGTAAAGTATGCTCAGGGCAGCTCGCAAAGGACAGAGATTATATATATGCAAAAGCAAGGTTCTAACCACTTTCCCTGATTATGAAGCCGATGCTCCCTCCCACCACTGGCTATAGCCAGGGAAACAGAAACCAGAAAATACTGTTCTATAAACTGAGTTTGCTGATAACTTGTGTGTGTGTGTGTGTGTGTGTGTGTGTGTGTGTGTGTGTGAAGCCCAGATGAGTGTGGGTTTGGAATCTATGGAGAAGGTTGTGCATTTCCCTGTAGCAGTGGTGGAGGGGAATACCAAACTGCCAAAATGTTTTAGCCTGAGATTCTTCCCACTGGCCCAGGACTCCCTGCTGTTGAAATCCCAGCTTGGAATCCAAAAGCCACTTATTTAAACAGTTTTTCTTTTTTTCTGTCTGCAAACCTATCTACAAGCAGTCCAGATACTGGTGAGGCCATCCTAACAACACACATCTGCTATGGTGATGAGAATTCCACCCCATGAGGGATCCTTTCCTAGAGACAAGGTTACCAGTTATTTTTCCTGCAAATCAGACTCTATGTTAAAATCTGGAAAGTGTTTCTTCAGGGTCAGCACACAGAAGCTGTCTTCCAGAACTGGCTGAGGTTGTATCTTGTGTTGGTAGCCAAACTTGGTAATCTAAGTCACCCAGGTGGTGCTGGTTTTGAAGGCATGAAGGGTTCATGGAAAGCAGCTGAAGCTTAGCACTGTGAGAAGCCAGGAAGGCTGAAGGTTCAGCCTCAGTGGCAGATGAAGGCCCAGATTGAAGGGGTCATGCAGAGAAATTGAGGTTTGGCACTATGAAGAGAGGCCAGGAGAGACCATTGGTAAAAATGCAGCCTCAATAGCAGTTGAAGGCTCAGATTTACGGGTTATGCAGAGAAGCTGCGGCTTGGAACCATGAAGAGTGTAGGAGAGGCTACTGGTGAAAGTGCAGCCCAGTTGCAGCAAGGGATCCCAGTGTTCTGAAGATGCCAGTATCATGGGATGACCACCAAGAACAGCAGCAGCAGTGGGGTGGATCCAGCCAGAATCTGGAGGACAAGCTGTTGTGTGCTACAGAGGGCAGAGCCAGAGAAGTTTCCCCAAGCCCTTTGAAGAAGCCCAGAAGATTGAGAGTAAATTCCAGATAATTTGACATTGATGATGTTTTTCTGTTGTCCAAAGACATTGTGAAAAGCTTGATAGATGTTTGGTTTCATTTGGTCCCATCCTTGTGATTGTTCCTCTTGTAAATAGTTTTGCTGGTGTAGTGTTAAATTGTGTTGTAGATATAAAGCAATTTTTTTGACTGACTCACAAAGGGGAATTATAGAACTATATATATTTTTAGTTATGTATAAAATCATTGTTTTGTGCACAGTTGGGAAAAGGGCTCCCTAGATCTTAGCAGTTTGTATTGTCTGGAGGTGTTGGATTTATGTGGGGGATGTTTTATTGCTCATGATATGCATGTGCTATAAATAGAACCATGAAGAGTTCTGTATCAATAAAAACACCTGAGTTGGGATGCTTAGGGTCCCACTGTCCAATATGGTGCTTGCCATGATAGTGGTTCTCTCTGCTGAGGTCTGGCAGGGATTACATGTGAAAATATGAAAGTAGCTCCTGTCTTCCTTGGTGAACTGCCATAGTAGATGTGCAACTACACCACAGAGATGTGTATCTTCTTTCATCTGTCTTACTACATGCAAAAGTGAATCTATTTCCCTGTAAATCCACCTTCAAATATGGAATAGCAGTCTTCTTTCAGCAAAACTTTAAAACTGCAGTTTTTTTAAGTTTTTAATGGAAGACTAACTCTTTTCTATTATAGAGCCTTGCACAAGCCTAATCTGTTAAAATGAGTATGTACAGGTTCTAGAGGAGGAGCTGACTTCATTGTGCAAAACACGGACAGATGTGTTTAATCATAAATGCTATTCAATGAAGAGTGATATTCCACCTGGTTTTAATAGTAAAACAGGTCAGAGCAACAGGCAAGGGGCAGAGATTCAACTGAGTACTTTAAATTCCAATGGACTGGGAAGCTCCAAAGCCTGAAGTTCCCCTTTTTAATAACTGAATATCTCCATTTTAAGCTATCTTCCATGTTCTTTCCAAGACCATTCTTTTAAGTTTTATTTACTTTTATGTGTGGGCTTTGTCTACATGTATATCATGTGTGTGCTGTGCCTATGGAAGCCAGAAGAGGGCATCAGATTCTTTCGAACTAGAGTTTAGATGTTTGTTAGCTGTCATGTGGGTGCTGGGAACTGAACCAGGTCCTCTGAAAGAGCAGCCAGTGCTCTTAATCACTGAGGAATCTTCCAGCCCCAAAGACTAATCAATCAATATCAGACCTTTGAAGTGCCCAGGCTGACCTCCCCAGATCTGAGCTGGCTTCCAGCACAGCCCTGACTCTTCCACATGGGGCCTCTGCTAGCAGGCAGATGTCGTGATTTAGGTCAACTGCCTATGGATCCTTTTGGGGTTCCTTTCCTTTGACCAGAGGGCTAGGGCTGGCTACTCCTGTCGCAGCCTTGGGAATGAGAGCTGTACAGCTTCCTGTCGCTCTGACACATCTTGTCCCTCACCCCAAACACTATTAGACTCTCCTGAATCAACTTGGGGCCTTCTTTCCAGAAGCCCCTAGCATGAATCCCCACTTGTGAAAAGGAGCTACCTTTGCCAAGACTCCAGAAAATTTAAGGAAGTGATGTACCCAATGGAATCAAGTCCAGAGACTTTTATGGTCTTCTGAGTCAAAATCAGACACTAGTTTTCTTGTGAAGGCAGAAGGTGAGCCCCAGAGAACCAGGGAGGGGCTAAAAAAGTTCTGTGGATTTTCTTTGTTGCCAAAAGGTTTGCGGGGGAACATAAGCTTCTGGACGGCTTACTCAGGCAGGAACTGGCTCCATTAAATATGTTTTCCCCTTTTATCTTCCTTGGGCAAGACAGATGAGATTCAGAACTCCAGGTCCAAAAGGGTCAAATCCCCTTAGATCAGTTTTAATTAAGAGCTTCTTGGCGTGAGTAGTAAAGAAGAGTTGCAAAGTGTAGCAGTTTAAAAACAGTCCTGGGGGGTAATATTACAAAAGGGGGGTCTAGAGCTTGCCCCAACTTGCGTGTGCTTAGAAGAAACAAAACAAACCGCTTCCTGCATACCAAAGCCAAGGTCATTGCAAGAATACAAAAACAAAAAGGGCTAAGTATAGCCTGTATAGGGGAGTAAAATCAACGTGAACAATCTAAATTCAAACCTCAGTATACAAATCTGTAAGTTTGGTACAGTGTTGGGGCATGGGCAACATTCCCCACTTTACATCCCAGGATGGAGAAAGTGGCTATTAAACATTGTTGTTAGAGAGTCCTTTCTCAGTAAACCTGAGGCATGTATAAAAGAGGCAAGAAGGAAGTAAGGCTCAAATCCTGGGAAATGGCAAAGTGGAAATCCAAAGACCTTCAGTGGTCTGTGGGCACATCCATCCTGGGACGGATGGGCTTCTTCTGGCATTGTCCAGAAGAGGCCAGGCATCCCCAGTATTCTCAGGGTAACTAGATTGGGAGAAATATGGGGGAAAGGCCTCCATCTGACCCTGTCTGCTCTCTCACCCTTACTCCACTGGTTAAAGGTGAGTATGAGAGGCTCTAGTGCTGGGTACTGACCTAGGCTGCTCTGGTCTGGCCATTTGTGGAGACGTACACGGGGGCAATTGGGCCCTAGTTTCCACCTCTGGGATAGATGAAAAGCAGAAAGACCGAGAAGGCCATGAACACAAAAGGAGGCCCATCAGGATCTGGAGGACTGAGAAGCTGGCAAGACCCCAGCATCCTGGTCCCAGCCTGAGCACCTGATGATGATAAGGTTCCAGTTTCTGTTGGATGTGCCCTATCACCCCTAGGCTGATGCCTGGGTTGCAGTCGCAGCTGGGGAAGGGGGCAAATGAAGGAAGTGAGCCTAAAAGAGCTTTAGGAAGCTTTGGCAGTGAGGCTGCTATTCGCTCCCTGCAGGTGCCCTTGTGGAGCAGCTTGAGGCAGAAGACACAGACTTAAAGTGTTTGGGTTGGAACTTCTTGGCACAGTGGTGATGCAATGGCCGGTGACAGGCTTCCGGCAGCCTGAAAATAGAGCCAGGCCGTTCATGGTAGTGCACCTCGAAGTACTGCTCAAAGAAGCTGTTGACAACAGGTGGGGAACATTCCCAGCACACAGCACACTCAGGGTCCCAGAGAGTGCCCAGGGCTGGTATGTAGTTCTTCAGGATGGCCTGACACAGCTACCACACTCAGGTGCAAAGATGCCATAATAATCTGTTCAGCAGTAGGCCCTGCTCTCTTTCTCATGGGACTCTTCCACATGAACTCAACAACTCAAAGAAGTTCCAGGATCTGATCTCCTATTGGCTATGGATATAGACAAAGAGATCAGAGTATCCCGTCTTCCCCTCATGATGGTCACAATCTTCCTGGTGATGGGTTTCTTTGGCTACTGCGGAGACCCCTGGCTTGTTCCAATTGAACTGCAGGCTCCTTAGCATGCTCTGGAGCTGGCTCCAGTGCTTTTGATTGTGTTTTGGGGGGGTGAGGGGGAAGCTGCTCCAAGTCTTGCCCTGGGCTATGAATCCCTCACCTAAATAATTAGATCTGTCCCATTACTTCACAAATCTCAAATAATTTTATTACTAGCTGCTTCCTAAGCTCTCAGGCCCTTGGCAGTTAACTGACCTGTTTCTGAATGACAAACTTGGCCTTTTCCAGGAATGCTGTCTTTGGAGACTCCTTTAACTTGGCATATTGCATGTGCAGTTTCAGCCATGTTCTTGCATGATTGTTTTACTCTGAATAGTATTCTGTTATATGGATAAAATCACATTTGTCTGAAACATTTGTTTCCAGTTTGAGGCTATTATAACTAAAGGTGATTTTCAACATGGTTGTAGATATTTTGCATTTCTGAATGTATTTTTGACTCAGTTTGCCAATTTCTGTTTTTAAAACCTAGATAGGATTTGGAATAGGATTGTAATAAATCTATGTATAGCTCATTATAGTGAGAACAAGTATCAGTAACGTTGGGTCTTCCAAATCACAAACAAGATACATTTCTCCACTTACTTAGGTCCTTTAATTTCTCTTAAAAATACTGTATAGTCTTTAGCATATTTTATCAGCTGTATCCCTTGACACTTTAATTTTATTTTAATTACTTCTAATAGTTTTTTTCCCATAATATTTTCTAGACAGATGGTCATGTTGCTCATGAATAGTTTTATTTCTTCCTTCTAAATTTGTATATTTTTATCCTTATTTTCCTGTTGCCCAAACTACACTGATTAGAATTTCAAGGACAATGCCAAAAAGAAGTCATAAGAGTAGCCACCATCTTTGTATGGTACCTGGTCTTAAGTACAAGATAGTATTTCACCATAAAGGTATATTGTTACCAGCAGCTTTTAAACAGATGCCCTTTACCAACTTATTAATTAATTAATTTTGACACAGTGAGACATGGTCTCATTATGTAGCCTGGGGGATCTGAAACTTTTTAAGTAGACCAGGCTGACCTGGAACTCACTGAGATTTGCTTGCCTCTGCCCCCTCAAGTGCTAGGATTAAGATCATGTCCTACCATACTAGGCTTGCTAAGAAGTTTTATTAAAAAATGATGATGGATTTGATTAAATGCCGTTTCTGCATCTACCGAAATGAACCTGTCATTTTTCTCTTTTTGTTTCTTACTATGGTGACTCAGAATGACCAATTTTTTTCAAATGCTAAACCAACCTTTTATGTTGTGATAAATCATACTTGGCCATTATGGATTATCCTGTATAACTGAGTCCCAATTTCTTTCCTGTTGCTATAATAAAAACCTGACAAAAGCATCTTTAAGAGGGAAAGGGTTTATTTGTCTTAAAATTCCAGGTTATAGTCCATCACTAAGGGAAAATCAGAGTAGGAACATGAAGTAGCCAGTGATATCCACAGTCAAAAACAGAGAAGGAATGTGTGTATGTTTACCACTCAGCTAACTTTCTCCATTTTCATACGGTCTAGAACCCAAATTCAGAGACTGGTGTCACTCACAGTGGGCTGGGTCTTCCCACATCAATTAACATAATCAAGACAATCCTCCACAGACATGCTCACAGGTCAACCTGATCTAAAAACAATCCCTCATTGTGAATCTCTTCTCAGGTGATGCTGGATTGTGTCAATTAACCACTACTACGTATGTATGTGTGTATATACATATAACTGAGTTAGATTTGCTAAAACTTTGTATATAGTTTTAGCAATCTGATACTGATCTACAGTATTTTCGTTCTAATATTCACCCTCCATACCCCAAGCCTACCCAATTTTGTTATCTTCTGAGTCCAAAAAATAAACTCAGAAGTATTCCACCTTTTTAACTTTCTGGAAAGATCTATACAAAGTTGGAATGATGTCTTCTTTAAACTTACTTATACACTTTTTAATTTCCTGCTCAATTTCTTCTTCAGTACATTTGTTACTGAAAAGCATGGTATTTTAATTCCAAATATTTACGGGATCTCCTTGAGAACTTTCTGTTATTGGTTTCTGACATAATTCCGCTATGGCCAGAGAACATACTGTGCATGATTCAAATGTGCTTACGGTTGCTGGTACTTGTTTTATGGCCCAGGATATAATCTGTTTTGGAAAATGCTTCAGATGAAAGCATGAGTTGGATTGTTTTGGGAGTGAGTGGTCTAAAAATGTCAAGCAGGTCAAATTGGTTAATACTATTTGTCAAATATCCTCTATTTTTACTGATTTCTTCTTATGATGGCTAATTTTGGTTATCAACTTGACTATCTCTTGAATCAACTCCCAGCTGAAACAGCCACCTCATGGACTGAACAACTACTGGCTTCTTGGCCTTTCCATTGGGAGAAGCTGGACCACAACCTGTAAGCCACTTAAAACAATCCCCCCTTTAATATATATAATATTAATATTATATATGTGCATATATTATATGTATTATTAAAAGGAGGAACTTCAAATTTCTACTGAAGTCATAGTAGTTCTATCATCTTTACATGAAGTATTCTGAAGCTCTGTGTGAGAACTTAGGATTATATATCCTCTTTATCACTAAGAATGCTTTTGTTCTTTTTGTGGTAACATTCTTTGCTCTGCAATCTACTTTGTGTAATATTGTTACAGCTATTGCACCTTCCTTTTGATTCATAGCTGAATGGTGTTCTGTATCTCATTATTTGTATTCAGTACAGCTTCATATTTAGAGTACGCTTCCCTCAGACAATATACACTTTTTTCATACGATCTAAAATTCCTTTTTAAAGACAGGATCTCACTATGCAGTCTTGGCTGGCCTAGAACTCACAGAGATCCACACACCTTTACCTGAGTTTACAAACCTGTGCCTCCACACTCAGACAAAATATTTTCTTCTACTGAAGGTATTTAGACCATTTACATTTTATGTAATTCTTGATAAGCCTGTTATCTTATTATTCTGTATTTGTCTGTTCTTCTGTTTAATTCCTGTGTTTTAATTGAGTACATTTTTATTATTATATTTTATATCCTTCATTGCTTATTAGTTGTACTGCTGTTTTAGTATTGATAAGATACATGTCTAACTTATCACAATCTATTTTCAAGAGATATATTATACACATATGAACCTAAATAGCATACTTCCTGACCTTACACATTCTAACTACTGTTTTACTTTTATGTATGGCACATTATTTTCCTTATAATTTAAGTGAGATTTTAAAAAAAGATTTATAGTAAAAAAAAAACAAGAAAACTATTAAACCACACAGTTCCCATTTTCCACGTTCTTCGTTCCTTTGTGTAGACAGATGCCTTTTTCTTTCTGATAACATTTTTTCTTTCCAAATGATACTATTTTAACATTTCTCAAAAATAGGTAATGTCTTATTTCTTGAGTCAGGGTCTCCCACTGGGCATGGAGCTGACCAACTAGTAGGAATGGCTGGTCAGCAAGTCCCCAGTATTTTCCTGTGTCTTCCCAGTGTTGAGATTATGGAAGTGTGCCACCATGCCCATTTGTTTTCCCCCTGTGGGGACTAGAGATCCAAACTCCAGTCCTTAAGCTCATACAATGAACACTTTCCCCAGTGAACGGTGTCTTCAGCCTCCACGGCTCGTTTTTGTAGTTTTAAGATGCTGGTCCAGTGTTTCTTCCTTTGCATTGTTTTCCATAAGAACAAAAGAAAACAATAGATTTCTTGTGAAAGGAGAGATTAACTCTGGTACTATGTAACAATACCGCAGGGCATTTAGGAAAAAACAATGTGTACTTGCTTCAGTATGGTTTATGGTTTCAAGCAGCCACCAGATCCTATCCCTGCAGAGAAGGTACATGGAAACTATTGTACAGGTATTTCTTCCAGATCCAGATGGTGTGAATCTTTTGGACATGCATCCATAAGTGGAATTGCTAGATCATCTGGGAGTTTGTTTAATATTCTGAAAAAAATTCCACATTATTTTCTACACAAATGTTACCATTTTACATTGCCATTGGTGATATACAAGGATCTAACTTCTCCACATCAACACCGTGTTTTACTTTTTTGATAATAACCACCCTAACAGGTATGATGTTATAATTCATTGCGATTTTGAATTCTATTTCTCTGACAATTAGAGATACTAAATACCTCTTCATATACCTATTGGTACATTTTTGATAAATACCTATTCAAGCCATCTGTAACATTTTAAATTATATTACTTGCTTTTGCGCTCTTGTGTTTCACTTGTCTAACTACCATCTAACCATACTGCATATATTTAATAGTCCATGAGAAGATGAGGATATGTTAGACATACATTGGCTTCTGGAATTTGCTTCATTCGTAGCCATAAAGCGACCTTCTCTCTTATGAATAGCCTAGCACACTTTGTACTTGTGAGTGTATTATGATGGTCTCTGCTGACAGCTGGTGATGACCCAAAGCAATCATGGATGGGATTCATTACATTCATTACAATCTGAGTTCCTAACAGTGAATCACCCTTAGATTCTGAAACTCTGAGGGAGACACTATCCTCCTAACTGCAAACCTCTATAATTTAGAATTTTGTCTGACTACTATTTATTCTGTCAATAATCTATGCCAAATAGATGCCTAAGCTTACAATGATTAACTGTAATTTTTTTTGAGATGATTAAATTTTAAATGGAGCACTCACAAGTTTTATTAAGATGAGTATTTATTGGTGAAACTCCTATTCTGAGGGACAAGGGTCATCTTTCTAATATCCATTCTTTCCTGCTACTCTGATCTTAGGTTTGATCACTAGGAAGTAATAATATACTGATTAACAGAAGAGAGCACCAGGTGACTTCTGGAGGTGTTTTCTACCTCTAGAGATAAGGATTCTCTCACTAGTTAGATTCCACTCTAACTCAGTCATCTTTGTTTCCTATGACATGGCAGTAGCTGGACTAAGCATAGATCTGGAAACACTGATAGAAAAGCCCGGTCATCAGACCTTAGAGTCAGAAGCACAGCAGTGTGGGGACTCATGTTATCATGCACTGAGCATTCTGAAAACAGTGCACTTCTTTTTAATGTGGATAAAGACTACACGATTTAAAACATTAGATAACATTTATCACAGTAACCATGAAATTGTATTGAGAAATAAAAGAATGTATAAAAAGTGTCTCCATTTTTATGGCTTCTTCACGTAGTTTTTATCTAGTGGAAATTTCTCTCCTGTAGTGATTCCTGCTCACCAGGTAATAATATTACTGAAAGTCTATAGTATTTAGCTGCAATTTCCACGTTGCTATTTTTATTTCATTTTATACCATTTCTCTTAAGTAGATCTCACTAAATTTATTCTAAAGTATCACCAGATATATAATATCAGAATGATTTTGAGAAAATCCATCTTTTATTATCACCATAAGAATCATTTTCCTGGTAGATTTCAGTTTAAGAATAAAGCTGAATTAGAGTTGCCTCTACAAAGTCAAGGTGGTTCCAATTACTTAGTACATACCTCGGCTTCCATGTGATAAGCATTTTCTACTCTTCTAATATCCTTTGTCACGGTTACATTTTCTGCCTGAAACAAAAAGTATCAGAATAAAGTTACTAAACCTTTGGCTACTAAGTTCAGTTGTTTCCGCCTATCAGCTAAGATAGGCATGAGTTAGAAATAGAAAGACACACACTATACAAAATGAACTGCCTGCCTTGATGTTTCAAAAATCTTTCAAACTGCCATAAATTCAATCAGAAGCCTACAAATACTTACTCAAAAAACAATCTTTTATCACTTCATTTTGAGCCATTTATTTCACTTTTATAAAAAGTATGTTTGAACTTACTTGACAAAGCCACTATTGAGTATACCTTTGGGTAAGTTACTCAGTATTTTTTGAGCTTTTGCTTGCTTCCACATGTACAAAATCAGGTCAATAGACATACCACCTGGTTGTTATGATGATTTAAAAACAAGTTGTATGTAAAGTACTTGGATACAGAAAACAATAGACAGAAGTAAACCCCATAATATTACGGTATAGAAGTCCACCATTCCTTCCCTGCCACTATGTATTTCTCAAAACTACGAGCCAAAAAAAGAAAAAACATAATCCCACAACCTTCAAATATACTTACATGACCATGACTGTCCTGAATCTGCCCACAGATATGGAAGGAAGCTAAACATGAGTTCTTCCATATAGGGGACAAGTGAAGTCCTGAGGGTATATTATTTGATGTGGCACAGCCATGACAAGGGCCTCAATGTCTCAGCACCATGGGAGTGGGAAAGCCTTCTTCCAGTTGGAATATTGACAATGTATGCAGAAAATGGCCACAATACTTTCAACTCCCAACCCCAACTTTATATCCTAGAGACTGCTCCTCTGATATTAACTAAAGCTGCCTCCTTGTTCAGCTGTATCCAACAAGCCCACCTCCCTGTTCTACCGCATATAATAAAACACTGAGATTCTGGGGTGCTGCAGCTTCTCTATCAGAAAGCGCAGCCTTTCTGTGTCTGTGTGTATGCCATTTCTCCATTCCCTTTCTGCCTCAGATAGGTCAGTCCCTGGAGCTGTGCAGAGCACAGCACCTCTTGATGTTTGCAATCCTAGGTCAGAGTCAGTGTTCATTCTAAGGCTGTTTCCATCTTCCCTCTTCAAAGTGAGAGACCTGGCTCTTAGGCATTTGTTCAACACCAGTATACCTGTAAAGCAGTTTCAAAACTGCTAACTAGTATACCCTAGAAACAGATTTATCCATCAGAGCATGGGATTTCTGTACCTTTATCTTTACTCTTGCAGTTTTCAGTTAAAATACTATTTTCTAGTTTCCGAGGACATGCTTTCCCCCACTACCTGTAGTAGTAGATGTGGATGTGGATGTAGATTCACCAGATATATATGCTGGTGAAACTCTTTTATTAGTTAAATTGCCAGTCCTGGTCCTTAGTACTGGGGCTCTGGAGCTTTTCAGCCTCCACACAATCTAGAAAATTTAAGCTTCCACTGCTGACAGCCACTAGTTCCTCTGAACTCAGACTCTTCAGACTGCTTCTGAACTGCCTCTTTTTACTCTTCAACCAACTACTTCAACTGACTGTAACTGGCTCTTCTGTTAATTCTTTAACTGACTCCTTCTGAGTTCTGCATCCTGTTTCTGCTTCCACTGTGTTTTCTAGGGAGTAAAGGCATGAATTACCACTGCCTTCTGAATACTGAAATTAAAGGTGTTTGCTACCACTGCTTTCTGAATACTGGATTAAAGGTGTGTCTACATTCCATCCAGATCACACAGGCCTCTGAATGTAGACCCTGGAATGTAGGCCCTAGCTTTCACACAGGGCTATTCCTCTACAACTAACTACTTTAATACAGAGGTGTTCTTTATTTATAACAGAATTGGATTCAATTATCACAGTCTGAATTCTGTCCTGGAATTAATGTCTGAAATCCTGTTTGATACCTTTCCTTCCCAGTTTGCAAATGTTAATATTCACTATTTCTGACTTATAGCTCTTTGGGTTTTGACAGCTGCATACACTGATATACCAACCACTCAACCACAGTGAAGAATAGTTCTTCCACATTAAAGGTTCCCCTGTGCAACCACTTAGCTGTCTCCAAATGTTTGCCTGTTTTGAATGTCATATGAATGGAATAATGAAATATTGGTCTTTTTGTTCTTGCTTTTTACTTATCAATATGCATCCAAATGGCCACATTTTGGCTACACTATAGGTTAGAGGCCAGAAATATCATAAAACATCCTATAATATACAGGTTAACCCAACAAGAGGGAATAATCCAGCTCAAAATGTCAAAAGTGCTAAGGCTGATAAATCTACCAGGCCAACCTAATTCATGATTAAGTTATCCTGATTAAATTACAATTTTGTTTTTACATACAAACAAAAGGTAGACTTTTAAAACAAAATGATCAATACAGGAATGGCTATTTTAGTTACTACACTACTGAAAACGTAGTGTAACAGTCTCAAAAGCCATAAAAAAGCTATATAAGAATAAACTTAAAAACTGAAAATCATACAACTATTCAGAAAAAGTCTGAATAAACTATGACACAATACTGTAAAATCATCAATTACTCTGAATTATATATGCTTAGTACCAAATATAAGGGAAGTTTTACTTGTTCTGTAGAGGTTTCCACCATCTAGAATTACAGACTGTATCTCCAAGTTTTCATTTAACATGCTCTGTTCCCTGAAGACAGGAAATCTTTCCAATAGAACAGTGATGAGGAGGGAACACAGCCTCAAAGGTTTTACAAAGATGTAATCATTTTAACAGTGTGGATAATATAGGAATACTATAAGGACTCAATGAACTATTACTCTAGGTCTGGCTCAATGTCACAATAATGCAAAAACCCAATGACTTGGAATATTTCAGAACAATGGAGGCAATTTGGAACACTCATGTCATAGTTATGTTCCTTCTCCTGAACAGCAACTGGGTGATTCCAGTAAACCATGAGAGATCTCAACCATTTTGGATTACCACATTTGCTTGCCACAGACATGCAGATATCAAAATATAAGCTTATTTGTCTATAGTATTTCTCTTGCCATAAACAGAAGGTTAGGTTGTCCATTCAGGTTTTATTTATTTCTAGATTTATTTACATGTATGAGTGTTTTGCTCAGATGTATGTCTATGTACCATGTATCTGCTTGGTGCCATAGTGTTTAGAAGAGGTCATCGGATCCCCTGGAACTGGAGTTACAGAGGGCTGTGAGCTGCCATGTGTGTACTAAGAATCGAACAAAGGTCCTTGGCAAGAGCACCAAGTGCTCTTAACCACTGACCCATGTCTCCAGCCCCCAGATTGTTTTCCTACTGTGGTTACAGTAACTAAGTGTGGGTGTCTCTTAATGACTTATCATGTGATGTAAAGCCTGGACAGATGTAGCATTTTGAGTTATGCAGAAAGAAACCAGGAAAGCCAGAAAACTAATCGTATAAAACCTAATTAGCCACAAAATAACCCGACTTTTCAGTTATGTAAAACAGTGATTTTTAAAGGTAAGTTAAGAACATTTTGCAAAGTTAAGACAGACTAATAAAGGTTATCAGCAAAGCTACTTATCTAGTTAAGAGAAAATAAAACCCTTGTTATTTTACCAAAATAAACTCCAAGCATAGAATACTTAGTGGACTATTAAAGATCCCTAAAGATTCCAGGATGTGTCACTTAACGGACATATTGCCTTAGAAACACGGACTGAATAAACAGTACATAAAAGGTAGAAAACATACAGAAAAGATTAATGAATTTGGCTAAATAAACTGTCAAAACTTTGCAAGCTTAAAACTGTTTTAAGTTATATGACAAAAATGCAGATTTGTTTTCGTGATATATGATAGCCATAAGTTATTGGTAATCTTAATTTTTAAGGTTCTTATAAATTAATGCAGAAAAGGGAAAAGAAAAATAGGCAAAGTACTATGAACTAGAAATGTACATGGAAAAAACTTAACTTTTACTGTTTAAAAAAGAAATCACTTCTTTGAACTTAATGAATTTGAATAATTACAGAATGGCTGCTGTTCTGAGTGGGGGAAGGTATAAACTAATCTTCCTAAGTTTTTCATAAGCCTTCATATACACAATCACACAAACACTAATAATTACATAGTAGTATGTATTTTTTTAATTATGGAAAACAATGGCTAATGAATATGTCAAATGATTCCTACCATTCCTTATCTTTGGGTATAACCACAAACAGATATGGAAATAAGGTTTGAATAAGTTCAATTTGAAGATAATTCAAATAAATTAAATAAAATAAATAAATAAATAAATAAATAAATAAATAAATAAATAAATAAATGTGTGTAGGGGTGGGAAGCAAGATAGAAGAGAGCTAATAAAGGTTGTTCTGTGAAACAACTTACCATTAGAGACAACTCAAATTAACCTCACAGAGAAACTCTGCAACTGGGGTCAGGAAATACCTCAATTATTCCATTCAACAAGTGAAGAAGCTGGGGTCTCCTTCTGTTTACTCCTGTCACTCAATTCAGTTCTTCACTGTCTTTACTTGAAGACTGCATGGGGCAGGAAACTTAATTCCCTGGTGTTAATGCCCGACCCAACTTGCAGGAAGTTTCAGAACCTGGAAGCTTTTACATCCAGGCAACTAATCTACATATGATGTCAGACAGGGGTTGAGTCAACAAGTATATACCAATGATATGCTATATCCCTTACCTGACACCTCTATCATTTACTGCCAGGAGAATAAAGTAATAACATACTGTAATAGTTAAGAACACGAATCAAAGGTCTTGGTTGATACCTAAACTCTGTCATCTCTCAGCTGTGGGCAAGCTATCTGCCAGTGGTTACTCTGGTCCTGAGAATTCTCATCTGTAAAACAGCAACAGGAGTACTAACTCTATAGAATAGGAAAATTAAGTGAGACAACACTTGTATAAGGTCTATCAATAGTAAGTAGCGTCTTAATTATCAAGAATATAGAAATGCTCTAGTGGGACACTGTTGTGTTAGACTCTAAAATATCTTCTCAAGTTTGTGGTACTATTTTGAAGGCTGTGACGCCTTTATAAGGTGGAGCCTGGCTAGCAAAAGTAGAGGCATGCACGCACACACACACACACACTCACATGCACACACTGAAGGTATAACTTCGCCTGCTTTCGATCCCATTCTCTGCTTTCTGCTCCAGGCCATGTGAATAGCCCCTGCTGCCACAGACCTAGCTGCTCTGCCACCATGCCTTCCCTGCCACCGTGGCCTGAGACCCTCTGAAACTGTGAGTCCAAATAAACTCTTCCTCTTTCAAGTTGCTTCTGTCGGGTATTCTGTTACAGCAATGAGGAAAGTAAAGATCCACAGGCACATGTGCATTCTGCCTCCAGCTCTCTCCTTTAGTCTTCTCTTAATTCTCTTCCACACTGCCCAGTGTCTTCTGTGCTCCAGCCACACTGAACTACTTAAGAGTGCTGTTCACATGTACACTTGCTGCATTCTGATGTAGAACTAGAATGATTTCCCTTTGGCCAGTGCTCAGTATTTTGACAGGATGTCACTTTCTTTATGAAGTCTTTCTGGGATTCCTGAGGTAAAACAAATGTTGTCTCTCCAATGTGCTATACACACACTTTCATGGCAGCATGAATCATACTACTCTATTTTCATCATGAGATTCCACCAACAGAGGGCTCAAAATGTATTATCTTTCTGTCTCCATCAAATCCCACACCCAGAGCTCAGGGAACCCTGCAGAAGAGGAGGCAGAAGAAGTGGGGAAGAGGGGACTGAGGACACCAGGAGAACAAGGTCCTCTGAAACAACTGAGCAAAGCTCATATGAACTCACAGAGATTGAGTACAGGGCTGACACAGGTCTAGATGCACCATGTCCCCTGCATAAATACCACAGCTTTCAGTTAGTGTTTTTATGAGATTCCTGAATGTGCGAACCAGTGGGTCTCTGATTCTTGTGTTTTCTCTTGGGCTTCTTTTCTATTCCTGTTGGTTTGTCTTACCTAACTTCGATGTGATTTTTGTTTTATCTTATATTTTATTTTACTAGGTTTTGTTATTAACTCTTAGAGGCCTGTTCTTTTCTAATGAGAGACAGAGGGAGTATGATCAGATGGGAGGAGAGGGGGAGGGGAAACTTATTTAAAAGATATTGTGTGAGAAAAATGTTTAATAAAAGAGGGAAAAGAAAAATATGAAGGATAATAAAATTAATACATAAATTAAAGAGAGGAACAGATATAGTTGCTTTTAAAAGCTTTTATTAGGAGACAAAGACTAAACGTACTTATATGATTGGCCCTTTGGCAGCTGTAGATAAGCCAGATTTGGAGAAAAAAGATAAATAAATGTCTCTAAATATTTCTCCCTTCATATCTCTCTCTCTCCCTCCCCCCCTCTCGCTCTCTCACACACACACTATTATCTCTCTCCTTATTGCCTACCAACCTGCCTAAGGCATGTATCGTTATTGAAAATAATGCATTATGACAATGCATTTTGTATTATTGTAATATTATAGGCAAATACTGTAGTTTACAGCCTAAGTTGGTATATAAAATAGAAAACAAAATATTCACTATAATCTGCAATGTTTGTATAAATTAATCTCTAGTGTAACGGTATAAGATGGTCTTTGAGATTACATGATGAGGGTGGGGCCTCATGGGTGGAATTAGTTGTGTCCTTATTAAGAAGAGGCCCCAGTGAGTTGCCTTGTCCCTTCTATTATCTAAGGACACAGGGAAAAGGCGCCATCTATATATCATGAACTGAACCTTCACCAGAACAAATTAAAGCTGTTGGTGCTGTAGTCTTCCTAAACCCTACGGCTAAAAACACTAAATTTTCTTGTTCATAAGCTACTCAGATTCTAATATTTCATTATAGCAGCCCCTGAAGTGAAACAGTGTCATTTAAATCAGAACAATGTTAGGGAATGCTTAATAAATGTTTCTTGGTTAAGTAAATGCTATTTAGAACTTCAAAACATTTTTCTACTAAAGCAATGCTAAAACTGTTATATGTTCAAACAAATTCATAAATCTATGATCTACTAAATAATTGCACTAATAACTTATACATTGTTTCATCCCTCTTTTTATTCATTCAAAAGCATATTTCATTGCATGTATTATGTACATGAGTATTACTCAAATGGCATCACTCTGAGAGACAAGCATGTCAAGAATTATAATAGATACATTTTATTTGAAGACGTGGATTATTGATTAGTGGTGAGAAACAAAGGCTAAGAATGTGATTCTGGCCTGGTTCTTACAAACAAAACAGAAGTCATCTAGACTAAAATGGGAGAGAGAAGCCAGGAAATAAGGATGAGAAAGTCAGGTTCCATCTGTTAAGCAACTGTTTAAATTGGAAAGAGTCCTTTAAGTAGGGAGTGTATATTTACAACCCAGTATTCCAAAGTTTAAAATGTTTATAGGACTTTGTGAACCACAATTCACTTGAGAAGTACCAGAAATCATTTTTACTATCTGTTGAACAAGCTGTCAATATGAGTGCTTTACTCCAGCAGCAAAGATAATTTGGGAGATCACTGCCCTTCTGTGCCTCGCTGCAAACACTGACTTAGAATGTAATTACTGTATTCATTTTGTTTTACATATTTAGAAGTTAGAAACATGGGATCATATTTTGTTCTATGTCAGAGACATAAAAAGCTAACTGCATTATTCAAACAGGACTGCAGCAAGTTGCGAAGGAGATACTTTCTAAATTTTAAACTCATTTTATTCACACTGTTTACAATTTACATTTAAACTTTTCTAAAATTTAAAATAACTTGAGACATTTATTTGCCCAGGTCATTTCAACTATTCTGGTTTTAAATGCAATATAAATATATTTTCTTCTAAAAATAAAGACCTTTTTTTCAAAGGTATGACATTTCTAGAACAGAAGCAAGACTTCATTGCATTTTTGCCAAGTTAAAGTTACTCCAGAAAATCATGGTTCCTGCAGTTAAGGTCCTGTTTTATTCAATGGTATCGCTGAGACAGCAGATTATCTGTGGTTCTGATTTTCTTTTATCATAATTATCTAAAGTGTGGCAGAGCTGGAAGCAACCTCGTTTGTGGTTTTAGAAACAAGATTTCAAATTTTTTTTTTTTTTAAGTTCAGAGCATTATTTTATCTCTCTACATCTGGAAAATAGGGATAGTAAAACAGGCCTAATAGAGTTGCCGTGTGGATTAAGACTAATTCTGTTTGTGCCCCATTCTTAAAAGGAAGCATAAGGTACGATCTATTAAGTGATTTGTTTCATGGATATGTCTAGGAGGTAAAAACATTTCACCTGTGATACTTAGAAATACTGATTTAACTAAAAAAAAAGTTAAAATTTAAAAAGTTAGAAAATCTGGAGTGGGTGAGCATCATAAACTGAAAATGGATGCTAAATTTGCAAATACACTTAAGAACACCCCACACAAACCTTTGATTGGGAGGAAGCATTTCAAGCTCCTCACCTACCGATTTCACCATGCAGAATAAAAACTACCCAAAAAGGGATTAGGGTCCATCAAGCATCTACATCTAACTTTTTACCATCTCGTCACTGTAAGCTTAAGAACAAAATCACTGTAGCAAATATCACCAGATAACAACCTACCCAATCTGCATTCGTGATTTCAAGTTCACTGCGGCCAAAAATTGCTTTTCATCTAGCAGGAAGGGTCGAGCATCCATTGCGCCCTGGAACGAACACTGCGGTAACAAAGCATCCCCCAAAGCTCAGGGGTCTCCCGCCCCGCACCGGGTCCCCGGAGGCTCACCTGCAGCCCCTGCTGATGGAGGCTCTGCGTGATGTAGTCCAGGCGGCGGCACACGCTCTTCTTGGCCTCAGCCGCCGCCTCCTTGGTGCTGCTCACCCGCACCGCCACTTGCGCCCGGTCGGGACTGGCGGACACCTGGGCCGCGCCGCTCACGTGGACCTCGCGGGCCCCAGGGTGGGCCTGCGCGGCGTGGGAGCCGCGGCCGACCGGTGACGCCTCCAAGGCAGAGCTCGGGTTGTTCTCTCCGCCCCGGTCAGCCCAGGGAACCAGTTCCATGAACACCCGCGACGGAGGGGCGGGCTGCAGCGACATAGCTGGGGCAGCGGCGATGCCATGGCAACGCGCGGCTGACGGCGGGGAGTGACGCCTGGCTCCCGCGCGTGCGCGCGGCGCATGCTGGGATGGAAGTGGCGGGGCTGTGCAGTGGCGGGGCCGCGGCCAGTGGAGATGGGCGTCGTCTCTGAGAAAAGTAGGCCGACACGTTTAAAATAGTTGCCTCCTGGCCTCCAGGCGCGTCGGCTGGCAGTCTGGTTCCCCCTGTCAGTGAGCGCGTTCCTTCCACGTGACCTTGCTCTCCGTTCCGGATTCTGTGGTTCCTCCAGTCAGTTTTTCCAGGACAGTGTTAGTATTTTTCTGGAGTGCTGTATGTTTGTCATATGCCCTCCTCTCCCCTTTTTGGAGACAGGGTCTCAGTATATGTAACCTGGCCTGGAATTTACTGTGTTGACCATATTGACTTCAAATTAGCAAAGATCCAAGGTTTCTACCTATTTCCTGACAAAGCCTTCATAACAGACAGAAACGCCAAACTTTCCCTCCTCCCAGGTCCCCGTTATAGTAATTCCCCTCCCCGTTATAGTAATTCCCCTCCCCATACCGTCTCTCTCTCTCTCTCTCTCTTCCTCTCCCCTCTCCTCCCTCTTTGCCCTGTCCCTTTTCTCTTTTTCCTTTTCTGTCTTCTCACTTCACCCCCTCTCCCCCTCCTCTGGAGTGCTGGGATTAAAAATCACTACACATGGCCTATAGTTTTCTTAATCACCAAAGCGGTGGTCTATGTGAAGATTCCTCATCTGATTACTGCTAGAATTTTACTAACAGAATGGGGAAGATGAAATTTTAAAAAATATATAAGAAGTAGTTTCTTTTTCTTTTCTTTTCTTTTCTTTTTTTTTTTTTTTCCCCTTTTTGTTTTGTTTTGTTTTTTGAGACATGATTTCTCTGTTGTAACTCTGACTGTCCTGGAACTCACTCTGTAGACCAGGCTGACCTTGTCCACCTGCCTCTGCCTCTGCTGGGATTAAAAGCGTGCACCACCACCACCCAGCTAAGAAGTAGTTTCTTACAGGAATTTTAAAAATTTTGAAAATTCCAGGAGGCAACAATCATCATGATTTTTCCTCTAATTAAAAGAAAAACTGTATAATTCAATAATTCAGCTAGATCGGGTTGTAATTTTGTTTTTTCCATCATTAGGTTAACATAATTGTTTAGTTTGATGCTTATTATCAGATTAGAATATATGTTATTATAATTTAAAAACTTTCCCCCATATACATACATAGATATATGCATGTTTTACAACTCTAGAGAACTAAAATATCTCTTTAAATGGAGGGTTTTTTTCTTCTTTCTTCCTTCCTTGCTTTCTTCCTTTCTCTTTCTCTCTTTCTTCTTTCTTTCTCCCTTCTTTTCTTTCTACCCCAGGGATTGAACTCAGGTCCTCAGACTTGACTTCCAGTGTCTTTATCACTGGGCTGTCTTACTAGCCCAAGCCTGTTTGCGGAGGCAAGGTCTGTCACTAGATTCTAGGATAGGCTAGCTGGCTATCCAGCTCCAGACAACTGCCTGTTGGTAGAAAATGTTTTAATGTAGTAGAATATACTGTCTCCAAAATTAATTACTGAATGAATGATGTCATAAGCAAAAGTAATAGAAGTTTAAAGTGTATTTAGAGTACTATAAAAATTTCAGATTGGTAGATATTAGTGTTTTTATTCAGCTCAAACAGAGATGGGAAAGTGACCATGTGTGCTGTATGAGTTTTTCAGAGGAGAATGGATGAGAATGATAATTGTTCTGCTTCTTCCTCAAGTTAAGGCTCAGCCACTAGCAACCATTTTGAACAAGGTAACTGTGCTATGTTGACTGAATCAAAAATTTGTATCTGAATTATTATTTTTGTTCTTCTTGGAAAAGAGACAGGGAGCTAGAACAAAAATCCATATCACCAGGTCTTGAGACTATAAGGTAGCCCTGATCTGGAGATAGCATAGAAGTCTTGAACTTTCTCTGCAGCTTCAATTTCCATGGTACTTTTCATATAGTCACTGGGAGTCACTGATGAGATGGTCAATTTCCACCTAATGTTCTGAGAATTCATAAATTTATGGTAAAGATCTTTATAACCCTTAGAGGAAGCCTGATATCTTGAGCATCTGTTCTAAGGGAAGCCATGAGCCTGAGATACAGTGATCTCAAAGTCTAAGAGGCAATAGAATTTATTTTTCTTAAAGAAGAACCTATTGCTGCTGCTCACAATTTTTCAAAGCAAATTTAATTTCTATGTATAAAGTACAAACTTTAGAAATTCACTGTTGTGCATTTTAGTACATGTCTATCCCTGTTTAAATTAAAGCACAGAAACCAATCATTTTCCAGTGTGTGAAATAACAAACAGACTTCAGTTCAAAGACACTGCATTTCCCATTGTAAACAACATTTCAATAGTGTGGTTACTTTAAAAACGATAGTCAGTCGTTCCTGGAAGAGTAATAATAGGTTACAACTTAGAAAATGGATTATAGAAGCTGATATATCATGAAAGAGAACTACACTCTTGCATATTCAAAGCAGCTAGGAAATTTAACACATTGTACTAGAGAGATAAGAGATGCATGTGATACCTAGAAAAGATGGGGTTTAAATATTTTTCTGTGTTTTCCTCTTTCATAATACAAAGGAGAGTGAATATCTTGAGAAAACTGTGAGTAGTTCCAGAGACAGTAACAAATTGGAAGATGCAAGGAAAACATTTTGTATCTGAATACTCAGAAAATTGGTAAGTGATAATGGACAGGAACAGGCCACATTCACCTAACTGCATGTTAACATTATGGTAGCGTGGGTCCTTTACCAGATCACCGTAAAATCTGTTCAAAGAGTACATCATACACAACTATTATAAACGACTTCCCCTTCTCCAAGACTGAAAAGATGAGTGATGATTTCTGTATCTTGCCAACAAGTATGCTATCATCCCCACATAGTATAATAATATTTGTTTTGTCTCAGAGTCTGGATTAGATTTAATTTTTGAAAAGAGTAGCCTGTTTTTTTCTCTGATTAGAGGCCTATAAAATCACCAGTGTAGAGTCCTTTTGGATTTTTTTCTTTTATCTGTCTTTTCCTTCTCCTTTCTTCGTAGAGTAACATTTTATCCTTACAATGCATGCACATTTACATAGGAATTTAATGTTTATAAGTACAAAAAGCTAAGAACTACAAAGGAGCTAAACAGCTTACATGTTGGCCAGGACCATTTGGCTGTTCAGCACAAGGGCTAGCAGGTGTAGAGGTGAGGGGGCTACTGCTGATCACTGCTACATTCCTGACAATGTGGGAGAGAGAGCTGTTAGGAACTGCAGGAGATCATTTGTATTTATGTCCTTTTCTTAAGGTGTCTGAACTTGGGGGTTGAGGGTTGTTAAAGACTCAGATTTCATTCCTGCTCCAGACCTTTATTAGTTTTACTGGAGATGGACCCAGGAATTTACCCTTTAAACAAGGTTCCCAGATGAATTATTCAGACACTAGACTAATACCAAAAATATAAGATGAGGGGGTAGTGAGATGTCACAGTGGTTAAGAGCCCCTGTTGCTCTTGCAGAGGTCCTGGGTTCTGTTTCCAGCACACATACAGTAGCTCTTGACCATCCATAACTCCAGTTTCCTGAGATCTGGTGCCTTCTGACCTCTACATGTACCTGATATACCCATAGTACACATATACATATGGACCCAAAACACTCATACAAAATAAATCTAAAAAGTATGCATACTATACTATATATAATACTTTAAATGTATGTGTGTGTGTGTGTGTGTGTGTGTGTGTGTGTGTATTTATGATTTCTGGGAGAGGGATGAGCAATGCAATGTGCATACAAAAACTTACATTATAACAGCTAGAAATTTCTGGATTAGCTCAGTCTACCTACCATTTCTCCACTCTATTGATGAAAAATACAACCCTCACTTCAAACAGACTAAGAAATGGTTTATTTTGAGTGACCATGGCCTGGGAGCAAGGATTCAGGTTGTCCTGAATAACATGTTCTAATGTGGAAGTAGCTACATGAGAACTTAACATCACAGAACAAAAGAAAGTCATTAATAGAGGCAATGCCAAATATATTGGTGGTATATTTAGCAACACAGTAGGGAAAATTCTGCTGCAGGTTTCAGATGTTCCCTAATGATATTCTTAGCTTTGGGGTTGGTGGAAGCTAGAGGTTTGACCTCCAGTTGGGAAGAAATAAGGTCAGGCTCAGAGAGGGACACTGAGGGGCTATTTAGGAGAATAAGAATCACTGAGAAAATGACACAGTCCAATTAGAATGTGGTCTAAGGGCCAGTTGTTGTGGTGAATTTCTTTAATTTCAGCAGAGGCAGGGAGATCTCCGTGATTTTGAGACTGGCCTGATCGATCTACATAGTGAGTTCCAGGCCCCCACAGATACATGATGAGGCCTACCCGAGAGAGGAGTGGGGGGCGCCATGGAACTACACAGAATTTTCTAAAGAAAAAATACAAATGGCCAAGAAATATATTTTTTTAAATGTTCAGCATACTTTGGTGTTGGGGTCCCTGCAGGAATCATGGCCATCATGGAAACGAGGCAAAGAGGTGAGACTGGAAACTCAGCGCAGCTGGACTTGGTCAGGCAGTCTGGATCAAAACTTCTAGAGAGTCTGATTCTGTGATTTAATTTTCTTACACATTTAAACTCAGTAAGACTTTGGGGGAAAGCCTTAATGCGACAATTCTCACAACAAAGGTTCAGGGATGGCTACATCATAATTCTCTTGCAAAATACTCCACTATAGCAATATAGTAAAGTTCTGAAAGTACTAAAGTACCTAAAACCTTTATCATATAATGAGTTCTATTGACTGGTAAACTGTGCTCAGGGCTAGTGCCTAGGGAAGAATTTGTAATAAGCATAAGGATGGATTCTATTGAGGGAGATATTTTTTCTTTGTTTCTCTTTCTTTCTTTCTTTCCTTTCTTTCCTTTCTTTCCTTCTTTCTTTCTTTCTTTCTTTCTTTCTTTCTTTCTTTCTTTCTTTCTTTCTTTCTTTCTTTCTTTCTTTCTTTCTTTCTTTCTATCAACATCATCGTTGTCGTCATCATCATCATCATCATCATCATCATCATCATCATCATTATTTTGTTCTGTTTTTCGAGACATGGTTTCTCTATGTAGTCCTGACTGTCTTTGAACTCACTTTGTAGACCAGGCCAGACTGACCTCAAACTCATAGAGATATGCCTGCTGCCTCTGCCTCTGCCTCTCTCTGCCTCTGCCTCTATCTTTGCCTTTCTCTGCTTCTGCTTCTGCCTCTGCCCCTCTCTGCCTCTGCCTCTCTGCCTCTGTCTCTGCCTCTCTCTGCCTCTGCTTCTACCTCTCTCTGCCTCTGCCTCTACCTCTCTCTGCCTCTGCCTCTCTGCCTCTACCTCTCTCTGTCTCTGCCTCTACCTCTCTCTGCCTTTGCCTCTCTACCTCTGCCTCTATCTGCTTCTGCTTCTGCCTCTCTGCCTCTCTGCCTCTCTGCCTCTCTGCCTCTCTGCCTCTCTGCCCCTCTGCCTCTGCCTCTCTCTGCTTCTACCTCTGCTTCTCTGCTTCTGCCTCTCTCTGCTTCTGCCTCTGCCTCTCTCTGCCTCTGCCTTTCTGCCTGTCTCTGCGTCTCTCTGCCTTTGCCTCTGCCTCTCTCTGCTTCTGCCTCTGCCTCTGCCTCTGCCTCTGCCTCTGCCTCTGCCTCTGTCTCTGCCTGAGTACTGGAGTGTACTACCACTGCCCACTACCCTGGTTCTAAGGATGGATTTTATTCATTGAGAGAGAAAGCCCAGGATTAGGGCCCAAGCAATGCTTAGGATTTGGAGAAAATTCAGGAGGGTTAGGATTACCAGGTTGTTTGCCAACTTTCACTCCATCATCCAGGGGATCAGGTGTTGTTCTTCCTTTCATTGAAGAAAGAAGGCCTGCATGCTTGACAGTTCTGGTTTGTTTAATACTTACTCTAGGCTGTGTCTCCTACACTTAACCACAGGGCAATTAGATTAAAGCTACCTTGAGATTTCATCTCACTCCAGTCAGAATGACCATGGTCAGGAATAAACATGACAGCAAATGCTGGGTGGACATCCAAAAATAGAAAACGTTGCACATTTCTGGTGGGATTGTAAACTAGTGCATCCAGTTTTGAGCTTTCTCAAAAACCAGAACTAGAATTCTGTATCCTACCACAGAGGTACTTGTATATCCATGTTCATTATGGCTTTATTTACAAGAGTCACACAACATATCCATCAACAGATGAGTGGTTAAAGAAAGCAGGTTACATATACACAATGGAATATTACTCAGCTGTAAGGGAAAAATGAAATCATGAAATTTGCAGTTAAAAGAATGGAACTGGGGAACATTACACTGAAGTAACCCAGGCCCAGAAACACAAATGTCACTTGTTCTCATATGTGCCTCTTAGCATTGATTCTTTAGGTTTGTGTTTAGCTTAGAGTACCTGTAGAAGCTAAGAAGTTAGAAAGGGGAGGGAGGGAAGATCTTAAGGAAGGGAAGGGAAGGGCTTAGGTGACGATAATGGGGAGGGAGATTTGGGTCAGGAGAGGGAAGGGAGGATGGAGTGAAGGACAATTAACATTAGGGTTACTATAAATGAGCCATTTGGAAACCTAGTATTTTATAGGCTTCCTAAATAAATATATATTCATATGAAAGAGTTCAATTGGACTCCCAGAAGCCATAGGTTTTCAAATAAACTAGCATTTAAAATTTTTTATTTATCATTATTATTTTGTTTTTTTTGAGACAGGGTTTCTCTGTGTAGTCCTGGCTGTCCTAGTACTCACCCTGTAGACCAGGCTGACCTTAAACTCAGAGACCTGCCTATTTCTGAGTACTGAGTGCTGGGATTAAAGGTGTATGCCACCACGCCTGGCTAAACTACTTTTCTTAAGAATTCCCAACATTGTATGTTACTTCCTAAGTTATTTGCTTTAAATAGTACAGCCTTTCACACGATTGTAAAAGATCTATATTATTTTGAAGATTCATTTCTTCATAGTAATTGCTGTATGTCATACTATTAATATTTCTCCAGTTACCCACTGCCTTCTCCATAGAAGAACTACACATCCCAACTCAGAGTTGACTGTGTGCCTTTTTGACTAATGTAAACACAAGTGACTTATGTGCTGTCTAAGCACATGCTTTATTTGCTCTCAGACATTCCATTATTGCTTCTTTCCCTTTGTCACAGAATGGTGCCTTGTGAGTATAGGCTTTTCCTGATATGGATCCTAGAATGAACAAAGCGGGTGAATCAGAGACATAGTCAGCCTGCAGTAACATGGGACACAGGTCAGGAATACATTTTCATTCTTGTAAACAACTGAATTTGGGGGTGATTTTCACAAAAGCATAAACAAGCAAAAGCTAACTTTCTAGACTCTAATGATAGCCCTCATTGCAGAAAAAAAGAGAGGAGAGAGAGGTAAGAGAGGTGAGAGAGAGATTAAGTGGTCATATAATTCACTTCTACTCTTCTAACCTACTTTGTAGCCTAAACTTATTTAGGTCCAGTTCTCAGATTTTTTTTTCAAGGATTGGAACAAAGAGACCTAAAAGCAATATACTCAGTTGTGAGTTGAAGTTGGCTATGTAAGTTAAGGCTGAGGAAGCAGAAGGTAGAAGTGAGCTGAAGTTGATAAGTTGATCATAAAGAAGTCAACATTTATTGAGAGCTTTATTCACAGCCAATGCTTATTCAAAACATATCCTATGTGTAATCTCTAGTTGTCAATCCATGCTATACATAGGATCATAATCAGACTTATAATTGCAATAAGCACAGGTACAATTACGATGCTTTATCTGTTCTCTCACTAAGCATACAAAACCAATGACATTTCAAATAATACCCCCACCATTCTATGTTTTTGAGACAGGGACTTGCTTTGTAGGCCTGGCTGGTCTGCTACTTACTAAAACTATCCCAGGTTTGTAGTCCCACTGCCTCTATTAGCTTCCTGTCCAGAGTCCTGGGCTGCCAGCGGTCCACTCCAGGCTAAGAAACATGGTGGGGTGGGGCAGCAGCATGGAGAGGGATTTGGGCCGTGGGTTTACAGCATCCTGCCACTACTCACGGGCAACGAGTGGACCAAAAACACTTGGGAACATGGTGGGCATCTCATCTTTAATGGGGCATGTAGCTTGTTTATCAAGGGTCACAAGCAGGGAGAAACCCATGACCCTGAGAATGCCCATTGGTTAGGACATCCTATGTTGGGGATTGGCCTTGCCGTGTGTGGAGTTTGAGTCTGTGTAATCCAGCCCACAGGGCAGAAAAGCATGTTTGCTTAGTGATGGTTCATATCTAAATTTAGCTGGGTTTAGGCCAGGGCTAAGGTGTGGAGCAACGAGTACTGTCCTCACGCTCTAGGGGTGATGCGGGGTTCAAGTCAGCTTCAACACACTATAGCCCTTGGACAGTCCCACACAGGTTAGCCATGAACTCATTTGTAGCTCTGCTCAGCCTCTAGAGTTCTGAGATGATAGGCATGAGCTATCATGCTTGGTTAATACCTGTGATATTTTGAAACCACTACTTTGATGATTCTTTTGATCCTTTTCAATGTTAAATTTGTTTAAAACTTTTATGGGAGATCTTATTATTTTCTCTGGTGCTTTGCTAGTTGATTAAGAACATCCTTATCCCATCTCTTGAGTAATATATCACTGCTTATGATCTTACTTTATAAGTAAAGAAATGGAATTTTTAGGCTCTTAAACAGTTTGTCTATGGCCATGCAAGTTTGGCACTGAGATTCAAAGTGGGTTTCGCTTGGTCTATTAGATATCAAAATTGGTATGGACTTAGCCACATGAGGGAAAAAGAGAGACTCCCTTGAAATAGTTAAGTCAAATGTTTTGCTCCCACTTTTTCAATTTCTAGCTTCCATTTATTTCTAGCAGCCATTTATTATTCCTTCATACACACACACACACACACACACACACACACATATTCTGGTGAGAGAAGCCAAGGAAAAGGTCATCTATCTACCTTTACTTTAGTGTTACCTTCTGTTAGGTACAACCTAAAGGAGTGTGTCAGGACTGTGGGATGCCCCAGTGCTCGTAAGACACCATGGAGCCTGCTCAGTGTCCAGGTTTGAGCAGTGAGGCCCAACTTTAGGTCATACTCTGTCATGCTTCATCTCAGACTGGTCTGGGCCAGGTCAGAGTCCACAATCAGAGCAGCCTGCTGCCTCCAAAGACCAAGGCGATGCCCGTTATCCATGTTCCTGCCACACAAGATTGATTTAACTTTCTTTTTTTTTTGTTGTTTTTTTCTTTCCTTTTAGAGGGCACAGGGGTGGGATGGTAGAGCAAGGAGGAATGGGAAGAAGGTGTTATTGAGATACAATGTATGAAACTCAAATTATTAATGAAATTATTTTTAAAAAAAAACAAATCAAAACAAAACAAAATAAAAAATCCAGGCACAAAACACCCAGGAAAAACGCAAGCTAAGGAAACTATTAAGCAGTGATCTTCCATAATCTCTGTGTCATATCCTGCCTCCAGGTTCCTGTCTGAGCTCTTGCTATGGCTTTCCTTGATGACAGACTCTAACTTGTACAATATAATAAACCTTTACTAGTAAGTTGTTTTTGGTCATTGTTTTATCACAGCAATAAAAACCAAGCTAGAACACTGTCAACCCAAATATATAGCAATGACATTTATTTGATTGACTTAATTTTTGAATTATTAATTAGTATGGCTATAAGTAACAATAATGATGGTAACTATTATTATTATTGTTGTTGTTGTTTTTCAAGTCAGGATTTCTCTGTGTAGCACTGGCTGTCATGGAACTTGCTCTGTAGACTAGGCTGACCCTAAACTCATTTAGCTGCCTGTCTCTGTCTCCTGAGAGCTGGGATTAAAGGCATGAGACACCACTGCCCAGCATATTAATTATTATTAAGTGAAAGTATATTTGAGTAAAGTACTATGATAAGTATATTTGCCATATACTTATATGAGAATAGTAGTAATATGAGTATAGTATATATTAGAATAATAGTATAATTTTATTTTGGGGGAATGCATTTTTATAGAAATAAAAAATAAACATCTTGTTTTCAGAGGTTTAAATATTCCTGAAGTTCTAATTTTTCCTAAATGAATGAGCTTTCCTAAATGAATGAGTCTAGGTGTGGAAAGTGTTATTAATAACCATGGTATGTATGAAAGACCAGATGTTATTACATATTCTTTCCATCAGATAGGGTTTAAATTATATCAAAAGCATGACAAATATTTTCATTTGTGTGTATTTCTGTATGCGCATATGTACATGCAAGTATGTGCGGACATGTATGCATGTGCATGTGGAGACCAGAGGTCAACATTTTGTCTTTCTCAATTGCTATCCAAATTAGTTTTTTGAAACAGGATCCCTTACTGAACCTGAAGTTCACTGATTTGACAGGGCTTGCTGGTTCATGTCCTCAACATCTTTGTCTCTATCTCCCTGGTACTGAGATTACAGATATATGCCATCATGCCTGACCTTTCACATGGGTACTGGAGGTAAAAGATCAGGTCCTCATGCTTGCATAGCAAACACTTTATGAAAGGAGCCATCTCCACAGCCCTTGATTCTCGTTTAAACAATGAGAAAACAGAATCTTGTTGAGGTTAACTGGATGCCCTTGTTATATAACTACATGAGATTTGAATTTAAGTCTCATTCTCATGTTTAAGCTTTTAATCAGTATGTTATAACAGATTTTAGATGAGAACAAAATTTGGAGAAGTCACAGATATGAGAAGTCTATATAATCACCTTTCACCAACATTTCTTCTTACAGAGAACTCTTTTATTGAAGTAAACAGCTTTTTCCTGGTTTCTGGTCATCTATCTCCATCAAGAGATTCATGTTTAATTTGAATATTAATCTTTATCGGTTTCTCCTGAAGATTTTTTTCTAGGCAACATCATTCAGGACTATTAATTTTCAACAAAGATAAATTTTTATCTCTGAAATCATACAATTCCTGAGGTCAAGTTTAGCAGTCTGCATTAGGTTAAGATTCTTTGTATCTCAGCAGAGAAAACTGGGATTCTAGGGCCTATCCCATTCTCTTTCCTTCTCTACCCTGGAGCACTACGAACTTGGCCAAGTTACCCAACTTATTTAATCTTAGCCTGCTCATCTGTCATTTGTTGTATGTGTGTTGAGCCTTCATATCTGACACTATTTTCACAGAATCTCCTTTTTCACAATATAAAAAAATCAAAGTGGCTGATACTTTCAATCATTAGACTTATCAAACATCAACAAAAGCTGTCATGACCTAGACTGCACTTCACACATCTTCTGCATTACCTCTTTATTTACAAATCATGCCTGATATGTCATGTTCTCTTCATAATATATAGAGTCCCCGCCCCCCCTTAGGAACTGGTCTTTTCTGGGTTTTAGGTTTTATTTTTGCCAAGAGGTTTGTGAATGCTACTGTTGAAATGCTTGACTTGGCCCAAGTTGACAAGAACTTATTTTTCTTCCTGAAGCAAAAGCCCATTAACACTTCAAAAGGCTTCAAATCATGAGATTCCCACTACTCCAAACGTTCTCTCCAATTTAGAGCTGCTGCTCATTAAACACTTGGTAAAACAGCACACTAATTCTCGTCACCACAAAATTGTAACATAAAAATGCATATGTATATGTAGATCTTTAGATATATGTATGTGTACATGTATTTCTGGCATATTAAAAACAATAAAGTTGCATTTTTATTCTTTTAGTGATCAATTTATTTATGAATTTGAGATTAACTGAAGACTCAGTGTATCAGATACTGATTTTACCAGATTATCTTTATTTACTTATTTATCATTTTGGTGTTATTTTTCTTTATTTTTATAATACTTTCATTAATAATTTTAGTTTCATACAATGTATCTCAATAGCACCTTCTTCCCATTTCTCACTGTTCCACCCTTCCACCCCCATGCCCTCAAAAATAAATAAAATAAATTGTGTGACAGGAGGTTGTGTGGCAAGAGCATGGGTCACAGCCATCACCATGGTTTTTGGAGGCAGCAGGCTGCTCTGATCATGGATACTCACCTGGCCTATAACTAGCCTGAGACCAAGAATGACAAAGTTCTACCCAAAGTTGAGCCTCACTGCCCAGACCTGTAGCTCCCTGGGCCTTCAACAGGCACCAAACATTGCCCAGGCACCTGGACACCAAGCAGGCACCCCTATATTCTGCAAGGATAGGGCATCCTACAGGCCACCAGACATCCCACAGGTACCTGGACATCTCACAGGGACCAGGATCTCCTGCAAGCATCAGAGCTTCCTGCCAGTACAGTGACATCCCACAAACACCTGGGCATCCTGCAGGCACCAGAGCCTCTGGCAGGCTCCCACCCAGACAGCCCGAAGGCACCAGAATATCCCACAGGTACCAGGGCATTCTGTAGGCTCCTGGGAAACCTGCAGATGCCTGGGAATCATGCAGGCACTGGGCCAACCCTCAGACACCCAGACATCAAGCAGGCACCTGGGTATCACATAGACTCCAGGGCCTCCTGCAGGAATATAGACATTATGCAGATGCCCAGACATCCTGCAGGCACTAGGACATCTCCCAGATTCTAGGGCATCCATCAGATGCCTGGGCATCATACAGGCATTGGGCCAACCTGCAGACACCCAGACATCTTACAAGTACCCAGACACCCCGCAGGCCTCTTGGAATATCACAGGTACCTGGCCATCGTGCAGGTACCCAGACATCATGAAGGCACCCAGATATTCTGCAGGCATCAGGGACCCCCACAAGCACCCTGACAGCCCACAGACACCAGGCACATAGGCACCAAGACATCCTCCAGATGTCAAGGCATCATGCAAGCACTGGGCCAGGCATCATGCAGGCACCTAACACCACACAGGCACCTGGATATCCCACAAGCACCAGGGCTTCCCACCTGCACCTGGACATACCACAGATACCTGGACATCCTGAAGTCACCAGGATATCTCCTAGGTTCCAGGGCATCCAGTAGATACCTAGACATCACAGGCACTGGGCCAAACTGGAGACACCTATACATCTGCAGGCATAAGGACCATACACAGGTAGCTGGTCATCCATTAGGCACCCAGACATCCCACAGGCACCAGGCCATCCTCCCCACACCAGGACCTCCTGCAGGCACCTGGACCTCCCACAGGCACCCAGACATCCTACAGGCACCAAAATATACCACAAGTGCCCAGACCTGGTGCAATCACCTGGCCATCCCTCAGGCACCCAGACCTCATGCAGGCACCTGATGTCCCTCAAGCACCAGGGTATCCACAGACCCCTGGACATCTTGTAGGCACCCATAAATCCTGCAGGCACCAAGATTGCTACCTTCTGCTGGCATACAGACATCCCATTGGCCTCATGGCTTCATACAGGCCCCTGAACTTCACACAGGCACCAAACAGCCTGACAGAATGAATGCCTCATGAGGCCAGACTGAAGCACCCAGTGAACTCTAACAGTATCAGCAATGCAGACAGATCTCTAATTGTTCTTGTCTACATGTGTATATACGGAATAGGCCTCTGTGAAAACTAGGGTCTATATTCCAGAGGTCTATGTGAAGGTATCAAATTTAGAGGCCTCTGTGGTCCAGATGGAATGTAGAAAGAATGTTAAGAATGTTGGTGCACAACTTTAATCCCAGAAAAGCAGTGTTAGCAAGCATCTTTAATCCCAGTATTCAGAAGGCAGTGGTGGTCCAAGTCTTTAATCCCTAAGACAAAAACAGAGTGCGGAATCAGACAAAGGAGGCAAAGCTTAGAAGGATAGGAATAATAGGAAGAGTTAGCAGAGTGAGTCAGAGTGAGGATATGCCCAACTCTCATGAGATAAAGGAAGGCTCTGAGTTCAGAAAGAGCAGGCAGTTACAACAGTCAGTTAAAGCAGTCAGTTATACAGGCAGTATGAGGGGAACAGTCTGAAGCAGGCAGATGGGCTTGGCAGAAGAAGTCAGTATCAGATGGGAAAGTGAGTCAGTCTGAAGCCGAGCTGAGCAGATCAGTCTGAGGCAGAGAGTCAGCCAAAATCTGCTAAAGTCAGAAGAGCTCAATCAGAAACAGTAAGCCAGCTCAGAAGATCAGTTTGAACAAGGAAGCTTGGAGAAGAGTTTGAGTTTATAAGGACATTATAAGGTTTTCATCAAACCAAGGGCTACATCTGGCATCTACTTCTACACACATGAACATTTTGAGGTTTCTAAGACCTCTAAAAATGAGGAGACTCAATTAGTAGTATTGAATATTCTTCAGCTAGGACATCTTGCTGTTGCTCAGGATCAGGATGACCCCAGAGCTTTTGGGGTCAGGACTTGCTCGAGCTCCAGATTGTTGCACAACCCCCTTATCACCCTTATCAAAGTCCATCCTGCTGCCTTGGCCCTTGTGCTGCAAGCCTTGGGTAGCACCACAGTCCATGCTCTCCCCCCACCCTATCAAGGAGAATAATATGAGTATTGGTCACAGCCATGGTAGCAGCAGTATTGGCCTGCTAGGTAATGAAGAGGCCAAGAGAGTCTGTTTGGTAACCAGAGGACAGGTCTCTTGTGTGGATTCTCAGTCCAGGAAATAAGACACTCTTCATTCAGCTGGGCCATCCTGTCATTGCTCAGGAGCAGGGTGATCCTGTGGTTTGGAAGCTAGTTTGGGGTCAGGACTTGATCCAGCTCCAGACTGCTGCATCCTGCTCTGTCCCCATCATCTGGCCTTTGTGCCTGCCACCCATGGTGGTTCTCCCTCAACCATGCTCCTCCCTACCCATCAGGAAGAGCAATACCAGCTGAGGCAGCAGCCCTGGGAGTGGCAGAACCAGTCTGGCAGGCAGTAAAGAGGCCGAAGATGTCTAGTGGCAGTCTGAGGACCTATCCTTTGTCTGTCCTGTGTGTGCACCCATGCCTGTCTGTGCCTCCAGTCATGTGACTCCTGGTGTTATTCACCCCTGGTCCGTCTTCTCATCCCCAGGGCCTGCCTCACTTCACAGTGTGCGTGCTTCATCCTCTGAGTGGTAGCTCCAGTCTGATGGTTGCAACAGGTCAGCCAGTTTATGGCCTCAGCCTCATAGCATCCCAAGGGCCCGTCCTTCTTGGGGATGCCTTGGTCCCTTGTCCTCCATCCTGTTCACGACTATTTCTCCAGTTCAGTGTCCTCTGTGCAGGCAGAGCCTGTGGGCTCACTCTGCTATCCCTCCTCTCCACTCACAGCCAGCTGACCTTCCAAGTGTGGTACTGACCCTGCATCTCTCCAACCACTTTTAATTCACAAAGTTCCTCCTGCCTGACTAGACACCAGTGTAATTCTCCCAGTCTACAATGTGTGAGGAGCCAGGGGTACCTGAGCATGGGTGATAGGCAGCAGCCAGAGTCATATTTTGCTTACTGTCCCTCTACCATATTGAGTTCTGTCTGTGGCTCTGATCCTCCATCCCAGACTTCCCTCCACAGCTTGCCTCTTCCGTGTCTCAGGCAGCACTTGTCACCTGACTGGGGGCCTTGGCCTGTTAGGTAGCTATGGTGCCCTGCAGACTCACTCCCACATCTCCATCTCTCTGTTGTAGTTTCCACCCTCCTTCTCCATTCCTGACTCTCCTCCTGGCTCATTCCTTCATGACATGGCTGAACCTGTGGGCCAAAATTGTGGGCCGAGTGGGAGCTCCTTGCCTTGCAGGCAGTGTTGGAACACCACAGGACTACCTAGTGGAGGGCTCCACTAGACTCTGCTCCCAGCTTGCCTTCTCCACACCTCCAGTCGAAAACACCGTTACGTTCTCCCTGCTTCCTTTCTCCCCACTCACGGTCCAAGGTTCCTCCAGATCTGTTACCACCGCTGCGTCTTTCCAACCACTCTGGATTCTCATAATTCTCACTGGACCAGCACCAAGGTGGCATCTCCTATTCCATGAACATGTGAAGGACTGGGGGCGCTTTGAGTGGAGAAAGCAGGGCAAGGGCTAGAGCCCTGACAGACTGTTCTCTGCACTGCCACCATCTTGAATCCCTCCTTGCTTCCAGACTATCTTTAATAACACTTGTGTAGCTAAGTCTTTTTTAATCTTTGACAATTTCTTACATATATAATATATTGTTACTATATTCACCTCCATTACCCCCATTTTCCACTTATTTTCTGTCTGAGCCTTTTATCCTTCCCAATTAGTCCCTCAGTGGCTACACCATTGAGGAAAATGACATTCCTGCAGCAACAATTTGTAGATTTTTATTTCCATTCTTTGGTGGCTACTAAACATTTTTATCAGTACAAAAATGAAACACTCATTAAAGGACTTCATTTTGTGCTCCACGCCAGTTACTTATTTTTACTTGACAAAAGCAGAAGGAGTCTCTTGTTTTCCCCCGGATTGGGTTTATCCATCTAGTGAACATTTGCAGGGGTTCTTTATTCAATGCTGAATGGGTTCTCTCTCATATAATTCTCTGCGAAGTTCTCAGATCAATTCAGTGTCTCAGCTTTACAGCTGTAGAAACAGTGTGGAGAACTGAACTGATTGTACAAAGTCAGCCAGCAGCACAGTCAAGATTCAAATCTGATCTGTCACACTCCTATTGGTGTTTAGGTAGAGAGGATTCTAGGTGCTGGAGAGATGGATCAATGGTTAACAACATTTGTTATTCTAGCAGAGGATGTAAGTTTAGTTCCTAGCACTCATGTGAAGTAACTCACAACTACTTGCATTACCTCTGAGTTTTATACTAGGTAGTGATACGAAAGCAAGGATGATGAAAATACTGGTGTCAATAGCTATAGGATCAACAGTAATATAAATGATGGGAGTATTTACACTGATAAGATTATCTAAAGTTACTAATAGTCAATGTTAATACTATTAATGTGAGTTACATTAATAATATAGCTAATATCAATACTGATATTAGCTCACTACGTTCTGGCAATGTTCTGTTAAGTCTACATTCACTTAAATGCAATAGAAGTTAGATGAAGGTGCCTTGAGAAG
The DNA here is from genome assembly GCA_026225945.1 of Cricetomys ansorgei. NCBI lineage: Eukaryota > Metazoa > Chordata > Mammalia > Rodentia > Nesomyidae > Cricetomys > Cricetomys ansorgei. The sequence continues at coordinate 3,215,850 of JAMJFZ010001100.1, read as the reverse complement.
CAACCTGAACAGTTTTTTTTTCTTAAATCTGTTTAAAAGAAATTGATGTGTATTAAACCTAGGTGTCAATATTTGTGAAGTTGGGATACTGGAAAGATAGAATTGTTATATGTAAATTCTATAGGTTTAGCTTAGTTTTGGTACTAAACCAAATGTAACACCAAATGTCTTTTTTTTTCTTCAAATCAACATAGTTTAAAGAAAATAAATATAGGTGATATGGGGAAGTCATCTTGAAATCTATTTTCCTATCATAATGAATTTATTCTTACAGCCCTGGAAGAGTAAAAGCCCAAGGGAGAAATGATGCTTTACATGTTTTCAGAATCTTAGCAGTCGGTCACTCAGATAACTTCTTGGTGTGTGGCTACTATAAATTGTCTACATTATACTCTGGTGTTATAAAAATTGTCATATTTGTGGGTCCTTTGCTCTTTTCATTTTAGAACATAGCTCTATGCTTTGGATACTTTCAACCTAAATAATATTACTTGTTTGATATTATTTATTGCTATGCTTTTAAATCCTTTTTCTGTGTTAAAATTTTCTTATGGGTCAAATAAAACAGCACAGGATCAGTGTCTATGAATTCTGATTTAATTGATCTGGCACTTAACTTTTTTAAAAATGATTTATTTATATTTTATGTGTAGGAGTTCCTTTGTAGCACGTTGATCAGTTTTTATAGTTCTGCTTTATGATTAAACAGAATATAGTCATTGTTCATAATTGCTCCTATGTGTTATTATAACACTTTTTTCTCTATATAATGGAAGTTATTTTAAGAACTGGAAAGTAAGCTCTTAAATAATAATAATAATTACTATTATTTTCAATTTCCTTTCTCTAGTGAAATGACAAGTAAAATCCCCCTTTTCTTTATTAAGACTTCTTTTGAATATTTTTATTTGCACAAGTGACTTATTTTTCACCTTTCCTAGTATTCATAAGTGCTTTTGAAGAAGTTATTATCATAAACAGTTAAAAAATCAAATTACTTATCATTTTAATGTTGAAGAATTGATAGACTATTTTGATATTCCCTGATTTTGTATTAATAATTAATCATTTATCAGAAACTACTAAAATAAAAAGCAACTCTGGAAGAGCTTTTCCTACAGAACGAAGATGTAGAGCATCTTCTGCATCTACGTAGTGCCCTCCTTTAGACTGATGACGAGTTTTGTAAGCTGTATTGTTAGTTTTGAGTTTTGATAATCTTTTATCACAGAAGATAATACACAGACACCCTGGTTAAAAAAATCAAAGCAAAAAGTGAAAATCATTTATAACCTTATTAGGAATTATTCTTCCTTAGTAGATGTCTAGGAATGGGAGTTAATTCCTGATTATTTTATATATTTTATAGCTTATTTTAGGGTTTTTTGTCTTAGACTTTATAGACTCTTTTGTGGCTGAGTATTGTTTCAATTGTCCTTTTTACCACAGTGAGAAAAGTAACTTTATTTTCTCCTAAAATTCTTTCAATATGCTGCCAAAAGAGCTTGAACATAAGCACTCATGTATCTTCTAAGGAAAATGAAGCAAAACTTTTAATCCTTGCTTATACTATTGGTATTATATGTACTAGACAAATTTTAATCTCTTGGATTTTTGCAATTTTTCCAAAACCCATTTAAATTTTCATGACTAGAACTTGACATAAGCTTATAAATGTAGCAAGGTTATTTGTCAATCACCTGAAAATTTGTAACTCTACACCATCTCCATGTCCACCTCTCCAGAGATTCCAAAATTCTGCCCCTTTAAGATGCTTTTTTTTAGGCTGGTGTCCTTATGTAGTTTACTACAGTCTTTTCTGCAAGATATTTTGGAGACTTTCAGAGCCACAGAGAAACACTCACAATTTTGGATTAGATCCTCTGCTCCCTATTCCTGTAATCAAAATTTAGTAGCTTTTATATTGATCTGTTCTTATAAATTACTGTGATCACCTTTTCTTTTCCATTTATTTTCTCTGCACTACACAAAAGACCATTTTGGGATTGTGGGATGAAGCTGACAGGTCAAATCTTGTTGTCACTAAATGATGTATATATAAAGGTCTTACTCTAGTTGAGGGATTGCCTGGAACTTTGTAGACCCTGTTTGGCCTTAATTCTAGATCCTCTTGCCTTAGTCATGAGATTGTAGGCATGTACCTTCTAAATACAGTTTATTAATCTCCTTCTTAACTACCCAGGACCTCTTATGGGTTACAGGTATAGTTATTATTTGTTCAAGTTGAAAGAGTCTGACAATGTAAAAATTTTGAAAAGATCAATAACTCATGTTCTATGAATTTTTCCATATATTAAGTAGAAAATGCTTCACTAAACATTCCACTAAAGTTGATACTTTTCACCTCTCCCCTAAAGTTGATGCTATTTAAGAATTATTTTCAGTATGCTATAGTTATTGTTCACAAAACTTACACTTGACTCAGTTTTAAATCTACCTTTTAAATTTAAATCACTTTCCTCGTGTCTCAATTTTGCCTTATTAGACATTATCAATATTTCAAATGCTCTATTGTAGAGGTCCTTTGAGACCCTGGCACTGACCTTTTCCCATTTGATGCATGGTATGTATTTTTTTTCTATTGGGCAGTAGCTTCTTATTTTGCAGCATTTATGTTCTGGGTACCTTGTGTTAGAAAGGCATCCCCTTGGGAATGTTCCCTATTTGTCATTTATAATGTCCTACAGAGCTCAATTTGGACAATTTTCTTCAGTTTCTTCTCCAGAAGTTTCTCCAGGGAGTTGTATAAAGTGATGTTCTACATCTGCAGGCAACATAACCCATAAGCTCTGATGATGAAAGAGGGTGATTTGGCCCACCGTACACTGTATCTATGACATGTTTGTATATTAGTACGTATTCGCCATACCAGATCTTCCTTTCCTAGCTTCCAGGTCAGCGTCTACCGTCTTTGCACTGAACATGGACTCTTTACTTCTCCCTCTTGGATATATTAATTTTACTACTTCTATAAAGTCTTGACTTCAGCTCCCAATTTTATTATTGGTTCTCTTGTCTATGGCATTGCATTTGAAGATTTCTCTTGCATACTTCTGCTAGCTCAGCTATGTATTTTCCCAGATACTTTGCTCAGCATTATTATATGTTTGGAAAGACAGGGGAGATTTTTCTGATTCAGATTAGTCTACTATCTGAGTCTAAAATTGCAGTATAGATCAAAATTAATATCTGCCTTGGTGGAAATTGGCTCTTCTTACTCTCTATTCTTTTCTTATATTTTTCTAATTTGATTCGTGACGATGAACAGAATAATCACTTTTTTAATTCCCCTTACAGCTAGAAATGGTGACAGAATTTTCACCAGTAAGACTAATACCAATAAGGGATAGAAACATCTGCTGTTGTCCCTGTCACTTTTCCCAACTTTGATACTGACTTGATATCTGGAACTATAGCAACTGTTTTGTGACTGTGAGGTGACAGGCAAAAAGGAGACAGACAAAAGCTAATGTGTAAGAGGGCAGACTGGAGAGCTGCACAGATCATTAGGTACTGATGATGTTAGGAATGCTGTCAAAGGAAACACAGTTCTGCCTGTAGAGACACATTCTTACTGTGTAAGTCACGGTTACTTGACTTTTTTTGGGGGCGTAGGTAAGAATGAATATATATATATATATATATATATATATATATATATATATATATATATATATATATATATATATTCTTATTAAGCAATGAAATAAAACTAGGAAGACTCTATCTCACAGCTTTCCAAATTGTCTGAGGATATTTGACGAGTAATTGATTAAAGACATTTATTTAACAGCAATCCTTAGAATTTGTAGAAAAGCTAACACCAATCCAGGCTAGCATTTGCACTGTGATTTTGAAGTAAAATGTTGGCACTGAGTACATCTGACACATTAAAAACTCTCTGTGTAAACTTGTTGGTTTTATACTTGATATACTGATGTTTTCTTACTTATTTACTTTAAAAAATAGAGCTGTTCATTTCTGATTTACTATACATTTAAAAATTTTGGACTTTACTCATGCATCTGGTTTAATGCGCAGTGTTACCCAGAATTTCACATTACAACAGACCAGATGTAATTATAGTATATATAATCAGTATAGATAGTTCAAGGAATCAATAGGGAAAGAATTATAAGTAAACTGCTCAGTGGCTTAATTTTTACAATTCTAAATGTAATTAGGGTGGAGAATGGGGCAACAGACATTTAATTTTTTACATGATAAAGTGACATATTTAATTTTTATGTCAAGAACGTGGATTTAATATACAGTTTCTAAAAGATGCTTTGGGTTTCCTCTTCATGCAACCTTCCTCTTGTAACTGTGCAGTGACAAGATGCTACATAAGATGGCAGTAGGAGATTACAAATGTTTTCCTGGTTCTCCCTTCCAAGAGCTAGGTCCGTTAGGTGCAGTAAACACCATCATATAATTCCTATTCTAGACTGCTAGATGGTTTATCTTCACCAAGCACACAGCCCTTTTTTAACGAAAAGAAGAAAGGTGCTAATTTTGACCTCACATACATGAAGGAATTATGAAGTGTTATATTTCAGTTCATCTTTCTCTGTCTAACTCTCTAAAAACCTAAGGTTTTGTGTTCTTTCCTGGAATCCTGACTCTAAAAAGTAAGCCAGGGTTTCTTAGATTATTTCTATCCCCAAAACTTCATTAAAATCTCTAGGAATTAAATACTTCATTATTGTTTTTATTATGGATTGTTGAATTTAAGTTTCTTTTTTGAGAACTATGTATTATTTAACTTTGCTAGTGTTATGAATCAAACCCAGACAGGGTTGTGAAAATTGCAATTTAATAGGAAATTGTAGTATATGATTGTTATCTTTTAAAAAATCAAATATTAATTTAGTGTGAGTGTATACATGTATGTGCATGTGAACACACACCAAAGCATACACATGAAAGTCAGAGGACAACCTGCAGGTATGGGATATATATATATGTATGTGTATATATATATATATATATATATATATATATATATATTTATATTTATGACCTTTTAAATATTATAAGTAAACAACTTAAAATTGTAATGTAACATGTAATACTCTCATCCAGAATTCCTTTTCAATTGTTTATTATATGTGTATGTTAACATTTTTGATCTTTGGTCTTCCTAGTCATTTAATTTTTCTTTAAACCATTCATAATATTACAATAAAATTTATTTTCAATTTAATAATGGTATATTAATTCTACTAGACTTTGCTGAAGAAATGAAACATTTGTGGATAGGAGGCTTTTTATATTTTACCTTTTAAAAGAAACTCTATTCTTTCAGAGGCCTATATTCTTAGTTTTTATATTCAGACCTCTGTCTTTTTAAAATTCAGCATAACTCATTATATTCACATACCAATTATTATGCATGTAAGCAATCTCTTTGATTGATATAATTGTACTTGTTCCCCCACAAGCTTCCACAATGAATATCCCTCAATGTATCTAGAATTTGTACTTGGGCATCTTCTTGTGGTTGAGGAATTTGGTATCTGATGCCATTTACTTAGGCTATTGTTTTCATAAATGTTGAACTAATTCTGTCATGTAGACTGCTATCTGTAGGACTCAAAATCTCTACATATATAGATATTAAGTACCGTGAATACTCAAGCATGTCTATTTAGTTCTAGCTGAATGAGTGACCTGTTAGTAAGAACACATTTGATAAAATGAATTATCATATTGGGATGGTGCTGAGGTGGCTCTGTATTTGTGGGACTTCTCATAAAATTGTCTTAGACATCTAAGTATTGTTCAATTGAGATCAATATCAGGAGTGACAAAAGAACTCCTTCCAATTTGGAACACTTCTACCACCTGCTTCAGTGAAGGGATTGTCATGGACTTTAGTTTCAGTTAAGGTGACTGACTTCTCACTCTAGTTCTGATCACCTGCCTTGGTTATAAAATTGGTCAAAAGTTGGATGCACTCCTCTACTCTCAGCATTCAGGAGACTGAAGTAGAAGGATGATTAGCTAGTTCAAGTCCAATTTGAGCAACACAGGGTGAGCCTGTGTCAGGAAAAAAGTGATTAGGTAAAAGATTATCAGTAACAGAAAAGGAAAAAGAAAAAACAAAGAAAGAAAAGCCAAGAGATCTGATGGAAACTCAGAGAAAAACACAGTTGAAGAATGAAATTCCATCGGTGAATATTAAAGTTGTCCTTCTTGCTGGAAGATGCTACATAGCATGGAGAAAACTGTTTCTCAGTGATTGATTAGTTTCAATGAAGGGAAAAACATTGGTAATTACTAATATTTTTACAATAAAACTGTCACATAGAGAAAAAAATAACAGATTCAAATTATTTAAAGAAGCGTGTATGGCCTCACAGAGCTACCTTCAGGGTAAGCCCTGATGTGTGTTGGAAGATTTGAGCTGGAAAATGTGTTCAGTAGCAGAAGTTCTCCTGTTACTTGATGTTGACAACAATGAGTTGGTTATTATGATGATAAACGGCTGTAAATTTTGAGCACTTGAAATCCATTTCATTATTATGATCATTCTACCTTGCAAAGTGTAGCATATGTCCATTTTACAAATGAGAAAACTGAGATTAAGAAGGTTAAATACCCTAACTACATTCTAAATATGTCTTTATACACACAGATAAGCGTAGTCCTCTCCCCTCATAGAGAAAACTCCTATTTGCAACAGATGGAGAACATTACAGAAAACCACAACCAGTAAGAATGTATGATTGTGGAGCCCAGTCCCAACAGATACATCTAGAACCCACTTGAGGGTAAGGAAATATTGTGGAAGAGGGGAAAGAAAGATTGTAAGAGCCAGAGGAGCAGCGAGTTTACTGTAGGATTGTGTCTCCTAGGAATGTCAGAAACTACTCCCATGAAGTCTCATCAATCAGGCTTCCTAAACAAAACCGGAACAAGGATAATACCAGTAGGCATGCTAACACGGAATGAGGGAAGTTCAAGAGGCCTCAACACTAGACAAAGAACTGGTAGTAATTAATTCAAATCTCATTACATGCTCCAGAGTCTCTGGTCCTTCTGAGGATCGGGTTAAGACATCCAGCCTCAGAGTTAGTGATGGATCTTTCTGACTCACTCCAGATAAATTGATTGATCTTTCTGACTCACTCCAGATAAATAATAGCTACTTTCTAAATATTAAAAATACCATGAATTATTTCCAGTTCTCTCCACTTAAACAACAAAACCCCTCCCCACCCCAAACAACAACAACAAACTGGTTCAGACAAAGTCTGTGACTTTGGGCAAAAGGTTCAACTTTATGAGATCCCAGCTCCTTAGCTACAGTGAAGATTGAGTTAATGAAAGTAGCACTGGGTACAATGCTTCCTACTAAGTAAAGGCCTGCAATAATTATTGAATTATTCAAAGACGTAGCATGCCTAAAAGACCTGGTTTCAGAGAATACACACAGAGGCATGTTCCACAGGAGCAAGCATAACAGCACTTTTAGAATGTACTTTGAGTTTGACAGAATCCCCAAATATGGGAATATCTATTCTAAATAAAGATATGAAGGGCCAGGAGAGAGGGTTCATTGGTTAGAGCACTGCTTGCTCATGCAGAGGACCTGAGTTTGGTTCCCAGCACCCACATGGAGACTTACAATCATCTGTAGCTTCAGTTCCAGGGGATCTGATGTACTCTTCTGGTCTCTGTAGGCACCAGGCACACACACAATGAACATACCTACATGCAGGCAAAACATTTATGTGAATAAAAAATAAGTATTAAAAAAAATGAGTATGGGTGTTTTACGCTGATGTGAAAGTCCTTGGGCCTTCACATTCTCTACAGCAGATAATACAGCTTCAAAGGGGCAATGCTTCCATGAGACCAAGGTCATACCAAATCAAATGAGCCATGTGGTGGACTTGAGCATTAGTATTAAGCAGTGATCTGTTCTATGGTCAATCAGCATTTAATCCCACAGGTTCTCTGGGCTCTTAAACATCAAAGCTCAGTTACATTCTCATTAGTTGTGGATACAGAATGTTCAGACTCATGGGGTTTTTGCCTGTCAGTCAGGAAATGCTAAAGGAACAGTATGATCTTAGTGCTGAACTCAGTACGAGTAAATCACTGACACCAGACGGGTTCAGCAAATTAATTATTCTTTCATCTTTCCAGTCTTAAAAATTTTTTTTTCTTATATAACTCTTAAAAATCTGAAAGCCAGTTTGATGAGATTTGAAACTGACTAACTCATTGCTATCAACCCTGAAAATGTGTGAAATGATTAATGTTAAATTTCCACAGAGTTTGCCTGGGAACTAAGACTAGGGAGGCCCCTTCTGGAAAGGCCATAATAAATTGGTGGTTGGGGGAAATGGCAAAGGGTGTGTTGAATGTCAAATGTGCAACGAGCATTCTGAGGTGTGAAAAATTCCTCAGGCTTTTGGTACTTTGAGGAATTGAGGATAACTCTGCTTCCTCATTTTCCTACTGAAGGAATCTAGTTCCCATAGAAGACAAACTCAGAGACATGAAGGAGCTGTCTGTCCTGAGATCACAGATGTCCTTCCTACTGGCATAAGTTTTTCCAAAAGAAGGCTTTTGATTTAGTTCCCACTTTACTAAAGATTTACTAAAGGTTTTTGATTTAGTTTCCACTGTATTAAAATCCCTACTCCACTGGGGTAATTAGCTGGTGTTTTACCAAAGGAAAAGAGTGTCCCTCGTGGGGCACCTGGTACCAGGGGTTCCTAAAGGCCAGAAAGCAAGGAACAAAACAGGCTCAAGGAGGGGAGTTTTGATCCACAGGAAAGGGTCAGGAAACGGGGTTAAAAAAGTCACCAGGGCCTAGAGGAGCTGTGGAATTATGAACAGCTCCAAAGGGAAGGTGAGAAAAGAGGGCAGGAAGGGCTACAATAGCCCAGTTGGGCCTAAGGAAACTGCAGGATTGCAGCTTCAAGAATGGGAGAATGAGGTCAGATGAAGAGAGCCATCCATAGCCATAAAGACTGTGATTAGGGGTATCTCCACCTCCAAGAGTACCAGAGGGATGCAGGATGCTCAATTGTCAGGGAAGCATTTACGCCAGCCAAAGGGGCAACTTATCTAATTGCCACTGGTAGATGTTGGGCTGGGTGATCAGTGAGCCAGAAGGTGAGTCCAGAAGGTAGTCTGGAGATGAGAGAAAGAGTCCCAGTGCAGCTCAGGCCGTGAAGGGAAGCACAGACACCAGGAGAGCCTATCTGGGTTTTTGGCACCAAATGTTAGTGTTTCTGCACACCATGCAACAAATCTCACACAAGAGATGTATTGGGAGGGAAAAACACTGAGGTGTTAGTGTCTGCCTCTGCTCTGGAGAAAAGCAGCAAAGAACTGAGCATGGACAGGCTTTATATAGTATTTTTGGGAAAGGAGATTGTGCTTTCCAGGGTGGCCTGATCTTGGCTTTTTTTGGGCAGAGCGGGGTCTGGCCATTCTCCTGCCTCAAGAAGCTGGAAACTGCTGTATGGCAGTTCAGAATAGTTTGGAGTGGGAGGTCCTAGCTTGTGCCTCAAGCAACACAGTTGCTATTGTTTCCTGGTAATTTTGTTTTTATCAATGGACTTTGTTCCTGCTTATGCTCTATAGAAACTAATCTTCTGTTCTTTTCTGCACAGCACATCCCTTTCCTGAACCATTACTGTCCTTCCGTTCTCCTCCTCCTCTTGCTTTCGGCTTGTCCTTCCTTTTGCCCTCCCTTGCTTTCTTTTCTTCTGGCTAGAGTATAAGTTCCTCAAGAGTAGGGGTTCATTTCTCTTCAAACTACACAAATACACAAAATTGTTTATTAAGTTTGATTTCATCCAAATTTGCCATTTTTTTTTTCTGTTGTGTCCAGGAACTCGGCTTATAACATTTTTGTCTTTTTTATTTGTTAATTCAAAAATAAAAAAAAAACGTTAAAATTCATTACTTTCAACTTTATACTGGAATGGCAACTTCATGGACATCACTTTCTACATCATCAGTGTTACAGGCCTCTAAGTGTATTGAAGGGAATAAACGGACTAACATGTATAAGTATTGTTTTTAAGTGGTATCCGAGATAGCCATTTTACAAGAAGTGTAATGGGGTTATTTACAGCTCAGAGAGGGAAAGAAGTTGGGAGCCAGTGAACCACACAGCTCTGAGGGAGGGTATCCCTGGTTGAGTTGAAATGTACAATGTAACAGATCCAGTATACTCTGCTTCGCTCCGATGATGACAAAGTCATGTTGTGCTGCAAATCTCATAAAAAAAGATTTACTGGAAGGGAAGAAACCAGAAGCAATAAGGAACTGAGCAAAATGCAACTCTTTATATAGGGTTTCTTGGTGGAGGGTGGGGATGGGCTAGAATTGGTGGGATATCTGTGGCCTGATCTTGAGGCAAGCTCGGGGATTTTTTTTTTTCTCTGTAGTGAGGGGGTCTGGCCACTCTCCATATTTGGGGCTGGAAGAAGCCATTATGGCGGTTAATAGTCCCAGGGGAGGGGCCTAGCCACTCCTGCCTCAAGGGGCTTACAAAAAGTAGCTACTAAATATGTATGTGTTTGTAATAGCCCTACAAAGGTTTAATTTAGCTTTGAAACAATGAGGTTTCAGCTTGCTCTGGTTTTAGTGGCTATAAACTTAACATAAAAACTTGAAGGGCTTACAAGAAGGATCATCAAAGTTGAAGATAGGTTAAGCATGTAAACAAGGTAAATAACACTAGAAAGAAAATTTAATTCCCATGGTCTTTATGGAATATTTATATTCTTTTTAGCAAAGACTAACACAATTATGACAAAATTAAACCTCAGGACTATACTAGACTCTGAGTTAATAATATTTAAGTGGTTAGAAATAACTTACAAATCCTTAAATTTTACAAGATGCCAAAAGTTCCTTAGACATAAATATTAATATCTCAGGCAAGTCTCAATAGAGAACAGAAAATTCTCCAAGACACAAACCTGAACAGCCTAGGCAAAGGGTCTTGCCTCTGATGGACTGACCTAGAGCATGGGGCCTCCAGTAATTCACTGAGGAAAGGCACCACCTACAGGTGGTGGTGCACCTAACTGCTCAATGAATAGAACATCCACAGTGCACTAACTGCCAACTCCAACTGGTTTACCCAATGCCACCTCACTGGTGAAGTCAAGACCCTGGGCAAAGTACTCCACATCTGGTGCTTAGGCTGGAGGAGGAGACCATAGGATGCTCCTCCATCAGCAATAATATAATCAGGTGCTTTCAACATAAAGATCTCAGTGAGCAAAGTCAAATCTAAACAATTACTCCATCCATGGGTAATTGAGTAGACAATGGTCAGTATTCCAAACTCACATTTTTCTACATTCAAGAAATTTGTAGCCTATCCACACCCAGATAGGAAGGAAGGTGAGCTTCTGGCAGCAGTTCTGGTTTCCAGATACAGCAGCTGTTCCAAGTTCACACCACTGCACAGAAGTACACGTAGATTTACAATATCTGAGAACAGGTTGAAATATTCCACTACAATCTCTCTTACAGGATTATGAAGAAAACCATTCCATGGTTAAAAACCATATTCTCATGTGTATAGGTTGCCCCAACATGTTATAGTGTGTAGCAGTATGCTACAATCTTTTACCCTCAATTTAGGAAAAGAGAAAGGAAGGATAGAAAGGAATCTTCACGGCTATTTTCAAGTGGCCTTGATATAGAATGAGAGAAAGGTAGAAATCTTCACAGCCTCTTTTAGGCTGTACTAAGCTTGAAGAGGACTAGCTGACAGTGAGTCAGACTAGTACCTCAGCTCATGGGCTATAAACCCAATTCCTCCAACCTTTGTTCTTTTAAGAATTAGCACACTAATGGCCACAACTCAACCAAAGAACTACCAGCCAACACCCACCCTAACTCTTGGGGCTTCAGACTTTTTATACCCTAAGCCAAAAGTTCCCATAAACCCATGCAACACACAATCTCAAAAATAAACTACATGTGCCAGAATGACTGCACCTAACCAAATTATAGCCACCTGTATCAAGCATTTCAAATCCAACTTATAAGCAAGCACCACACCTGGGATGGGCACTGAAACCTAATTGAAACACTTTTTTTTTTTTTGCATTTTTAAAGAAACTGAAATAACAAAAACTTCCAAGTGTTCCTTTACAATAGTGAGGTCGCTACATCATGCCGGAAGCCATTGAGAATGGTACCCAGCCTACCCCAATCCCCAAAGCCAGTCAGCAAGTGAATTTTCTGATGGTGGGGATAAAATCATCTCCCTTCTTATTTTCTCACTCAGGCTTCCAAATCAGAGCAGCACACTTTTCTTCCCTGACTTCAAGATGAAGTATGGCTTTGCAAAAGTGGCCATCTGACCCCCATGATGTCCTGTCCTGTAATCTCAACTTGACTTTGCCATTGTCTCATTGCTTGCAACAGAATCCTGCTTGACAGGGAAAGCACTTTCCTCCATGGAGACAACTCTCATTCCAGGTACCCACGAGTTTACTGTCTTGTTTCACCCTGTCTTCTGTCACTTTTATCAGAGAGCATTCCCTGGCTACTTTTTGTAAAACAGAACAGTTTGGGGGCTCTCTATCCTCTGTAGTTACTTTGTTATTTTACATAAAAGCTTATTTATCTGTCTCTTGGAAAGAACACCTTTCACTAGAGGTTCATTCCTACTTTGCTTGTGAATCTGTTCCGAACATAGATACTGTATCCAGTAGAGAAAAACATCTGATACACATTTGTTGAGTGAATGTATGAAACTTGTAGTAATACACCTACTATGGAAGTACTATGTACTATGGCTCACTAAGGAAGACCCAGAGACATTTTACATAGATGTAAACCCTGCCAGACCTCAGCAGAGGGAACCACTATCATGGCAAGCACCATCCTGGACAATGGAACCCTGAGCATCTCATCTCAGGGGTTTTTATTGATACCTAAGCTCTTCAGGTGTTCTACTGATACCATGTGCAGATCATGAGGAATCAAACACTTTTTACATAAAGCCAACACCTGCAGACAATACAAAGCACCAAGACCTAGGCAGCCCTTCCCAACAGTACACAAAAACATTTTAAACATAACTAAAAATTAACTTCTGCTATATTTCTCCCTTTCTGTATAAGAAAATAAAAATTGCTTTATCTCTACAATATCAGCAAAAGTATTTACAAGAGGAACTAAATCAAAGCTTGCTAGGATGTACAGGACCAAATGAAGCCAAACAACTATCAGACTTTTCACAATGTCTTTGGACTGCAGAAAAACATTATCAAGGCCCAATTTTCTGGAATTCACAATCTTTTGGGCTCCTCTAAAGGGCTTGGATCACTTCTCTGGTTCCGGCTGCTTTGGGGCCATCTCTTCTCTGGTCAGTAATCTCACATATGCTCTGTAATTACACCCAATAAATGTATTGGTTCCCCAGGGAGAACTTCAGTGGACTAGTAGTTTGGTTTGCAGTTAGGGCCTTAGAGGAGAGATTACACTATGTTTACAGTCCCTAGGCAAAGAATTTTAGTGATACTACTTCTCTATTGTTGATAATGGTGGTAGTGCAACTGTTGCAAATGATAGGTGCATTTCCCAGATGGTTAAGGATGATGGACACTTCCTTAAGTGTTTCTAAGCCATTTGAGATTCCTTTTTTGTGAATCTTTGTTTAGATCTGTACCCCATTTTTTAATTGGGTTATTTGTCTTCTTGATGTCTAGCTCCTTGAGTTCTTTATATATTTCGGATATTAGCCTTCTATTGGAAGTAGAGTTGGTGAAAATCTTTCCCCATTCAGTCGGCTGCCATTTTGTCTTATTGACAGTGTCCTTTGTCTTACAGAAGCTTTTCAGTTTCATGAGGTCCCATTTATTAATCATTGATTTTAGTGCCTGAACTATCAGTGACCTGTTCAAGATGTTGTCTCCTGTGCCAAAGCATTCAAGGAAAATCTGCACTTTATCTTCTATCAGATTCAGTGTGTCTGCTTTTATGTTAAGGTCGTTGATTCACTTGGGCTTGAGTTTTGTGCATGTGATAGATATGAATCTTCTACATGCCGACATCCAATTTCACCAGCACCATTTGTTAAAGATTATTTCTTTTTTCCATTGTATATTTCTGGCTTCTTTAGTGAGGATCAGGTGTTCATAACTATGTGGATTTATGTCTGGATCTTCGATTCAGTTCCATTGATCAATGTGTCTTTTTTTATGCCAATACTAAGAGGTTGTTTATTACTATGGCTCTGTCATACAGCTTGAGATCATGAATATTGATACCTCTGGAAATCCTTTTATTTTTTCAGGACTATTTTAACTATCCTGGGCTTTTTTTTTTTTTCATTTGAAGTTGAGTATTGTCCTTTCAAGGTCTGTAAAGGATTGTGTTGGGACTTTGATAGGGATGGTGTGGAATCTGTAGATTGCTTTTGGTAAGATGGCCATTTTTACTATGTTAATCCTATCAATTTAGGATTATAAGGTCTTCTTTGATTTCTTTCTTCATAAACTTAAAGTTTTTGTCATGTAAGTCTTTCACTTGCTTGGTTAGAGTCACCCCAAGGTACTTTATGTTATTTGTAGCTATTGAGAAGGGCGTTGCTTCCCTGATTTCCTTCTCAGTTGTTGTTTGTATAGGAGGCCTACTGACTTTTTGAGTTGATCTTGTAGCCAGCCACTACACTGAAGTTGTTTATCAGCTGTAGGAGTTTCCTGGTTGAGTTTTTGGGGTTGCTTATATATATGTAGACTTGTTCCTTTCCAATTTGTATCCCCTTGACCTCTTTCTGTTGTCTTATTGCTCTAGCTAGAACTTCAAGTGTACTATATTGAATAGGTATGGAGAGAGGGGATAACCTTGTCTTGTTCTTGATTTCAGTGGAGTTGCTTTGAGCTTTTCTCCATTCAATTTGATGTTGGCTGTGGATTTGATGTACATTTTCTTTATTATGTTTATGTTTGTCCCCTGTGACCCTACTTTCTCTGAGACTTTTATTATGAAGGGGTATTAGATTTTGTTAAAAATTTTCTTGGTATCTAGTGAGATGATCATGTGGGTTTTTTTTTCTTTCAGTTTGTTTGTATGGTGGATTGCATTGACTGATTTTCATATGTTGAACCATCCCTGCATCTCTGGGATGAAGCCTACTTAACCATGGTGGATAGTCTTTTTGATGTGTTCTTGGATTCAGTTTACAAGTATTTACTGAGTATTTGTGCATCTATGTTCATGAGGGAAATGGCCTATAATTCTCTTGGTTTGTTGAATCTTTGTGTGGTTTGGGTATCAGGGTGACTGTGGGCTCATCGAATGAGTTTGGCAATGTTCCTTCTGCTTCTATTTTGTGGAATAATTTGAGGAGTATTGGTATTAACTGTTCTTTGAATGTCTGATAGAATTTTACATTAAAACCATCTGGCCCTGGGATTTTTGAGGGGATGGTGGTTGGGAGACATTTAATGACCTCTTCTATTTCCTTGGGGGTTATAGGTCTGTTTAAATCGTTTATCTGATCTTGATTCAAGTTTTGTAGGTGGTATCTATTGAGAAAATTACTCATTTCTTTTAGAAATGTACTCTTTGTGAAGTACAGTATGACCTAATGATTCTTTGGGTTTCCTTGATGTCTGTGCTTATATCATCCCCCTTTTCATTTCTGATATTGTTGATTTGAGTGTTCTCTCTCTGCCTTTTAATTAGTTTGGCTAGGGGTTTGTCTACCTTGTTGGTTTTGTTAAGAACCAGCTCTTTGTTTCATAATTCTTTGAATTGTTCTCATTGTTTCTATTTTATTGGTTTCAGCTCTCTTGTTTCTATCTTATTGGTTTGAGTATTTCTTGCTATCCATTTCTCTTGGGTATGATTGTTTCTTTTTGTTCTAGGACTTTCAGATGTGTTCTTAATTTGCTAGTTTGGGATGTTGCCACTCTTTGGTAGGCAATTTGTGCTTTGAATTTTCCTCTTAGCACAGCTTTCATTGTGTTCCATTCAGTAGAGAGTTGTTCAGTTTTCATGAATTTGTAGGCCTTCTGTTGTTGCTGTTGTTGAAACCCAGCTTTAACTCATGGTGGTCTGATAGGATGCAGGGCGTTATTTCAGTTTTATTGTTTCTATTAAGGCTATCTTTGTGGCCAAGTAATTGGTCAGTTTTGGAGAAGATTCCATGAGGTGGTAAGAAAAAGGTATATTCTTTTGTGTGTGGGTGAGATGTTCTGTAGATATCCATTAGGTCCATTTGGGTTATAACATCGATTGGCTCCAGTGTTTCTCTGTTTATGTTTTGTCTGGTTGACCTGTCCATTGGTGAGAATAGGGTATTAAAACCTCCCACTATCAGTGTGTGAGGGTCAATATATGTTTTAAGCTTTAGTAATGTTTCTTTTACAAGTGTTGGAGCATAGATGGTAAGAATTGAAATGTCATCTTGGTGGATTTTTCCTTTGATGAATATGAAGTGTCCTTCCCCATCTCTTTTGACTAATTTAGGCTTGAAGTCTATTTTGTTGGTTGTTAGAATGGCTATATAAGTCTGTTTTTTTAGGTTCATTTGCTTGGTAAATCTTTTCCCAACCTTTTGCTCTGAGATAATGTGGTATAGCAGAAGCAAATGGCATTTCCGTTCTTAGTTTTTAAAGGAATTTCTCTAATTGCTAATTCATATTACTCTAGTAACAGTGAATAAGGCTTCTTTTCCTTGCATCCTCTCCATCATTTGTGGAACAGGATTCTGTTTAGTGAAGAAAAATAGATGGGAGAAACAGAGAAAAAATATTGAGGAATTACACGTCTGTATGATGCAGGCTCATGATAAAGCAGGGTAGAAGCCATTTAGTCTGCATTGTCATCATGGCTGAACTTGCTTGGCTTTCTTAACTAAACCAAGACAAGGTTAACAGAAGACCACATGTGCCAAAGCCAGTTTTATAAGAAAATTAAGTAGCATTTCCTGAACTGAGAAAAAGTACCTGAAGATATGCAACAACTAAATAAAAGCCAGCATAAAACTTATACAAAAATATTAATAGAGTGGTAAGAGAAAGAATAAGAAAGAGCAGATGAAAGTTGAAGAATATTCTTGTTAACATTGCATAAAATAGTTGAAAAATATAACCAAATATAAATCATGAATATAAAACACTCAGAAAAACAAGTCCTGTATAATGTGGGTTTCAAAGAGCAGTGTGAGCGATGGCGGCGGCTCAGTGAGTAGAGTACTTGATGCACACACTTAAGGACTTAACTCATATCCACAGCCCCATGTAGGACCAGCAACGTGATGCACATATGTTGACCACAGTGCTAGACTGAGGGGTAGCAAGAGCTAGATGGGTGGTCAGTTTGCTCCAAACAGTAAGTAAGCTTCAGGTTTAGTGAAAGACTCTGTCTCAAAAAATAAGGCGAGAGACCCTCTCTCAAAAAATTAGACTCAAGAGTGATTGAGGAAAATACCTCACGTTGACCTCTGGCTTCTACAAATGCAAGCATGTGATAAATTCACCCACACATGCATTCACACGTATGTGTACACCATGTCTGTATATCATTTCATGTTTTGAGATAAAATACTACGACAAAAGCAACTTAAGGGATAAAGGGTTTATTTAGCTCATAGTTCAGATTTCTGTCCCTCATAAGGAAGTCACAGGGGCTGCTCACATCACATCCACCCATCAAGGCACAGAGAGCAAAAAGAGAGGCATTTGCATGTCCAGCTCACATTCTCCACTCTTGCACAGTTCATAATTCCCATCTTGGGGGATGCTGGCACATTAGGTGCTTCTTCACACCATTCATGCAATCAAGACAATCCTCCACAGGCCAACTCAATCTAGATAATTTCTCACTGAGACTCTTCCCTGGTGATTCTAGATTGTGTCGAGTTGACAGTTGTCTTTAAGAATTCCAACATTTAGAAATCCAAAGTCTCTTAACTGTGAGTTCCTATAAAATAGAGCACATGTTGCACACTTCCAATATGTAATGACACAGAATAAGCATTCTTATTTCAAAAATGAAAAACCAGGACATAAAAATACTACACCAAAACAAATACAAAATCTAGCAAGGCAAACTCAAACTCTTACAGCTATCCAGTGTCTGGGGTTTTTAATATAATTCTTGGGCACCAAAGGACTTGGGTTGTTACATCCCTCCATCCTTGCCACTGATATACATACAACTTTTCTCTTAGACTTTATCCAACTCCACTCTATGTCTGCAGTCCTTCTTAACAGATATGCCATGACCCTGACATCTTCAGTATACTGAAGTCTGTAGAGGAACATTTAATCTTTTAATCCATCAGTTGGCTGCTCTAGGGTAGAAAGAATGTTAGTGCACACCTTTAAACCCAGTATTCAGAAAGCAGTGGTAGTGCATGCCTTTAATCCCAGCACTTGGAAGACAGGAAGCAGACCTCAGAAGGAATCAGTGTCAGACAGGAAGGGACATCTGAGATGAGTCAGAGTGAAGGGCAGGCAAAGTGACAAATCAGAGGAAGAGTTGACAGAATGAGTCAGAGTGAGGACACTCCCAACTCTCACAATAGAAATAGAAAAGCAGGCTCTCAGCTCAGAGGCAGAAGGATAAGAGACACAGAGGACAAGACACAGAGGACAAGACACAGAGACAGAGGATAAGGCAGAGAAGGAGAGAGGCTGACTGAGGCAATATAGAGCAGTTGAGAGCTCAGAGGCAGTATGAAGCAGGAGTCAGAGGCAGGCAGTTTGAAGCAAGCAGTCAGTTAAAGAAGCAAGCAGGCTAAGAGAGAAACACAGAGGATAAGACACAGAAGCAGCCAGAGGCAAGATGAGGCAATCTGAAGCCATCTGAGGAGTCTGAAGCAGTCTGAGGAGTCTGAAGCAGAGGCACAAAGGAGTTTTGCAGAAGTCAGTAACAGATGGGTAGAGTGAGTCAGTTTAAAGTTGAGCAGAGCAGTTCAGTCTGAGGCAGTCAGAGTCAGCCAGAGTCTGCTAGAGGCAAAAGAGTTCTGTCTAAGACAGTCAGCTGGTTCAGAAGGTCAGTTTGAAAAAGCAGTTTAGAGTTTGAGCCAGAACGGCAAATGAGTTGATGATCAGCACAGTTCTGAGTTCAGAAGGAACTAGTCAGAGTGGCTCAGTCAGCAGTAAGTCTTGCAGGCTTAAATATTCTAGACTGTATGGAGGCCGAAATGCTCCAGGGCTCCAGCACTAGGACCGGTGATTGAATTAGGCAAAGAATAAGCCATATTTGAACCTCAATCATCAGCTACAGAGGTCTCTAGTACAGCTAAGTCTTCACCTTCCTAGCTTCACACAGTGACCCCTGAGCACTTATTTTCAGGAACTCTGACTCTGTCACACCTTGCCTGGCCTCAACTGTTTTCCATTACTCTCTCAATATTTTATTCACCATGTCTTCAAAACAAGTACCACTTGCATGATGTTGCCAAGTTCCGATGCCAACTCAAGATGTAGCCTGCCTTCTTTGGTCCACAGCTGTAACAGCTACTTTTGTGTGCCGACCTTGAGAAAATAGTTTCCTAGGCTTTTGAGGAGTAAGGAATCCCTTCATATATTTCTCATTTTAAATAAATTCAGAGCTTTACAAAATAGAACCTCTAAGATGTAGGGTTTTACCCTTGGGTCACCTTTCCTATTCTTCCAGTTCAAGATGCTTCTCTAGAATTCTCAGGATCTCTTCATCAGCACCAGACTGAATACCATTTTTCCTTGAAATATTCTATGCATAACGAATCAGCTCACTATTTTAAATTCAATATCACTCAGGTTCTTGGGACATAAGCAGAATGAAGCTATATTCTTGGCCAACATAGTACATGGATGGCAATTAGCCCAGCTCTTCCAGAAAATTTTTCTTCCCATCTCAAACCTATGAGGCTCTGTGGTTAGCATTTCTCTCAGCATTTTTATCTTTCGAGCTCCCACAAGAGTGGCTCATGAAGCTGTATCCATAGCATTCAACAGTTTTTCCAGCCCAAAGGTCCAAATTCTTCCACATTTCTCCCACAAAACAGTTCCAAAGGCCTAAATGCCACATGGTCAGACTTACTACAGCAACAGTCTCACTTCTTGGTACCAATTTCTGCCTTGCTTTCTTTTTCTTTTGTGTGATAAAATACCTTTACAAAAGTGACTTAATGGGGAAAGAGTCTCTTTAGATCACAGTCCCTGTTATAGTCCATCATGACAGGGGAAGTCACAATAGCAGGAGCATGAAATAGCTGATCACATCCAGGGTCAAAAGAAACACAATTAATGCATGCATTCTTACCAGTGTTCATCTCACTTTATCCATTCTTACACAGTCCTGGATTCCATGCCAAGGGAATGGTGTCATCCACAGTGGATAGGACATGTCCCCATAGACATGCTCATTCTATCAGCCTCCACCCAAAGGTATAAATTAAGGATTTTTGTCATCGTTGTTGTGTTTTTTTGTTTTTGTTTTTTGAGACAGGGTTTCCCTAACTTGGGCCAAAAGGACTCATTGGTAAAGCATTTGCTATGCAAAAGCTAGTTGATGTGAATTTGACCCACTGAACTCAAGGTGGAATAAATCAATACCCAAGCATTTTCCTCTGACTACCACATATGTGCTATGGCACATGTGAACACATACATGTACTACCACCTAAAATAACAATAAATTAATATAAATAATTTATAGCATGCATGTGTGTGTGTGTGTGTGTGTGTGTGTGTGTGTGCACATGCACCCTCGCACGTCCGTGTGAGTGCAGGCGTGCAGATGTCTGAGGATACCAGAAAGGGTGTCTGACCCACTGGACCTGAGTTTCAAGCAGTCGTGAGCTGACTGGTCTGGGTTCTAGAAGCCAAGCTTCAGTGCTACGTGAGAACAGCAAGCACTCTTAAGATGCTGAGCCATCTGTCCAGCCTCAGATAAATTTTTTTAAAAAGAATTTAAAATAGTATATCTTAAAATTGTCATTTATTTAATGATATTTAAGTCTGTGCAAATAAGACTCTTACCATTCTTAAAATATTTTCATTTTTAATTTACACAGATATTTTTATTTAGATACTGTTTTTACTTAGACAATGACAAACCAGTCCTGGGCTATAAAAAATTAAAGTCTTAAGTCAGGAAAAAGAAAAACAACAAATTGCTAAAGTGAGAATTTCCTGGTTTAAATTGATTAGGAGAAAAACTGTAAGCACCATACAAGTTACAGGGAAATTTGAAGTTTTTTGGAATTTTATTATTTTACAAAATGTGATCTTTTGTTTAAGTGTCTAGCTTGTAACTAAATAGTTCAATGACATCTTAATGTAATTAAATGGTATAATCATTTTTAACATACAGTTTTAACTGGTTTTGTTAATTGGTTGGTTGAGTGAATTTGTTTTGCTTGTTTGGGTTTTTGTTTTGCAAAGAAAAAATATACATTTTAGTGAGCTGTTATGAAGCTAAGCATGCTTCTCTGTCTCAACTTTTGAAACGAATCCCCAATGGCCTCCCTGAGTTAAATTAGCAGAAGAAGAATATTTCATGGCTCATTAGTGCATTAAATCAGGCAACTAGCAGTATATATAGAGAAACAACAGGGTGTCACCCATTGTGTTAACTCCATACTAAGCCTTTATGCCTCAACCAAAAGGTATAAATTACAGATTTGACACCAAGCAACTGGGAAAGAAGAGAAAGAAGTCTGCCTCTTACTTTCATGACATTTTGTGATCCACTGAGTCTAACTAAGGTTGCTCACATGAGGATAGATGTAGGTTATTAGAGCATGGGCCAAATATTCCATTATTATACCATTTGTATTCAAGGGTCTTCAGTAAAGAAACTGCTGAAATGCCTGCTTCATTATTGAGGGGGATTATTGTGGGTAAGAGAGAGAAAATATTCAGAGACATCTGGAAGAGTTCAGAGCAGAGAATAAAAGGGAAGCGGGAGAGGCTGGGTGGGGGGCACAGAACCCTGCAGGTTATAATGACAAGCAGGTGGCAGGAGGGAAGCCCACAGGCCTTGGAGTTTAGGGTTGAAGGGGGATGAGACGGGCCAGGATGGACTCTGAAATGTTTGTAAATAAGGACTGAGGGAGCCTGGAGGCTAGCGCGGACTTTGATTTGCTGATAGGCTCTACAGGTGTTTGTCAGGGAGAGACATATGTCCCTTCTGACAGAGACAAGGGAAATGACTCTTTTTGGTGGGCAGAAAACATATTTCACAGGTTCCTGAGGAACGTGGCTTTTATCTAACTGCCGGACATCTTCCCCTCCCCCTCCCCTGTAGTCCAGCTTGAGCTCATTGCTGAATGTACGCACTTCCTAAGACCTAACGTCCTTGAAGAAAATAACTCCCCTTCCCTGGGACCATTAACTGTCATTGAGTCCTCACATGGAAGCATGAGGTTTCCTAAGATCTTTCCCCATCCATGATCAAATGAAGAAGGGAAAACCTGTGCAGGTGATGGCAGTTGATGTGACTTCATGAATTTATGTCCAAGAGACAGCAATTTATCACACTCCTCTCTCCTCCAGTTCTTAGATTCATTCTGCCTCCTCTCAGATACTCCTTGAGCCTTGGAGGGAGTGAAATAGATGACCATTTAGGGCTGAGCATTAAATAGTATCTAAATCTGAACACTCGGATCTTTACTAGTGACATTATAAGGATATATATATATATATATATATATATATATATATATATATATATATATCCCTGTTCCCATTTCTTGTCATGGAACGTCATGTATTCTCTTAGGAGTCTGAAAGCAAGAAAAGCAACATCAGATGCAGCCTCTCAGTGTTCAATCAAAATAAACTTCGTTTACTTTATAAAATATTCTGCTTCAGCGATTTTATTATACTCATCTAAAATGGTCTAATATATTAAAACTGTGTTTTAATATTCACATTTAGGTCACATCTTCGGCTTCTATTCAGAGATTCTACAATTCAAATGAGAGTATGTATACCATCAGAGGGATAAGTTAATCTTTTGGGGGAACTGTAAAAAAAATGGAATTTTTATTTACTGTTATTTTCATTTTATATTTATAGGTATTTGCTTGCATGCAATACAAACATGTTGAGGCCAGAAGAGGGCGTCTGATCCCTGGATATTGGAGTTACACGAGCCACCACATGGGTGCTAAATATCTTCTTCTGGAAGAGTAGCCAGTTCTTTTAAACACCAGCCTCAGAATTCCCATGTTTATTCTTTAAAAATAAAACACAAGGTAAGAAAAGTGCATGGATTTTAATTAATGTATAGATTCTTGCTCAGTGACATCACTAGAAACCTCACTTTTCCTACAGTGAACAAACTCTCTTAAAGTGTGGGTGTTGCAGGCACAGAGGAGTAGATTATTGTCCACGGTGCATTCATTTTCTGATCTCAGCAGGTTACATACCGCAGCCATTTACAAAACACCAATTAGGAAAATTTACAGATGATGTGAAGTTTAGCCTAAACTAACGTTCACATGGAGGACAAACAGCTTTAAAGAATGTTGATAGAGTAGATGTGAATAAGGAACTAACAGCACAGAAAGTCTATTTTGGTATGAACTCTTAAACAGCTGTATTATGAGAATAAACCAAAGATGATCTAGGTAGAGTAGACAAGAAATTGGAGAAAAGATTACCAAGACAGCAACTAGAATATGAATTCACATCTACAGTCATTGATTATGAGTCATCTTATGTAGAATAATCTTCCTCATGGGTGATGTAAAAACTCTACAATTAACCTGATATTTCTTAAATACTACTGGTTCCTGTGGTGGTTTGAATGAAAATGCCTCCCTGTAGGCCCATAGGGAGTGGCACTATTAGGAGGTATGATCTTGTTGAAGTAGGTGTGACCTTGTTGGAGGAAGTGTATCACTAGGAGTGGGCTTTGAGGTTTCAGATGCTCAAGTCAGGCCCAGTGTCATTCTCTCTTCCTGCTGCCTGTGGATCCAGATGTCGAACTCAAGGGTGCTTCTTCATCATCATGTCTGCTTCCATGAAGCCATGCTTCCTGCCATGATGATAATGAACTAAAGAAACTTTTGAACTGTAAGCCAGCCCCAATTAAATGTTTCCCTTTATAAGAGTTGCCGTGATCATGATGTCTCTTCACAGCAATAAAACCCTGACTAAGACGGTTCCTCTGTTACTTTTTACTTATGTTTATTTTGTGCATGCTGAGTAAAGTATAGAATATATTGGCCTTATTCCTTGTAAATATACTTCGTTTATTACAAAGGAACTTTAGTGTACTAAAAGTATGAACATCTAGCCACGCTACTAGGCCTGTTACTTACTTACTATAGTCTAACCTGGGGAAATCACTTAATCTCTTCACCACTAAGTTTCTTTATACATGACATAACAGCACCCATTCACAAACTGATAAAGTTCTTCCACCAGCATCTTGAATATTGTAATCTCTGAATATTAAATTAATTTGAAGACATTAATGTTTAAAGAACGGCTATGCAATATAGTAGGATAAATGCCAGTTTTTACTGACATTCGTATAGCTAACTAAGGCTGACACACTGTTCTAGAAAATCTTTGTGTCATATTTCTCTTATTTGTGAATTTAAAAATAGTCATACTTTGTTGGTATTTTTTTTTCTATTTAATCCAAGGTAAAGAAAAATATTTTCATAATTTTACTTAGAAATTCACCACTTGGTTTTTCAAATTGGAAGAATGAATATAAAAGTTTTAAATAAGCTAGTGCTATTGACCCAAAGGGCTCAAAGTCATTATACAATAGACACTCATATACCCATTTTTATTGTGGCACTATTCACAGTAGCCAAGTTATGAAATCAACCCAGGTATCTATCAGTGGGTGAATGCATAAAGAAAATGTGTTGTTTATATATACAGTGGAGTATTAGCCATAAAGAAGAATGAAAATTTTCCAATATTCTTGGATGGAACTGGAGATCATCTATTAAGCAAAATAAGCCAGAATCTGAAAGATAATTATTGCATACTTTTTCTCAAACATGGATTCTATATTTTAAAAAGATATGAAGGAAGAAGGGGAAAGAAATGGGGGAAATGATAAAAATGCATTATATACATGTACAAATATAAAATAATTAAAATTAGTATTTTGAGCAATTTATATACATTAACAACAACAACAAAAAAGTTCAGATACAGCCAGCTCACAGTCACTCCAATAAGATGGTTAATTTCACTCCCCGGGTTTGCAACAAAATTTGAGCGATTGCACTGTTTGGATTTGTGTGAGGTTTGCACACATAGAAGCCTTTTCTGCAGAGCTTCTTGCTTTTCAGTCAGCCTTTGATAATCTTTGAGCCCCTTTTCACATTGTGATTGGAGATGAAGTTTGCATTTCTGTTTCCCAGAGATGGTGTTTCTGTTTCTGTTTCTTGTTCTCCTTTGAAATAATTTCCTTTGGTAAACAGATCTGTTTTTATTTTGATGCATAATGACATTTTCTGTTCTCTACCACGATTTGCTCTGCTGGAGAAAACACTAAAGACTTGTTGGGATTTATAGATGAATAACTTTATGAAAACAACCAAAGTTTGTGGTATGGTTACATCCAGGTTCTGGAATGAGTGCTTAGTACTAATTTAAACTCATTTTGGTATGCACCAATTAAGAAAGAATAAACACTGTTTTAGTTTAAGGGAATCATCCAGGTAATAGTCCTTCACACAAAGGAAAAGCTTCAGAAGTCTAAATTTAAAACTCACTTAACAGATTTTGATGGAAATATTTAAAGAAGAATGGGAACCTCCCATGCAATGGAGACAATACGTATCATCCATTTGTGTAAATAAGTAAACCAAAGTCCAAGGGTTCAGGAAAATGTCTACCTATATATAGAGATGTGGATTGGCTATAGGGGGGAGAATGTTCTAAAGGTTAAAAAAAGTCATTTGACAATGAGAGACCATGGAGAAATCCAGTTACCATTCATTGTTGCCTGGAAACGATAATGACATGTCTAGGAAAGTCCTGCCCGTGGGCTTTACAGTATCTGTGAAAGTTACAAAGTCTTTCCTCAGCGCGGTAATAGAAAAGGCCATTTTAGAAAGAGTCCATTTTTATGTGTTTTTTTAGATACCTGACACACAATGCAAGCTTAATAAATAGTACATAAAATGTTACCTCTAGGGAAAAATTGCATCTTAGACTTCTATTTTCCTTGCCACAGAACAGAATGTGAAAGTAAGGCAAGAGAGATAAGAGTGTATGTGCAGTCCCAGCAGTGCATTTAGCGTGGTGCTGAGATGTTAATGGAAATACATTCTGTTTTTTCAGGGAAATCAAAGCAGTCCTTTCACAGATCATCTCCAGACTTTTACCAGTATTTGTTTCAAATCTCTTTTTAAGGGTGTCTGCTCTGGTATGTGAATGATTATGGAAAGCAGAACAAAGCCTAAGGTTTAAAATACGAGCTGCTAAGGTTTTGTGGGTGCAGCTCCCTGTTGTATGCAGAAGTCATACTTTCACAGCAGATACCTTGGTCCTCTGGCCCTTACAACCTTTCCATCCCCCCTTTTGAGATGTGCCTGAGCCTCAGGTCTAGAAGTGCAGAGGTATCAGTTGAGGGTGGGTTCCTCATAGGCATTGTTTTCTGCGTATTGACCTGTTGTATATATACATACATGCACACACACATAGAAACACATCTGCATGTTGAAAGGGATTGGGGAGACATGGAAAGAGTTGAAAGGGGAAGAGTGGGGTGAAAATGTAAATACAGTACTCCTATGTGACATTCTCAAAAATAATTAAAAAATGTTAAATAATAAAATTCCAGATTTTAATAAGCTCAGTGACCAGTCATACCTTGAGATTTTGTAAGGAAGATGTCTTTCATATATGACACCTGTTCTACAGAAGACAGAACATATCAGGATACCTAGCTGTTGCCTCTGGATAGAACCACTACAGAAGTGTTACATCTAGTGCAAAGTGAAAATGAGTGTCAAGATGCTGACAGTAGGGTAGAGCATTAAGCTAATGTGGGCTTCTCTGGCTTTAGAGCACCATGGGACTATGGGAGTTTGTGTGTTTTTGTGTGCAGCAGGCCCCGCCTTTGGCTGTGCTTCTCACTCTTTCTTCTTTCTTCTGACTGATGTCTGCTCTTCTATCACATGCACATAGATTCTCTCTGGCTATCTGTTGACCCGAAGTTGTCAAGCTTTATCATCTCAGTAGATGTGGATTTCTTGGCTACCCACAGATGAAAGCAAGTTTGATATGTGATAAAATGAAAAGAAACCAAGAGTTTATAAAGACAAAGGGAAGGAGGACATGGCATGAGACCTAAGCTACGTGTGGCAGGGGGATTGATTAGCTTTCTGAGGGTGCATCACCAAAATAGTCTAGTAGGAATGGAGTGTAGAATTAAAAAAAAATTCTTTTGCATGTTCATATTAGAGTAGAACTTTTTAAGATAAAAAGATGGTTATTTGATCTGGTGATCTGGTTGAATACTAGACTGTATACCATGAACTAATGTAAGTGAATGATACAAAGGGCTAAAGAAACCACTCCTGCAGCCTACACATACTAGCTTCTTTGTTCATCTTTCAGCAAATTCTATAGCAATTTTCAAACGCTCATGTTAAGAAACTACAGAAACAGTTCCTGTCTTTCACCCCAACTTACCATGCACCCAATCATCACTTTAAATAAAAAAACTGGATGCTTTTAATGTGGGAAAACAAGAAATGATCTTAACGCACATAGTAAAACATCGACTCTCCATTTTGCCTGTGTGGTGCACAAATCATACTGCTCTCTTATATCACCATACATAAAGAATGTGCACTGTTAACTTTCATTACTGTAACATCCTGGGGCAGACCATCCTAAATCCCAGTAGGAGACAACAATAAGCATTTGCTTTGCTTCTATATCCAGGGTGTCCACCTACTCTTGTCTAGGCTTTTCAGGGGCTACTCATATATTGTGATTAATCAGTCAGTCCTGTAAGTCTTAGATGGACTTATTCTACGACTAGTTTTCAGTAACCTGTGCATTGACCTAGACATTCTTGTCATGCTAGACGCCGTGGCTTCCTTCCATGTGTCTTTTGTCCTCTAGCAGATTGACCTGGGTATGCTTTCATGGAAATGGCAGTGTGCAACCTGGAGGCAGAAACATAACTCCAAGCATCTGCTAACATCACACCTGTTACCTACCATCTGTCCATTCAAGCAAGTTGAAAGTTAAGCCCAGATACAAGGAGTAATGGGTGGAGAATGTGAGTCATGTAGAATAAATTTGCCACAGCTGGCAATAGGTTACCTAGAAGGCACTCTGGGTATCAGACGCTCTGAGTATCTGATACCCAGACACTCTGGGTATCATAATTTACATTATGATAATATATCAGGTTTTTTTACCCTTTACATTCTCAGAGCATTACCATTGAATGAAATTGGTCACTCAGAAAATATTAAATCTATACACTAGCTTTTCGTTGTCTCTCAGCCTTAGTGTTCCATCCTGTGTCTCTATGCCACTAGCCATGAACCCTGTAAACATTTCTCCCTCACTAGAAGGTTTCACTCTAAGCTTTGCTTATGGAGTATGCTGGAGAGACATGATGGCCGGAGGACACCTCCTCTCCAGGTTTTAGCTCTCATTCCCTTTTATTCACAGAGGAAGTCAGTGGATTAGCTTGGAGGAAGTTAGTGGGCTTCTTGTAGGTGTAATCTCTTGTGGCTTTTCCCCCTCCCACCCAGCAGTTGTTTCACTAGTAGCTCTGGCCACTTCTTAAGTAGCTATTCTCTTAGTGGGTTGGAACACTTTGGCAGACAGGACTGTGCCCTGTAGCAAGATAAACTTGCACAAGAACCTAGAAACATGGACATCTCACCAGTGGTTACACTGTTGAAGAAATGAACTACTGATAAGTCTTCAAGGAGGGTGAGGGCTTCGTGAGCCCATCTTGTGGAGATATTGTGCAGGTAACCACAACTGCTGCGAGTTCAAGAATGTAACGGCTATCTCATGCCTAAAAGTCAGTGTTCCACACCGTTTCCTTTCCCCTGCCTCTTGCTCTTACATTCTTTCTGCCTCTTCTCCCACAATGTTGCTAGAGTCTTGGGAGGAGTGA
The DNA here is from genome assembly GCA_026225945.1 of Cricetomys ansorgei. Lineage (NCBI taxonomy): Eukaryota > Metazoa > Chordata > Mammalia > Rodentia > Nesomyidae > Cricetomys > Cricetomys ansorgei. The sequence continues at coordinate 3,186,747 of JAMJFZ010001100.1, read as the reverse complement.
TGTAGAGGTCTCATTTACAGCTGAGCACTACTCAACAGCCAGTTATTCTCAACACTTTGACCAGTTATGAGTACCGGTAGATACTGCTTGCCATTGCAGAAGGAATCCTCTTTGCCCAGAGCTGAAAGCAACACATTATAATCAGTGGGCAAAACAAAGAGGTAATGTTTTATACTTACCAAATTAGTTATGCATTCAGAATTATAGTGATGCCTACTGATTGGAAAATGTGGGAAACAAGTATTGGAATGCAATACTGAAAGGAAGGAGTATATTAACTTTTGAGAAGTCAATATGAAATATATATAGGAATTATGTATAAAATATATTACGATCTCCTAAATACGCATAAAGTCCCTTAGTTCATCCAGAAGATAACTAAAGATGTATAAAGACTGACATCATAGTAAAAACTGGGGTATCTTTCAGTGTCCAACAGTTGGGGTTGGCTAAACAAATTGTAGCATGTCAATGCATTTATGCATATGGAAAAGCATAATTAAACTTTATATTTACTAAGATGGAAAATACTGCTAGTGTATTTTAATTCTTGTAATAGTAAAACTTGCTTTGGGAATTTAAAAGAATAGTCAGTTAGAGCTAGAAGATATTAATCTTTCTTCTTTTACTTTTGTATTCTTCATATTTCCACATGTTTAAGCTCCACACCACGCAGCAATGAGTGATGCTGAGCCATGTATCACCTGACAAAGGGAAAGCCTACTTTTCCATATCATTTAAGAAGGCGTTTCATCTTGTTTAGGTCACTAAGAGATTTTTATTTAATTTCTGTTTGCATCCAGTGCGCCGGTCCTGACTACAGTGAAGAATGCAAAATACCACTGGGGTGAGCTGTACGAAAGTCCAGCTTCGGTGTTATTGAGAAACTGAACATTATTAAATTCCAAGAGCACAAAAAGGATGAAAGATGATGTTCAAAGGCAAGAATCTCAAAATAGACAGTGAAGTTTCTGGGCTTTTGTCAGTTCTAATAAATATGCTGTCTTTTAAAATACAAAGTTACAGGGGTAGGCAAAGAACTCGAGAAGTCTGGAAAATATTATCTTGTGAAAGTAGTTTTTGAAAGGCATGTGTGTGGTTGCCTCGGTGACTACAGAAATCACACATGCTAATGGAAATGGATTGTGGGTCATGGTGTATGTTATAAGAAGACCAGAAGTGATTTCTTTAAGTGATAGAATTAATGGGATTTTTTTCCTTTGTGTTTTAAAATATTTATTTAGCAGGTGGAATTTGTATGATTGTACACAATAATATAAGTAATAGAAGATGAAGAAACCTAAATTCAAAGAAAACTTGAATTTTAAATTTAATCTTATGCTCCAATGACTTAGAAGTAGGGAGATTATCAAGAAAGACACTTCCTATTTCTAAAAATCAGTGTTTAGCTTACTACTTTTCCGATATATGAACAAGGACAGATTTTTACGGATGTGCCAGAATAGCATATAGTCCTGGAAATTCCTGAGTTCTCCGGGGCACTGTGAGATGCACAATTCTAGGAGTCATCGACTACTTATCTTTTAACATGAATGATGCCTACTTTGGATTAGCAAACATGTAGCTTCTGTGGTCTGTCTATACAGCTGTTTACTTTAAAAACACTTCTTAATATCAAGAATGTGAAGAGGCTCTAGGAACAGTTTAAATTGCTTTATAATTTAGTATGTTAACTTAGTTTTCTAAGGGATGTATTAACTTTGACACTTAACCTACTGTCCAAATAAAACAAATTACTTCTCGCAACAAATTTTCAGTTTCTGAAAAAGGTCAGGGTCATTTATTTGATTTCTTACAAGCGGAGACTCCTGACACTAAGCTAGAGGAGGTCATTAACATAAATTGATTTAACATTGCTTAAAATGATTGATATATGTGCTTGGCTTTTGTGTGTGCCGGATCCCGAATGAAATACTTTAAATTGAAATTTTGGTTTTAGTCTTCAGGTTACATACCCGAAATTCCTTTGGGCAAAACAAAATTATTTCACATACTCTAGTACTATGCATTCTCAGTTCACGTTCACAGGTTTGGGAATAAAATTATCCATGACTTCTCTTCCAGAAAAAAGAATGTCTCTTCCAAGACTCTGCTTAGAGTTTCTTTGGATCTTTTGCTTACATGAACCTGCTCACATTTAGAAATCTGCCTGCACTGAGGAAAGAGGCCAGACTGAGCTCAGACCCCCAGTGCGTGGGCAAGGCTATGCCACCAGCTAGTACTTGCCCAGATCTTGGCTCCTCTGCTTTATTTTCTGATCTGTGAAGTAAGTATAAAGATGACATAAAGATTTTAAAATGGGTTAGATAGTTCTTAAAATAAGCCCTTCTGTTATTTTGATTTGTTTTGAATTGGATATACAGAACAGTTTGGGCAGTATGTTTTCTCCATACCTATGAGTCTTCTGATGAGTGACCATGGCATATGTTTCCAATTATTTTGGTCTTCCTTAAAATTTCTTAAGAAATATCTTGTAGGATGGACATGGTGACACATGCTGTAATCCAACTCTCATCAGGCTGAGAGTGGGGAGAATTGAGAGTTTGACACCAGCCTGGGCTACATAGTGATACTCTCGTCAAAAAAACAAACAAAAAAAAACCCTGAAAAACTGTTTATAGTTTCAATATAGATGCTTCTTTACAACTTTTCTTTAGTATTAGTTTTTTTAATTAAAAAATACTTTCTGTGCATGAGTATTTTGCGTACATTTATTATTTGAATACAATATGAATGCCTAGTACCCATTGACACCAGAAGAGGGCATTGAATCTCCGGGAAATAGAGTTATAGATAGCTTGTAAGCTGCCATATAGTTGCAGAGAGTTGAAGCCAGGTCCTCTAGGAGGTCAGCAAGTGCTTTTTTGCTTTTTTTTTTTTTTCCCAAGATAGGGTTTCTCTGTTGTAACTCTGGCTGTCCTGGAACTCACTCTGTAGACCATGCTGGCCTTGAACTCACAGAGATCCACCTGCCTCCTCCTGAGTGCTAGGATTAAAGGCGTGCACCACCACTGTCCGCAGCAAGTGTTCTTAATCGCTGAACTATCTCTCAGTGATTTAGTATTGGTAAATTATAATAAGTAGTATTTAAAAATATTTCCTAATTGTTGCTAGCATATAAAAAAACCTGCTTTTTGTGTATTGACCTTGAGGCCTACAACCTTGATAAATTCACTTATTTGTCTCAGTAATTTTAAAAATAAAAATTGCTACATTAAATCCAGAATATAGATATCACCAAATGCTGGTTCAGTCCTGGAGTCACAAGAGATTTCACTGATTATGGTAGGACGACAAAATGGTACAATCACTTTGGAAGATACTTCTGTGGTTCTTCACAAAGCCAAAAGTAGGCTTGCCACACAATCCAGCAGTATGCATCTAGGTCTTTGTACCCCAAACTATGTAAGGATGTTTAAGGACTTATCCATTATAGTTCATTACAGTCAAATCCTGTCCAGCAATAGGAAGACATGAGTTCTCAATCCATGAAAACCATAGAGGAACTGAAGGAAGTCAATATGAATTAGTTATACGCTGTATGATTCCAAATGACATTTTACAAAAAGGCCAGAGTCTGGAAACAGTGAAAATGTTAGTGTTTCCCAGAATTTGGGCCAGGATATTGGAGCACAAAAGTTTTTTAGGGAGGAGAAGAAGATTTGTCTGGGTATGTAATGAATCACAGTATACTTTTGTTAAAGTCCAAAGAACTATCCAGCACAAAGGGTGAATGTTAATGTGAACTGTGGACTGTAGTTAATACTAAGGCAGTGATGTTGCTTCAGTTGTAACAAATACATCACACAAATTGGAGCTGTTAGTCACGGAGGGACCTCATGTGTTAAGGAGCAGGGACTGTATGAGAAATTTCCACACCTGATGCCTGCCTTAGATGGCACTGTGACCAAATACTTGTAAGTAGCTTAAGGGGGTGAGGGTAGGGGATGATTCACTTTGGCTCCCAGTTTCAGAGATTTGGGTCCATGGTTGTTTGAGATCCTTGCTGTGGGCCATGTGAAGGTGGAATATCATGATGAAGAATGCATAGTGGAGCAGAACCACTTCCCTCATGATATTGGGAAGAGAGTCAGAGAGGGAGAGGCCAAGGGCAGGATAGACCTTTCATAGGCATACTCCGGTACCCCACTTCCTCGAAGTCCTTACCTTCTTTCCCACTACCTTCTGAATGTCCACTGATTGGAATAATACACAGATAAGGTCAGCGTGTGATCCGATCACCTCCCTTAAGTCCTGCCTTGCAGTGGGGACCAAACCTTCAACCACATGAGCCTTTTGGGAAGATAAACCATAATGACACTCTCTCCACTTTTCTTTCTGTCTCTGTAAGTTGTCTTCTGATCTTGCCATGATCTCTACATACTTTCAAATAGTAATGGTAAATACACACACACATACACACACACTCGATCATTCCTGTTCTTAGAAGAAAATTATCCAGACTTTTTATCCTTTGTTATGTATGGTCAAGTTTTCCCTGTCTCTCACCTCCTCCTAGATCTTCCTTACTTCTATCCCTACCCACATTTATGCCCCCTTCTTCTCCTCTCTCTCTCTCTCTGTCTGTCTGTCTGTCTCTCTCTCTTCAAACAGCCCCATATGAAAATCAAAACAAACAAAAAACAGTAAGACCAGAAAAGTTCCAAACAACAAAAATAGCTCATAAAAATGACATGGAGTTTGTTTTGTTTGGCCAGCTACTCCTAGACATCTGCTCCGCCTTGGAGTGTGGTTGATATACCCAGTGACACTCTACTGGAGAAAACTGAATTTTTGTTTTCCAATAGATATCTATTAGGTATGCTAATAGGTTCTTGGTTAGGGATGAGACTTAGTATTCATGTCCCCTTTTTAGTGCTGGGATTGTGTGTGGTTTGAATTTGTATAGGTCTTGTGTGTGCTGTCTCTGTGAGTTTGCATGTACATCAGTCCTATTGTGTCTGGAAGATATCGTTTCTGTGGATTCATCCACTACCTCTGACTCTTACAATATTTCTACTTCCTCTTCTGCATTGATCCCTAAGCCTTGAGGGAAGGGTTTGATGAAGACATCCCATTTAGGACCGAGTGTTCTAAAGTCTCTCACTCTTTGCACACTGTCCAGTTTGAATATCTGTCTTAATTTTCATCTTTTGCAAGAAGCTTCTCTGATGATGGTTGAGTGATACACTGACTTATGAATATAGCAGTATTCTACTAGGGAATCATTTTGTTGGTGTGTTCCTTTAGCAGAATAATAGTACCAGAACTGTGACTAGAACTGTCTCAGATTCTTAGACACTTTAAGTGTCAGGTATGGATTCATCTCATGGAGTGGTCCTTAAAAATGATCTAGCCAGCAAAGACTCAAGGAAAGGTAAGGGGACACTTATTCATTGGGGGTGATGTTTGTGTGTTGCCCAGCTAGTCTTGAGAGTGCATCCTGCTCTGGTATGTGACCAACTTCCCAGGGGTCGCATCATTAAAGAAAACTAATCTTGTTTTGCACTCAGGATCATCTTATCCTCTAAAACCAAATTCAAAAGTGGCCCTTCCTTCTGTGGTATGTGAAAGAGGTATGTAAAGTAGATATCACTTTTTGCCTAAATGTTTGGTACCGTTTGAAAGTGAAATAGTTCTGTACTGATATTACAGTACGATTACAATTTCAAATTGAAATTTAAAAACAATTACAAATTCAATGACTTTGTAGGGATATTTGTATCTTCTGCTTCTCTGTGTTAGTTTTGCTATGTTATATTTAAAAAAAAGATTTTTGTCCCAATTTCATCTGATTTTTCTTATTTTTTGAATAAAATAGCTCATGCTATTCACTTGCTTTCCATTTTCTCTTTAATAAAATAACTTCAACTCTGAGGGGAAAATCCAACCCACTGCCATCTTCCCACCTCCGCTACCATCTCTCCCTGCAGCTGCTACCCGCCCAAGTCCCAGATACTAACTCAGGCAGACAGCTCCTGAACCACAGCACAACAAGGCAGCCAGCCAGAAAAACAGATAAAAAGCCTGCACACTCAAGCCTTCAACTAGACCAGCCAGGTCCCAAAACCCAATCCTCTGCCATCTTCCCACACCTACTCCAATCTCTCACTACCACCAAATGGACCTAACAGGTATCTACGGAACACTTCACTCACATGCAAAAGAATATACCCTTTTCTCACTACCTCACAGAACCTTTTCCAAAATTGACCACATCCTTAGCCACAAAGCAAGTCTCAACAGATACAAGAACAATGAAATAACCCCCTGCATCCTATCAGACCACCATGGATTAAAGCTGGATTTCAACAGCAACAGAAACAACAGAAGGTCTACAAATTCATGAAAACTGAACAACTCTCTACTAAGTGACGACTGGGTCAAGACAGAAATAAAGAAAGAAATTAAAGACTTTCTAGAATTCAAGGAAAATGACTCCATAACATTCCCAAACCTATGGGACACAATGAAAATAGTGGAAATAAGAAGAAAATTCATAGTAAAAAGTGTCTCCCAGAAAAAAAGTGGGGGCATCACACACTACCAAATGAAGAGCACATCTGACAGCTCTAGAACAAAGAGAAGCAGGTACAACTAAGAGATAAATGGCAAGAAATAATCAAACTGAGGGCTGAAATAAAATTGAAACGAAGAGAACAATTCAAAGAATCAATGAATCAGGCAGCTGGTTCTTTGAGAAAATCAACAAGATAAACAACTTCTAGCCAAACTAGTTAAAAGACAGAAAGAGAATATCCAAATCAACAAAATCAGAAGTGAAAAGGAGGATATAATATAGACACTGAGGAAATCCAAAGGATCATTAGGTGATATTTTTAAAATGCATACTCCATAAAACTGGAAAAATCTAAAAGAAATGAATAATTTTCTCGGTAGATACCACCTGTCAATGTTAAATTAAGATCAGATAAATAATTTAGATAGACCTATAATCCCTAAGGAAACAGAAGAGGTCATTAAAAATCTCCCAACCACAAAAAGTCCAGGGCCAGAATGGTTTTAGTGTAGAATTCTATCAGATATTCAAAGAGTTAATGCCAATACTCCTCAAATCATTCCACAAAATAGAAACAGAAGGAACAATGCCAAACTCATTCTATGAGCCCACAGTCACCCTGATATCCAAACCACACAAAGTTTCAACAAAGAAATAGAATTATGGACATAGATTCAAAAATACTCAGTAAAACATTCACAAACTGAATCTAAGAACACAATCAAGTAAGCTTCATCCCAGAAATGCAGGGATAGCTCAACATATTAAAACCTGTCAATATAATATACCACATAAACAAACTAAAAGAAAAAAAAACACATGATCATCTCACTAGATGCCAAGAAAGCTTTTAACAAAATCCAACACCCCTTTATTATAAAAGTCATGGAGAGACTAGGGATACAAGGGACAAATCTAAACATAATAAAGAAAATTTACATCAAACTCACAGCCACCATCAAAATGAATGAAGAGAAGCTCAAAGCAATTCCACTAAAAGTCAGTAACAAGACAAGGTTGTCCCCTCTCTGCATTCCTATTCAATATAGTGCTTGAAGTTCTAACTAGAGCAATAAGACAACAGAAAGAGATCAAGGGGATACAAATAGGAAAAGAAGAAGTCAAAGTATCCTTATTTGAAGGTGGTATGATAGTATATATAAGCAACCCCAAAAATTCTACTAGGAAACTCCTACAGCTGATAAACAACTCCAGTGAAATGGCTGGCTACAAGATCAATTAAAAAAAAAATCAGTAGCCCTCCTATACAAAGGACAAATGAACTGAGAAAGTAATCAGGGAAACAGCATCCTTCACAACTGCCACAAACAGCATAAAATATCTTGGTGTGACTCTAACCAAGCAACTGAAAAGGATGGGAATGGGAAGAAAAGAAACCATGTCAGGGGAGAGGGATGGAGGGAGAGAAAATATGGAGAGGCAACCAGAATTGTAGGACATTTAGTGGGGAATCAGTAGATGTAATGTAGTATAAATTAACTGGACTCTACAAAGGAGACCCTAGCAAAGACCTCCGGTAGTGGGTGATTGAGAGCCTGAACAGACCATCTTTGTAATCAGGCAAGGTTTCCAGTGGTAGGACTGGGACACTATCCCAGCCACAAAATCTTCGACTTATAACTTATCCTCCCTACAGGCTCCATTGGGGCAATGGAAGAGCAGAACCCCATGCCAAAGGAGGGAACCCTTGTCTGAAACTAGAGACTAGATAGCCAGGAGAAGATTTCTAATGGTATCCTGCTCTGCTCATAGATTAATCCCTAGCCCAGTGTTCATCAGAAGGGCTACTTTCATCAGCTGATGGGAGCAGAAACAGAGGCCCAGGGCCAAACATTATGCAGAGCTCAGGGAACTTTGTGGAAGAGGAGGAGAGGGTATTTCAGGGACTTGAGAGGTCGAAGACACCAGGAGAACAAGCCCCATGGAGTCAAGTGACCAGCACTCAGGAGCTCACAGAGCCAGACATGTCAGCATGGAACCTGCAAATATGTCTTATGTTTGTCTGGCTTGGTGTTCTTGCAGAATTCATACAGCTGCAGTAAGGCAGGGTTGTCTCTGATCCTTTTGCCTGCTCTTGAGAACCTTTTGCTCCTGCTGGGTTGCTCCTGCTGGGCTGATGTAGGGATTAGTACCTGGTCCTGTTCCATCTTGTTGTGCTCTATTTGAGAGTAACTCTGAGAGAGAAGTGATTTTTTTTTTTTGAGAGAGAGAGAGAGAGAGGGGCAGGGGTGGGTGGGTGGGGGCAGGGGGTAGAGTAGAGGTAGGGGAACTAGAAGGAGTGGAGGGAGGGTAGGAGGGGTATTGGGATGTATTATATGAGAGAAGAAAAATATATAGATTGCTATGAAGGATGCAGAAAAAAATTTCAGTTATGTATTTTTTTTTAGCTTCTACAATCTACAGGGTTACATATTATGGCTAAGTGAATGTTTCTATAAGTGGGCAACCTGGCCTTAAGTATTTCTTATTTCTCAATTCTTATCTAAATCAAAATCAAGACATTTAATAAGGGTGAGCTGGGTAGGCTTTGGGTAATCAACCTAGATTCAACAAGAGGATGGACAAGGCAAAGATATTACATTCTTACCAATTTAACTGAGTCTCTGGCTGAAGGGCTTAGAGCTGTTACAGGCTGATCTTGAAAAGCAAAGCCTTTGGTGTTAGCAGAATGGGTTTGGACCAAGTGAGCCCTGAGAAGATTACAGTAGGTCCCAGGAGGCTCAGTGAGTATGTGAGGTTGATGTAATGGAGAAGAGTTTTTCCATGTGTAGAAATTTTAGAGACCAGAGCCTAGAAAAAAATGATACATTGTTTGTTTTGTAAAAATCTAAGGTCAAGAACTAAAGCCAAAACTAAATTTTGTGAGCAGGTCAGAGTCCCATCCTGTATTTCTAGCAGGAGAAGGAAAGAGAGAAGATAGTTGGAATAAAACAAGTTTCATTTCATGCTGTTTCCCACTGTCTGTTGGGTCCAGGAAGGATTATCTGGTTAGACTAACTCTGCTGCCTGAGACTTGTTGGCAGGGTTTGGCAGATATTTTCTCCTCACATGGCTTCACTTGGTTGTGAGTTTGTGTTAGTTATCTAAGGTCTGACCATGATTTTAGGATTTAACATAGATCCTGGCTTTATGTTCTATAAGCAAACATTAAGACTTCTACTTCTAGTGAAGATGATGAATGAGCCGGAGTGGTTGATTTACTTCCCCAAATTAACTTTGACAAAACCGTAGAGTCATGCAGTAAAATAGAGTCAAGAAGCTTACAATTACTAAATATCATGAGATCCTTACTCTGTCTGTGGAAGTCAGGTGACTGTACCCAGGCTGAAAGAATTTGTTGGCAGAGTACAATTTATTTAAATAAACAGTAACTCAGGTATGTGGAGGGCGATTATCTAGCTTTGACAAACGTATACAGAGAACCCAGAGGCGTAAGCAATTTTGTAGCAAGCAGTAGGAACCTCACAACATAGTCACAAGAGAGATACAGGCACGAGAGACTTGTCGCTACGCAGATCAGTACTCAAAGGGGAAATGGAGCAAAAGGTAATGAGTGTGCAAAATGGCCCTCAGAGAACTGGCAACTAAGGAGGATATCACTGTAACTTTCTAATCATTACTAGAAGATGGTAATGTCCCAAATGATGAATCCCTGGATTTTTCTCTCAGAGATAACAAAGATGAAACTAGAGTGCTAAGCCCAAGTCCAGGAAAATAGCGAGTGTTAAGTCAACATTACTATTATTTATAATCATTTCTAAGATCTATCCGATGTTTAGGGTACTCTAGGAGTGGCTAATTGAACTTACTTGGTAACATGTTAGCTGCCTCTTTCCTTTACTATAGCTTTCAAAAAAGGTCTTACAAGGCAAGAAGAAATAATATTTATGACAACGAGATATAATTATATGAAAATCTATGAAGATGTGAACAGAAGTAGCCAGATAATCCTTTAGGGGAATAAACATAATTGACATTGTTGGAGAGTATTAGAGGATACTGGGCAAACAACTTGTATAATATATTCTTGAGATAAATTACAGATATTGTACAAAAGCAAGAGATAAGGCAGGGCTCTCCTGTGGGCATTTACAGTTGGCTTAGTTTGTTAAAATCATACCTTATTGTGACTTTTTTAAAAAAGTCACAGAAAGTAATAAAGCAAAATATTTAGCTTGTACTGCTTATTAGTTGTTAAACTGCAAGATATTTAAAATCTTGCAATAAAACATTTTTTATTATAATAATTTGAAAAGGTATAAAAACTCATGCGATATGATAACCATCCACAAACTTTTCCTTCTGTGTTTAGTACTGTTCATATTTTGCCTAGGCATTAGTTTTTCCTTTGGTTTTCAAACAATCCCAAGAGCCAATATGAAAATTATGGCTACCAACAATGGTTTAATAAGCAAAAAATAAAGGAAAGGACTGTTCTTCCTGATTTTAGTCTTAACATTTTGTTTCCCAAGAAGGGTAGATACACTTTTTAATTTTTCATGAGTAGTATTCATCTCTGTAATTTCTCCCTTCATATAAGTGAGTGGCCATTTACTCCCAGAAGTATGCATTGTTTTTCAGTATAGAAAAGAGATTATTTCTATGAAGTACTTTGGATCTGAGGACACATTATAGGAAAAAGGGAAACTATCAAGCAATCAATGCTTTGATTTTTATTGTAATGGAAACAAATGACTTGGGGAAAATATATGTAAACACAATGTATTATTTTATTTCAAAATTAGTCTTTAATTTGTAGATAAGACAGTAGTTCACTTTGTGTGATGTTCTTCCTTCCAAGAACTCAAACTTCTCTGAAATTTATTTCTTCATTTATTTTCATCATAACTCTGTGATGCAGTCAAGCAGGGGCAGATATAATTTAATAGGTAACATTTGAAAGGGAAAGTGTGTCTTTTGGAAATTTTATTTGAAAGTTGAGAGAATATCTTATTGTATCTTGCCAGAATTATAAAATATATCGAAACATATATAAATTTATACTGTAGGAATTCTTTTTTCTTGAAAATTTATGTATTGATACTTATAACCCCTGGGATGGGAAAAAATGAAACACATAAACCTACTTTGTGCTTTGTTTTATGGCTGTAGATGGTGTGATATGTCACTATTCTTCTGAAACCAAAGCACTATTTTGTATGAAAACTGAAAGCATAAAATCATCTTAAATATATACCTTGGAGAAAGTGGTATAGAGAGATGAATTCAGGTAAGATGAAGTCCTGTTAGTTAAGAATAAGGATAGTCATTAAGGATCACTAGTTTCTGATAACTGAAAACTGTCATGTAATTTTTAATCAAATGTTTTTTGAGATTATCTTTCATTAAAGAACATGTGCCAAAATATTATTAGTGTTAATTTACTTTTGTAGAAATTACAGCTGGTTTTATTTTCTTACTTACATTTCCTAGTATTTTTGGCCTTAAAAATTTAAATCTATACTACTGTGAAAGATAAGAAGTAGATTTTAAAAAAGAAATAACATCTTTGTGAGATGTTTATTTTTAAGAGGACTCCAAGACAAACAGTATATCAAATGATGGTGTTAAAGAAATTTTAGTTGCTATGCTGTTAAGTTACTGTCCTAATAATTCTTATCTATTTAAAGTATTTAGGGCTCAGATCCATCGGACATTATTGATTAAGCCCTCTGTATGAGGTTAACACTTAAGTGCACTTTGTGGAGCAAATAGACAACCCTGAAATATCCTTGTGATCGGCACAACCTGAGACATTATAAGCTTAATGTATCCTAAAATCTAGCAAACAGTTAAGTACGACTGTATTGCTTACAGTCTGTAGAACACAGCAGTGTGAGATTTTGTAGAAAGCTGAGATGAGGTTGGCTTTGAAAGAGGCATGATTAAGGAATCTTGAAATCTAGGACAGAGAAGGAGCTGATTATTTTATGTGGTGGGTGCTGGGGATTCATATCAGTCCGGATTAAGTGAATCACATCAGGGGTTCCCTTTAGGAGAATGGAGTTAGGAGAAAGTGCGAGGCTGGCAAAGGAGCCATTCCTCAGTTACATTCTTTCTTCTGCTAAGAGAATTCTGAGATTTCTGGTGGGATACACAGTCAGTCGTTCTCCTGCTTTCCTTGTGTGGGTGTAGCCATAGTGTTATGTTTTAACCGAGGCAGTTGTGAGTGAAAATGGCACAATATGTCCTTGAAGGACTGTTCACTTTAAGAGAGAGAAAAATGACCTTTTAAATGACACATTAGCTCAGGTTTCTGCCTCATGTCGCTAAACCTATGCTACTTGATTTATGAAAGTAGAGTGCTGTACATTGAGATACCAAAGCAGATGAAACTGATTAAGAAAGCAGACACTGTAGTATGTAATGGTGGTTGCATATTATTGTTTATTTTTAAGATTGTATTTTAATTACAACATTCTCCCTTCTCTTTCTTCTTTCCTCACCCTCCCATACACCTCTCCCTGCTCTCTTTCAAATTTATAGCTTCATCAATTTTCAGTGCATGCCTATATGTATTTGTATATACATATATTCCCAAATATAACCTGTTCAGCACATATCATGTTACTTGTATGTATATTTTTAGGGCTGACTGTTTGTTACAATCAATTGGTGTGCTCTTCACTTGGAAGGGTCACTTCTCCCACTCTCAGATTTACTCAGTTGCCTATACATTTTTTCTGTGTAGGGTAAGGTCTTGTAGGCTTTTCCTCATGCAATTTGGTGTGCTTGCTGGTGTTTTTGTTTAGCTCATATTTGGGTGGTCAACTTTACTTCTGGTGTTACCAAGAGACACAATCTCCCAACAGAGTCTCCATCTTCTGAATTTCGCAGTGTTTCTGTGCTGCCTCTTGATGATCCCTGTTCCCCACGTATGGAAGTGTTTTGTAGATGTATTGGGACTGGACTCCAGAACTCTGCATATTGATTGGTTTTCTTTAGTGGTCTCAATCTCTGGATTGAGATGGAGAAGGTAGCATCTTCTTAATTTTATGGCAAAGGGTGGTGAGCATGCCTCTGATGACAGGCAAATTATGAGCTAAGTGTGATCTAGAGGCTCCTGGGGAAATGAGGTAAAGGCTCCATGTCTAGTGGCTGCTTCTTGCCTGTTTTGAAAGATTTTACAAGAGAGAGGAATGCTCTAGGCAGAGTACAGAGCACTGAGATTGAAATGCTTAGAAACAATGTGCTTATGAAATCTTCTACTGCGTTTAATCCTTAAACTCAGCAAGACCAGAAAGCTAGCAAACCTTTGGGCGAGTGTCATGCATGATCCACACAGTGGGATGGAAATTGTCTGTGATGTTTCATCCTTACAAACACTTCGCAAACCCCGATGGGAAGTATGGTGAAAATTGTGAAGCTCATTTTAAATGTGTCTAAGGATGATAGTGGTCAAAATTATCTTCTCCACATGCAAGCAAAACAAGAGACACCTGGAGAAATTGAATGATTAGATTGCAGAACCAAGGTCTTCTAGGTTGCCTAATAGACACAGCTATGAGCTCTTGGAGTTTTCACAATGGTGAAATGAAAATCCATTTCACAATGGGTCCAGTGGCTTTTACTGTGGTTATTCTTTCCCTCACTATCAATATGTATCTTGGGTAAGTAGTTTGTCTTTTATTTTAAAGAAAATCTGGTATGCAGTTAGAGCATATCTGGACCTGATATAAAGGAATATGTACTACTGGAAAAGAAAAAAGATTTCCAGATGATAAAGTGTTCAATCGCATATAGTCTTGTGGTTCTGTCCTTAGGGCTATGTGTTGCATAGAACTGTGCTGGGTCACTCAAAAAATCCCTCTGAGAAAGCTTCTCCAGCGGAGAGTGAAGTCAGATGGCAATGAGAGCTGCACTGCCTTTGGGATCTGTCAAAGAATTTGAACAGAGGGCTTGCTGCTCCCTCTCTGGCCACCTTTACTAATGACCAAGTATGGTTGGGATTCTTTCTGCCAGTCATATAGCTTATCATAGGACTCAGCAAAGGACAGTTTTTACCCTGTCGCTGAGTTTTCACAGTGACACCACAATCTGGATTCTTCACATCCAAGCTTTTTTCCTTTCTTCCTTTCTTGCTACAGTTGGTTGGGAGGGAAAAGATAATCACCACGTAAGCGATTCAGTTAGCAAAAGACATTGAGCCATATTGTAAGAGCTCCAAGAGCTCATAATTGTCTCTGTTAGCTGATGATGACATATTGGTTTCCTGGCCTCCATGTGCTTTATCTTCTTGCTTTCATGTAACAGGTGTTTCTTTATACATCTCAATACATCTTTATTTATACATATGTATTTATAATACAGATTTATACATTTATACAGCTCAATACATCTTGTGCACTTCTAACTGTGCCCAAACGACTGCTTCCTGATGATCCGAACTCATGTTTGTGCTCTTCACCGTGCAGCCGAGCAACATGCACCATTGCTTCTCGGTGAGGTACAAAGATGTCATTCTTACACTTCACCAAGTACTTTTGTTTCACCCTTGAGTTTTCCCAAAGTCCAATCGTATCTATCTTGTTTGTTTTCATCTTCTCATACCAAACCACTTACCCGCTGGTTCCAGTCTTCAATGGCATTTCTAGTACAACTATGTGTCTGTCATTCAGGAATTTCAATTTATTCCTTGTTGGAATTGATATCACTGTTTCAGGGACCTTTCTTCTTGTTTTAGTAGGACATTCTTCCATTTTCTTGCAATATATTTTCATCTCTAAGAAATAGGGTGTTTAAGGTAAACTTCTGAGTCCTTATGTGTTTGAAAACATCTTTATTAGGATCCTATTAGTGTTTATAAGGCTGCCTAAAGGTACCTGGATTGAAAATCTTTTGGGACCTGGAAGACCTTTCTTTACTGCCTATAATCTGACAAGGTGAATGCCTTTAGCTCTCATTTTCTTGCAGGTGAGCTGTCTTTTCAGCAGTCCATTGGATCTTCTCTTCATTCTCAAGCTGTGCTAGCTTTCCAGGAGACATGCACTTCCTAGCACAGTCTGAAGCCTGCACCTCCCGAAGGGATAGACATGTCAGCCCCTCTGTGGACGCTTTCTCCGCTTCTCTGTTTGTTCTTCATTATCTAGACAGAGAACATCTTAGAATAGTCCTTTGAATCTGTCATTTTTTTTCCTGTGTCAGTCTCCTTTTCTGTAGGCGAGGAAATTTCTTTAGATATATTCTGTACATTTTCCATTGAAGTTTCACTTTGACAATAATATTTTAATTTCCAAAGGCTTTTCTACTTATTTGAAAGCTCTTTTTTATAGTGTGTTATATTCATTTTATGAATGCAGTATCTTATTGACAGTTATTCATATTCAGAGGAATTATGTCATATAGTTATGGAATATGATATGTATTTTATAAATGTATATAAAATAAGTGTTACACTTGTCACTGTAGTCAGGCAGACCCTGGGATTTCCTTTATCATGTTTTACTCTTTCCTGTTTTGAACTTTGTTCTCCAAAGAAATTTGTTCTTCAAGTGTTTGTGAATTGTTTCTTTTGATTTGCCAAATCTGCTTATTTACTTACAGTTTCTACACTTGATTGTTTGTAGTTGGCAAGTTATACATTAATGAAATCAACATTATTATGTTAATGAAGCCACAGCCCAAAAGGAGATAAATGTGTGCTCTGCCATATTAAGTTAAAAGAAGCCTAGATGAGTTTTTTTTTTATTAGTATGTGCATTGTGCTATTTTATTAATTCACACTTGGTTTTATTATCATATAGATATTTATTAGATACTGTCTTTCTGGAAGCAAAGATTAAAAATTGTAATTCAAAAGCTAAAGTAGATTCATTAGGAAGTAAGAGGAAGTATTAGATGTGATGGACGTTCGGGTCAGCCAATGCAGCCACTTCACTCAGTCACAGGGGACCTGTGCTCTGATGGGTTCCGTGCTTGTTTTAACATCACGCTGACATTGTCTTGAATTCACTCATAATGTCATAAATGATTTTATTTTATATAAGTGCAGTATGGTGGGGCAAAGGAAAAGGAGCATGAGCAGAGGACCTGGGTGGAGCACTCATGAGGCTAAGGTGGTGATATTAAACAAAGAAACAAACAAACAAGTAAAGTGTGCTGGTTAAATTTTCTTTTTGTCAACTTGACATAAGCTAGCATCATTTGGGAAGAGGGGACCTCAGTTGAGAACTTCATATTGGCTCTGTGTTTAACAATTGAGATGGAAGTGCCTAGCCCATTGTGGGTAGTGCAGGTGGTCCTAGGTTGCATGAGAAAGCAAGGTTAGCAAACCACATAGGAGAAACCAGTAAATAGTTTCTCTATGTCTGTTTCAGTTCCTGTCTCCAGATTCCTGACTTGAGCTCCTGCCCAACTTCCATTTATGACTGACTGTAAGCAGTAAGATAATAAAATAAACTTGTATTAGTCAGGGTTCTCTAGAGGGACAGAACTGATATCTACCTATCTATCTATCTATCTATCTATCTATCTATCTATCTATCTATCTACTTATCCATCGACCTGTCTATCTATCATCTCCCCCTCCCCTCTCTCTATATGTGGTTTATTAGAGTGGCTTATAGACTGTGGTCCAGTTACTCCAACAATGGCTGTATCTTGATGGAAAATTTAAAAAAATCCAGTAGTTTTTCATTCTATGAGCTGAATGTCTCAGCTGGTTTTGAGTATGTGTTGGAATCCCAAAGAAGGAGGTTCTAAAACCAGTGAAGGAATGAACTTGTCAGTGATGTTGAGAGCAAGCAAGCAAAGAGCATAAGCGTCTTCCTCCTTGTCATTTATAAAGGCTGCCATGAGAAGGTGTGGCCCAAATTTTAGATGAGTCTTTCTACCTCAAGTAATTATGAATTTAAGTTGGATCTTCCTACCTAAGATGATCCAAGTAATTAAAAATCCCTCCTTAATGTGCCCAGTGTCTTGGATTGTTAGTTAATTCCAGATGTAGTCAAGCTAACAAATGAAAATGACTGCTTCAAAACCTATTTCTCAAGTTTCTACAGAGAGCAAACTAGGACACAGAGAATCAAACGGTGATGTTTACTTTTTTTGCCACCACATTCAAATATAGTGTTTGCAATGCCCCATGAGTACAGCATTCCAATGAATGAATATGATTCATGATGAGGATCTAGCAAATACAGATAAAACCTTATGTCCACAACCATGAGCAGTCCTGAGAGGCTACAGAATTTGCTTCGAATGAAGAAAGGCAACAGCATGAGTGGGCATGGGTAGCTTTCAGTCCCTTTTTCTTTGTTTGTTTTTCTCCATTGACCAATGACTTGCATAGAAAATACTGAACATGGGAAGAAGAAGGAAGAAGGGGAGGAGGAGGAGGAGGAGGAGGAGGAGGAGGAGGAGGAGGAGGAGGAGGAGGAGGAGGAGGAAACAAAACAAAAAACTGCCCAGCTACAGCCCCTTTCATGTTCACTCTCCCTCCCTCATCACTGAGAAAATGTAGAATGTTCACATGCTGACATGCATTAGTTTGGAGCAGACATTCCATGCTTCTAAAGACTGTATTTGTATGTATGGATGATGAAACATGATTTTTAGAATTTTTATGACTGCACATACTGTACAGCTGTTTTTCAAAACTCATCATATAATATAAACATGAGTGCTACAATGAATGCTGGTAATTTTATATTTTGTTATCTTTTGGCGCAAGGTTATTGAGTTGTGAGTATAAAAAGCACTGTAACATGTCAAGAAAGTTACCATGGAAGAAAAGAAAATGTTTTTTATTTTAGGAATTTTAGTGGCACTGTTTCCTAAGCATTTTATTTATTATTATTACTATTACTACTATTATTATTTATTTTGATTGTTCAAGACAAGATTTGTCTGTTGTAACTCTGACAGCCCTAGAATTCACTCCGTAGACCAGACTGACCTCCAACTCACAGAGATCTTCTTGCCTTTGCTTCCTGAGTGCTGAGATTAAAGGTGGTGAGCCACCTCTACCTGGCCTTGTAAGCATTTTAAACAAGGGATCCACACTTTCATTTTTAACTAGGATTTACTGGTTATATACTGAGCTCTGCTCACATCAACATTTCCTGAGTGATAAAGCCTGATCTTGATTAGCAAATTCTGGAAGTGCTAGCCAGTAAGTTGGCTTTGCAATTTTCTCTTATGACAGACGGAGACCTCACAGAATACCATCTAATCTTGCTTACAGATACTTAATTGTTTATGCTGAGTGGTGATTCCAGGAACATATAAGCATACTTAAAAGGAAACAGTGGAAAGGAAGAGGCAATGACTCTATCGTTACATTTCAATGAGTGATTTTTTAGAAATTGAGACAAACTCCCATTATGTTGCCTAGGCTAGCCTTGAACCTCTGAACTCACCTAGTCACTCTGCCTAACCTATTGAATATTTGGGGTTACAGCTAATGTTACTGTATCAACTGGGTGTCAATGATATTAAGAGAATAAACTAAAGGAGATTCTGTGGAAAGTGTGACAAATCTGTTTATCAGTTGGGGCTATGTTGTCTCCTTCATAAAAGCTGTATGCAAACATGCTTAGAAGGTTCTGGAATCTAGTTCTACCCCTAGGATTTTTGCCACGTAAATATAGACTAATAGGTATTTGATGGCTGCAGTCATTAAGAGAGAGGAACTGAATAGCTTATTTTTTTAAATATTTAAAAGATGTTAAAATCTAGGAGAATGTGTTCACAAGAGGATCATTGTCTAATAATGAAATAACTAATGAAACTCATGTGCAAAATTCATTCCTCTTTTGTAGTTTTAAAAATAGAGCTGGTTATATTTGAAGTAATTTTTGAGAAATACCATGCTATAAAAGGAAATAGCAGCCAAGATTAAAGGAGAGACAAGGAAAGTTTAAGACTCCCATAAACAGTTGAAAGGAAGTTTCATGAGTCTCGGGGAAGTTTTCCTCCTTATTACTTTTCTCCACAGCATAGGAGATAACTGATTATTTCAGAACTTGACTCACGTCCCATTGTATGATATTCATTTCCTTGTAGAAAAGCACCTGTTGTCCAGGCACCAGTGGGATGCCCTGGTGCTTGCTGGACGACAGGGTGCCTGCTTGGTCCCCGGGTGTCTGAGCGATGTTCAGGTTCCTGCTGGAAGCTCTGGCGCCTGCAAGATGCCCGACTATCTGTAGGTTTGGGCAGTGAAGCTCAACTTCTGGTTGAACTTCGGATGCTTGCTCTCAGGTAATATAGGTCAAGTGAACGTCCATGATCAGAGCCGCCTGCTGTCTCCAAAAGCTATGGTGATGCCTGTGATCCATGCTCCTGCCACACAAGATGGGCTTAGTTTTCTTTTGTTTGTTTTGTTTTGAGGGCACAGGGCTGAGAGATTTGAACAGGGAGGAATGGGAAGAGGGTATTATCAAGATAAGTTGTATGAAACTCAGTTTAAAAATACAAGTATTATATAAAGAAGAAAAGCACGTATTTCAGCAGTTTGTGACTTAATTAAAAAATGGGTAGCTCCCACTAGGTGGCGCTGCTTACCAGCGTTTCTTTAAAGGATCATTCTTGAGAGTAAAAAATTAAGAAAAAAATGGAGGAGTCTAGAAATTTAGTTTTATTTAAACCGTACACATGCACAAGCATTTTTTAATTTAGACACCAGTGTTGTAGGACTCTGTGGGCTGTCACATGGATAAACCCAGGGATTATGAGAAAGGTCAAACACATATATCAAGGAAAAAAAGCAAAATGATTTTGTCTTTTCAAGTTGCTGTCACTTCCCTTTAGGGTTGCCTCGCTATTGATAATTACTATTCATTATAATGAGCTAATGCTAATGTGTTCTTAACTTTCACCCAGAATCTGGAGTCTAGGAGAGGTCTGGGCTCTCTGAGACATGGTGGTATTTGCTCTTGTAACTCACGAAATATGTTGGAAAATAAGCAATAATAGCCTTCTTTATGGTTAAAAGATGTCACGAATTTAAAATACTGAATGCATGCTTTATAACTTTTAACGCCTTTAAACATCTCTTGATGTACAGAAATATCTTCTTCTGTTAACTTGTCTTCCATAGGTGAAACCTGGAGTTTCCAAGCAAAAAAGATGGTTGGCATTTTATATCTCTTACATTAGCAGTTATAGGAAAGAAAGAGAATTAACTGTGAAAAAGTTTTTCTTGGTGTGTGTGTTCTGTATGCATGTGTGTGTATGTATGTTTGCATGTGTGTGAGGGTGATAAGAGCAATCTTCCTTGATTTTTCTTCCATTTTATTCTTTGAGGTAAGGCCTCACAGCCAAACCCAGAACTAACCAGTACTGAGTGCAGTTGGCCAGCTTGCACCAGAGAGCCCCCTTCTCTACCTTCTGGGGCTGGAGTTACATGTGAGCTGCCAAACCCACTGGACATTTAATGAGTTCTGGGCATCTGGACTTGTTCCTGTTGCTTGTGTGAGTACTTAAAGTGCTGAGCCATCAGCCTAGACCCATGAAAACATTTGATGCCTGCTAATCATCATGCTTCCCCTGAGAGCTCACATGAAGACTCTTATTTCATAATACTCATAGTAGTAACCAGCACAATCTAATCCATACAGACCTGGCCAACCACACCAGAAGGTAGCTACTGCCATTCTCATTCTCATTTTAGAGAAAGAAAATGCAGCACGTTAGGGTTAAGAAATATGCCAAGGCTGTGCGCTTCTTAGGACATGGGTGCAGAATCTGAACTCAGGTTGTCTGGCAGCACATTATGCAGCTTTATTCAGCTTTTCTCTGACTCATATTTAGAAACAAATTTCTAGTGTATTTAAGTGATGCATTGTTGTAACTTTGTAGTACAGACTTGTCTTTGTTTTTACCTATAATGCATGTTTTTAAAATGAGAGTAAGTGAAGTTATCCTGTTAACATTTGTCAAGACACGGAGAATTTATTACATGCTACCTGGGTTCTGAGAGAAAGCTAAGGCTCCTTCTTGGATTTTACACTAGAATTGAAATTAGTATTAGCGTTGCCGAGGCACTGAATTCCGCTGTGCTGAAATGCCAGGCAGGAAGGTTCTGCCTTTTGCTTCTTTATGAAGCAGGACTTTACACAGTTTTGTGTGATTGATAGGAAGCAGCAGTAGGCAAGCCTGAAGACAGCACTGCAAACACATTAGAGCCTAACAATGCTTCAGAGGGAAGGTGCTGGCTGGCAGCCGGCCTAAAGTGAAGAGAAACATGGGATGCAAGGGTGGGAAAGATGGAGAGCTTCAATAAATATTAGTCGGTTTGATATTGCTTGCTTCTAAATTATTTAGAGATGATCATTTTTGTGCCACTTTATCTCTCTCAATACTTTACTTCTCATGATTAGCCAGTCTTCTGCTTCCTTTCATGCTTTTGTAGAAACCACATTTTTGGGCATTAATAAGGTACCCTTATTAAGGGGAGGTGATGAGATTATATGGGAGACCTGGCACTTCCATTATAGTGACACAACACATACATCCAGCATAAGCAATCAATTCTCCAAACCATGGCAGTGAATGATTTGTTATATTTCAGAACCTCACAAAATTCCCTAACTAAAGAATAATACTGATTCTATACAGCATGCGGTATTGCAAAAGGTTTTGCAGATGAGAAATGACTTGTTAGGTAAATTTCTCAACACAGTTTTGAAAGGAATTTTCAGCATAACTATTTACATATGTGCATAGTAGTAACATAATTGGTCTTCCTATCAATTTATTTGGGAATATAATCCTTTAAGCAGAAGATGTAAATAGCTACTTTTCAACAGAATGGATTTTTTTGAAAATGAAAGATAATAAATATATAGAAATTTTAGATTGTTGTTCAAGTAAAAAGATACTTTTTGATCAAATTAGCAGTGAAAATGATTCAATTTAGTGATAGATACCATAAGAGGGGGTATTCATAATCTTTCAAAAGTCTAATTAGAATATAATTACATCATTTCCCCCTCCTTCTACCCCTCTACCCTCTCCTGCCCCTCCAACCTGCTCCCAGGTTCATAGCTTCCTCTTTAACTATTGTTATTCCATGGCATGTATATATATATTTACGTATATAAAACAATGGTTATATATATATTATATAAAATGAAGAACATATAAAAACTACATACTGAGTCCATTCAGCGTTGCCTGAATGAATGTATGTTTCTAGGGCTGACTACTTGATAGTGGATAAGCAGTCAGGTGGCTCCTACCTGGGGAAGACTAATTCTCCCTCTCTCAGAAGTTATCAAACCCTAGGGATGAGGCTTTGTGAGATTTCTACCACCTACATTGAAATTTCATCTGGTACTAGAGTTGTTTAGGTCTTGTTTAGACAACAGTGTTGTTGTGATTTCATGCATATATATAGCTTTCCTGTCGTAGGTAGAAGGCACAATCTCACGGCAGACTTCCTGGTCCTCTGGCTCTTACAATCATTCTGCCCCCTCTTCTGAGATGTTCTCTGAGCCTTGGGTACAGGAGTCATGTTGTAGATGTGTCAAATGGGGATGGGCATTCCACAGTCAGTTGTATTTTTGTATCTTTGCATTTTTTGACAAGTTGTGGATATCTGTAATGATCGTCTACAGCAAAAAAGAAGTTTCTTTGATGAGGGGTGAGATCTGCACTTATCTGTGCATATAAAGACACACATTTAGAATGCATTAGGAATTATATTGGTTTAGGAAAATTGCAGTGGTATGTTTTCCCCTAAGATCCATGACCTCACTAGCCACATCGGCTCTGGCTAGGTTTACAGAACCAGACATGATTTGCCTTCTGTTAAACAGCCTGATTACGATTAGTCATCTATGATCACTACCCAGACACAAGTGCTGCTCTTGCACTGCTAGGGGTATTCTGCCATGCTGGTCATTGTCATGATTCATAGGCATCACAGGTGGGTAGGACTAATAGACGCTTTCATTCCTTAGCAGCTTGCATGTCACCTTCTAATGGTGTGAAAGTTAGTTCACGAGGAGGAGTTTTAGGTCACATCCAGCTTACATCCTTTGAGTCCTATGTAGAAAATGCACGATGTCTCTAGCAATGAGGACTTAACTTCAACTTCTGGGAGGCAATCAGGAGAAATATGAATAGTCTTTACTGTTTTGGGAGTCTCATGGATTCCCCTGAGCAATAGCTTGAAAGAGTGTTTGTAATGCTGGGCACTGGGGTTTTGATAGTTTGTGCTTCATGGGGGAGTACTTCCATACCGTTTTGTCCACTATAGCATTGTAATATGTTAGGAAGTTTAATACTTTCAGATTTATCTTTCTCATAAATTTTCTTGTTCTATCTGAGGAACTTTGTGGTTGTGTACAAATTTTGGAATCATTTTTGTATCTATAAACATGTCATGGTGTTTTGATACAAATTGTATTTCATTTGTAGATTGCTTTGGGTAGTACAGATGTTTTTGGAATATTAAGCTCTGCAACCCCCAAAACATGGGGGAGTCTTTCCAGTTATTTGTGTTTCCTTTCCCGTCTTTCAGCAGTGTCTCATAGTTTTCAGTGTTCAAGCCTATTTGCCTATGTTTGTTTACATGTATTTTATTCTTTTTTTTGGATATTTTACTTTTACCATATGACTGGATAGGATTGTCCACTCAATTTCTTTTTACCACTATTCACTCTAAATGCATAAAACACAACTACTGTCTTTTAAAAATGCTTCCTATGTCTTCTGCACTTTCACAAAGCTTTAAAATTAGTTTTAAAAGTATGTTTTGTTGTGTGAAATTTTTAGGTTTATTCAGAATATACATGAACGAAGATCATTTGACTCCTTTTTTTTTCCAGTTTGGCTGCCTTTTATTTATTTATTTTTCCTTTTCTCTTTTTCTTGTGGCATGTTTTCTGTAATTAGGATTTCCAGTGTTATTTTAGACAAAAGTGGCAGGAGTGGGCACATTTCCTGATCATAGAGGGAAAGCTTTTGGTCTTTTATGATTGAGTATAATATATTTAGCTGTGACCTTTTCCTAGGTGGCCTTTATTTTGTTGATGTAATTTTCCTTCTACTCCTTTAAATTTTTACATAGTTTTTACATTTCACATATGAAACACTGTAGTTACGTAATTCCCACCCTCCTCTCCCCATTCAACTCCCCCTCATCATTTCCCACTCCATCTCAAATTTAAGACTCTTTCTATAGTTATTATAGTTACATATGCATAAATATGCAAAATACGTGGAATCCGTTTGGTGTTGCTTGTATGGTAATATGTTTAGGGTTAACTACCTGGGATTGGATAGCCTGTCAGGGGCTTGTCCCTGAAGAAAACTGACTTTCCGTCTCTCAGCTGTCATTAATTCATCTATCTCTTTATCTAGGGGGTGGGGCCTCATGAAATTCTCCCCATTTATGTTGGCGTTTCAACTGGCATTGTCATTACGTAGGTCTTATTGAGAGAACCATACCGTTGAGATTTCATGGGCACAGCTTCCCTATCTGTGTGGAGGAAAGCGAGTGGGGAAATGATGTAATCACATTATAATCTCAAAAAATAAAAGAAATAATTAAAGGAATGGAAGGCCCTATCTAGCAGAGGGTATCCTGGATTCTGACTCTTAAAGTCTTTTTTTCTTGCTCTTCTGGGATGTTCCCCTAACTTTACATACAGGGGTTTGCATTGCTCATGTACCAGTTGAGATTGCACATCCATGATTACTTCTCTGCATTTTGAGTAGCCATTCATCTCTGTAATAGTCTCACCCCTCAGCACAGAGCTTCTTTTTATTCCTTTCTATTTTTAGACTAGTTTGCTGCATGTGTTATCACAGATGCACGTTGAATATTATCTTTTCTGCATCCATTCAGATAACTGGGTGGTTGATTTTTCCTTCTGTTAAAATTCTGTGCTTGCTAGGTTTGTATTTTTAAATCAATTTGAAACAAGTTAGGGTCATCTGGGAGGAAGGCACCTCAGCTGAGAAAATGCCTCCATCAGATTGGCCTGTGGGCATGTCTGTGAGACATTTTCTTCATTAATGAGTGATGTGGGAGGCCCCAGCCCACCATAGCCTTGCCAGTACTGGGCAGATGGCTTGGGTTGTATGAGAAGGCAGGCTGAGCGAACCATAGAGAGCAATCCAGTAAGCAGCATTGCTCTATGGCCTCTGCTTTAGTTCCTTGAGTTCCTGCCCTAACTCCCCTGGATAATGGACTTTATAATCTGTAAGATGAAATAAACCCTTTCCTTCCCAGATTGCTTTTGGCCATGGTGTTTTATCACAGCAAACTAAGACACATGCTATGCGAAATTGATTATTATTATTTTTGTATGTTGAAAAAATTTCGCATCTCAAATATAAGTCTGGTCTTGTCATATGGTCTTTTTTTTTAAAAAAAAAAACATACTCCTGAATTCAGTTTGCTAGCTGTGCTGACTAGTTTTATGTCAACCTGACATAAGCCAGAGATATCTGAAAGGAGGCAACCTCAATTGAGAAAATGCCTCCGTAAGATTCAGCTGAAGGGCATTTTCTTAGTTATGATTAATAAAGGAAGGCCTAGTCTATTGTGGGTGGTGCCATCCCTGGACTTGTCCTGGGTTCTATAAGAAAGCAGGCTCAAAAAGCCATAAGGAGCAAGCCAGTAAACAGCACCACTCCATGGCTTCAGTATCAGCGCCTGCCTCCAGGCTCCTGCCCTGTTTGAGTTTCTGTCCTGTCTTCTTTCAGTAATGACCAGTATAAGGAAAGGTGAGCCAAATAAACCCTTCCTCTCCAAGTTGTTTGGTCATGATATCTTTTTTTTTTTTAAGTTTTTAAATTTATTTTACTTGTCAAGTATAATACATCCTGATACCCCACCTCTCCTCCCTCCACTCATTCCAGCTTGCCTCATCTTTCCTTTCCACCAGATCTACCCCCCCCCCCCCATTCTCAGAAAAGAGCAGTCCTCTCAGGGCTACCTCTTAAACAGGGCATAACAGATGGAACATGGCTGGGGACTGATCCCTATATCAAAGGTGAACTAGGCAACCCAGCAGAAGGAGAAGGGTCCCAAGGGTAGGAAAAAGGGTCAGAGAACCCCAACTCCAGACTGTAGGAGTTCTGCAAGAACAAGCCAGAAAAGCACAAGATGTATTTAGAGGACCCTACAGGTTCTATGTCTGCAGCTTCAATCTCTGTGATCCTCTGAGAGTACTGGTCAGTTGACTTCATGGTCTTGTTCTCCTCATGTCCTTGATACCTCTGGTCCCTGTAATCCCTCCTCCCCATCTTTCATGAGGTTCCTTGAGCTATGCAGGATGTTTGGCCCTGGCCCTCTGCATCTGCTCCAATCAGCTGCTGGAGGAAGCTTCTCTGATGAAGTTTGGGCTAGGCACCGATCTATGAGCACAGCAGAATATTATTAGAAATCATCTCCTGACTGTCTAGTCTCTAGTTCCTGGCCCACCCTGCAGTATCAGTCATGGGTTCCCTCCCATGGCATGGGGTTCTGCCTTTCCATTGTCCCAGCAGATCCTGTAAGGAGCACAGAGGTCAGAGGTTTTATGGCTGGGATAGTGTCCCAGTACTACCACCAGAAGCCTTGCCTTGTTACAGGAACTGGCCTGTCTGGCTCCCAATCCCCCATTACTAGAGGTTCTCGCTAGGGTTTCCCTTGAAGATTCCAGTGAGTTTCCACTGCACTAGGTCTCCTGATTTCCCCCTAAATGTTCTCCAGTTCCAGTTATCTCTCTCTATATTCTCTCCCTTCATCCCTCTCTCCCCCACCTGTTTCCTTCTTTTCCCATTCCCATCCTTCCACAGAACACATGCACTATCTGTTCTATTTCCCCTTTACCAGGGAGATTCCTGTGTCACCCCTGGGGCCCTCCTTGTTGCATAGTCACTTTCCATCTGTGGATTGCATTACCTTTGTCCTTTGCTTAACAGTTAAAATCCACAAATAAGTGAGTACATACTATGTTTGTCTTTCTGGTACTGGGTTACCTCATTTAGGATGATGTTTTTCTAGTTCCATCCATTTGCCTGCAAAATTCATGAAGTCTTTTTTTTTTTTATTCCATTGTATAAATGTATCGCTTTTTTTTAATCCATTCTTCAGTTGATGGCATCTAGATTGTTTCCAACTTCTGGCTATTATGAATAAAGCTGCTATGAACATAGCTGAGCAAGTGTCCTTATGGTAGGATGGAATGTTCTTTGGTTCTATACCCAGGAGTGGTATCTCTGGGTCTTGAGGTGAGTCGATTGGTCATGGTGTTTTATTACTTCAATAGAAACCTTAACCAAGACATTAGTGTTTTGTGGAAAAAATTTTCCATATAGTCATCAGAGAGTTTGAATGATAGCTGTATTTCCTTGGTAGAATCTTGTCGAGCGTTGGTATCAAGATAATGCTGGCCTTGCTAAAAGAGTTTGGAGTGTTCATAGTTCTTGAATTTTTGGGAGGAATCCTTACAGGATTTGTCTGAGAAATGACACTGGAGTGTGGCTTGAGTCTTCAGAACTAATTATATTTCTTTGCATATATACCTAGTAGTGGGACTAGGTGATCATTTCATCTCTGTAGGATTTTTAGATGGTTTTCTATAATGGCTATGCTGAAAATGCATAGCCATCAACAGCATGCAAAGCTCCCTTTTATCATATTCTTGCCATTGTTTATGTTTCAGAGTTTTGGTAACAGTCATTATGACTGGAGGGAGGTGATATTAAAATTTTAATTTGCATTTTCTTGATTAATCATGTTGCATATTTCTGATGCACCTGTTGTCTTATTTATGCTGTCTTTTGTAAAATGTCTCTTTGGGTCATTAACTCATTTAAAATCAGGTTATTAGTTTTCTTATCCTTGAGTCGAGATTGTTATGTATTTTGCATATAAAACTCTTTAAAACTTATTTCGTTATTATGATGACTCATTGTGTGTATGTGTGTGCACGTAAAGGACAGCCTTTGGGGATTGTTTCTCTCCTGCCACCTTGTGGAATCTGGAGGTTGAACTCAGATCATCAGTCTTGTGTACAAGCGCTTGTGACCCCTGAGTTATCTTGCCCACCTGGAAACTCTTATTAGCTCTGTAATTTACAACAGTTTCTCCTTCGTAGGCTGTCTCTTCAGTCCTTCGATTGATTTCTTGTCCTGCACAAGATTTTTAGTTTTGTGTAATTCTATTTGTCTGCTTTGCATTTGTTGTATAGCTCACAGGTCATATGTAAGACATTCACCGTCCAGTCCTATCGCCATGATTTCTCCCCATGTTTTCTTCTAGCGACCTCATTGTTTTAGATCTTTATTGAAATCTTTAATTAGATTCAGGCTGACTTTTGCACGTGGTGTGGTGAGGGTTCACTTTTGTTTGTTTCCGTATACTGATCCTCATGTGTTGTTCGGTTTGAGAATGCTCATGTACTCTTTTAGTTTTCCTCACTTTTCCCATTACTTTTCTCTTCGCTCCTCCAACAGAGTAATCTCAAGTGAAGTGTTTTTCGAGTTCACTGATGCTTCTGCTGATCTCTTGCCTGATTGTCTGCTGTTGAACTTCCTGGTGAATTTTTAACCAAAAGCTTCTGTTGAGTTAGAGAGCAAAGGATGAGGGCTGAGTAACTTAAAATTCTACAAAACTTGTTCTCAACTAACATTCCTCTCTCTCTCTCTGTGCACTCGTACGCATGAGCGAGCATATGCATGAGCGAGCATGCATGAGTATATGTTGGGTGTGCACAGGTCGTTATTAGTTGTTTTTTTTCTATGATGCCTTACCTTATTTTAAGTTTGTCTCTGAAATAAAACTCTTTATTAGATATGTAAAGTTAATGTTTTTATTTAGTAGCTAACAGTTTTTATTAGCAGTTTATTGTAGGAAAATGCTTTTTTTAAGATTTGAATTTTTTGAAAATTAAAATGTTTCCTCTTTCCTATAATATATATCGACCCTTCTCCTCACCTGCCTCCTCTCCTCTCATTTCCCTTCATCTCCTTCTCTCCAAGATCTATTCCACCACTCTTCCCCCACCCCCACCTCCTGTTTCTCCCCCAGAAAAGAGCAGTCTTCCCAGGGCTACCACCCAAACTGGTAGGATTTGCTGAAGGAGGCAGAGGCAGAAGGACCACAAATTATAGGCTAGCCTGGCTTCACCTTATTTTTTGAGACAGGTTTTCTTAATGAACCTGGAGCTCATTGATTCTTCTAGGCTGGCTGACCAATGAACTTCAGATATCCTGTCTTCTCCATCCCCAAGTGCTGGGGTTACAGATATGGGCACCATTATTTTTATGTGGATTTCACGGGTTCAAACTTGGGTCTTCATGCGTATACAGAGAGAAATTTACCACCTGAGCCATCTGCCTAGCCTTCCAATGAGCAAGTTTGAATAAGTTTTCCTTGAAATTTTTGAACCTTTTTAAAATTTTTAAAAGTATGAATTTTTTTTGGGGGGGGGTAATAGCTTTTCATTGCTTTTAGGGAGGGGCAGACCTCCAGAGTTCCTTATCTCACTGACATTCTTATGCACTATAACCTGTGGTATAGTAATAAATTTCAACATATTATGAAGCATTACTGTGTAATAATGCATTGAAGTGTAGGTGAATAGGAATTGGATAACGTGTGGTGTTACCTTCATATATCGTAAAACAAATTAGGTGGAACTTCCTAACAGAAATGACTTATGCTATTTTCATTTTGATTCTTGCTTTTTAAAAGGGCAAAAAACATAATGAGTCTTACTACCATATTTTCATACACACTTCACGTTGACTCTAGCCCCTGTCCCCCTCGCCTGAGCCTCACGCTCCTCCATTTGTCCCCCTATCCTCACGTGTCCCTTCCCACCTTTTCATCACATACTCTGTCATTCTCTTCCTTCTATTCTGAAGACCTCTTTTCCTATCTCAGGGTCTCCTCTGAAGTTTCATGACATATATATATAGTTTTATTTTTATTTATGGCACAATAAAAATTTATTGTGCATATGTACCACATTAAATACATCTTTTTATCTGTTGATGAACATCTAGGCTGGTTCCATTTCCTAGCTACTGTGAACAGAGCAGCAATAAGCATAGATGTACAAGTATCTGTGTGGTAGGGCTCGGAATCCTTTAGATAGATAGGGTAGCTGGGCCATATTGTAGTTTTGGTTTTGGTTTTGAGAAACATTCAAACGTAGTTCTGTAGAAGTGGTCCTGGTTTACATGCTCACCAGCCCTTTTAAGGATTCCTTTTTCCTCACGGCTTCACCAGCATTTGTTGTCAGAAGCGGCTTATTTTAAAGGCATAATACTTAAGACAGTGTGATCTTGGCACAGATATGGGTAAATAGGTCAATGCAGTGAATTAGAAAGTTGGAAATAGACTCACACATACTAATAGTTTGTTTGATTTGTAAAGTGATACTGCAGAACGATAGAGGGAGAAGCAATCAGGAGAGTGATTACTATCCACATGGAAAGCTGAATCCTGACCTCTGTTTCCTACCTTATTAAAAATTAGTTTGTGATGACTAGAGATGTAAATATAAAAAGAAAATAAAAATGCTTCCTGCTCTTCCAGAGGACTGGGGTTTGATCCCCAGCATCCAGAGTTGGGCAGCTCACAGTGGCCTGTGACTCCAACTCCAGGAGATCTATTTAGCAGTCCTATTCTGGCCTCAGCAGGCACATGCACGTGCACCTTCATACATTCATAAGCACAAGCACACACACACACCCACACGCACACACACACACACATACAAGATAAATCTTTTAAAATTTGCTTCTACAAGAAAACTTGAAAGAATGTTTTCAAGAGCTTGGAGTAGGTGAATCTTACTTAAACAGATAAAAGCCTAAAGAATGAAGAGGAAAGTTCTGTATTAAAATTAAATCATGTTTGTTCTGAGCACCTACATCAGGTGGCTCCCAATTGCTCAGAACTCTAGTTATGGGGCTCTGACACCTTTTTCTGGTCTCTGTGGACACCTGTGCACATGTGCTGCACATAAACTCACGGAGGCACACACAAACACATAAGTAATAACTTTAAGAACGAGAACATTTTCCTTATTTGACAATTTCATAGACACACAAAAAGGACTCTTGTGATTTTTTTTTAAGATAAAAGATTGAGAAAGACTAAAAGGGCAGTCATAAAATAGAAGACATTTCTAAAGTGTATACTGCATTTGCTTGTGAGGGTTACTACAACAAAATACCATAGATGGTGTTAGTTGAACGGTGGAAATTTCCTTTCTTACAGCTCTGGAATCTAGAAGTTCAATATTAAGTTCCAATAGGGATAGCTTCTACTGAGGATCCCTCCTTAGCCTGGATGCTCCCTCAGGATGTTTTTTGTGTAGCCTTTTTTTTTTTCCTGTAAGAATTCTGGGTATCACATGAAAAGCCCTTTTTTGAGTTGTTGACCAGGGCTGTCTAAGAGACTTCCCAAACATATGACCTACTGCTGTTGCCCTTGGGTGTCACTCAAAATTGGAAGGTAAGTCCCTATAGATGAAGACATCATGTACTTCAGAAACAGAGTCCAGAGACCAGAGAGCTGGAACTGTCTTGAATGCCCCCCACCAACCCCCGCTGAGTTTTAGCTTTCATGGTACCATGCAAGCTTCAAAAGGAGGGAGCCAACCAATTGTCCTACCTAGCTACAATGCCTATGGATCACATCAATGACCAGCATGACACAGTAATCCTAAGGGTGAGTAGTAGGAGCACACATACCTTGGAGGTAACCAACAAGAGGGAAACCATGCCTGGTACTGGAAACCTAGCTAACTACTCAGTGCCGGGGTGCTGGTGAAGTCATGTTATTCAGAGAATCTACAACCTCAAATTTACTAAATCAGTAAAACTCCTAACAAAAACCTATAAACATTTGTCCTTATACCAACAGAGAAGTGTAGTTTTCATCTCTCATCAAAGAAACTTCTCTTTGCAACAGATAGAGGACATTATAGAAAGCCACAGCTAATTAAAATTCAAAGTTGTGAAACCCAGTTCTGATGGATATATCTGCAAAGCACTTCCTTACATAAGGCTCAGGGAACAATGTGGAGTGGGGGTGGAAAGATTGTAAGAGCCAGAGGATCAGGGAGTTTGCTGTGAGATTGTGTCTCCTAGTAACGTCAGAAGCTACAGGCACAAAGTCTTACTACACATCTTCCTTAAAGCCTCTTTTCCCCCTTCTCATGGGTTCTTTTCTAGTCTTATGGCCTCTACACACATGCCTACACAAATGCATTTATATCAAAAATTAAAAGGTATAGTTTACCTATGACAAGAGCATAGATTATCTGTCTTTCTGAATCAGGCTATACCACTTAGTATATTATTTTTGAGATCTATCCATTCTCCTGCAAATTTCATTTCATTTTTCTTCACAAAAATAAAATTCCACAGTGTACTACTTTATTATCTGTTTATCAGTTGATGGACATCAAGGCTTTTTTATTTCCTTGCTATTGTGAACAGAGCAACAGTGAACATGGATGAACAAACATCTCTGTAGTAAGACATGGAGTCCTTTTGGCAAATGCCCTGGAATGATATAACTTGGTCATATGGTAGTTCTATTTTTTTTGGAGGGGTTGTAGGCTTCTACACTGATTTCTACAGTGTTTCTTTTTAACCAGATAGTAGTCTCTTTAGGAATAAATAAGGGACCCTTCTTGCTCATATCTTTACTGGCATTTGTCATGTTTGTTTTAATGATGGTGGTTATTTTGACTGGGATGAGCTGAAATTGCAAATAGTTTTTAATGTGCATTTCCCTGATGGGCACAGATACTGATTTAATGGCCATTCATATTTCTTCTTTTGAAAACTGTTCAGTTGATTAGAACATTTTTGGATGGAGTGCTCATTTTTTATTGTTTTAAAAAATCTCTTTGTATATTTTAGATATCAACGCTCTATCAGATATATAGCTGGCAAAGAGTTTCTCCTATTCTGTAGGCTATCTCCTCACCTGATTAACTATTTCTATAAAGAAGCTTTCTAATTTCATGATGCCCCACTTATCTATTATTGGCTTTATTTCCTGATTTGAATCCTATTTAGGAACACTTTTCCTACACCTTTATCTTAAGATAATATTAATTTCTACTTAAAAATCCATTTTTTAATATGATCATATTGTAACAAGCTGGAAGTTAAAGCTTCAACGTCTGAATTTTAATGAGAAATGATTTAGTTATATACTTAGACATATCTAACAAAAGAGTTGTGTATAATATGTGTTAGACATTCCTTAGAACTTTTAGGAAAAGAAAACTTAACAGAAGAGCACAAGATAGACTTCAATATAGTCATTTATTTTTCTCTTTACAAAAAAGAAAATTTGAAGACCACTAAGAACCAGTTGGCATTACTATTTATCAATGTAATAAAATTTAAATTACAACAGGAAATCCTATGCACCCCATGTAATGGTTATTGATGAGAATGCCAAGACCTGACAAGCATGCTGATGAATGAGAAACTTCATGCACTGCTGGCAGGAGAGGGGATGAATGGCATCATTTTGATACACAGCAGATTGAATCCCAGAAATATAAATTTCACTGAAGGAAGGAAACTGTTCTACATGAGTCCATTTGTTTCGAATTTGAAAACTAGAAGATGATGATAGAAAAAAGTAATGAAGTAACTTCGGAAAAATGGAAATGTACTTTTATTCAATCCCAAGGGCAGGAACAGGAGTTTACGGTGATGACAATATTCTATTACTTGAACTTGCTGATGCTTTACATGATAAAAATTCACCACATGAAAAAATTTCATTTTCAATAAAAGAAAAATAGAAAAAATGTTCTAGAAATGGAAAAATGCACTGTACTGTCTGCATGATAATCTATATGTATATGTCATTCAATGTTTTACTAAAAATACATTTCTTTCCAGATGTGCTAACATGTACACATGGAATTCAAGCACTTGAGAGAGGCAGAAGGATTGTGACTCTTTTGAGGTCAGCCTGAGTTACACGATAAGAGTTAAAGGCCATATAAATGAACACATAAGTAAATAGACAAATAGATCATGTAAGTTTCCCCAAACAATACAATAGTAAGCCACACACTGACACATTGACACACACTGAGAAAACTTTCTTTGAACAGAGGATCATTGATCGTGCTTGTAAAGTGACATATTCTAAGAGTCCCCTTTTTCTACCTATATTCAGATTTTCCTAATAGAGGCTCTATTATTCTCAAAGCTTTGATTTTACTTCTCTTGCTGGTTTGCTTTAGGAAATCCCCTAAATGATTTATTGTCAGGATGTTAAATACAATAATGCATGAAAACTATGAAATGCGCTGGTTTGCAAAGAAGAGCAACAAAGTGGTGTAAAATAGTACATTTAACAAAAGGATTCAATAAGCTTGTTTTGTGGGCAGCTGGCAAAAGTTTTGAGCCTCAGTAGCCCTTCACATAGGAACTTCTTGTTAGAAATGTGTACATTCTTTCATGTTACTCAGAACTATGTTTGCACTTAGCAAAAATTCTGGTTATGGCTTCATATAGTTACTTCTGTGTTTTATTTTTTTGTGAGGATATGGGCTGACTTGTAGCTGTAGACTCTTGAAATCACTGCTTTGTCCATTTATTTTTGCCTTCCTCCTTCTAGCTCCCAGTTCATGTTATCTATCATGGGATGATACAAGAGGTGGATTTTACTGTTAGTCCAATAAAGCTGACATCCGTGGGCTCCTCGCTGGTGAGGGTGTCTTCCAAGATCCTGAGAGAGAGCCTAACAATGCTTTTATATGATTATATGCTTTCAAAAAATTGGCAGAGCAAGGCGCTTTAATCATGATCAATAAAGCTGTTCTCTTTTCCCATCCCGCTTTCTACCTCTTCCTTATTTCTGCTCTTGGGTGATGTGTTTGGAGTTATTGTGAATATTTTTGGGAGCGGGATAAGAAGAAGATGAGCTAGGGCAATGGACTGCCGGTTAGTCTGGGGTTAGGAGGACATATATGGTTTTCAGTCACTTCTATACATAACTGAACTATTATTAGCTATTTGGATATAGAAACAGGTTCCAGTGAAGGTTATACAGATTCATAATACCTTGTGATAATACCTTCTGCCTACTGTTGGATGGCTCAAAGCAAGACCTTGTGAAACTTACAATAAAATGAATTACCATCAACTTTTGCAGAAAAATTCAACTATCCTTTTAACTCATCTTTAAATAGAAAATAACACTACACAACTGTCACAAAATTGATAAAACAATAGTAATTGAAGCTTTGGAAAATATGTAGTATTATACAATAAAACATCATTTTTTTCTAGATTTATTTTATATCAATATTTTAAAATTTTGTCATTTTTTCTCTCTCTCATATTTTATTATTATTCATATCATATTTTGAGACTGACTCTTACTCTGTATCCTTGTAAGGCTTGGAGCTCACTATATAGCACAAAAAAGCTGTGAATCAATGAAATCAAAGCATGTGATTAAATATATCTAGAACAAAAAGGGTATAACTTTCCCTAAACCATTGAAAAATTGTTTCCTAGGGTTTGAATTTTGATTCCATAGGTCTGGAATCTTATGCATGGCTGCATGACCTTTGTGTTCTACCTCTCTGAGTGCCAGTTCTTTACCTAAAGATCTTATGATAATTCTACTATTTACTAGTCACTTAAACTTAGAAAATTGATATAATCACTAAGTTTTCATTCTCTCATATTTCTGGCTCATAGCAAAGACCCAGAAAAAGTTACCTGTTTAGGTTGTGGTCTTTAACACGGTGGGGTCAACTTAGAGGCACAATTCGGAAGTACACTTTGTTTGGAAATGTATTTCATTCCACATTCAAGAACAGAGACTGCTGTAGTTAGAGTTTCTTGATTGATAATAATAAAATCACTCCAGCAGTTCTGCCAAAGAGTCGTATTAGTTTATGAGATTATTTTAGTGGAAATTACATCGCAGAAGCATTCCAGCAAGATCTTCTATATGTTACTGCATTGTACAGGCCCTAGATCATACTGCTCAACTAAGCATGCCCATAGGGAGAGACTTTGGACTAGGGAAGGAGCCTGGGTCATATGTCATCACTTAGTGTATATGGAGATCTAAGAACCTTGGCTTCTATTTTCAGTAGATGAGGCCAAAAGTCTAGAACATTCCCAAACAGAGTAATGGTGTTCAAAAACTGGTAGTCGGGGACTGTAGTGATAAATTCTTCAGAGTTTTCACATAGATTATCTATTTTACCATTCAAAACTACCTAAGTGAGATGCCATGATAATCACATTTTTTTTCTAGACAAATGAGACAGGCACTGTCATATGATTTTTCTGAAGCTCTGGATTAATAAACATCTAATCTAGCATTTCATCCCAGTGTTATGGTTCGAGTACAAAGTGTTTCCCCAAAATGTACTGAAGGAGTGGCCCTCAGCTAGTGAGAAGTGGTTAGATCATTGGATCTCTGACCTAGCCAATAGGTTAGCCCACTGATAACTCAATTACATGGTATTACTGGGGGTGGGAACTTTTAGAAGTGAGGCTTAGTCCCTGCAGATTGTATTTTCTCTCATGCTGCTCTGTGTGTGTGTGTGTGTGTGTGTGTTTAAACAATAAGCATATGTACCCCCTCTGCCTCTTTACAGTCTTGGAAACATGGAGCAGGATGACATGAACTGAAACCCTCAGAGAATGAACCCCAAATTTCTTTTTTCCCTCCTCAGTTGTGCATGTCAGGTACTTTGTCACAGTGGCACAAAACTCACTCACAGAATCCTGCTATAAATGACCAAAGATAGAGTTCTATCCTCATTTTAACTCTTTTTATGTATGAATGTCTGTCCTGTCCATACAGGCATATGCATATAAGTATGCATATACGTGTATATATGGCAGATTCTACAGTAGTTGATTTTTCCATAGACTTTCTTGAAATGTCTTTATTGTTATTTATTCCCCCTACTCATATTCCCTCCTCTACTACAGCCTCCCCTCCACACTTTAACTCTCCCCTTTTCATTAGTCCATTTTAATCCTTTATACAAGTATGTTTTATCTCCTTTGCCTTGAAAATGCCTCTATATAGCGGCTATTAATTTTGTGACCTCTTGGGTGTTCCAAATGAAACAGCTAACATTCAAAGCTCATATCCACAAAGGATAGAAACATGAGATGTTTGTCTTTCTGGGTTCCCTTACTTAGAATGGTTGTTTGCAGTTCCACCCATTTACTTGCAAATAACTTCATTTTTCTTAATAGCTTAATGATACTCCATGTTGTCAATATACCACATTTTTGCCATTCATTCATCAGTTAATGGACGTCTAGGCTATTTCCATTTCCTGGCTATTGTGGGTAAAGCAGTGATGAACAGTTATCTCTACACTAGCATATGAAGTTCTTTGGGCATATGCCTAAGAGTGATACAGTTGGATCACTGGTAGTTCTATTTTTAACTTTTTGTTTTGTTTTTGAGACAAGGTTTCTCTGTTGTAACTCTGACTGTTCTGCAACTCACTCTGTAGACCAGGCTGGCCTCGAACTCATAGAGATTCACCTGCCTCTGCTTCCCAAGTGTCGGGATTAAAGGCATGTGCCACCACTGCCAGGCTAGTTTTAGCTTTTTGAGAAACCTTTAGACTTATTTTCATAAGAGATGTACTAGTTTGAACTCCCACTAGCAGTGAATAAGTGTTCCCTTTTCTCCACATTCATGCCAGAATTTGTCATCATTTTTTAAAAATCTTAGCCATTCTGATAGGTGTAATACAAAATTTCAAAGTAAATTTAATTTGCATTTCCCTGATGACTAAGGATGCTGAACATTTAAAAAAAATGTTTCTTAGACATTTTATAGTTCATTTTGAGAACTCTGTTTAGTTCCATGTTCCGTTTTTAATTGGTACATTTGTGCTTTTTTTTGATTTTTAAGTTTCGAGTTCTTCATGTATGATAGATACTAATTCTTTGTCAAATATATAGCTGGTAAAGTTTTTTTTCCTATTCTTTTGTCTGTTTTTTCACTTGAGTGATGGTGTTATTTGCTATACAGAAACTTTTCAGAAGTCCCTGACCTTTTCTGTGTCAGTGAGTTCAAGTACATTCCTTACTTTTTCCTTCCATCAGATTAAGGGTATCAGGTCTTATATTGAGGCCCTTGTTCCATTTAAAGTTGAGTTTTATGGAGAGTGAGAGACAAGGATCAAATTTCATTCTTCTACATGTTCTCCACTTTGGCCAGCACTATTTGCTAAATATGCAGGTGGCTTTGGGAGTGTGGGTTTATATGTGAATCCTTAATTATTCTTTATTAATCAAGGAGTCTGCTTTTATGACAGTAGTATACTATTTTTATTACTATAGCTCTGTAGAATAACTTGAAGTCTGGGATAGTTATATACCCCTATGTTGTTTAGGATTGTTTTAGCTATCCTGAATCTTTTGTATTTCAATATTGAACTTAAGATTTTTTTGTTTGTTTGTTTGTTTTCAATTCCTGTAAAGAACTGCATTGTAATTTTGATGGGGATTGTGTTGACTCTGAATTTCCTTTGGTTCGATGACCATTTGCACAGTATTAATCCTACTGATCCAGGAGCATGGGAGGTCTTTCCACCTTCTGTATATTCTTCTCTTTATTCCTTCAGTGTTTTAAGATTTTCACTCTGCAAGTTTTTCACTTCCCCAGATTTATTCCATGACAGTTTTGAGGCTAGTATGACTGGTATCATAATGTGTATTTCTATTCACATTCTAAATTTATGGTGTTGTCAAAGTCCTAAGATAGCCATTATCAAAATCCAAGATGATCAAATTGCTGGTACCATAACCCATGATGTATGGAGTGAGCTTAAAAATAATTTGTGTGCATTTGAAGGGAAACACTCTTCCCCAAACCAAGTAAAACACAATCTTCCATTGTTTATTATATTTTTAGGGGTAAGAAAAAGCAGAATTTGATCCACAGGAAAATTCAAAGAGGGACTATAACTCTGGAAAGGGAAGACAAAACGACTAAATTCTGGAAAGAAGGTGTTAAGAATGAAGTCACTAAAATAGTGAACAACAAGGATTCCTGTTAATAATATTAAGTGAATTCTTTGAATTTTGCCACAGTCTACATACCTTTCCAAGACTGTATCTAATATTTAAAGCAGCCAGGTGTTATTCCTTTAGAGAAAGAAAATGAAGTTAGTAGATGTGAATAGCTCCCCTGAGGTCACACAGGAGGTGGGGCTGTGTTATGTGTCCAGAGAGTCTAAATCTAGGACTTGCTTTCACCAATTTTCTAGCCTCTAGTGACCAGATGAGCATCAAGATAACCAAAAAATAATTACGTAATGTGTTACCAAAATCAATATCTTTGGTAGCCGTAGTTATAACTTGCAGATTCATCTCTGAGTTTTAATGCCAGATAAGATTCAGAATAAAAATGATATAAAGAGAAAACAGACTTTTCAGATAGCTAAGGAAAACATGCTCACAGAAGAAAGACCAGTCTTTGCATATTTGGTCTTCGACAATGTAATTTCATGGTAGCAACTACTTATTTAGCATTTATGATGCAGTAATTATAAATATATATTCTCTTCGGTAACATTTGGTGTCTAGGGAGGGGACTCTTTAGGAAAAGCCTTACCACATCAGTATCATTATACACTGTTACTTCACGCTTTTGGAGACCAAAACTAAAGGATTCATCCAGAAAGCTGAAAAATAAAGAGTAATGTGACTCATGTGCACTGATGTAATTATTTTTAGGTCTCCTTTGCAAATCCCGTACTCCGAACCCATTAGCAGAAATGTAGATGATCTTGTAGTAGAAAAAAAAAATGCCACTTGGAACCTTAAAGAAGCTTCAGAGACTCTGGAATTGAATGAAAGAAATACTGAGTTTCTTGAGCTTTGTTGTAAGGAACAGAAGAATTGCATGCAACAACTCGACAGTGGTGGAGATTCACTGAAGTAAGTGGGAAGCCCTTACACTGTAAACATTCTTCAAGTATTCTCACGGGATACAGCACTGCAGCTCCCAGGAAAGAAAAAGCACACTAATGCAGTTTCCTTGTCGGCCTCTTAGGCTGGCGTCGCTCCAGATATAGTCATCTGACTTTTGGGCCATTTATTTCCTCTCAAGAATGTCTGTATGTTTTCTTCTTTTTAATTTTGCCTCTCATGCATATTTTTTTCCTTTATGAAACTAAAATGGAGTATTTCATCTTATTTCTGTTAAAATTTCAGAAAAGGAGAGACTCACTAGTGTTCAACAGTCTGTGAAACATTTTATCAGAGGATTATTGTTAAGACTGAACATTAGATGGAAATTTATTCATTTAAAATATTTAGAAGGGGATCAAATGCCTGGCTGAGCACTGTGATGTGGCACCTAGGAAAAACTGTTCTACATTCCTTCCTTAATGTATGGTAGAATATAGCACTGACTACATAGTTTGTGCAAAATGAAGATGCAGGGCCCTTATTAAAAAATTAAAATTTTAATGTATTATTAGAAGAACATTAAACTGAATGTAACGTTGCACCCATGAAAACAGTCCTACCTGTGGATCACTGATATTTATCAAATATTTAATTATGTGGCTTGGCCTAGGGCAGATCAGTATCAATTCTGAACTGACAAATGGAATCAGATGAAACCTCAAAGTTGTTTTGATTATCATTTACCTAATTATTAAGGATGATGAACATTTTTTTATTTCTTCTTTTGAGAATTCTCTGTTGAGATCTCAAGCTCATCTTTGAATATGGTTCTTCTTCTTCTCTCTCTTTCTTTGATTCTTTGTGCTTTGAATTCCCTATATATTCTGGATATTACTTGTTAGTTGTATAGCTGGTAAGGATTTTTCTCTTATTCTGTGTGCTTCCTCTTATTGATTGATTGTTTCTTTAGCTGTGAAGAAATTATTAATTTTATGAGGTTCCATTTGTCAGTTCTTGGTATCAATTTCTGGGAAAAGAAAAAAACATCTTAATTTTCATATGGAGACACAAAATACCCGATAGCCAAAAAAATTCTGAGTTATAAAAACACTTTCAGAGTTATTACCATAACTGATTTCAAGTTATAGAACAAAGCCATGGGAGTAAAAAGAACACAGTACTGTCATAAAAGCAGATATATTGGTCAATGGAATAAAATGAAGGACACAGATATAAGTCCATGAAAATACAGCCATCTGGATTTTGACAATGATGCCAAAAACATATGTTAGTAAAAAGACAACATCTTTAATAACTGGGTATGCATATGTAGAAAAATGAAACTTGAGCTTTTGCTCTCACCTTACACACATATCAATTCTAAATGCCATCAAAAATCTAAATGTTATGCCTGAAACTCTGAAGCTTTTAGAAGAAACAGTTGGGAGTATACATTGGGACATAGAGTCAGGTAGGAAATTTCTGATTAGGACACAGTTTGCCCAATAATCAGATCAATAATGAATAAGCGGGACTTGGGACTTGATGAAATTAGAGTTTGTTGAACTGTAAATTAAAATGAAACAATGAAATTGGCAGGTAAATAGATGGAGCTGTAAAACATTGTACCTAGTGAGATAACCCAGGACCAGAAAGACAGATGTTATGTGTTCTCATTCAAATGTGGATTTTAGCACTGCATCATTACATTTGTGTGTTTCATTTTAAGTACCTGTTGAACACAGGAAACTAGAAAGGGACCATTGGTGGGGAGTAAAAAGAAAGATCCCAAGTGAGGAATATAGTAGAACCTAAGTGATATGAATGAGAAAATGGGAATAACTGGAACGGTTTTTGACTAGGTAAGGCTTTTGGTGCCTCTCCTCTGTTGTGGAAGTTTATTTTTAGTTATATATAAAATAGTTTTTGTGCACTGTTGGAATAAGGGTCTCTCTAGGTCTTAGTGTTTTGTATTGTCTGCAGGTGTTAGATTTTGTATTGTCTGCAGGTGGGGGATGTTTGATTGTTAATGACCTGCATATGCTATCAGTAGAACACTTGGGGAGTTCTGAAAGAATAAAACCTGAGCTCAGATGCTCAGAGTTCCTTTATCCAGGATGGCATGGGCCGTGATGCTGGTTCCCTCTGTTGAGGTCTGGCAGAGTTTGAGTCTATGGAAATGCCTCTGTATCTTTTTTGGGTGAGTCCACACACCAGGTTACTACTACTACATCTCCACCTTTGTATACTGCATCATGGGGGACCAAGGAAACCCCTAGTGAAAGAGTGAAAGTGCATTGTTTGACATGGACATGTCAAAGACCAATGCCTCATAGCTGTGGAAATGGCAAAGCCTTCCCCAGGCTGGGGGCAGGAGAGGGTATAGCAAAATCTTC
The DNA here is from genome assembly GCA_026225945.1 of Cricetomys ansorgei. Lineage (NCBI taxonomy): Eukaryota > Metazoa > Chordata > Mammalia > Rodentia > Nesomyidae > Cricetomys > Cricetomys ansorgei. Next base: position 3,143,934 of record JAMJFZ010001100.1, on the reverse strand, counting down.
CTCTGGTCTGAATGCAAAGGTTGGCAGTGTGTACAAAAACTAGCAGATACAACTTCTTTACTCTGGGTACTTACACCCTGAGAGTTTTTCCTGCCAATGTCTCTTATTGAGACTAGTTAAGTCCTGTCCTCTGGGATACACATAATAAAAACACTGACTTTCTGGGTTGTTGCTATATAGTAGGTGTGCTCCATTAGAGCAAGCACAGCCTACCTGATGCCCGCTTTTTTTTTTATTTCTGTCTGTTCTTTCTTCATTCACTTGCCACTCCCAGCCAGGAATCCAGGACCTAAGCTGTAAGGAACACGATACTGCTTAGCATTTTGCTACCATAAAGCTAGCCATCATGGAGGATACTTTCAGCTCAGCTCCAGATTGATTTATCTCTATCTTTCAAAGTGTATGATGTCTTCAAAAATAAGGTCTTACCTAATACCAATAGACAGCCAAGAGAAGTGACAGGAGCTTGTATTATTCTGAGATCTTACTCCCTGATCAACAACTCAAAAGGAGGTAGTGTTTACCTGGCACTGGGATTTTTGTTTAATAACCCACGACTTCTAGGACTACCATTATCCAGCCATTTAGTCTACCACCCTTAAAATTCTTTCCTTTTAATTATATATTGGGTTACAAGAAAACAGATTTCCTTTTTTTTTTTTTTTTTTTTTTTGCATCCATGGTTAAGTTAAATTCCCTCACCTCCCTTATTTCCTCATCCCTGTAATCCTATTCCCTCTTAAAATCCTTGTATCTCCAGTATTCTCCGTCTTTGCTTTCATACTATAATTTCATACATAATTTCCTCCTGCTCTTAAGTCATCCCTCCCAATGCTCTTTCTAGTTTTTTGAATTCTATAAATACTCCAAGTTAAATAGACAAAATTAGAGAATGGAAGGTAAGATGATCAACCTATGAGGAAGAACATGTAGCATTTGGCTTTCTGGGTCTGGGTTACCTGACTAAATATAATTTTTTTCAGTTCTATCCATTTACCCACAAAATTCATAATTTCATTTTTCCTTGTAGCTGGAAGAGTTCCATTGTGTATACGTGCTATATTTTCATTATCCACTCATCAGTTGGTGCTTATTTAGTCTGATTGCATTTCTTAGCTATTGTGAATGGAGTGGTGATGAACACGGATGAACGAGTATCTCTGTAGTAGCACACACAGTCCTGGGACATGTGTCAAGAGTGGGAGAGCATGGTCATATAGAAATTCTATTTCTAGACTTTTGACTCGGTTCCCAGTTAGCTCTTTCTCTGCTTCGTGGCTGTTGTAACAAGATGTAAGTTCTCTGCTTCTCTTGCCATGCCATCCTGCCTTGCTTCCTACCATGGTAGTCATGGACTAAATTAACCTTCTAAAATTGTAAATTTCACTAACTTCTTCTATAAATTGCCTTGGTCATGGTGTCCTATCACAGCAATAGAAAAGCAGCCAAGGCACTGTTGATAACCATTGTGATTAGAGAGAGAATGGGAAGGAGATGGAGAGGGTAGGAGGTGAAAGTGATCAGTGCAAACTGTACACGCATGTGAAACTGTGAAAGAACAGATTTAATTAATAAGATAAGGCCAAGATTCATAGACACCGGTGAAAATTTACAAGAGAACAGATTTTGGCTAAATACAGAGCAAACCTGAGAGAGAAAACAAAACAAAACAAAACATATGTATATAAGAAAGCAACAATTCCAAGTAGCTGAATAGTAATACCTTGGACATTTTGGCTGTGATCCATGGCAAACAAGTATTAAAGTCTGTGATCTGGATTATTTATAACTTCATATGTAAATGCATGCATGCATATGCATGCAAAAATTGAAGCAAAATTTTCACAAAATATTAATATGTGATATAATATTTTCATTGAATTCTGTTCTATAGAGGATAAATGTTGATTTAAAACACAGAGCCAATTTCAGACTTTTTAGCAGAGTTGCTGTTAGATGAAGAGAAAAAAATGAACCTTTCAGAGCCCGCTCTCTTGCAAACAACTGCAGGTGAGTGAATCTAAGGACTGATTAATATCAAGGGATGAGTAAAGGGAAGTTGGGAGGGATTGCATGGGAACACAGCTTTGTTCTTTGTCCTTGGAGCTTACAGTTCAGACAGATCACTGATGCTTTCATCAATATCATCTCTATACTTAGATAGGGAAACAAAGACAAAAAGACATTTTAAAAAACTTGCTCAAAGATATACAAATAAAGAGTGGAGTCAGGACCCCAGAGTTGTCTCTGACCTTTAAGCTACACAGCTTTAGCACTGGGAGAAAGAAAATAACCATCAACGTGACTAGCTAGTCTTCATCTGGTATAGAATTTAGGCTTGGTAACAAGATAGGTTAATTCAAGCTGACCCCTTCTTCGGGACAGGTGCTGTCTGTGTAGTCAGTCTCTCGAGGCACGAGCTCTTCTGGCAGCACACTGAGCATCAACATCAGAGCAGAAAGATCTCCAGTGAGGTTCAGGTTTATTATTACTTTTTAAGGTTTCTCACAGAGAAAAATGCCTTCCGACAGACTTTCCATGTTTGAAAGCTGAAAACAGCAGCAACAACAATTTCATCACCAGCACCAACATCACCTCCACCCAAAGAGTCAACAAAACAAGAGCAATTCAGGGAACATTAGACCCCACAAGCAAAGTACCCAGAAAAAGGTTGTATTCCTCCTAACTTGTAGAGACAAGGCTACTTAGATTTTTGTTTTCAGAGCTTCTACCTCTCACAGAATTTCTAATCTGCTTTCAAATTGGGATGGAGGGAGTGCACGCAGGAATGAAGTAATTAAAAACAATCAAAAGATAGAAAAGCATTTGTAATTTTTTTAAGTTCAGATAAAAATTTTGTTGGACAGAAATGGTTTCAGAAATAATAAGGAAATAACATGCTTTATAGAGCAAAGCAAGAGGTTGCTTGAATTGAAAATGCAACTTGGAAGAAGTATCAAAACTTAAGAAGTGCCACAGCCAGAGTTTTCAATTCCATCTTTAGATTAGTCAAGTATAGAGCGTGCACTTTTATATGAGCCTTTGTTTTTCCAGATTCATGAATGCATTTAATTCAGCCATCTATTACTTCCTCCAAGTTGTTCAGACATGAAAGGACTGCTTATTTGATGATGTATCATCAAATCATCACAATCATACGCTGTCCTCTTGCTATGAGGGAAGAGGCTATTAGAGAAATAAGTTATAATTGTGGGAAGTGATTATTTTCTTCCTGAAGCAGAACTCATATCACTCCGTTAGCGTGGAAAATCCATTTGTTTGTTAGTACCCCTCTGATCCCCAAACAGTTATAATGGCATGCTGATTGCTCCACAGACAGATCCCACATGCTGATTATCAAATCATTAGCGTGTATTATCTGCTTTGTTTCTTCCCCCAGACGGTTTCTAAGGTTTTAGTCAGTTTGTCTTTGTTCTTTTCTTTTGTAACCTGTGATTGGTTACAGTAAAAATAGAAATCTGATGGTGGTGTCTAGATGAGACCAAACTCTTTTACTCGGAGATCACATGCATGGATGGACTTTTGGGACATTTCTCCAGCCTTCTGAGAAGTGCTTTGAAACTACAGAGCACAGGGCAGCCATTCAAAAAGCATGGACATATAGCAAGAGGTGAGAAATGAGCCAAGATGTTCTGTACTTTAGGCTAAGGATGTAAAAGTTAGTTGCATGTCCTAGTTGGGTGGAGGATCTGTGATGGAGAAGAGAGCGAATGGTATAGAGTATCATTCAGTTTAAACGGCTTAATGGATTTAACAGTGTATCTTATTAAAACATGAGGAAAATTTCCGAGATGATGCTTTTTTTGTACAGTCACTGACTTTTGTGTGAAGATGTCACACAGGAAGCAGAGCATATGTTGGATTGTATGTGGAAGTATCTAATGGGGGAAATTCAGGGAGACAGAAATCATATATTCTCCACGTGATCAGAGAAATATGTTGGGGCTGGGTATCAGATTCTATACTGTGAGTTATAACCCTTGGGCCTAAGAGCTTTTAAGGTGCATGATTAAGGAAGCAACAGTCCATCTTCAGACTGATCAAGGGCTGGAGTAGAATTGTGAGACACTGCTGGTCTAACCTAATCCATGAGTTTAGCATCTCTAGTTAGGGAAGCTCAGATGTCTCCTTAGTCTACTATGAAGAGTGGGGCCTGGATCTTACAGTTGTGCCTATGAAACAGTGAGCTAGTAGCATGGTTCTTTCATTGCTGTATTTTTCCAAGATGGAGAGGAGAAGCATCACAGATGTCCTGTTTTTGTCTGGGGACGACATTCTTAGCCTTGAAGCGCACCAGGATTGATTTCCATAAGCACTGTTCATGGCTGAGTCCCAGGAGGTTTTAAGGAGGATCAAACTTTTTTATTTTTATTTTTTCTGGGAGGCCAATCAGTAGGAGATCATTATTCTTGAGTTAACTCATGGCTTTTGTAAAAATTTCAGAGATAAGGAAATAGATTTAGGCCATCTGAGCTGAAGGATCAAGTTCCCCAAAAAGTACAAAATATGAGTGTTCAGAATTTACTGGAAACATTCAAGGAGGGAAAAAATAAAACTCCTCCCTCCCCATAGACACCATCCTCTTCACAGCCCTAAGATGAGCCTTAAATACTCACAGGCTAAAGACTTGAGGGAAGAAAGACAAACAAGATATGTGTTACACGTACCAACTGCTCAGCCGGGAAATCCTCTGTCTCCCTTGTCTAGTTTACCACTCTATGACTTATCTATGTTTGTCCGTCTCTCCCTCTTCTCTGTCTTTCCCTTTGCATCTTTGTGTCTCGCTCTCACACCAGTCTTAAAGAATCATGGAAGGAAAGGGAAATTAGTTAATTGCAAACGTCTCCTTGCAGAATGTGTTATCATTTTGGTAACAGTACAGAATTTTTGTATACTCTGAGCTTACCTGTCCCCTCCATCATTCCTACTTTTCAGTTCTTTTGAAAGTATTTTCTCACTGATTATTAAAAGAGCTTAAAAAGAAATCTCTTAGGTAATCTTTCAGATTAACAAAATCTTTTAAAAAATAACTTTTGTCTTTTTTTTCCCCCCCAAGAACTAGAATGGGCTGCCTGTTAGGTTAAGTCAGTATGGATGATTTGAATTAGTTGCCAGTAACTGATGAGACAACCAGATAACGTAAGCAATGATCTAATTTCCCTCTGTACAGGGTGAGCCATGGGAAGTACTTCAGGCCTCTAGTCATGGGTCTGAGATGACACTGTGCAGAACGCCGAAATTATCCACATAGAGCCTACCCAATCAGAAGATGTCAGAACATTTAGGATTCAGAATCTCATCAGAAGACATTGCTGATTGCACTAAGCCATTTTCACTCCTCTGTTTGCTGAACCGTGGAGGTGAAATATTGACAGATGTTTTTCTTCTCTATAATTGATCCATCACAATTTCTGTGCCTGAAATTCGAGAAACTGTAATAACATTGACTTGTGTGAGAACTTAGACTAAGCCACTCTGGGGCTTAGTTCATTTCCCTCTCTCCTCTGATGCCCTCTGGGCAAATGGCAGTGGGGAAGAGCTCATGCATGTTAAAAGCTGGTGTCTGTCAGGAGAATTAGTCAGCATAACGCAGATTTATTTTCAGTCTCCGTGAATGTAAAATGAGGGCAGCCTCTGCACACTTCTGTGCTGGGGAGGTTGCAGTCTTTTCTCAACCTTGAGAAAGAGCAGACTTAGCCTGGGCAAAGGACCATTTCATTGGAAGGATCCTTCAGGTTATCTTCGCAGCTAAATGATCTTCCTAACAACAATTAACCTCAAACAAAACATTAGCACTAACAGGCAAAATGTCCTTCCTGGGATTTCTCAGTGCTCTTAAAAGGCTTCATGGGAAATGTATGTGGCAGATAGCGGACAGATTGTAGTGGCCGCAATTGATTTGAGCAGAATCACAGACACGACGGATATGAAAGTAAAGTTTCTTTGACTTAGAAATGTGATGGAGACATTTAATTCTTTCGGAAAATCTGAGATGCCTGTGTGACAGCAGATCTGTGCTGAGTGTCAGACAACAGGAATCTTGTGCAACCCCGGGATCATTTCTGTGACATAATTTTATAGTGGCAGACACACGAAGTGAGCCAGTGAAGTTTCAAGTGAGAGGGAGGGAGGATGACTACCACTCTCAGGTTTTCCTCTCTTTGGGGTGAATAGTTTTATAGCAGTAGCAAATATTGTGGCCAAATGACACTGAGATGACTCTGAAAGGATTTTTAATTTAGGATAGTTAAAATAATGGAACCATTTAGAGGATAAAAGCCTGTGTCCTCTAGGGTTTAGTTTGGTTTGGTCAGCAGTCCTGCAGTAGTGAATTTCCCACTCACCAAAAAGGCTTCTGCAAAAGTGAAGGGATGGTGAACAGAGGGAAGGGGAACACGCTGGGCATCTTAGTAACTCAGCCTGTTTAATCTGCATATTAAACTTTGGAAGTATATAATATGCTCTTTAGACTTTTTAATCTGTCAAATAATAAATTATACTATTATTTAATTCTTTTTATTTTTCTTCTCTCATATAATACATCCTGAGCCTTCTCCTTCCCTTCCTCCACTCTTTCGAGTGCCCCCTCATCTTCTTCTCTCCCAGATTTACCTCCACCAAATCCCCTTGCTTCTCCTCAGAAAAGAGCAGTCCTCTCGGGGATACCACTCAAACAGGGCACAACAGGATGGAACAGGGTCAAGCATTACTACCTACATCAAGGGTGGACTAGGTACTTCAACAAGAGCAAAAGGGTGGGTAAAAGGGCCAGAGACTCCTCTACTCCAGCCTGTGCTCCAGCTAATGCTGGCAAGGATGTGGAGCAAGGGGAACACTCCTTCATTGTTGATGGGAGTGCAAACTTGTATAGCCACAATGGAAATCAATATGGTTATTCCTCAGGAAATTGGAAATCGACCTACCTCAAGACCCAGCTATACATACCACTCCTAGGCATATACCCAAAGGACACTCCATCCCTACCACAAAGACACTTGCTCAACTATGTTCATAGCAGCTTTATTCATAATGACCAGAAGTTGGAAACAACCGAGATGCTCAACTGACGAGTGAATAAAGAAATTGTGGCACATCTACACAATGGAAAATTACTCAATTATTTAAAAAAAATGACCTCATGAATTTTGCAGGCAAATGGATGAAACTAGAAAAAAATCATTCTGAGTGAGGTAACTCAGTCCCAGAAAGACAAACATGGATCCACTGGGACAATGGAAGTGTGGAACCCTATGTTAAAGGAGGGATACTGATACTGCCTGATACTGCAGAGCTGGCCAAGAACTAGAGACTGGATAGCCTGAAGATAATATATAATAATGCCCTGCTCTGCTCATAGCTCAGTGACTATCCCAGTCTTCATCAGAGACTCCTCCTGCAGCAGCTGAAGGGAATGTATGCAGAGACACAGGGCCAAATATTGTGCAGAATTTGGGGAACCCCTTGGAAGAGGGCAAAGAGGGGCTGTGGGGACCAGAGAGTGGAGGACACCAGGAGAACAAGCCCCACAGAGTCAACTGACCAGCACTCTTAGGGCTCACAGGGACTGAAGCCACAGACTGGGCTGGAATAAAGCTCACTAGATTATGTATTTGACTTAATGACCTAGGGAAAAAGTACTGATGGACAGAAAATCTTTCTTTCATCTTACTCCTGTGCTCCTCTTTGACAGAATTATTAACATCCTAGCACTGCCTTCTGCCTTGGCCAAATATATTAGCAATGTCTCACACCTGTCTTTACCCAGCTATTCTCAGTTTAGCTCTTTGGGATCACCATCCCCACTCCCCCACAACACCTTGTTCCATTCCTTCAGTAATCCATCTCTTCGCTACAGATATGGGTTAATAAATTATCCTGCTAGAGGATGTAAGTGCATATTCCCTTTTAAGGACTGTTTAGGTAGACGACTTTGGAGACTAATCCTTAGATAAAGAAAATGACATCATGTACAAATGTTTCAGTTTTTATGCCAGCATGGTTTAGTAAAAAAAATGATGAAGGTACCTCTTCTTAGTATCTTTCTGATCACAGATAATAAATCTCATCTTTCTAGAACCCTCCAACACCATGAAGCAGGTGTCACAGTGCACTTATAGATGGTCTAACTTCTGTATGGGTCCAAAGTCAGTGCTTGGAAGGGCAGAACTGGAGAGATGGGAATCTCCCTTCACTCATTAATTCATTTCTTCACACTTTGAAAGGTCATCACTTTTTGTAGGTTGTGCTGCACCCTCAGCTGTTCAATAGGGTTCTTATAAAAGAAACTGAACAAGCCAACTGTCACAGCTTCTGGGGAGATACACTTTTTATATATTGTATTTTGGATAACTTTCATAACTAGATGAATTATTTTTCATCCCCCAAAGGCTTGCTTTATTAAGTGGCCATCAGACACATCCATAACGTTAACACCTTTTTGATTTAGTCTTTTTGGATGAGTGCTTTTCCTGTGGCACAAGGCTTTACATCTGTTTGATGGTGTTCCACTAAAGGAGAAACTCTGGGTAAATTTTTTTCTGAAGTGTTTGGTTTTGTATATGATTGTTTAGATCATGTTCCTGACTGATGTTGGAGGAGATACACTAAAATGTTCTGCCATCAAACACCTAATTTAAGTGGTTTCTAGTACTGAAGTTTTCCAACATCATTATCAACTTATTTTATGAAGAACATACTCTGATTTGAACCATACTTATTTATTGGCTCATACTGAAAAATAGAAAGGAGTCTCATTTCTTTACACATTTTCTGTTAGTGCCTATTGCACAGCTCTTTGAAAGTTATCTTTTGACTTTCTGCAAATACCACTTCTGTTTTCATTCACACAGTGGGGGCTTACATAGCATTAAATCCTGCAGCCTTAAGGGATGTTTAACTAATTCATTTTGGATTTATAAGTGAGATATCAACATTTTGCCAATATACTTTGTATGGAAGCAGAAACATTGCTTTGCACTTGGCTTGACAGAGTTGCCCAGTGAGTATGTATTCTTTTTTTTAAAAGAAATGATACTTTTGTTTTATGTGCATTGGTGTGAGGGAGACAGATCTCCTGGAACTCGCAGAGAGTTATGAGCTTCCATGTGGGTGCTGAGAATTGAACCCCGGTTCTCTGGAAGGGCAGCCAGTTCTCTTAACTGCTGAGTCATCTCTCTAGCCAGGAGTTTAAGGCAGAATTCTGGAAGATCTCCTCTTCTCAGACTTACAGAGGAGCAGGAATCCCAGAAAAGTTACTGTGAAATAACTTGTTTGATTAGAGATCTTTTTTGAATGTTGGCTGGAAATATGGTATAAGATTATAATGTTTTATCTCAGTCTGAATTATTGCTAGCATCTTCTAGGGGAAAAAGACAGCTTTGAGTGTATTACAATAGGATTTTCTTGAGTGATGAGATGAAATATAAAAGTGAAGACACAAATTCTTGGTAAGGAAAAGGGCATGTTGTTCTAAAATAAAAGCAAGGATCTGGGGATATGCACATTTTATTTAGATGACATATTTTTAATCTTTAATGAGGTTGCCATATTGATCAAAGCACAATTTAAAGACAACCTGCCTTTATACCTTTTACACATATGTAATGAATGAATCCCTAATGGCTTGGTTGACATTTATGTGTCCACAAGAGAAGCCTGGAAGCTTTTAAAGATAAGCTCCACAGGAACATTTTAAGATGGCTCTTTGCCAATCACTTCAGATGCTGTCGAGTTTTGTCAAGGCACAGGATGGTAACATCCTGGCTCTCCCAGGAACACTGGCTCCAGGAGGAGCATGACAGTGCACATTTTTCCTTCTCACATGTACAATGCAGGGTAATTTTCCTAGGGAGATGGATTTGACTCCACAGCATGCTGGATTATTGCTGAGGGTGATTTTAAGATCTGGTTTATAATTATCTGATTAAAATATCAGCCAATATGTGAATAATGAGGATATTCTTTTACTTCATTGGTATATTACAATTGTGGTATATTTATAGTAGTTTGAGCCAGCCAATTCTTCCTTCATAGTTTCCTTCTATGAGTATTGGGCTGGGATAAGCCTTTCACATATTTAACACTGTTCAGTGGGCATGATGCCACAAATGTATTCCCTTTCTACAGACAGAGAATTAGATGCTGAGAGATGCTAACTTGGGGGTATGCAAGAGCATGGCAGAAAAGCAGCAGAACCACATTTTCCTGGCTGCATATTTCATGTTTTAAGTTATTGTATTCGTCTGTCACATCAGTGGCCATTAAACCTCCTTTGCTGCCTGAGGGCTAGATCTTAAAGGATTACTGTTTTCTGGGAAGCACATTAGTTACTTTTCAACATGTATGTATACCTTATGGCTGAGACCATACCATAAAACTCAGTACTGAGTTTTTATGCTGAATTTACTTTCCTGCTTTAACATTTGTACATTGAGTGTCAGCACTGGAGGAAAAAAAATCTCACTGTCTTCTGGAAGCTTCTGTTCAATATTTCTCTCCAAAAATTTTAGTCATTATTCTTTATGGAGTGGAGCACATGCATGCACACATGTTTTACACACACACACACATACACACACACTGTTTGTATCTCAGTGTGTAGGTACCTCAATGGTACCTACCTGATGTCTCTTCCCTTAGTGGGGGATACTTGCTTATTTAACAAAATGATTTTGTATATTTTATACTTTTAGTCCAAAAGGGAATTAACAGTTTGAGGCTGACCACCGATCATTCTGCAGGTAAGAGCTCTGGAGATAGATACGGGAAAGAAACCTTACTTTCCTTGAGTGTTACATCTATACATGACCCGAGAAGGATATAACACTCATAATTGGAGGCTTGATAAGATTAGACAGCACCATTCATAGACTTCAAGCATCTCAGCCTCATCAACAGACGATCTCTAAAATACCTTATGAGTCTGTGTAAGAAAATATTAATAGCCTATCAGCATTAAAGTCACCCACTCATAAACTATGCCAATTCTGTAACAATTACACCTATTTCTAACAATTGGCTTAAATTTGTCTTATTGATCACTCACAATTCAGCCTCTTTCCTAGGTCTTCAGGCTTTGTGTTTCCCAGTATCCAAAGATGTTCATCTGCTGGGATTTTTTTTCTAAGACAGAAACTTCCTGTGTAGCCATGGCTATCCCAGAACTCACTCTGTAGAACAAATTGGCTTCAAACTGAGATCCACTTGCCTCTGCCTCCCAAGTGCTGGGATTAAAGGTGTGTACTATCACCAGGCAGCAGACTATCTAGGAGCAAATATTAGTTCAAGGACAACACTGACACATTAGCAACTGGGAAATAAAAGAATCCTCTTGGTCAGGTTATAAAAGCATGGCCTTTAGACTCAGTCAGAGCAAGGACTCAGAATTTTGAATGTATTAGGCAATATCACAAACTTAGTTTCCTTGCCTATAACTTAGAGATAACAGTATATTACTTTCAGAAATTGGCTTAAGAAACACATTAAATATAAATTTCTTTACTACAGATTTGGAATGCTCAGAATTAGCTTTGTGTTAGTTAACTATTTTATTAATTCTTCTAGAAGTTTGAGTACTGAGTGACAAGTACAGGCTTAACTGGGGAAAACCCGTGAAGGTCACCAGGATAACTATATTTCAGTACTGCTGTTCATTTGCAGACATTTCCTCTAAGCTTATGCTGCATGGCAAACAATGGACTGATCTGGGCTCGGGTTTAAATATTCTGTATCTTAATTCCTCTTTCCTGTGGGCGAGAAATCCTTATTTTGAGTCTATTGTAAAGTATTAATAATTAATGGAAGGTGTTTCCTTTGTAGTGGAAAAATATCATTTTGCATATCTTTGCCTTGAGATTGGAAACCTTAAAGCAGAATTTTCCTGTTTTACAAGAACATTTAATAACCACACTTTTACTTTAGCTTTACTAGTGTGTTTTGGAATGAACTTGGAGAACTTTGTGTTAAAGAGCCCAAGTTCTAGCTCCCTGTTTGGTATTCCCCAATCCTGAGTTGAATTTTCTAACTGTAAAATGTTATTTTTATAACGGATGAAACAGAACTCCCAGAAGTAAGTGGCTGTTAACTGTGAAGATCTGGTCAGAAGCACATCATAAAGTCTCTTAGAATCGAAGCTGAACAATGCTCCTTATGCTTCCACCATAAGTATTTTGGTGATTACTTTCAGCATACATGGATGCTTGTGTGCAATGTTCAGATGAGTGCCTGCAAATCTCTAGTCTTCACTAGAAAACACTCTTTACCCAATCTTGTGTCACCCTCAAAACATACGAACCAACCTGTCCAAAAGAAGCAGTTTACATAAAAACAGTAACTGCTGACAGATTATCATTCAGACTGATTACACAGTTCCTGAATTCAGTTCCTGAACTGAAAGGGCTGGAGGAATTAAAAACAAAACAAAACAAGACAAGACAAAATGAAAACAAGCCAGATGCAATTACCGGGGAAAGGTAGCTCACTGCAGTTGGACTGTGTAAGCACGGTGGAGTCTCTACATGTCTCCGGCTCCACACACAATAATTAATCACAGTTTATCTGTGAAACAAGAAACTGTAACAAATCACAGCAGAACTGACTTATAGATCTCTTGGATTGAAAGCTGAGGTTTTCAGGGTTCATTTGCTTCCACAACGGTTTATTAAGAACTCGTAATTTTCCTAGTTAATTCTAAGTTGTCTTGGTGATCAAAAACTACTGGACTTCAATCCTGTTCTAGAAGCCTAACAATGATAGATGGGGAAGACAGTCTATCAGGATAGGTGAGCATTAGGTTTGATGGCAAGCATCTTTACCCATTGAACCATCTCACGGGACCTGCAGTCTCTTGTTGGGATACTAAATCCTTCATTAGTGCTCTGAGCTCACAAATTGATCATCTTCCAGTAACCCCACCTCTTGATATTGGTACATCCATCATGAGGTAAAATTAATACATAAATACTAGAGGACGTATACATCCAGCCCATCACAGAGCTGCATCATGGTTTAAAACTAGACTCAGTAGTCGAGCACTTGATTAGCAAGTGTGAAGCTTTAAGTTCAATCCCTAGCACCTCAAAGAAAAAAAGAGAAACTCTGTGATTCCAGATTTTTTTCCTAACCAAAAGTCTACAAATACAGATATTATACTTGTGTCTGATAAAAAAAAACCATTTTAACATTATTTTAATGAATCCACATAAAATTTGTCTAACAACTTCAAAGAAGTTTAAGAGATTAATTGGCTAGGAAAGCAAAAATGAAAGATTCTTGGTGACCTGGATGTGATAATCAGAGGTGGGGTCAGGGTTTACCAACGTAAACTCTAACCCATGGAAGGCTATGAGAAGTACTATGTCACGTGTGGTAACTCTCAGAGCAGGGTATTGTAATGAGATGGAGCTGCAGTGTGGTGAAGCTATTTTTGAAGGGCTTGGGGTGGTGACTGAGATTTATATCCTGAAGAGATTTCCAGGTGGCACGGGAGTGACAGAATAGAAGAAAATCAACCAGGCTGCGAGCCCCATGAGCAAGTAAAGTGAGAACATGAATTAGAGCAGAGTAGGTTGAGGAATATGAGCAAGCATGGAGAGTCTGACCCAGTGGTGGTGCTACTGTGGATTTTGAAGAGATATTCTAACAGGGAAGTCTTCCATGCTGCTCCCTTTTGGTTTAAGATATTTCCTGAACTCCCAGGTTATATAGGGTGTTCTGAATTAAAGATAAGATTGGCTTCCACCTTGAAACAGTAAAAATGGGAAGACAGTATTTGGAGCTGGAGGGGATTCCACACAAGATCTCTGCTGTTAGTCATTGTTGAAAGTCATCTCCTGTGACTTCTTGTTGAAGGTCCTCTGCTACAGTTCCTGTGACTCCTGTCCTCACTCTTGTCTACTGCTATGTGTGCAGATGCTGCTCTGGTGCAAAATAAGTTCTCAGGTTCATGTATTCTGTGTGGCTCATTAATATAGTTGTTCAGAATAAGAAGTTAACTGATCCTTTACTTCTTTATCTCATGCATCACCACATCCAGATCTTCAGCACATTCTAGATCTTTAGATTAACAAACCCTAAACCAGCATTTCATCCTCCCTGGATCGACCCCAGTAATCTAATCAGCATTATCTTTTACCTGGACCACTGTATCTGGGACTTCTTCAATGGCATTCAAAGGATTTCAAAGGACCTTTTCTTCTATCTATCTATCTATCTATCTATCTATCTATCTATCTATCTATCTATCATATATCTATTTATTTATTTTATGTGCATTGATGTTTTGCTTATATGTCTGCTATGTGCGGTGTCTCAGATCCCCTGGAACTGGAGTTACAGACAGTTGTGAGCTGCCATGTGAGTGCTGGGAATTGAACCTGGGTCCTCTGGAAGAGCAGTGAGTGTTCTTAACCACTGAGCCATCTCTCCAGCTCCTCAAATGACCTTTTCAAAAAAGAATGTGAAAGAAAAAAAATTCAAAGAAGTATTTCTAAAATATTGAGTGAAATGATCTTGTTCTCAACTCTCTCAGTATTGCCAAACATACATTGACACATTCCGAAGTCCTGATGTGGCAATGGAAGCCTGCATAGAACAGGTTCCACCTCCAGTTTCCATCTCCCAATACTTTCCTCTTCCCAGCTGTATTAACTTCCCGATGAGTATAAATAGCATGTTTTTATATCAACATTTAATATTTAAACTTTTCCTGGGATATATTCTCTCTCTATATATACACACACATAGCTTGTCCCCAAACACTTAAAATCTCTCAATTTGGCTCAAACATAGTATCTAAAAGACGCCTTAGGAAATTATCTGTTTAAAACAGTAGTTGTCAATCTTATGGTCCTCTTGTCTCGTTTTATTTTTTTTCCAAGCGTTTAGCCACATGGTATGTTTTGTTGATTTCTTTTTCTTGCCTCCTTCAAGAGAACTAAGCTTCTGGAGGATATTGAGCACAGCCATCTTCTCACAGTGCTGCTTTCAGTGTCTGAGGTATTATCTCTCTTGCGCAAGATTTAGGGGAAAATGCAGTTAGTAAGTGAAGAAAATATTTCTGCAGGATTAGTAGCACTAAAAAAGAAGAAAATTATTAGGATATATTCCTGGAGGAAGTAGACTTTTAGCATTTCTTTTAAAACAAGATACATAGAAATATTTTTATAGATTTAAGGCACCTACTTACGTAACACACAGATATTCATTTAAGGACTAGCAAGTTTACTTAGGGCAAAACTTGGAAGTGAGAACCCCCAGGCCATGGGAAACTGTGTGCACTCAGAGGAACCTGGGTAAAAGGAAGTTTTAAAGGGCAGAATGAAGATCATTGCATATGTTTTTTTGAAATAATAATGTTGATTACAAGGGTCAATATCAAAGGTGGTGCCGTCTGAGCAGGTTGGGCCAGAAGCCGCTGAGTACTCGTACTTGCAGAAACGCTTCCTGTGTAATACTGCAGTGGCGCTTGTGTAAGTCTGTGGTTCTGGCACAGCCTCGTGACAAGTCTTGTTATCAGGCACATGTATGTGAGATTGCCTGCTTTGCACTCACCTTGCTACATTTATTACTTTTTGTTAGAGTTTGATGTAAGGGACTCCGTTTAGACCCTGCTTCATTTTATAAGGGGAACTGCATGATGGAAGTCATACTAGAATGGGTAACTCCTGTGCCAGAACATGGTAGGATGATGTTAGAAAGGCTTGAGTTCGTTTAGATATACTTCCTACCTGGACATGCTAGAAGGCTTCATGTTGTGCTCATATACTGATCCCTTTAGCATTTGGAGTCACTGATGGGATTGATAGAGTGCCTTAAGTCAGGCAACTATAAAAACATTTAAACATTTCTCACGTGACTCATAATCTTAAAGAGACTGGGCAGCTCTGACACAGAGAAAGACTAGGCTTTTTTTTTTTTCCCCTTCAGGTTTTAAAGTGCAAAATGGGTTAGAGTCTCTCCTATGTACAGTGGTTAAACTATGCACACCTGGATGTTTAGTGGAAATAAAAGGGTTTGTTGTCTTTGTGTCTTTCTTTCTTCCTCCTTCCCCTCTCCTTGCCCTTCACAGAATATTGTTTGCTGACTGCCGTTCCCTGCAGAATGAACTAGGGACACACATTGGCCTATATCTTCTTTTTGAACCACCCAGGGTGACTTTGGTCTGCTTACTCTCTCAAGGGGCTTGGTCTGAATATCAATCATACTTTGTCCCACACTGTATTGATGTGTCTTCCTCCCCAACTTGTCCACAGAACCCCCCCCCCCCAGGATCAATTCTATGTCTCATTTGTCTCCATAGTCTAACCATCCATCTTGGACCCTGACGTAGAGTATGTGCTCATTAGATGGTCACTGAATTGAAACTACACCAAAGTGAGTAAAACACAGTCTTCACTGTCCATTTGCCCACTGGCTATCTGGAGAGCAGGATATATAAATTAATAATTGTGTTGCAATGTGGTAAGAACTGTAGCAATTATATAAGAAAGAACAGCTATAGTACAGTGGCAGGCTCAGCCAGCTCTGAAGCCACAGGCGATCATTGTGCCTTCCCCTGGTGTATTCAAGCAGGTTTTTATTCATTTAGGAAAGAAGGAATATTGACTGCAGAGACATTAGATTATTTGTAAAGTTATGAAGCCCTTAGAAACCCTCAGATGGGAAGTTGCCTTCAAATAGTGAAATATTAACTCCAGAGCAGCTGCTGGTGGGTTGTTTTTCATGTGCCTTGGGGCACATCACTAAATCTGTTGACACTTACAAAGTTGCTTTTTTTGTTAAAAAAAAAAAAAGCATTACAGAATTTTGCTTTTTTAATGTTCTTCTTACATTATCTTAGAAAGTGTATTTTTGTTTGTGGTAAAGGTCAGAATTATTAAATCAGACAGCTGATGGGTCTGGTAACAATTAAATGGACAAGCTCTTTATCCTTCTGTGGTTAGGGATGATAGTTATGTATTCTTTGTTGGAGCTGAGCAATTGTTAGGAGTGCTTCATGATAACATAAGCTGACCTGTCTTCTTGCCATGCATGTTGATTCATTTGAACAGACACGAGTGTTGAAAGTGTTCACTGACTATATTTTGACTGACTCCTGCTTTGATGAAAATATCACTTTGGGAGTTGGATCAATCTGTTTTAGAATTTTGTATTTGTAACAACCAGTATAGATAGGTTTAGGAAAGTGGTGCAAAATCTCTTAGGATGTTTTCTTGGCTGTACAGCTATATTTTTTTATTCAGGGTTGCTTTGAGAATATAATGAAATGGCATGAGGAACTGACTCAATATCTGGAAAATAATATGTTCTTAATAAATGTATGCTTGTTTTTCTTTCTCTGCAGCTGAGAAATTTCTACCAAAATTCTTCTTAGAAATTCTTCTTGGTTAGTATTTTGAGCTTTTGCTTGAAGATCTGTTGCCTTTATGCTCAATACCACATGGTAAGTTTATGTCTACCAAAAATATTCTAAGAAACTGCCCTAGAGAATCTATTTTCTTTCTTAGGTAACTTAAGTCCATTTAAAGAAGAAGAAACTATGATGTAGGAAAGGTATTTTTCCAAAGTGTGAGTAGGAGAAGATTTCAAGGTCTGAATTCAAACCCTGGTTGAGACTCTGAATCTGTGCCCCATAATGGTGACTTCCTAATATAACTCTCGCTTTCTATCCTTTCCCTTCTACCACTTTAAAAACATACACACAAAGAGGATCGTGCAAAAGCAAGATATCTTAATTCTCACTATTCCTGTAGCTTGATTTCAAGTCAGGAAGCCAGAGCAAAAAGGAAGGACAGCACTATAAGGAGGACATTGGTTTTAGTGAGGATGAGAGGATGATGGGAAATCTCAACTAGAGAAGGAACTACAGTGGTTATTTTAACCTTGAAGGATTTTTACTCAAACCACCACATTCTACTAAGCGGCTCCCATAGGCTTGTAGCCATATCATAATGAAAAGACGCACTCAGTCAAACTTCACATGTTCCCATAGTCTATCACAGTCTCAACATTGTAAAAGTCCAAGTTCAAAGTCTCTTCTGAGACTCAAAGCAAAAATCTTAACTACAACCTCTGATAAAAACAAAATCACAAAGCAGATCTGTAGCTATAGATTCAGGACAAAAAGTAGTTTATTCTCTTGTCTAATTTAATCCCTGGTCCTAGACCTGGAGCCCTGAGGTGTTTTGGCCACTGTACAACCTAGTCTTAAGCCTAGAACTGAAAGGCTTCAGCCTCCATACAATCTAGAACATTTAAGCCTCCAAGACTTACTGCTGACTGAGCCACTCTGACTAGCTCCTGAACCCAGAGCTGACTCTTCTGGTTCAATATATTCACTGTTCTGGCTCAACAGTTCTCCAAGCTGACTGGTTCAAACTGATCTTCTGAGCTGGCTGATTGTTTCTGACTGACCTCTTCTGACTCTGACAGACTCTGGCTGACTTCTACAACTTCTCTGACTAAATGTTCTGCTCAGCTTCAAACTGACTCACTCATCTTGTCTGATTATGACTTTGTCTGCTGAACTGCTTTTGTGTCTCTGCCTTAGACTCCCCAGTCAGACAGCCTGCTTCATACTACTTCTCTCTAAGCTGAGAGCCTGCTTTTCTATCATGAGAGTTGGGAATATCCTTGCTCTGCTAACTCTTCCTCTGATTTGACATTTTGCCTGTCCTTCACTTTGACTCATTTCAGACATCATTTCTTGTCTGACTCTGACTCTTTCTGAGCTCTGCTTCCTGTCTCTGAAGTGCTAGGATTAAAGGTGTACACCATTACTGCCTTCTGAATACTGGGATTAAAGATGTGTGCTCCCACTGTTTTCTGAATAATGGGATTAAAGGTGTGTACCAACATTCCTTCTATTCTAGAGCAGCCATGCTGCCAGATTAAAAGATCAAATATTTCTCTACACAGGTCATATACTTCCAATATACAATGGCAGAGAATATACATTACCATTCCAAAAGGGAGGCAAAGAAGTATCATGAGGAAATAATGGACCAAAGCAAGACTTAACACCAGTTCAGAAAACTCCAAATTCTGCATCTTCATGTTTGATGTCAAAGCACAATTCCAATCTCCAACTCCTTTCAGCTTTGTTGACTGCAGCACACACTTTTTTTTCTCTTGGATTTGTTCCACACACAGTCTGCAGCTTTCCTTGGCAAGCATCTCATGCTCTGGCATCTCCAACATCTTGATGTCTTCAACATAATTCAGGTTTCACCTTCATAGTTTCATGCAATGGCCTCTCTGGGCTTCCATGCAGAGATGCCCCCTATACATGCCTGTCCTTAGTGGCTTTCCTTAGTGGCAGAGGGAGGTTACACAACCCCTTTCTTGTATCCTTGACTCTAAAGCCAGAACCAAGTGGCCAGAGCTGTCAAGTTCTTTTGCTTGCTGGGGCTGGAACATGACTCCCTTGTTTAATTACATCTGCATCAGCTTTCTGCTATTGATGGTTTCCTTCACTGCTTAAGATTTTCTTTAGTTCATTTTCACAAATTGGAAGCTTAGCTGGGTAGGGTCTTGGCTTAAAATCACCACTCCCTTTATTCTGATTTAGTGTCAGCTTTTCTTTAAACTTTTTAAAAAATCTCTCTTTTTTAATCACTTTGGATTTAGCTCCATTACCCTTTCTGGTGCTCCTTTTCTCCTCAGACTGTACATTTTGTGTTTTTCCTTGCTCAGCTTGCCCCTTTTCCTTATAGATCTGCATGAGAATGAACACTAATAACCATAGGACAGAATCAATAATAGGCTGTCTTGAAATCTCCACTGCCAATGCCATTAATTTTAAACTCTTCAGTTTATCCTCAGGCAGATATTTTGGACAAGGAAAGAAAGCAGACGCATTCTTTACCAAAATATCACAAGGACAGTCTCTAGGTCACCACTTACTAATAATCCTTGAAATCTCTTGAGTCAGGCCATCGTAATCTACATTATCTCAGCATCACTGTCTTCCATATTCTTACTAGTATGGCCTATTAAAGCCAGCTTCAAATGTTCAACTGCTTTCCTAACACTGAGTTTAAAAGTCCATATTCTATCAAGCACCATGATCAGCCCTGTCATAGAAATACTCTACTGCCTGGTACCAACATCTTAGTCAGTGTTTTATTGCTGTGAAAAGACACCATAACTATGGCAATTCTTAAAAGAGAAAGCATTTAATTTTGGCTTGCTTACAGTTTCAGAGGTTTGGTCCATTATCATCATGATGGGGAGCATGGTGGCATGTAGGCAGACATGGTTCTGGAGAAGTAACTGAGAGTTCTATATCAACATCTGTAGTCAGCAGAGAGAGTGACACTTGGCCTAGCTTGGGCTTTTGAAACCTCAAGTGAATCATTTCCTGTAACAAGGCCATGCTGTTTCAACCAGGCTACAACTCCTAATCTTTCTCAAACAGTGTCACTTCCTGATGACTAAGCATTAAATATATGAGCCTATGGAGGCCATTCTTATTCAAACTACCATGGATCTTTTGAGTCTGAATCTTTCATTCACAGAAAATATTTTGTAGGATGAAGTTGAGATAAGAAATTATTAAGAAATCATTCTGCTACTGTGACAATGAAAGGGCCCGGGAACCTGGGATTCAGATTCAGATTCAGAACCAGGATCAGATTCCTGAGTTAAACGATGACCCCTTCGAATCCCAGGATTAAGCAACAAACTTCCTCAGGCTTCATTGCCCAGGTGCTAGCTGTCACGTACTCCCCCCCCCCCCCCCCCCCCCCCCCCCCCCCCCCCCCCCCCCCCCCCCCCCCCCCCCCCCCCCCCCCCCCCCCCCCCCACCCAGCAGACAAGCAGAGCCAATCAGTTTAAAAGATAAAAAAGGCAAATTCCCAGGCACAGGAATCTGAGCCAATCAAAGTTGTGCATGCCCTCTCCTCAGCCCCTTTCCCTGCACGCCATAAAATGCCAAAAGACAAAGGAATCGGGGTTCACCTCCCACTCTCCCTGCGTGGAGACTTGTGGAAGGTGGACCCTGACGAGCGGGATATTAAAAGCCTCATGTGGTTGCATTGATCCTAAGTCTCATGGTTTTTCTTTGGAGATTGTCTCTTGCTGGTAGACCCTGACAGGGTCTCGTGCCGTGGGGCGTGGGGCCTGGGTCTTTTCAATAATCCTTTTATCTCTCCTCTGTTTCTGCAGGTGAGTCTTGATACAGGATTATGATAGTGAATTCTAAAGGGGAACAGAGTGCCTTCTATTGATGGAGGGAGAACTTTAATTTCAGAAATGTGTAGGACTTGCCATGGTTACATAGGTAGCAGGAATGAAGCTGAAGATCTAAGCCTTATCTACACAGAGCTCCTGATTCGAGAGTATATTTACCAGCTCTATTTTCTTTCAGTTTTGCCAATCCTAAATATGCTACAATATATTTTAGAGAGTATAACAAAAAATAAAAGAACTTTAGAAAACAATGTTTTCATCCTACCAGAGAATGCCCCAACACTGAATAAATAGTTTTTAGATTAATGATGAAAACAGCGCAGTTAAATTTTATGGTGTTTACTGAGTAAATATCACTTAGTCTCACTTCAACTAATAATTTTTGAAGCTGTGCAATGCATTAGTGCCATTTGGGTATTAGCTGAGCATTTTGATTGCCAGTAGTCAGCATAAGTCCTTATCTATGGCTACATTTCCCCCTTTCAGTCAAATTATGTTTAAAAGAAAGTATTTCAGATTGTTTTTTATTAATGTGTAAATGAGAGCATGGTCATATACTTCTGATTCAAGACTCTCTTTTTAAATGTGTATTCATGTACGTGGGTGCTTAGTCTGCGTGTATGTCTGTGTGCTCTGTACATGCTTTGTGCCTGGGGAGGCCAGTTAATGGTGTTGGGAATTAAACTTGGGTCCTCCAGAAGATCAGGAAAAAAAAAAAAAGTACTTTTAACAACTGAGCCATGACTCCAAGTCCTGCCCTCCCACTTATGAATGTGTTTGGGAGAAAAGACACATTGACATGGAAACTGTTTTCAACTTTGATATTAATCTTTCAAATTAAAGCTATGAGTTTAAATTGGAAGACAGAAAAATATAGCAGACCTTTTGAGTGGAGTAAGATCAATTTGTTTAACAAAACTAGCATCCCTATAAGCCGGATTTCCTGACTTAGCATTTTTGCTGGCAGTAATTTATAATATTAAAGAAAACCCACAAGAAGACTTGCATAGAGCACATGAGAATTTTTAGGCAAGAGCCTCCTGAAATTGACTTGATTGCATTTGCATTGTCTTCTGTACTAAGTTTTACTCATGCTAAGTCAGAAATTTTATTTTTATTTTTTGAAATCTTGTTACTTTGAGACATCCTAATAAAGTATATGATAGTCATAAATATGAATAACAGCTTTTGAAGTAAAACATGAGACATCCAGAACAGGGGTATTAATTGATACACACTATTTAAATTAATTCATTTAGAGAGCATGCTGAGTTTTGAAAAAGTTTCAATGATTGCTTGTTTGGAAATTTTCATACTAGAGTCCTGAAATGTCTTTGATGTCAGTCTTTGGTTGCAAAGATTGGATTTCATAATCTACAATTAATACAGTTTGCACTGGAATGACATAGACCTAGAAAGAAACAGGAGATTTTTTTCCACAGTAAAAAGATTTTGAAAGTAAATATATCCGTTAGACATATGAATGAATATTTGTGTCTAAGATTGTATTTTCAAAATTGTGAAACAATTTTGACTTCAACTCAACTCTTCCCACCAGAAATTCTGGGAAAACACAGACATGGTAATCTCATATAGCACCGTGGCATAAAAAGAGAGTTGTTCAGCGATAAATTAAGAGAAATCCCAAGCTCCTCGTGGCACTACAAAAACAAATATGTCTAATTTTCAAAGCTCTCAAAGCAAGGTCACCAAAGCCATATTTCCTGCTTTTGTTTAACCTTTTCTGTGCCACACATGGCAACAACACAAGTAAAATATAAAAATATGTGTCGAAGTTCTTGTATGAAAGTGCATAGCAGTTCTAGAACACCCTGCACTTGCAGACTTATAAACATGTGCATTTATAGTGTGGCCCTTCACTTAGAATTTCCATAGAAACTGAGAAGTAGTCCCTTTTGTTTTACCTTTCCCAGTCAACTTTTCCCCCAGCAATTACATTTGGCCTGAGTGCAATTACTAATTGCTAATTTTTGAGTAAGACATCAAGAAGTTAATGAAATAGCTTACAGGTGGAAAGCAGATTTTGACTCTTGTGCTTGCTTTTGGCTTGTGGAAGGGTGTTGTGAGGTTGAGTTCTGCCTCAGGCAGCAGAGAACATAGTGATTGATTAGTAATGTCTTCAAAGGAGTTAGGAGGGGTAGGGATTTGTGGTGTACAGATCTTGTAATTGTTCTCCCTAGACTAATTACTGGAAGAAGAAGGATTCAACATCCATGAAGTGTCAATCCAGCATCAGAGGTAAGAATGCATTTGTCAGGGAGACAAGACATTACTCTGCCTGTGTTCTGCACGGTAGGGTAAACCCTGCTCCTAACAGACTTACCTTGTCAAATCACATCTTGATCTAATGATTCGCAGTTCCACAAAATGCAGCCAATTGCTGCCCTCTATTAGAACATGAAGATTCTGGAATTAAAGGCCTTGATACCTTCAAGCAGTATTATTTAAAGTCAAATTTAATTAGTAATTGAAAATGAACTATATTGAATATTACGTCAGAAAGTTTTGAAGGAAATCGTGGTTTTAAGGTCCATAAATGTGTTATGCAGACCTTTTTCATTTCAGCTATCCCACCACAGGCTGAGGGCTAACACCCAGAACTTGCAGGGAATGTCATTGTGGGTAAAGGACTGCTGACTATGGAAACCAGAACCCCTATTCAGAGAGCCCATAGACCCTATATGTGTAAATGCTCAGAGATCCTATTTTGTGTACTTGTTCCAGGTCTCTACCTAAGCCTGACCTTACTAACTCCCCACTCTAAGGGCAAATTATTTCATCCAGCCAGGTAGCCCTGAAGACTATACCATCATAATTAGCCCTGTCTGGCCAGATAGCCATGCTAAGGATAATCAGCCTTATCTGGCCAGATAGTCCTGAAGGCTAAAGACCATAACGCTATCTCCCTGGACTACGTAGCCCTGAAGGCCATAAAACCAGATGCCTGGTTCTAGTGACTAACTTGCCAGGTACTGCCCCAAAATGTAGCCACAAAGACACTTGTGAACTACGCCTGTGCCCATTGATTAAAAACCAGACTCCCTCACCTATGTGGGAACCTCATTTTTCTGTCAATAAAAGAAGCTGTAATTCTTTCTTTGGGGTCGGTCATCTCCATGGTGTCTGACCATGCTGGTTTTTCTCTGAAGAATAAAAGTGCCTTTGCTTTTTACATGTGTGGTCTCACTGGTCCTTGGGGGGCAAATTTTGCACCCAACACTGATTACCTGCCTGGACTCTGCAGATCTGCGCATAGCCCCTGAACTAATAGAAATAAAAGTGCCTCTGTTCCTTTCACCTCCATTGTAAAAGCAAAGCTATGTTTTAAATGTTAGTTACTGTGCCTACAATATCTTTAAAGGAAAAACAGATTTGGGATTTATACCATGTCATTCTCTGCCTCAGTGCCACACCAGCTCATCACACCTGTGGCCTCTAGTGAACCCTTTCCCCCACTCAGTCTTACCACACATGTCCTTTAAAGCTTTCTCTCTATGGTATGGTTCCTCTCCCATTTCTACAAAATTATCTTCTATAAAGGTAAGTATTAGTTTATGCCAGAATAAATGTCCAGTGTTAAGTAATGCGGTTCTGTTTATAAAAATTTTAAGGAAAAAATCCATTAGAGCAGTTTAGTCAGGATTACTGTTTCATAAAGGTTTCAGTCAGCTGTTTCATTTTCTTTTGTTTGTCCCAAACTGCACGTTATGTTTTCAAGTGTTCACAGGATGTAAGTAGAGGTAGCCGTTCCTTCCTCCCAGATGCGCTGGACAGGCACGAGGGAGCAATCCTCTCCCTAAGCAACATTTTCATGAAGAAACTCAGTTAGAATCTTAGAATTGCCTCTGCTTACAGCTTAATTGGACCCTGGATCTGTGCCAGGCACAGCTTTTCAGTTTTTCTTTCTTCACTGTTCCTAGTG
Organism: Cricetomys ansorgei; assembly: GCA_026225945.1. Taxonomy (NCBI): domain Eukaryota; kingdom Metazoa; phylum Chordata; class Mammalia; order Rodentia; family Nesomyidae; genus Cricetomys; species Cricetomys ansorgei. The sequence continues at coordinate 3,118,781 of JAMJFZ010001100.1, read as the reverse complement.
TCCTGACCACTAAGATGCTAGGAATATTAGGAAGGACATTAAACTCTGGCTTGATTTGTTTTGAAAGACAAAAACTGCATTAGTCTCAGTGACTGGGGACTTCAGGATTTGCACATTCGAATAAGAATGAGGACCAATGGGCTGACACATCCCAGAGGACAGCACTTCCTCCTGATGACTTCTCTGGCCTGCTTTTCAAGCATTTGGGAAACAAATGTAAAACCATTGGGAATCTCCTCTTTGCTTACCAGCCCTAAAAGGGCTTGAGTCTACATTTATGGAAGGGATGCCTTCTTAGAGGGAACCAGTAATGTATTTACTATGCTCTCAGTCTCGTTTCCTTTGTCCCTTCGATTTCTTTGCTCCCTTCATCAATCCATAACTGAACCTTCTCCCTCCCCTCCCCTCCCCTCGCCTCCCCTCCCCACTCCTCTCCTCCCCCTCTCCCTAGCCTCCTCCTCCTCCTCTTCTCCTCCTCCTTCTCCACCACCCCCAGCCACTCTGATGCTATTGTGAAGCCTTGAACACTCTGTCCCCTTTTTTTCATGCTTTAAAGTTTATTTATTTATTTAATTAGATTTATTTTTCTCTTTCTCTCCTGTAACACCCCCACCCCCTTTGTTAAACAGTATCTCTTCAGAGACCACAGTAAAGGAAAGGCCCTATGGGTTCCCCAAGTGTGGCAGTTCTTTCTATTGTCACTGCTAAGTTTACTAAGTGTGTCTAGTTTCTGGAAACTTCCTCCTTGTTTAGTTTGCTAGTTACTGAAGTATTCTGTTTATTTATTAATTTATTTTTTATTTCTTTCTTTTCCTTTTCTTTACATTACTGACTCTACTTACTGTTTTTATCCTGATGGTTCTTAATTAATGTTGGTTTACTTTAAAGTTTTTAATTATACCTGTTGGGCTTGGTTTATAAAGGCCTTGTTGTGAGGTCTGCATTTAAATTGCTTCCTTCCTACTCAGCCTGTCTGTCATAATTTAAAATGACCTGATTTCTTCTGTGATACCATATTCCTTGTTAATTCTGTTTTTGTTTTTGTTTCTGTTTTCTTTTTTGTTTGTTTTGTTTTGTTTGTTTTTTTAAGACAGGATTTCTCTGTTGCAACTCTAGCTGTTCTAGAACTCACTCTGTAGATCAGGCTGGCCTCAAACTCACAGAAATCCACCTGCCTCTGCCTCCCAAGTGCTGAATATTTTTTCATTTTTGTTAATTCTTACATATACTTACATTTCCTCTTTATAAAACAAACTAGAGTAATCTAACTTGCTAGAGACATTTTTATTTCCCTCTTGAACATAAAGTTTAGATTAAGTATCAGATGTATTATCTATCATTCCCTATTCATTCATTAAAAAATCTCAGGACTTTTTTTTTCTTTTGTATTTTATATATATTTTGATCCCTTAGGTTTTCCCACTCATATGTTATAAGTGGAATATTTAATCTGTTTTTCTTGCGTAACAGTGAAGGGTAAGGCTCAGAGTATGCTTTGAGGTCAGTTTGGCTGTTTTTGTGTTCCCCATGTGTCTGTGGGTGTCTAAGGAGTATCAGCTACCACATAGACGATTACATAAGTGTCATCTATCCTTGGGATAGATAGTAAAAATCATTAAATAACTAAAACTTTGGTTTAATTTTATAATTTTCAATTAAAAATTAAAAAATGAACGAATAGCATGTATTTAAATTTTTTCTAATGTGTGTTTATTATTAATTATTATTATTAATTATTATTCACATTATTATTAATGTGAAGTTTATCAACTTCCATAGATAATGACTACCTCAACTTTGGAAAGTGAGTTTAGTTCATTTTGTGTTCTTCTTATTCTCCCAACACTTTTCCCAACTCCATCGCTCTCTATCACATGCTTGATTTTTTGCTTCTTTTACTTGTTACCTTACATCATTTCAGGACAGGAAATTGACTTCTTTTTTGTTGGTATCTCTCGAGTGGGACTGAGGCATGAGAGGGTGGGCATCCACACATCTCCTGAGTTTCCTACCTCCCACCACGTGCATTTTGCCATGACCTGAAATTATCCATGTTTATAATATTTAAAATTTACTTATTGCTATATTATTAAACCTGTTATATCTCAGAAATGCATTCTAATATTTTCCCAGTCTGCCATGCAGATATTATTTATTAAGTTTTGAAGCTATGGTGAGAGATAAGTTTACTAAGTTTAGTTTCTTGAATAGGTTTTAAACTTGAGACATGAAGCTAAGCATTGTACTTATTAATAAAATATAAATATACTTTCTTGCTATGATGACTCAACATTTTTGTGATTTTTTTTTTTTTTGTCATAGGAAATTAATTTTCTGTATTCAGTTTTGTTTTCCCAAAGCTTCTGACATTCAGCTCTCCTCTAGGCAGTGCCCCTTCCCATTTTGAGGCACAGTCAGTGTCCCAAGATTTCACTGGACTCTTGGAGTTGGCTCTGTATTTTTGTGTCCCAGTTCTATTCCAATTCTATGCTGTTCTCTTTATTTTTCTCTTTCATATTTTTCATTTCATATTTCTTTCATATCATAATACATTTAATACTTCTTTGGGAAACAGTAGATACTTTTTCTGACTTTGGAAGTTCCAAATGTTTTTAGAGGCATGCAAGGTGGTTCAGTGGGTAAAGACACTTGCTGCCAAGCTTGATGCCCTGAGTTTGATCCCTGGAGCCCACAGGTTGCAGGGAATGAAATGACTCCCGAGCGTTGTCTTCTAACCTTTCTACACTGCGCACTCACACACACACACATACACACACACACACTCACACACACACGCGCGCACACACACACTCACACACACACACACTCACGCACACTCACACACTCTCACACACACATGCACACACACACTCACACACACACTCATGCACACACTCATGCACACTCACACACACTCACACACGCACACACACACACACACACTCTGCAGTAATTAGAAAATGTAATAAAGACTTTAATAATTGAATGTGTTTATAACTTACTCATGGTTAATTTCAATTGCAGTTTAAAACTGCAAAATTTAAAAATTTGGAAACTGCAATAGTTTAAAACCATTTACCTTGGGTAATTGTTTTTTTTTTCTTTTTCAAACTTCAAAGTGTTTTACTTTTCTTCAGCCCTCAGTTACTGCTGGTGTGTCTGAGTCCTCTCAACTTGGAAAACATCATCTTTTTATTTTTCTGAAAACTTATTGAATTTTTCTCTTTTGTTACCAGAACTCCATATTTTTTTTTTACAAGCTTTGTAGAAGGAGAGTTCCTTGAAAAAGTTATAAAATTTAATTTATTTTTCAGTTCTGAGGAATGAAGCCAGGACCCCACACATGCTAGACAAAAGCTCTCCATCCTTAGTGGTACAGGCCTTAACTTTGCAGTCTTAGGCTTACAGAAAATAGATCTGATGCTGTCTTCCACTGTGCACCCACGACACATTCCAGTTCTTTATTAGCAACACATCGCTATGTCACAGTTCATAAATCAGGGCCGACAGATCATTATCCAAAGCCTGCAGTTTCTCCATTGTTCTTTATTCCTAACTAATTGACTTTAAACATTTTCTCAGGATTCTGTACAACATTACATTTAGTTGTGGTGTCTTCTTTAGAATTCTCTTTGATTGTGGGTTTCTAGACTTTTCTTGGTTTTCATGGTCCTGACAATTTTAAGGCATATTTTCAGGTATATGTTAGGGTTCCACTTTACTAGGATTTTAAAATTGTTTTCCCATGGTTGGACTGTGGTTGCATGTTTTGAGAGATTATAGAAATGCTATTTTTATTAAAGCATGTGCAGGAAACATAATGTCAAGAAGATTTATACGTGCTGACCCTAATAATCTGGCTGAAATACTGTTTTAGGTATTACCAGTTTAAAGCTGCTCCTTCCTTTAGTTTTATATGACATGGCATTATAAAGAAATCACGATGGACATCTTATATTTAAGAAATGAGGAATATGTTCCCTTTCAATTAGGATGGAATGACTGCATGCATTTATTTGCAATTCTTCGGCAAAGGGAGTCTATCTTTTCTCTGTATTTGCCAACTCATTTTAATAAAGTACTAATTAAGTACTAATTAATTTTGTTGATCACATTGTTCCAGCTTTTGTCATTGGAGATGTTTCAATTGGTTTCTATGACATATTCATGACATTGGAACCTTTCCTCTCCTGACTACACCTTTACTCTCTGTTCTCATAAAAACTCTTGTGGGGCCCCAGTGGGGGACACAGGGTTCTCACAGGTAAAGGGGAAATAGAACGGGTGGTGCAGGTAGGCTGGGGGAGGATAGGAATGGGAAGAGAAAGGATCAGGCGCGCAGAGAGGAATGAACCGAGAGGGTATATGGATCGACTACCTTAATTGGAGGACAGTTAGGGAGGAAACTGGAGACCTAGGCTAGTGAAAACTCACTGGAATCCAAGATGCAGACTCTGTCGAGGACTTCAAGCACTGGCAAATGGGGAGCCTGAGCAGGCCATCTGCTATAACCAGGAAAGGCTCCCAGTGGTGGGATGGGAACACCAACCCAGCCACAAAACCTTCAACCTATAACCTATCCTTCCTACAGGATCAGCTGGGACAAAGGAAGGACAAAACCCCGTGCCAAAGAAGGGAACCCATGACTGATACTACAGGATTGGCCAGGAATTAGAGACTTGATAGCCAGGATGTTGTTCCCTGTTTGAGCAGTAACCCTGGGAGGAAGAGAGGTGGGGGTAAAGGGTAGATTTACAGGAGAGGAGAGATGGGGGGAGCTGGGAGAAATGGAGGAATGGGAGAAGGAGTGTTGAGATGTATTATTCAAGAGAAGAAAATAAAGTAAAAAACAAACAAAGAAGCAACAAAAACAAAACAAACACAAAATTATTCCTTGTATGTTTACTGCTTTGGTCCTAGAATCAGCTATTTTTCCAGTGAGCTCTGATTCTAAAGAATCCAAGATTAGGGCCTTGGGTCTGCTCATTGCTACAGGATGTCACTGCTTCTAAGGCTTCTCCGCTGACATAGTACAATAGTATACATGTATAACTAAGTCTTTCGTATCTGTACATTGCTGTAGAGATTGCATATTGCTCTTTATGTACACATTTCTAGATTAAGCTAAACATAAAATTTTGCTGCTATCTCCCCCATCCCCCCATGAGTGCTTGGCCATCTCCAAGCCCAAGAGTTGTATACCTGATTAGCTCATGTGAACTGGCCAGGATTCCTTTAGACTGCAGTCAGGGAGAAGATGATCCTTCATGCCCTGTGGTTACCTTTCCCTCCGCCTTTTGCAATGAAAAGAACATCTTGGCAACAGCAAAGTTAAAAGGCTCTTCCAATTTGATGACTCTGAGAGTTTATTTAGATTACTTAATTTTAAAATTATTTCTTTAATTTTTGAGATTTTATTACAATTACATCATTTCCCCCTCTCCTCCTTCTAAACCCTTCCACATACCTTTCCTTGCTCTCTTTCAAATTCATGGCCTCTTTTTTCAGGAATCGTTCTTACATTCATGTGCATATATGTACATACATATATATTTCTAAATCTCCAAATATAAACTGCCAAACTGTCTTTAATATTACTTGTATTTTGTTTTCAGTGTTGACCATTTGAAACTGGTTAACTAATTGGTGTGCTCTTTCCTGGGGAAGACTATTCCTTCAGCTCTCAGCCTTCCTTAGTTGTTTGTAGTTCTTTGTGTAGAATTGAGGCCTCATGCATAATCCTAATTACATTCTTAATATTTGATCTTATACCTAGCCCTCATCAAGGAAACTTCCCTTTGCAACAGATGGAGACCAATACAGAAGATCATAACTAACCAAAACATAGAGTTGTGGAGCCCAGTACCCATCTGCAACACAACTCCCACACTTACGGCTCAATGATCACAGCTGTGGAAGGATTTTAAGAGTCTGAGGATCAGGGAATTTGCTGTAAGATTGTGTCACCTAGGAATGTCAGAAGCTACGCTCATAAAGTTGCGCCAACATGAGTGTCTAAACCTGAGCTGAACAAGAACAACAACAATAGATTGCTGCATTATTAGAGATGCTGTCTCTCCAGCTTCAACAGGGTGGCAAAACACCATGCAAATATGGAAAGAAGAACGTGGGTGGCTGACATATGCAGGGCTCCTTCAGCTGTCTCACAAATCCTCCTAATTTATGTTTCCATACTGATCAGAGATGCTAAATCTACATCACAGAGACCCATGAAGATGAACAAGTACAATGTATGGAAACTTCTCACATTGCCTGGGCCCCGGTAAGTCCTCACTTAACTGAGTGGACTAACATCCCACATATGAAAAAAAAAAAAAAAAAAAGAAACTGCTCTCCTCCTCTTGAAAGGTAACGCCATACTGATGGGGACTGTAAGACTGCCAGCTTGTTTCTAATAGCTCTGGGGAGGAGTGAAGTTTACTTAAGATAATTACAGGTCTGCAATTCATACTGCTCAATACTGGTTGCTATTCCTTGTTGATAATGATGTGTCAATACATAATTTTCTTCATATACTTTCTACTTACACTTTCAATTTAGAGCATTTTTTTCCCCCTAAAGCACAAAACAAAGTAAATTTTATTGAATTTCAAATGACTACTACACCATGGGAGATTTGTTTTCTTAGTATTGTTAGTTGATAAATTTTAATTTCATCATTGATGAACGCAATTCATTTCCAAAATAAAGAAGCAGGTTTGCTATAAGGGAGAGTATTGTTCCCTCTCAATAAACTGTGAAGCAGAGGCATTTAGCAGTTCGAGTGGTTTAATCTTCATGTGCACATGGAGATTTGATTACCTTGATCTTGATCATTTTATACTAAATAACAAGAGACACCTCTATTTGTGGAAAAATTGAGGTGACTTGGCTTGTTAGGAATTTTAAGCATCATTAGTTCAATTGAGTGTGTGGGGCATGATGCTCTGGAAGGAAAAAACTTTAAAGTATTTGTGCATGATGGGAAAATGAAAACTTTTAATTCAGAATCATCTGTCTCAGTTTTGAAGTCTTATGAAGTCAAGGCTTTATTAAATTGAAATGAACTCAAATAAATGGTTTTTGATTTTTTTTTATGGTGCCCATTGGTCTTCCATGAATAATGAGAACATTTACAACTCAGCAGATTTAATGTGGATGTCATACCAGCATTGGATAGAAGTGCTAGCACTGAATAATTGCCTTTTCTCAAACTTGTATCTCAAAAATAGAGCATATATATATATATATATATATATATATATATATATATATATATATTTAAAAGCATGTGACTGGCCATTCAAGTTTGTGCAAGTACAGCTCATTAAGAAAACAAAAGGTAACTTTAATAAAAGTCTGAGTTGAAAGAAATGACCCCATAAAAAGCTCTGATGAGCCATGAAAGATAACGTTGGATCACAGAGACTGTCCCTCCCACAGCCCATCATTCATCCGAGGAGCATTAAACTCTGTCCTGATGTGCTTATACTCTATAGAAATTATGCCTAGCTAAGGGTACTTAATAGCTTACTTAGAAAATGATGGTTCAAGTTTATGCTAAGTAAAATATTTCATGTGCCACCTCTGTGAAAAATCAACTAAGTCAACAAATAGAAAATACCATTATCTACCTATGTACCTTGGGTCCTAGATTTATTACCTTTATGTGCCCTTCACTAGATAGAACTTTAGGGAAACATGTTTTAAAGAGATTCTCAAATGATGTACAAAAGCCTCATGGAGCTTCTTAGTTAATATTTTTTATCAAACACAAGGGCACAAGTCCCTAATTAATCCTTCCTGACAAGGTATAAATATACTTCCCATAGACAGCAGTTAGAGGTAAAGTGAGGGTGAGGATGGAACCAACAACTACTGAGTGCCTTATGTATTCCACATACTTAATGATAGTAGCAATAGCAAGCAATATGGTTAAGCAATCTTTGTATGAAGTGATTGATGTGGATCATTTTATTTCCCATGAAATAGCTATAAAAGAAATGCTACTGTTAACTCTAAGTTATGCAGGGAAAATGATAGCTTTCAAAGTTAAGTTACTTTACTGGATATAAAACGGACATTTGATTCTTATGTTCCACACACTGAGCCTGTTTACAACTGCTAGCTTATTTGTGCAACTATAGGGGTTGTGTTCGGTTTATTATGTCCATTTTTAGGGCTTGGAAACAAACAAGGTTTAGATCGCTTGTCAAGGACTGTATGAATAACAAGTGCGTTACTCAGCATTAAACCCTCATCTATGAATTCAGGGTAGGTATTTTAATGTGAGGGAAATACATGTACTATGTTGTGAAGTGGGGGAAATACACGCACCGTGTATTTTGAAGTGAAGATTGAAGGTACATATTAGCGAGGAGTATTTTACTAAAATAAACACACAGAAGATACTTTCCATACACTTTCCATTCTAAGATGATGGTAAGCAGAGAAAGATGTGGGAAGACTACAGTTCTGGCCCTCATTCCAAAAGAGCTTCCTCTCAAGAACTAAATGATCCCAAGTAGATCTGGACACAACGTTAACCACGTGTACTACAGGCATAATTTTTGTTTTCCACTTCATTTTTCCTTCTTTTTCCTTTCCTTCTCCCCTCCTCTCCTCTCTTCCTCCCCTCCTTCCCTCCTCTCCCTCCTTCCTCCCTCCCTCCTCCTTCCTCTCCCCCTCTTCCTTCCCTCCTTTATTCCTTTTCATCCCTTTTTATGTCTTGAGGCAGGCTCTCACTCTAGGTTGAGGCTGGCCTGAAACTTAACTATAAACCCAGACTGGCCTCAAACTGATGATATCTTCCTGCCTCAGTCTCCTGAGCACTGGAATTAGAGTCAGGAGACACTATGCCCAGCTACTTCAGACAGACTGAGGGTTAGTGTAGATTAAGAAGCTCGCCCAGGATTTTACTGGTCAATGTTCCTGGCTGAAATATCAACCATTCACTAATCAAATAAAACAATCCCCATGCAATATTAGCTATAATAAATTCAATTCTCATGGTATTCAACTTGGAAAAGGTAGATCCAATTGATGGAATGTCTTACCACAATATAAATACTTAGAAAATCTTGATTACTTTTTAAAATCAATCTTACATGAATTTATATTTTAATCTATTTCCTATCTTGGGATAGTGAGATTGCTTTAAGTTTTTCTTGCATTATAAATAATTTTAGGATATATATTCTTATGTCTATGTTAAGTGTCTAGTTCTTAGGATGAATCAGGACACGCAAAATAAAGTTTTTGATAAACTTTGTTAGAACTCTTTCACAGGGCTGTGGAGATAGCTCAGTCAGCAAAGTGTTTGCTGTAGAAAGCATGAAAGCCTAAGTCTGCTCTCCAGAACCCATGTGGAAAAGCAAAAGTGTGAAATCCTGATGTCGTCCCTACTATATTCACACCTAATTGTTCCTTCTGTCATAGTAAAAGCAGTTTCACTCTGTGTGTGATTCTGAATAACATTCTCTGTGCAAATCAGGAGCAGCTTTCTGAGCTAAGATAGTCTGTTTTGTTGAAATTTCTATCCTTAGACATATGAAATATTTTACATATTTCATAAGCAGGAAGAAGATTTTATGATAAAATGAAAATGAATGGTTTATGTCAAAAGTGTCAAGAAAATAGCTTGTATCTTATCTGGTTGCATATATAACAGGAACACAAATGAATTGAGGCCTTGAGGGAGATCAGTATTGTGGAGGCATTGTATATATGTCACCTGTATAATTTTTTTAACTAAATTGTAATTTTAACATTAGAGAGTTTAGACTTAGGTTCCAGATCTGCAATCGTAGAAATGATCCTAGTACAGATTTTATAGGGATTGTTTTACAAGCTCCATAGTCCAGGTTAAACATCTCTCTTGGCAAAGTGACTGATTAGCAAGTGTTAAGCATTGTAACTAAGATAATATTTTAAAAATTAAAAATATAATACCTTAAAAAAGCACATCTACTAGAAAAAAGTGACAGAGCTGGGAATTCATGCTTGTGTGATTTGAATCTTGTATCATCACTACTGTGATATAGTGCTTGTTGCCTTTCATTAGTCATAAACTTATGACGAACATAATACAATTATGAAAGTGAGAGACTTGTGAAGCCTGTGAGCAACTCAGCTTGTACAATATGATTTGGATAAAATAAGGTGGAGAGTGTTTTCCCCAGAGTGCAGCAACCAGGGTTATCAGTTTCTACTCACAAAATATAGTCAGAAGTATATATGTAGAACAGCAGTTTCTTTCATAAGTGTTGATGCATTGTTAATTCTATTGCGCAGTCACTCCTTCATACAAATTTATTGAGATTTAATCAGGGTTCAGCTTGCACTCAAGATGCTTTCTGACTGCTGTCATTACCTTTGACTTCCCTGAGTTAGGGCATGTTAGGGATGCTAAGAATGAGCAAGCAGGGGACCACCTGGCTTTGACTTAGGGAAGCTGCTTCATGGTGATGTTTTCATTTACTTTTACTAAATAATTCAATCAGTATTTATTGATTCAAAAATTTAAATTAATTTTTACTTGTGTGTGGGCGTGTGACATTTGTGTGCAAGTCTCTGTAGAAGCTAGAAGATGTGTTGTGCCTCCTGGAGCTGGAGTCATAGGCAGTTGTGAACTGCCCAACATGTGCAGGTGGTGGGAACCAAATTTGGGTCATTTAGAAAAGCATTAAGCCCTGTAAAATGCTGATCCATCTCCCCGGACCCTTGTTTTCTATAGATATCAGTTTCTGACAGTAACTGTGACAGGCATAGTGTTAGAATGATGGACAATGTACTTCAGTACGATGCACAAAGTCCACATATTTAAGGAATTTAGACCAGCAGAGAAGATTTCACAGCATATTATGGGTGAATAAAAGGGGCAACAATGAAAAGTTGGGGGTCTGCTTAGTTTGGTAAGAACATTTTTTCAAAATAAAGTTAAACAAAATTTGGCTAAGAGCCGGTGGAAAGCAAAGAAATTGGAAAGAGAGAGGTTACAGATACATGAGAGAACACTCTTGCACCAAATTATAAGAAAGACTGTAGTGGGCTCTGTTATCATCTCTGAAATCTATGTCTTACCACCTCCTGTCTGACTTAGGGATGGGTATAGTTATTGACAGCCAAGAGAGATTGGTTGGGAAGATAATTTATTTATCTATTTGGTGTGTGTCCCTGTGTGTGCGTGTACTTTTGCAACATGTTTCAGAAAGCAATTTGTGAGAGATAAGGGTTCTCTTACCTGTGGGTTCTGACTTGTGGGTTCTGCAGATCCAACTCAGATCATCAGGTTTAGTATTAAGTACCTTTACCTGTTGAACCATCCTGCCAGCCTGGTTGAGAAGTTTTAAGAGTGGTGTTTCTTCTCTGTGCTAAGGATCAAACTCAAGGCCTGCTTTATCATTTAGCCATATATCTAGTCCTCCCTCCCTAATTCTTCCCTCCCTCCCTCCCTCCTTTCTTTCTTCCTTCCTTTACCCTTTCCTCCCTCCCTCCATCTCCCCATTTTGACTCACTGTGAAGCCCAGACTGTTTTCAAACTCTTGATATTCCTTCCATCATTCCTTGAGTGCTGAAATAATAGACACATGCAATCATGTTTGAGATTTCTTATTGTTAAAATAAACTGTAGAAACCCTCTGTGTCCACTGCTTGATTAGATGGAAGACACATTTATCCTCAAAGCTTACTGGAAGCCATTGTGCAACCTCAGGGGAACAAGTATTGAGATGATTCTAACAGACATTTTTAGAAATGGAGAGACCACAGTTTCTTTAGCTTATCATCAACACTTTATCAATTTACTCAAAGTCTTTTGCAAGTAGTCTAGGGACCAAATGTTGAAAACTTCCAATTTAAGGAGTTAACAAACCAGTAGTAAAAACAAAGAAAACATATAACACAAGAACACAGCCACAAACCAAAGCAGACAAAGTCACAAACCAAGTTACCACACCATGGTAACTTGCAGCTGGAGAGCTCTTGCTTAAGTGAGCAAAGACATTATCTTGCTTATAAATTTGAAAACGTCTTCCCTTTGTTTCCCTTTGTCTGTAATGATCAAATGCTAATCTTGGAAGAAGACAGAGCATAGGCTATGAATAACTGTCCATCACCCTAAGGAGTTTGAATTTCTAGGTGAAAGCAGTTGGGAGGTACCAACTGGGTAAGGAAGTAAACTGGGTAAGGAAGGAAAGTTGAGAGACGTGTTTCCCTAAATGTTCATAATTTTCAAACTAGAAGTCCTCCTTTCTGGTATAATTCAGAAGACTTGGTCAGATTTTGGCCAGAGAAAAAGACTATGCCAGACTTTTTATGTGGGGAAGTAGGAAGACAGATACTTTATTCTACTAATGTCTGGCTCCTTTAAGTCCTTTGAGAAGAAAACAAATAATGGGAACAATTTAAGAAATGTAGAAAACACCAATCCTGTATGTGGGTCAGTTGGACTCTCTCTCACCTCCTTGGGCCCTGGTGGGTCTCTTTTCCCTTCCACCTGAAGTAACCCCAGAGATTGGCTCTGGGGACTCGGTAGGGGCTTCTAAGAGCCGGATAGGATGAAATAACAACTCCTGGGACTGCTAAGCGGAGATGGCCAAAAGTTGCTTTAATGCAAGGGCTCAGTGAATTTATTGGGGATACTGGGGCAGGGAAACAGGTAATCAATCAATCCTGTCAATTGCCCCTGATCTTCTCCAGGGGGAGCAGGGTAGCCCTCTGTGACATAGAAGGGAGGGGGGTCTGTGTTTCTCTTCCATTTCAGGAGCAGAAGACACTAGCACCATCTTCTGGCCAGATAAGGTTTTGACCCATTTCCACGGTACCACACCTGTGGCACAAGCCCCAGCTATGCCTGTGTTTTCCCCATTGTCCACACAACTAGCCAGCAGCAACATTCACTTTGCATTGATGACTTTCTTGTGTGTTTTATTATTCTCATAAATGTCTTGCTAACTCCTAGGTTAGATGTTTCCTACATTCGTTTTCTTGACTACCAGGATTGGAACCACCTGAAGTGTAAGTATACTCAGCAAGTTTCTTGGGCCATCCTTTGTATGTGTAATGTATCAGAGACACTGAATGTATTCTTGAAATCCAAAGGGACTAAAGATCAGCAATACAGAGGTTTCTGATGTTTCTTTTAGGACCAAAGTACGAGACTTTTGAAAAGAAAGAAAAGAGTCAATGCTGGCATTTTATTTTCCCTGGGTATGGCCTGTCTCTTTTCAATTTTTTTTTTTAAATTTTAGAAAGATACATGGGTTGCATTTTCTAAATATCAAAATTATTTGAAGTTAAATACATAGATTTGATTTTCAGATTTTAATTTTTCACTTCATTGAACTTCTCTTACAGTAGTATATACAAGCAGTAGATGACAATTTGATAGCTAGTTCAATATTGTTTTAATTTTGTCTACTAGATGCAAAAGAGGGAAAAGACCTTGTAAACTGGGTCTGGCTCCAGGCCATGACTTTTTATTTGATTAGTTTAACTCATTACTTTATGTTGGAAAAGTCCCCAAAATCTGCTTAGGTTTTTTTCTCTAAAAGATAGGGATTATGTCCTCAAAAACCGGAATGAATGGAATTTACTATTCAATAATATACTGTAGGAGCTTATGAAGTAGCATTTGAATCAGTGAAAATTAAATTTGATCTTTGAAAGCTGTAAAAATGTTAGAGATTATTTAGATACATAGCCTGTGGGTGGAAGCCAATCTCCAGGAATTTCCCTCCATTGCTCTTTCACCCTGTGATGAAAGAGCAGGGTTGCTCATTCAAACCCAGGACTCATGGGTGTTACTAGCTTTTAGCTTTCACTTTCTGAGGCTCGACTACAGTTGAGCTGGGTTCCAGGAATCTTAACTCTGCTCCTCTTGCATCCCTGGAAACCAGTGTAACTGCTGAGCCATTTGTAAATTTCTTAAAAATTTAAATACTCAATTTTAGTTCTAAAACGTAAGGATAAGTAGTGAATTTTTAATATTTTATTCTGAACAAGGATTCTCAATCCATTTTCTTTCGCCTTTTATCATATCTTCTTTGATTTATATTCCATGTAACTGAAAATTTTTCACCTCAAAATTCTCTACCTAGCAAGCTTTGTCTTCATTATTTTCTTCCTTTTGTGCTATGACAATGATCTTAGCTCTTTGCTCATCTTTTCAGCCATCAGTCACTTTCAGGATTTCCTTTTATCTGAAATCATTCCCAGTACCTCATGTTATAGTAAAAACCCATGTTTTTTTTGGATTTGAGAAACCTGAAAAGGAACGGTGACAGACATTGGGTAATCTGTGGATTTCTCTAGATAGTTATTTCTACTGATTCATTGCTTAGTCAACAAGTTATTGTAGTTTGTTTAGTAAACTTAATTCTGGGAAGTTGGTTACAATTATTGGAAGCATGACCATTCAAGCTCTTGTATAAATAGTCAAATATTTGTGTGGCTTTTGGTAGTAAATATTCTATCTTCTTTTTTTATTTTGCAACATCTCAGTTATGCTTTTATCAAATTTAATTCTATTTGACGAACACTTCAACTCCTTCTTTGTGGTAACGTGTATGTGTGGTGTCTGTGTGTGTGTGTGTGTGTGTGTGTGTGTGTGTGTGTGTGCATGTAAGTGGAATATCATGTCTAACTATGATGTGGTTACCAGTATAATTAGACAGAAAGTAATCTGGAAGCAGTAGATTTTTATCTACTGTCCACTATTCTTTTACATTTATTCTGAAATTAGCCAGTAGGAAGGGAGCTTCCAGCTCAGCTCCAGCTGATTTCTCTGTATTTCTTACACTCAAGATATGAGATGGCTTCGATGTTAGCACCTTGTCTAACTAAGTCTGGTTGGTGACTAAGAGGAATTGAAAAATCTTGGGTTGTGGAGGCCCCTGGGTCTTTCCTGACCAGCATCTCATAAGACAGCATTCCATACCTAGCACTTGGAATTGAGTTTAATAATCCATGCTTGTAGGAACAGCAGTATCCAGCCCTGTAAGATATCTCCCCTCAAAATTCTCTCTTAAACCACATTTTAAAACTGCCTTATGAAATAGTATGTTTCCACATGGCTTTTTAATATTCCCTTTATTTGGTTAATCCTCCTTCCCTTCATCTTCAATTCTCCCATTCCTCTATTCCCAACCCTGCTAACATCCGTCTCTTAAGGCATCTCTCATCCCAATGGCTTTTTTCTTATTTTCTGGCTTCTACAAGTGAAACATACAAATTGAAAGAATCAATGCTAGGATTCACATAATAGAGCATCTGACATTTTTCTTTTTGTATTTTGACTATCTTACTCAGTATACTGTTTTTCACAGTATACTGTTTTTCAGTTATATCTGTTTACCTA
Organism: Cricetomys ansorgei; assembly: GCA_026225945.1. Taxonomy (NCBI): domain Eukaryota; kingdom Metazoa; phylum Chordata; class Mammalia; order Rodentia; family Nesomyidae; genus Cricetomys; species Cricetomys ansorgei. The sequence goes on along the minus strand of JAMJFZ010001100.1, from coordinate 3,103,423 downwards.
CAGATTTCATTTTTCTTTATAGCTGAACAAAATTCCATTTTAAATGTATATACCACATCTCCATTGTTGGACATCTAGACCAATTCCATTCCCTAGCTACTAGGAATAGAGTAGCAGTGTACATGGTTAAGCAAATATCTCTACAAAGTTATATAGAGTCCTTTGGGTACATTCTTAGGAGCGACATAACTGGGCCATATGGTAGACCTATTCCCAGCTTTCTGAGGAACCTCCATTCTGATTCCCACAGTGGTTATATTAGCTTACACATTCACCAATAGTGAAGGACTCTTTCTCTAAGCTTCTCCAGTACTTTCCTTATGATGGCCATTCTGACTGAGGGGAGGTGGAGTCTCAGAGTAGTTTTAATTTGCATTTCCCTGAGAGCTAATGATTCCCAATATTTAAAAAGACACTTGTTAGCCATAGGAATTTCTTCTTTTAACATTTCTTTGTTTAAATTCATTTACTTTTTTTGGTGTATGTGTACTTGATGTTTAGTGTTTTTAGTTAACTGTGTAATTCTAATATTTATACTGTATCAAATGTACAACTGGCAAAGACAACTCCCATTCTGTGGTCTGTTTTTTCACTTGAGCGGCAGTTTTCTTCTCTGGACTAAGGCTTTTTATATTCATGGGTTCTCATCAGCTGTTGGTCTTTCCTGAGTGACCAAAGTCCTGATTAAAAAGCCCTTGGATATGTGTACATCTTGTAGGGTTCTTCCTACATCTTGCTTTAGTATTTTCAGAGTTTAGGGTTTTATGTTGAGGTCTTTGATCCACATGGAACTGATTTTTGTGTAAGGTGAAAGGTTTGGATCTGATTTTATTCATTTACATGTAGACACCCAGTCCCTCCCCCCTTTTGAGATGCTGTCTTTTCTCAAAATGTATATTTTTGTTAAAAACAAAGTGACTGAAGTGTGGACTTTCATCTTGAGTCTTGGTCTTCTATGTGATCTCACTGCTATGTGACCAACCATGCTGTTTTTATTATGGTGGTACTATAGTTTGAAATTAGGTATAACTCCATCATTGTTGGTTTTGCTAAAGGTTGGTTTGGTTATCTATATTTTTTGTTAAATATGAATTTTAATATTGTTCTTTTTATTTTTGTGTAAAAAGTGTGCTGGGATTTTGATTGGGATTGTATTGAATCTGTACATTGCTTTTGGAAATATATGTATACACACACACACACACACACACACACACACACACACACATACAGTTTTCTTTATTTTTTGAGACAAAGTTTATTTGTTGTAACTCTGGCTGTCCTGAAACTTACTCTGTAGACCAGGCTAGCCTTGAACTTACAGAGTTCCACCTGTCTCTGCCTCCAGAGTGCTGGGATTAAAAGAGTGTGCCACCTGGCAAAATGGCCATTTTTACAATGTTAATTATATTAGTTCATGAACTTGGGAGATTTTTTCCATCTTTAGTTACTTCCTCAATTTCTTTGTTCAGTTTTTCAGTTTTCATTGTAGAAGTTCTTCATTTCCTTGATTAAGTTCCTTCAAAGATTTTTCATTTTCACGAGGCTAATTTGAATAGTATTGTTTCCCTATTTTTTGTCAATGTTATATTGAAGTCATTGGTGCATAGGAAGGCCATTGCTTTTTTTGTGTGCATTAATTTTGTACTCCATACTCTGTTGGAGCTGTTTATCAGATCTGGGAGGTTTTAGTGTCGTCTTTAGGGTCTCTTAAGAATGATGTCATTTACAAATACATTTGATTCTTCCTTTCTTATTTGTATCTCTTATATTTCTCCCTTATTTTGTTGCTCAAGCTAGGACTTTGAATATTAAAATGAATCAGAGTGGACAGGACACCTTTGTCTGATTTTAGTGGGAATGTTTCAATTTTTCTGCATTTAACATTGGGCATAAATTTGTCATATGTAGACTTTATTATGTTAAGATACGCTCTCTTCATTCCTAGATCTCCAGGGCTTTTGTCATGAAGAGACATTGTGCATTGTTAAAGGCTTTTTTGGGGGTATTTTTTGAGATGATCATGTGATTTATGTTGTTGAGTATATTTATACAGTGAATTACATTTGTTGACTTGTGTATGTTGAGTAATTCCTGAATCTCTGGAATGAATCCAGCTTGATCATGATGGATAGTCTTTTGATGTAGTCTTGTATTTACTTTGCAAGTATTTTTCTCTTTTCTTATTTAAAATTATTTTATATATAATATATTTTGTTCATATTCTTTCCTCTCTCCCAACTCCTCCCAGTTTTTCCCCTCCTCTTTACCCATGAAACTTCATTCTCCTTCTTTCTCTCTCTAAATCCCCCAAACAACAGAAGACAAAGGCCCAAAATAAACATAAAACTAGCAATATACATTTAAAATATTGACCTATAATATCCAATATATGGCTTTATAATGTGAATAAATGTATTTACAGTTTTTTAAAATGTAATTGCAAATATGACTCCTCAATCATAAATTTATCTTCATTACACGACAGAATAGACAAAACAAACCACTGTTTGATTCCATGAACAGATAAAACTGTAAATACATACATACTTGCCTCACCTACATGATTACAAGATTTAGTGAGTACTTCAATACGCTTAGTATTGATTTTACTACAAAGGTTTTTATTCTTAATCTTTCTTCATCAACAAAAGCTATTTAATAAAAGTAGTGGAGGAAAGATTTATTTATATATGTGGGTTTGTTATCCATCATATGAATCTTTACCATACTCTTCATTTCTTTTATAGATATAAAAATATACAAATCTATATTTTGGTGCCTACATCATTTTTTGTGACATGTAATAGAAATTAATTAAACTTTCAAAATTAGTAGACCCATGTAGTTTGACTACACAGCACAAATGAGTTTTCAATTATTTACAGTGACAATTGCATTCTATGATGCCTTTTATGGACCTGTTAGTGGAGCATACAGCTGCAAGATTTTTCCTCTCTTATTAACCAAGAAGCAATGTAAAGTTGCCAGTGTAGCCAGGGTTGGAAGTCCTAACAAAAGGCCTAGGATATTCACTTAAAAAAATGGAGGCAGGATTTCACTGTATAGTTCATGCTTGTCTTTAAAGCCTTAATCCTCCTGTTTCAGCCTCTTGGTTCTTCAATTACAGGCATGTAAAACTGTGTCTGGACCATGGCTTTTACCTCCATGTGGTACAGTAATATATGAAAGACATTACCAGTTAACATTGATTAGATATTCTCGGCAGAGTATGAACAGCTGGATAATTTGGGTCTATAGATAGTGATATTATATATAATTTCAAGAAACTTGAAGGAAATAGATAAAATGCTGATGCACAGATTCTGGTTTAAGACTGTATGACTGCTTTGCCCAAGGTAAATGTGCTATTTAAGTTTTACTAATAAAAATACTAAGCACTGTATATTTAGGGCTAAAGTTGCCATTGAAAATTGCTACCTAGTGAGAATACACGGGAGAAGCAGAAGATAAAATTGAGTGGTAGACACAGACTTTGTGAAGTTGGCAGAAGGTAAGAGTTCATGAAGAGTACATGTACCAGGGCCAATTAGGATGGACATTTTGTTCCCCAACAAAGATAGAAGGAGGATTCACTGTGCATGCGGGCTGTTTATAGTTGTGCTGAGAAGGTTGTTTTAATTGTGCAAGTGCAACTGCAATGAAATTTTAGAACAAACTTAAATTATAGTCAAATGGATTTGTTCTGAGCCTGTGGGTTTTTTTTTTTTTTTTTGAATATTCCTACCTGTCCTGAAATACAGACCTGGATGTGGACTGAGATTTTTTTAGAACAAACTTAAATTATAGTAAAATGGATTTTCTTTGAGCCTGTGATCTTCTTGAATATTCCTACCTGTACTGAAATACAGACCTGGATGCGGACTGAGATATTTAAGGTGTATACAGTGATTAGTGAACGATTGCACACTATGACGGCATGCACTTGGCTCTACTACCACAAGCCGGGCACACTCTTACCATCAGCCCTTGGCAATGCCCTGCTCTCTGGAATGCTTTTATCCAAGTATCTGTAGTCAGTCAACACTCTTTCTCCATGTCTTTTATCGAAATTGACCCCCTTCTACATTTCTCTGGTGACTAAGGACCTTAAACATTTTTTCAACATGTTTCCCAGTCATTTGTATTTTATCCTTTGAAAACTCTGTTAAGTTCCATTCACCATTGTTTACTTGGGCTGTTTATTATCTTGATATTTAGTTTTTCAGCTCTTTGTCTATTCTGGATACTAGCCCTTTGTCAGATATATAGGTGGAAAAGATTTTTCCCACTCTGTTGTCTGGCTCTTCCCTTAAGTGCAGGTGTTCCTTGTCATATCAGAACTGTTTAGTTTCATGAGGTTCCATTTACTAGTTATTGATCTTAATTGCCTGCACCACTGGAAAGGTTTTCCTGTGTCAAGAATAGTTTCTACTTTCTCCTCCATCAGATTCAGTATCAGGCCTTATGTTGAGGTTCTTGATCTACTTTGAGTTTTATGCAGGATGAGAAATAAGAATCTAGTTCCATTTTTCTACATACAGTATTCCAGTTTGATAAGCACCATTTGTTGAATAATTTATGAAATTTGACTATATATACACACCATATGTACAGTGATACACACACACACACACACACACACACACACACACACACATGTTATAATAGAGTTACATTATAGTGGGGTAACAATGACCCTACTAGTCACCATAATTAACAGATGAAAATCTCAGTGCAAGTAATGGGTTACCTCTTTTGGAGTTGCTAGCTGTAAAATCCAATAGACTAACCAACCACTTCCTGATTAGATTGCTGGATTTCCCTAGGAGTTGATGTTACTGGGGCCAAGGAACTATGATCTGACAGGTCATAGGTCCTATGAGAAAACTAACTACTCTTATTCTGCAAAATTACATAAAATTAAACTGACTCCTAATGACTTATAATAATACTCATAGATTATCATTGCAACTCTCAACCATCATCAGAGAAGCTTCTTTTTTGCAGTAGATGATAAATAGCACAGAGATTCACGATTGGCCAAGATTCATAGAACGAGACTGAGGAATTCTAAGCCCTAAATGGGGCATCTGTATCATACCCCCTTTCCTAAAGCTCGGGAATCATTGCAGAAGAGGAGACAGAAATATTGTTAGAGATAGAGGTAGAAGGCCTTTTCTTCCTCTTCTCTCCTCTTTCCTGTACCAACACGGATGAGGGCTTCTCTGTTCTATCCTCTGCTCTATTAGGTGGCAGTAGCCACCAAGATATCAGAACACTTTTCCCTCCCACTTCCAGTGAGGACACTGATAGGAATAGCACTGACATACTTTGGTTATAAATAAACCAAGAACAATAAATATGTGGGTTTGGAAGAGATTTCAATTAAAATTCTGGGCAACTCCAGTATTTCTTCAAATTTATTTTTGACTTACTAGTATATGTTGCTGCATTCCACTGTGTTTTGACATTTTTCTTTAACTAGCGCCATTTACCTGTTTAAAATAAATTTGATGCTGAAAGCCCCTGGTTTTCAACTACCATATACATCATTAGGTATGAGAATACAGACAATTTGTCCTAAGTCATAGTTAAAGAACTATACAAATAACTTACTCTTACTCATATTAGAATCAGTTCATGTTTATTTCCAGAATATTGCTACCCTGTCAATCTGCACACTGTGTTCTATGTTGAACAAGGGCAAACTGAAGTTATACGTAGTCACAAATTGTGACGTGAATGCCTGAGAGTGTAAACTTCATGACTTCCGATGGAAGCATCATTGGGTGAATGTGCAGCACACCTATCTATGCATCTAGCATGAGGGCAAAACATTCTGCTCCCTTTCTGAAGAAAAGTTACCCAGACATTTCTGTAGACTCCATTGTTTGCTAGATGGTTAATGGAAAGAATATAGTTCCCTGCGGAGGTAAGAGTCTAACACAGAGATTAATGGGACACTCACTTGTAAACATGTTAAGGGATTTAGGTATGTTACCATATGTATGTACCATATGAAAATCACATATGCTTGGGTTGACTAGAAGTCTATACAAAAAGATTCAAAATATTTAAGTTTTATCACTGGAGTGCTCTCTACATTGTCTCTTTCATATCATAATTTTCTTTCTGTCATAATTTTCCTTGTAGTTGTTTTACCTTACTTGCACCAAGTTACTACAGCAAAATCAAGAAATGTATCTACTGTCTCTGCTCAAGCTATTTGTCTTCTTATCCCCTGTGGCTGAGTGTGGTCACAATAAGTAGGATGCAATAAAAAAGACAAATTAGAACAAATTAGTGTCACAATAAGAAATAGATCTAACTGGTATCATTTACTTAAAATAATATGCTAGAAGATTTAAAGACTGAATTGAGAAAAATATGACCCTTTCCTTTTTCTTTGTGTTATCCAAATTGGACATTTATTAGTATCTGCTATGTGTAATATCTTTTAAACAAAAACAGTTATCTTAAGGAGCTCAGTGTCTTGATATTTCTTCAACTTCAGGAAAATTATTACCAAGATATTTTCACTCAAACCTCAAGGGACAAATAAATGAAAGGTATGTTTGGTTTGAATTATGCTTCATCTTACTCTGATGTTGAATATAATTTATTGCTTACCTGTAATTTCTAATATGCATTTCAATTTGGAAGATAAACGTAGCATAAGCTTCCAGTGTCTTGCTACAATGATTTGACATATGTAATAAATCAATAAATGTTATCCACCACACAAATTGAGCCAAAGACAGAAACTGCATGGCGATCTCATTGAATGCTAAAAGGCCACAAATATCCAAAGCAATTTTGAACTAAAAGAGCAATGGTGGGAGCATCTTAACACTTGATTTCAAATTGTACCAGAGAGTCAAAGAACCAAAAAAAAAGTGTGGTACTAGCATAAAAACATATGTGTAAACCAATGGAATAGAATATGGACCCATCAATAAACTATAATAGCTACAGTTACCCAATTTTCAACAAAGGTGTAAATAGCATACATTAGAAAAATAATCTCTTCAAAATGATGTTAGGAAAATTGTATTTCCATATGTAGAATTTTCATATGTTTCTCACTCTACACAATTATCAATTTAAATTAATCAAATACTTAAATATTACACCGGAAACTTTATAACTTCTAGAAGAACACATAGGTAAAACTGTTCAAGACACAGGCATAGCCAAGAACTATCTGAGAGGTGCCCTAATAACACAGGCAATAATCTAAGGAAGCAGCAAATAGGGTGACATGTAGCTTAAAATCTCCTTCACAGAAAGGAAATAGTCACCACAGTGAAGAGAGAGCCCATGCAGTGGGAAATATCTTTGCCAACTACACATCAACCAGTGAGTGAGTATCTAGGGTACATAAAGTGCTAAAGAAACCAAACGCCATGAAAGAAGTCATCCAATCAGTAAATGGACTAGTGAACTGCATAGAAAATTGTCAAAGGACACAAATAGCTGACAAATATATGAAAAACTGTTCAACATACTTAGTCACCAGGGAAATGGAAATTAAATCTTCTTTGAGATAATGACTACCAAAAAAAGAGACAAGATCGAATGTGACTAGAGATATAAGAAGAACCCTTACACACTATTGACAGAAATGTAGATCTGTGCAGTTGCTATAGAAACTGATATTGGGGTTTCTTGTTTTCCCATCACTAAATTTCCTACCTCTCCTTACCTACTTGGTTTTGACACTGTTATCAAGTACAAATGGGGAAGATTAGTCATTCCCTTATAGATAAGCATCTGTCAACATTGATGTATAGGAAGAGTTTATTTTTATACTAGTGATATAAAAACTTAACATCTTTTTTTGGCTCTTTTAGAGAATGTCAGTCTCTAAGTTGGTCATGGCTCAGATGCATGCAGCTCTATTAAACAAAATTATGGTAGAAAATATTCCTTTGGACTGTCAAAGTAAACCTTGAAACAATATGCAAAGTTATCTTAAGAAATTTATATTCTCTGGGAAATTGAACAGAAGTCATTAGGCATTTCTCAGTTTTCTCCTCTTGCTGTGACATTCATATTCTGCATACAAACCATCTATTATGGGACTTGAATTCAGGTGAATTTGAACAGAAATATATGTACATTACATATGAGCAGAAAATTAGCATTGCCATTTGTTTATATAGATGCGATTAGGGCTCCATCCATATATTTTTTATTAAGAGGTAGACCATCACTCTGCTATTGAGGAAGGCTTCCCAGCCATGCAGCTCTCTTTCATTTAGGTGGAAGTAAATTACGTTCCCCAGATCATACCAAGGCTGAATTTCAGATAATAGCACATCTCCACTATCTTATTTTCCTGTCCTAGCACTTTTCTACCTTATTCTGTTTTACCTTCAGGCCTTGCACAGTAGAATACTCAGAATGTCAAGGAAGCTCCTCCTGTTGTCGTTGGGCCTTTCTGTTCAGGAGATGGAAGCAGAAAGATCAGGAGTTCAAGGTCAGATTTATTTACACAGTGAATTTGAGGTTAGCCTGGTCTATCTATAAAAGATACTTTAAAAATAAACAAATAAACAAATAAAAAATCACACATTTTAGAAATATTGGAGTCATAGTGTTCTAGTTTCTGTTCTGTGCTGTGATAAAATACTCTGAACAACACAACTTAGGGAGGGAAGAGTTTATCTGGCTTATACTTCTATATTATAATCCTTCACTGAGGGAAGTCAGGGCAGGAACTCAAGCAGAAACTTGAAACCATGCAGGAATGCTGCTTGCTGGCTCATACAGGAGCTCATGTTTGCATAGCCTTCTTATCCAGCTCAGGACAACCTGCCTGGGGAGTGCTGCGTCTGTAATGCTTAGGTCTCTCCTGCATCAATTAGCAGTCAAGACAATGCCTCACAGATCTGTCCGCAGGCCAATGCAATCTGGGCAATTGCTCAATTGAGACTTCCTTCCCGGACCACTCTATTCTGTGTCACATTGGCAGTTAAAACTAAGTAGGACAGACGGCTCCATTTGAGATTGATTTTGGATTTGGTTCATGGGAAGAAGTTTGTGATAAGAAAACAGAATTTAGTTATCAGAGCCACATGGCTGGACAGAAATAGAATCTAGGTAGGAGTTCTTGAGATATTAAATCTTAATATAATAACAACAACAACAGCAATAATAATATGCCATTAGTGTGACATGTGGTGGCTCCATGGGTAAAGCCTGGAAGCTGGAGTCTGTTCCCCAGGACTTTCTCAAAAGGAAATAACTCCACAAAGAATCAAACACAATAATAAAATTGAGATAGAAGCGTAAAAGTGGATATCCATTGTCTTGTTAATGAAATATTCTTTGTGGAGGTGTTTCTCCCTTTCACATTTAAATTTGATGCAAGATTTAGGAAAAAATCAAAATTGAAGCTTTCTTCTTCCTTTTCCACAGTTTCACTGAAGCTTGCTTATCACTCTTTGCATATGCACTTAATGACATTGCACAAAGTGCTGGCCAGGTCCATCACCGACATTTATCATCACTTCCAAATACATTCAGTCTCTTTAAACCCCTTATGCATTGTGTGTTCCCTGTCTCAAAGCCCAGGGTAGTGAGTGTAATTATTCTTGATTCGGAACCTTAGATTGCCTGTTTCAGTTTGCAGACTCCCTGGAGTGAGGAGCCTGCTCCTGTACACGATGGAGCCTATTTCACCAGCGTTTCGGAGGCCCATTTCCCAAGGGTCTTCCTTATCTCCAGAAGTCACACTTCTCTGGGACCCTCGGGTGCTCTCTCCCTATCCCTTTTTATTCAGGATCCAGTCCACCATTCTCTTGGTTGTCTCCTTTCTTTCATCTACTTTGTGATCTTTAGTAGAGTTGTGGATGGGGACTTAATCTGTTTTAACCCATGCTGTTTATCATGAGGCAGGAGGTATCAGTGAGTGCAAGTAGAAAAGGAAAGTGATCATTATTGATCTTACTCAGGCTGAAGTACTGAAGAGATAACTAACCAAAACTTGTACTGGCAAGAGTGTCATCAGGAAGATGGCCTAGAAAAAAGCTTCTAAGAAGTGAAACTCCTTACTGAAAACAACAGAAAAATTAGGAAAAGACCTGATGAGTTAGACTTAGGCTTCTGCAGTAAATATTTTTCATATCACTGTGACTAAATAACCAGAAGGCACAGCTTAAGGGAGGTAAGATTTATTTAAGTCCAATGTCTCAGAAGTATCTGTCTATCAGGAGGAGGAGAAGAGTATAGCATAGGGGATCAGTTCACATCACAGAGTATTTGGAAGCAGAGAAAAGGGCCTCCAGGAAGGGCCAGGGCAAGATATAGCCCCTAGTGAGTCACATTCTCCAAATAGGTCCTACCGTCTAATCAATGCCATTGAATAAGGCCATCATATTATGAATCCATCGAAGGAAGAGTATCTCAATTATGTTATAGCCCCCAGGCTGTACACATCTCTGAAGATGCACTCTCACACACACCCAGTGCTTCACTAATCTAGGCATTCTTAGTTCACTTAAATTGACAGATGGGTTCTGGACTATGTACAAAGGTAACTTCAAAACAAATTGGGGGTGAGGTGAGTGGATAATTGGTTGAGATTTCTGCTGTCTGAAAATCCAAAAACTCTAAATAGAAATGTTTTGTTGAAAAACTAAGGAACTCTATGACTGTTTTGGAGATAAGTTTGTAGTATTATCTTTGCCTGCCTTAGTTGGGATGAGTGAGAGTATGGACAGGATGCACTGGGACGGAAGTCCTGCTGCGGCCTCTCTCCTGCCGGCAGTGCTATTCCGTCTCTTTAAATTAGGGTGTCTTTAGAACTGAAATACAGCAACAAGAAAGAACAGAAATTTAAGGGTTTCTGCTTATACCTTGATACAACTTGATGAGAAGCCAGCACTCGTCTTTCTGCTTTGTGAACTGCTTTGTGATGAAGATAGAGCAAAGAATGCAATTTAAAGTTAATTTTAAGTATAAACTATGGAAACAAATGGCTTGGTATTTTATAAGTCGCCTCAATTATGATGTTTCTTCACAGCAATAGAAAAGCAACAAAGATAATATTTTATTCAATGTGTATATTAACTACAAATAGTATGAACCAAGGAGTAGACATAAGATATGTGTGTTCCCAAGACTAAATTAAGTTAAAAATCTCAGAAGAAACTGAAGAGTTTAAATGAAAAACAGATATAAGGAGAATTTCAACATTAATGGTAATGGATGAAAAAAGTAATGAAATAATACTTAATTTGAAAAATCCCTACCATGCCATAGAATGATACTCAGTGTTCTTCCTGGGCGTATAACCAGAAAAAAATACTCTTTTCAAATGCTAGGAAACATCTGTACTGAGCAAGGAAGTGCTTGGCATACTTAATGCTTAACATGAATTTGTTACAAGCATGGCGAATTTCCTGAGAGACAAACAAAAACAAATTTCTTTGAAAAATGTTTGAAGTGTCTTGAAAACTTGTGGAATTTTTCATTAATTTTATTTTCCACAAGTGTATTTTGACAAGCATTTCTTGTATATTCTTTGGGAGTGAAAATGTAATTGCAAATTCACGTCTCTTTAAAGTTGCAGAGTAAAGTCAGTGCTGGAGCAGGCAAAGAGTTAGTGAGTCGGCCATCACCAAGCTGCTGTGCATTAGCACCCAGGGGAACAAACTCAACTTTGTACAGCCACCGTGTTCAAATAAATACAATTCGATCTAACAAACATATAGTGAGGAAACTCAATTTCTGAAGATAAAAAGATAAACCAGATTTGTAGTATTTGTAGCCTCAAGGACTATTGTATATGTGATAACAAAGAATTTTCAAAGCAGAGTACTTCAGAAAAAATAATCTATTTCTCAGCAAAGCATCAATAGAAATTAAATTTCATGATGAAAGACAAAAGACAGGTGCAGATGTGATATAAACAAGACCTTGACCTAGGATATTAATTTATTTATATCTGAGTGACAAGTTGTCTTTTTCTTTTTTCTGTTGAAAGCAAAGTGGATTGCCTGCAGATATGCTTTATGCTCTCAAATGCTTCTGCACTAGAGGTTTTGTAATAAATATTCTGGTGACCCATGACTGGTTGTTTCAAGCAAAGTTATAAACTAAGTAAATTAAAAGCATAAACTTATTTTATAATGCACAATCTGAAGTACAAATAAATACTTGTTATAAAGATATTTATCATACATCACAACATTTATGGTACCAATAATACCAAAGTAAAACAGATTCAATAAAATATTAGATGCACTAGGTATGATGGTGCAAACCATTAATCCCAACACCTAGAAGGCAGAGGCAGGTGTATTTCTCTGAGTTCAAGGCCATACTGGTATACATAGTGAATTTCAGGCCAGCCAGGGACACATAGCAAGTATGTATGTATATATATATATATATATATATATATATATATATATAATGATAAGATGTTCTGAGGGCTCTAAATTATATTTACAAAATATTTAAAGGGCTAGTTACATGCTATGATATGAATATTACTGTAAGCAACATGAAAATTATATAGGCAATGATCTCATTTTTATCCTATGTAGATGAAAAACAGGACGCTAGCACATTAAATAGTCAAGAATTATTATTGCAGAAGTGGTGTGAATGTGCTGGATATTTATTTTATTTTGTGTATTTTCCAAAATATCAACAATGAAGACACAGTATTTTTAGAATCATAATTTTATTAGTGTCCTTTATACCATCTAATGAATTTATCTTAGATGTGCAAATTAAGTCTGTCTAAAGATGGAAAGATATTAAAATAGGAGCCTTAAAACTAATGCAAAGAATACTTTTTTACTAAAGTTGAAAATACAATATAATAGAGTACATGTTATAAACCAGATTGCATTTGAAACATTGCATTTGAAAACGAAGAACTGTCTGGGCTTGGTATAAAAGATCATTTGATTCTATATTTATCATAGTCCTTTTCATTTTGCCTCACACAAATTTGTTTTTTTTTCCAGCTAGAGCAACACACCAAGTCAAGCACCATTTAATACCACTGTCAGACAACAGGTAAGCTGTGTAGCCTTCCCTAAGGCTAATATGGACTTATAAATAGTGTTGATGACATTTATATCAACAGAAATACTTTTATATGCGCAAAAATGTGACTTTTATAGTTCTTCATTAGAAAGAACAAGAATAGGATTTTAAAACGTACAAACAGCTTCAATAAAATAATTCAGTTTTTCAGTGGATTGGAGGAAAAATAAATCCCCAAATTCACAGGGAAACACAAAAGATCCTAGGGAGCTAAAACAACGTTAAGCAAAACAAACACTGCTGGAGATGTCCCTGACTTCAAATTATATTACAGAGCTATAGTGACAATGACTGCATGCCTCTGGGGCCAAATTAGATATGCAGAAGAATGAAGCAGAATGGAGGACTATGAAATAAACCTCCATAGCTTTGGACATCTAATATTTGACAAAAGTGTCAAAAAACGTAACTGGAAAACGGAAGACAAGTGGTGCTGACAGCACTGAATATACACTTATATTAGATCCATATTGTTCTTCCTGCACAAAAAAAAAAAAAAATCGATTCAAAATGGATCAAAGAGTATAATATTAGACCCCACTGCTGGAAGAAAATATGGGGAAGCATTTGAAGATAAAGGCATAGTCAAGGAACTTCTTTTGATAGGCTTTTATTAACATAGAAAGCACCCGAAAGAATTGACTAATGAGCTCACATGAAATTAAAAAAGCTGTGCAGCAAGAGAAATTATCAGTAGAGTGAACAAACTGCATGAAGAAGGGGAGATAATCACTTCCAACTATGATTCCCACAGGGGACTAATACCTAGGATATCTAAAGAACTTCAAAAATTAAACATTTCCCCAAACTTTCAACCAATAACTGAACAGATTGTCTTCCTCAAATTAAAAAAAAAAAACACAAATGAATAATGAATATTGTTATTAAAAAGTGCTTCAATCTTTAATCCTTAGGGAAATGCAAATTAAAATCGAGAGTCCATTTAATCCAAATCAGAATGGTTATCCTCAAGAAAATAAATGAAAATAAATGCTGCTAAGGATGTGGAAGAACTCCTATTCATTTGTCGGTGCGAGTGTAAACTCTGTAGCTACTATGGAAATCTGTATGGAAGTTTCTCAAAAAAATAGAAAATATGACTATCTTAAGACCCAGTGATATCACTCCTGGTATATACCTAAAGTACTTAAAGTCTTAATACTGGGATAGTTACGCATCCATTTTTTTTTTTTATAACAGTTTCTCCATTGTAATTCACTCTGTAGACCAGGCTGGCCTCGAACTCACAGGGATCCACTTGCCTCTACCTCCCGAGTGCTGGGATTAAGGGTGTGCACCACCACCACCTGGTTTATACATCCATTTTTATTACTGTTTTATTTCACATTAGCAAGGAAATGGAATCAGCCTGAATGTCCATCAACAGATGAATGGGTAGGAAAATGTGGACTATATACACATATCTTTATATATATGTGTATATCTTTATAGAATGTATCCATCCATAAAGAAAAATGAAATTATAAAATTTGCAGGAAAAATGGATGGGTTTGGGAATTATTATATTGAGCAAGATGACTCAGACTCAGGGAAAACAAATACTGTATGTTCTTTTCCCATGCATGAATCTTAGTGTTAAAGTTGTACACACATGTATATACATGGGTGTGAGAGTGGGTCTAGATCATGAAGCAAGAAAGGAGGAAAGGAGTGGAAAGGAAGTTTTAAAATAGGGAGTGAGGGGAGTAAAACACATGTGACATGAAAGTGGAAAGGACAAGTTTTGGGACTAGACGGGTACAAGGCAGAGTCGGCGATGGGAGAAACGGGATTAATAAAAACTAATTACATATGAAAATGGCTTAATGGAGCCTATTACTTTGTCCACTATTTAAAAGAATAAACAGAAGGAATGAGTCTACATATGAAGACACAAGATGAACACGCACACAGGAAATCAGACCAACCACAGAAGCAGAGTGTTCTCGGAATAGGGCTTTATGGTTGGAGATTTTTACATGAATTTAGAAAACAAGAGGAAGAATAATGAATGGTTTGGCAAAAGCACACACTGTGAAGCCCACAGCAGGGCAAGCAAAGCACAGAAATAAGACACTTGGCTAAATACCTGTGTCTACACTAGTGGGCAGACGAGGTAGACAGGCACCTGGTTGTGTATGCAGTGCTCCAGACGGAGGGTTTGATAGGAGCTGAGGAGCGTAAGGCAGGTGCCAAAGATTGTA
The DNA here is from genome assembly GCA_026225945.1 of Cricetomys ansorgei. Classification (NCBI taxonomy): domain Eukaryota; kingdom Metazoa; phylum Chordata; class Mammalia; order Rodentia; family Nesomyidae; genus Cricetomys; species Cricetomys ansorgei. The sequence continues at coordinate 3,088,148 of JAMJFZ010001100.1, read as the reverse complement.
AGTGGAAATATTGTTTCTGCCTCTTAAAAAATGATACAATCCCAGGAAACCCATCCTCTCCCAGAATTAATAGATTCGACTGCACGATAAGTATAATAACATTGATTGGCTTCTGGCTGTGGTCTATTCAGTAGTTAGGAATATTCTTGGGAAACCACATAATTTACAAACTTTAAGTGTTCTTATTGTTACTCTAATAATGTCACTTGAAAAATTAGTTAAATAAGCCTTTGGTCAACTTAAAGAATAGATGAAAGAGATGTGATGTCAGCAAAGTCCAGCTTGGGTTTTGCTATGACGGTTGACTGTGGGAGAATGGAGGCCTAAAAGAGCAAAGTACAGAGAAGAGGAAGGAATAGAACTAGAACACAAGCTGCATTTGGTGGGAGAAGACCTGGAAAAGGGACAGAAGGAGATTAAAAGTCACTGGAGCCAGAAGAGAAAAGTCTTAGGAAGGAGACAGTTTGGCGTGAACAAATGCTTTAGATCAACAGGAAAGGGAGAAAACAAGACTCTGAGATTTGGCAGTGACTTTGCTGGTGAGGTAATATTTACAGAAAAGCTTAGTGAGCGGTGTAGACAGAAAGTAGCATGGGGGGAAAGTAAGCCTTGAACAACGTAACATGGAGGACCCAAGTATAAGCTCTCCTCTAAGTGCTCAGAGGGATACAGAGGGAGAGGAGAGAGAGAAAGGCAGGGATGAGGAACAAATTACTTAGAGCAACCAGAGCACTTTAGCACACAGGTAGATGGAAGAAGAAGCCAACATGGAGGACGACACTGACAGTAGTAGCTATGAGAGATGCCATGCACCATGCTCTTTACCAGTCAGATGAGGTCACAGCTGGTGCTGGACACTATCAAGGACATTATTTTCTTCCAGATTATCAATGAAAGAAGGGAAAGTTCGTAAAGACAGACAGACAAACTTTATGTAAAATAGAGAAAGCTTAAGCCTTTTCATTATGGCAAGCTTACTCTTACAGAGGCACAGACTGTATAAGGGGTCAAAGTGGGAAAAGCCGGAAAGGAGACTGCTTCAGGGGTCAGCTGGAGATAAACAGAAGTGTCCCCAAGAGAAAACTAAATGGACCTGGTGTCTTTAGAGTTAAGTCAGTTTCAAATTTGACAACAGAAGATATATGTTAATGCTTCTAGGTGTGTCTACAGTGGCCTTTACTGTAGTCTTTATCACTAACTTGAAGCACAAAAGTACAATGAGAACCAGTTGTTCAATAGTACTCAACTGGCCTGTAGCATATCTGTGGGTTCCAAAGTAGTTTCTTTTACTGAGTTTGGTGTTTTTAGCCAAGTCTGGTTGTATATCACATCAATGACTGTGCCAGGCATTTTTCTGGGTTGTGCTTCCAAATGTATTCAGGCCGGCATTGGAAATCCACAGCTCATCAGGAACACTGGAGATACTTCTCTGCCATGAAATTATGTTATTTTTCTAAAGTGAAATTCCTCTATTTTAGGTAATGAATACTGAATTCATTACCTAAAAGAGAGTAGAAAATTACTGCACAAATGCAGCTGTAGTTGTGCCTTAAAATGTCCTTAGTTATCCCAGTCAACTTTAATGCATTAATAATAGAGTTTGAGTCACCAATAATGTGTCAGTGTCACATTAAAGAAAAATCAAAGTACTCCCTCTTGGTGTTGTTTAACCAAGACTGAGCCCCGACTGGAACTCTTTATTTCACCTTCCCTGTGTCTTCTGTCTTTTTGTCTGTCTGTAATATAGATCTGAATCTGTGCTTCCTGAAGGCTGTCTTGTGAATCTGTCCCTGTGTCTGTCCCTAACAAAAGTTTCTGCTCTGTATTCACTGTGCCACACTAACACATCACATGGGGGAAGGGATGAGGAATATTTCACAGAAATCTTTAAAAAGAGGTTAAGTCACTGAGCACTGCTGACCCCAATTGACCCTGAATACAAACAGTAACACAAGCATTGTTTTCAAGTAATATCCTTATATTGTATCCACATTTAGGGTAGATATTTATTTTTATAAAACTGTTTTAAGTCAATTTTCTGTTTCCAATGCATACAATTATCAGAACAAGCAAACCTTCATTACTCTGGGGCAGCGTGGAGGAGTACATAATTTAAAAACACAGCTAATCTGAGCTTAGGTTGTAAAAGTCGATTATTTGGTAAATCTAAGGCAAGAGAAGTTGATGGTTATACTGTTCTGTTTTAAGGCAGGCAAATAAACAGTCTGAGTTCACAGGAGGGCTGCAGTCTCAAGTCTTAAATGACCTGAAGGTACCTTATTAACTTTTGCTGTGAGGTCCAAGAAAAAGTCTAGTCTTTTTGAATGTAGGAGATATATACATTTTTTTTTTACCATAATGCATTGGCGCGAGTTATCTTTGAATTTTATGTTAACATTTTAGTCTTCAAACTAGTTTGTGGGAAACTGAAAAGTGGCTAGTTTGTTTTATCATTCTACGTTGAGCTTTTTCAGAAAGTGTTGCTCGCATGTGTATCTTGTTTTCCTAGATTGTGTACTCATGCTCTAGGCTTGGGAAATAAGCTATGGCTTCTTCGCCAACTAAGTGTCTTTTTACCTCTCAAAGATAATTTCCTTGTAGCCTTCAAAGCAAACATCTGTTTTATAGAAATGCTGCCCCATTGTCTGAGAATCTGCATGGGAGTTTCTGTGTATACTTCACACCACAGTTCAATAATATCCTATCATATTTTTATGCTTTGCAGCCTCTCTCCACTTTAATCAGAGTTGGCATTTCTGTCCTTCGAGTGGTTACTACACGTCCTAGTTTAGCTCTCCCTGAATGCTACTGAAGTTATGTGTTTAATATTTGAATAACAGTCAGTGAGCTCTTAGGAACAAAATGGTTGATGTCTTATACATCTTCCCACCACTATGTTTAGTCAGTTCACTATTGACATACCATATACTTGACTGGAAGCTGTAGCAGACAGGTTCTTCAGGATAGTTCATGAGAAAATAATTTTGTTGCCTTAAATAAATATGCAAGAAATTCTGAGTGACTTCATGTGGTTAAAACTCAAGATCATATAGAAGGTCATAATTTTACTTAACCAGTGTTTCCAATAAATTTTGATCAGAAACTAACTGTTAATATTGCAAAGAGCTAAAGCAAGACTGGGTGAAATTTTTCTATCAAGGTCAAATAGATGTCCATTAAAATATAAACTGACATTGAAAATGTATATATTCACAGTGGAACATTATTGAACCACGAAAGATGGAGATGCTATCATTCATAACAACATGTGTGAATCTGGAGGATATAATGTTTAGCATAAAAGGACAAATACTCTGTGACTTCACTTACAGGTGCATTATAAGAATGCTTATCTCATAAAAACTGAGCATAGAATGGAAGTTGGGGGTGGGTGGGAGGAGGAATGGGGAAAGACTGATTAATACACAAAGGAAGGAAAACTTCTAGATAGAGCCTATATCAAGTTAATTTGTCCAAAAGAAAATTAATTGTTAATTTCATTTATAAATTTATGCTCCTCAGTGTCAGTGAACACATTTTGATTTTTTCTTTAGATGCATAACATTTAAGTATTTATGACCAGTTTAAAAACACATTTAAATAAAAAACATTTTATTTATGTATGTAAATGTTTTACCTGCGTGTATATCTGTCATCACGTGTATGCAGTGTCTACAGAGGCAGAAGATCCTCTGGATTTGGAGTCACAGACAGTTGTGAGCTGCCATGCGGTGCTGGGAATTGAACCTGAGTCCTCTGGAGGAGCAGCTAGTATTCTTTCATTTATTCATCTATCTATCTATCTATCTATCTATCTATCTATCTATCTATCTATCTATCATCTATCTTATCTATCATGTATATATGTATGTATGTATGTATGTATCTATCTATCTAATTGTTCTTATCTCATATGATACATCCTGACCTCCCTCCTCCCCTCTCTCCACTCCTCCTATCTCCCTCTATCTCCCCTCTCCCACAGATCTACCCCTATGACTCCCTGCATTTCTCTTCAGGAAAGACCAGTCCTCCCAGGGTTACAGCTCAAACAGAGCATAACAAGATGGGTCAAGCATAATAAAATGCACTAATCCTACATCAGTTGTTGTTGGTTGTCGTGTGTGTGTGTGTGTGTGTGTGTGTGTCCCTTCTATTGGTTTTGATGGGCTGAGGTTATTTATTTCTTGTGTTTTCATGTGATCTTTCCATTCTTTCCTGGTAATCACTTTGTGGTATGAATTTTTCTTTTAGCACTGCTTTCATGGCCTCTCAGTCCTGTAGTGACCCCCCCTTGCAGTCCTAGAGGCTGGCATGGTCTCTGGTCCATCTGGGAACTTCAGTTTTGGTTGGGTGGTGGAACAAGGTGCCAACAAGGAGAGGAAGGAGGATCAGAGAGAGGGAGGGAGGGCTCTAAGAGAGTGGAGGCATTCCATCTGTGGGCAGGTAGTCTACCTGGAGTTATGGAGGCTGGGTTGGCCTCTGATCCAAGCAGGGAGTCTTAGCTTGAGTTAGGGAGTGGGGTGGGGCAATGGGGTGCATGGAGGAGAGGGAGAATTGGAGAAAGGAAGGGGACACTAAGAGAGTGGAGGGATTCTGTGGGAGGGCTGACAGCCTACCTGGAGTTGAAGAGTGTAGCTAGTATTTTTAGTCACCAAGCCATCTCTTCAAGCCTTTAAACACACTTTAATTTTTAAAAGATTAATTCGTTATTTTCTGAGTATTAATGTTTTGCCTGCATGTATTTATACATGCACCATGTGTGATCCTCATCGTTGAGGAGGTCTGAAGATGGCATCAGATCCTGTGAGACTTCAGTTATGGATACAGTTCAGCACTGTAATATGGATGCTGAGACTCGAACCTGCATCTTCTGCAAGAGCAACAAATGCTCTTAGCCACTGAGTCAACTCTTAGCCTCTTATCCATATTTCAATTACAATATAATTACATCATTTCCTTTTTTCTTCCTTCCCTCTAGACCCTCCCATGTCCACTTCTTTCAACCTCTACCATTTAACTCCCTCTCAAAGTGATGACCTCTTTTCTTTGGGGGGGAAAAATATATATATATATATCCTGCTGACTCTGTCTTTCTTTTTGTGTATATAGTTTATACACTTTATATTATATTATACACTATGTATATATATACACTATATATTATATTATAGTTTATACCACTTTATATTAGATAACCAATCATGGAGAAGCTACTTCTCCTTTTCTCTGAAGTTGTTAGTTTACAGAATTTGTTTTTTTTTTGCCTAGGGTAGGACCCTGTGAGATTTTTTTCCCCCTTCTGAGCTAGCATGTCTATGGTGGTTTGAATAAGAATGGCCCCCAGAGGCTCATACATTTGAATGTTTGACCATTAGGGAGTGGTGCTACTTGACAGGGATTAGGAGGCGTGATCTTTTTGGAGTAGGTGTGGCCTTGTTAGAGGAACTGTGTCACTGGGGGTGGGCTTTGGGGTCTCGAATGCTCAAGCCAGTCCCAGTGTCTCTCTCTTCCTGTGGATCTGGATGTGGAACTCTCAGCTACTTCTCCAGCATCATGTCTGCCTGCATGCTGCCATGCTTCCCAACACGATGACAATGCACTAAAACTGAATTGTAAGCAAGCCCCAATTAAATACTGTCCTTTCTAAGAGTTGCCATGGTCATGGTGTCTCTTCACAGCAGTAGGACACTGACTAAGACAGAAGTTGATACCAGAGACTGGGATATTGCTGTGACAGGCCTGATCATGTATCTAGTTGGTGGAATGTGGACTTTGGATTAGGAAAGAAGTTGAACACTTTAAGTGGGCCTTAATGGGCTTAATTGATTTAGACAACGTCTATGGATACTTCATTTCCCACATCTTGTTTATGCAGCCATTTCTAAGAGAAGCAGTCTCACCACACACCTCCCAGTATCCTGGCTCTGAGCATCATTCTGCCTATGATCAGTTTTGAATCCTTAAGGCAAGTTATTATTGAGTTGAAGTCAACATTCTTGATGCCTTTAATATATATGGTTTTACGTATACATCAAGCCTCTGTTCTAAATAATTTTTCAGGTCTTCGATTGACTTTTTCCATTTATCCTACAACTTTGTTACAATGTGAAAACTACACAGCTACAAATTTACCAAACAACATAAAAGCCAAATATGAACACCCAACTCCAAAGAGGTATGAATTGTAGTTTTTAACCTCATGCAGAAATATCACAAAATTAGACTATGTCTAAGTAATAGGATTGTTAGTGGAATATATAGCTAGTTCTGATATATCTATAAAAATAATTCAATTTTCCACTAGTTTTATTATATGAGGAAATATTAATGCAATGACAATTGTCAATTAGAGGTACTACTGGCCGCAGTAATAATCAGTTAGGTATCAGAGACCTTTAATGGAACGGTGAAAACAGGTTGCTTTTCTAGCATTCACAATGAATTCACGCAGACTTTGCTAGTCTTTGCTGTGCCCTATACTACTGATGAAGGCAGGAGGTGTAAGACAATTTGTTTGCCCTTGACAAGCAGACCTCGGACCTTTCCTTCTTTCCATACTTTGCTTAATTCAGACTGGGGTTCACTAGCCTCAGCTCCCGAGTACTGAGTTCTCTTCCCAGTTACCAGGACTTATATTTGTTCTCAAATTAGTATTTTGTGAGAGGTTTGTTTTGACACTGGCAAATGGTATTTAACATGTAAAGTTTTACCAAGAGAACATTACTCCTCCCAGAACCATGAAAAAGATCACCTTAAAGAAACACTCCTTGAAAAAATATACCAATTTTCTACCTTCTTCCTGTCTGAGAGAGCCTAAAAATAGAGGCTTCAAAGAGTAGGAAACAAAAGAAACGACATGCACCTGTTTTATACACATTTATTTACATAAATCTCAACTTCCTTTTTTCCTAGGACAGCACAAGTGTCGAAAAAAAAAAAAACCCTGCCTTTCTACCTCCTTTTAATACACTCTGCTTGTCTAATGAAAACCATCAACAGAATATGATATTTCCCATGTTGCAGCAGCAACATATTCTGTAATAAATTTTGGGAAGGATTGATAGCATAATTTTTTTTTGTATTTTCTACATATTATTGCACAAACCCTCATTTATTCTAAGCAGGTATCAAAATCCAGAAGGGATGTTTACAAGAGCGATGGGAAGCAAATGAAGTTGAGATTGGGTTCACTTTCTATTGTAATTCTCCAGAAAATTTAGTTTTTGGTTTTTTGAGGATCTGTATTGCAGTTAATTGGAGAAATAATGATGCAATATAGAGGCTTTTCCTTCAAAATGGCCACAGCACAAATGAGAAATAGGGCAGGTGATGTGTGAATGGTCAAACAAAATCCAGCATAAGCCTAGTCTCGGTGTACACTGTAAGTCCTTCCTTTATCCCTATTTAATAAACCAGTGGATATACGTATTAGGAGGGATCATTTTAAGTGAATTTAATTTGTAAGAACAGACTAGCTTAATAAATGGAGCTGAGTCTAGTATAAATTAGTAATCTACTAGTGAAGTTTTCTGGCATGACAGATCAGTTTCTGGCTCATCACCATGTTCTCATGTCTACATACAAGCCATGTGTAAATTCAACATATAGTGCTTTTTGGTAAAGTATGGACACCCAGGAATGTCTCCGGTGGGTCTGTATCCCAGTGTCTCACAAAAGAAACTTCAACAGTTCTTCGGTTGGCTAGGAAGCCTTAGCCAGTAGGAGTCTCAGAAGTTTTCAAGTGAATTTACATGTCAGCCAATGTAGAAGCATCACTGGTGGCTCAAGGAGGAAGTCCAGTGAAGGGAGGATCCCTGGCAGCATCTGGATTTGTTTCTGTGGACTGTTCAGAAGCAACTGGGGGTAGTCGGTGGTGGCCCGGTGGGGAGCTATTTGAGAGCAAGAGCATATTCGACAAACTGTTGTAAATAATTTGGAAGAGATACAGACCGAGTACAGTGGGTGATCCAGGAGTGAAGAGGGAACTAGCTGCAAGGAGCAACGGAAGTGTAATAACCAAGACAGCACTGTGTGATAGATACAAGGATTGCGAGTTCAGAGATGGTGCTGGCTCGGTGGGCGGAAGCCAAGCACTTTGGTTCAAATGTGATGGAGGATCAACGGGAAGCAACGCCAAAGGGTTTCTTGAGGGAAGTGTTACAAAAAGAAAGGCAAAGCACGGATAAAGGCTTTGGCTTCCCACACTAAAGGCTTTGGCTTCCCACACTAATTACCTGAATTTCATTCATGTTCTCCTTGAGTATTAGAAGGAGAGAAATGACTCCTGCATGCTGTTTTCAGACTCCACACGTAAGGGGTAGCACATGTGTGTCCATACACAAAAGAAATAAAAGCATAAAGACACAAAGAAGATGGGGGTAAAATGTCCCGGAAAAAAAAAGAGAGAAGACCTGAAAGTAGAGCATCATATTTGTTATCACTAAAAATGGCAAACTGAGGACATTGAAGAGGAGAGCTGTGGCCAGTTGGGGCAGGGGCTGGTGGCCTTGTACCAGGTGAGAGCTATCCACCAGGTGAGATCTTAGGCCTCGATACCAAGGTTGCTCCCCTCCCCCAGATGCTGTTTGTTTAAATGCAGTGGTGTATTTATTCTTATCATTCAGTGGTCATGCTCCACCACATCTATCCAGTCAAACAGCGTTCCTGTGTCTACCTTCTATAGTCAAAGTTGACCTTGTACATTGAATTTTATTTTAAAGCTGGCCACTAGAGGGCATTGCTTTATTTCAATAAAAGGACGTAATATTTAAGAAACGGAAACGTCTGTCTTCTTAGTTTGAAGAAGGGGACCTGTCTGGTATAAAGAAAATCTTGGTCACACAATATTGTAATTCTAATTTCACTTCTCAGTTGTTTCACTATTTTTCTGTTTTCTTTTTTTCCCCTTTTTTTCTTCTCAGACAGGGTCTTACTATATAGCCCAGACTAGACTGAATCTTACTATGTATCTCAGGCTAGCCTTGTAATGATGATCTTTCTGCCTCAGCTTACCAAATACTAGAGTTACAGATGTACACCTGTCTATGCTTTACTCTGTTGCCTTCCTCTTCCTCAGGCCTTTCTAGATGCCATTCTTACACCATAATATGTGAATTTAACGAAATGGTATATATACATGTTTAGTTTTTATCAGTATCTGTCACAGAACAAGAGCAAAACCCAAACAAGAAGACACAGGAGTGAGTGGGGACTTTGTGGGAAGAAGGGAGGTTGAGGGACAGACAAGTATGTAAGAGAAGGTAGAGAGATGAGTGTGAGCAGGATGCATGGTAGGCATGCCTGAAGTCATCAAAGAACAAGCTTACAATAAAGAAAAACAGAATACATCATTTGTCTTCTGCCTCAATTAATTCATACACACACATGTATTTTCACATATATGTGGTGATTATATAAATGTTGGTGTGGGAACAGATTATAAATGCAATATAGCTTGGATCTTATTAATATGAAACAGTGGATGACAATCTTGCTAATATATGCATGGTTGATTGATTTGGCCTCCTCTGGCTTACATCACACCATGCTGGCATCTGAGAAACTTCAGTATTCTTCTAACTGGTAGTCAACTACTTTTGTTATACAGTTGATCAAGAACAAATGATGCTAAGAGTTTGAATCTGAGAGCCTAAAGACAGCATCTCTGGAATAATATATCTACTGTGTTCTGATCAGGCACGCCTCAGACCACTGAGTTCATGCATGCATAATATAGTATCTGCCATACATTTATCTATTATATGTGGCAATGGGCTATCCAGGTCTCCATCTGCAAATGGAAAGTCGATACATTCCAGTTTTAAAAACTATAGAGTAGGACATTGAATTGCTGAACTCAACTTTGTTCCTCGGGGCAGTTTTGAAATAAATTATATGAGCATACCTGACTTGCTCAGATGGAGTAGTATCTCTTAATTCCTTCATATTAAAAATAACTTTGTTTACAGTACATGACATTGTATGTCAAAATTATAACTTTGTATGTTAAACTGAGGGCATTATTCACTAACTAATCAGGTGAAAAGAAAACAAATTGTTTTTGCTTTTTCTATTTTAAAATATATTATTCATCTTCTACATTTAAATCCTAGCAAAGCAAGGTCACTTGTAAAGATGACCTTGTTGGAGGGGATGGTGAGGTTTCCTAAGGCCCACATAGTGTCACTGTTATTTAAAGATAATTTAAGATATGTGTCTCAGATTCTCATCAACCCTCTCTTTATCTGCCATACAATTAAACTCTCCAATATGATTCACTTTCAGGCACCATTCATGTCTGGGGTGTGTTACTAATAGGGCAGGCATATTTAATACTGGGAATTGGCAATGAATTCTTTTTTTTTTTTTTGTTCCTATTTGTGTCTGCAGAAGCCTTAGGGTCTTCCATCATTATCTGTCACAAACCCAGTCTGATGCTAGGAGACATTTTAGATTAGTGTGCTTATCGGTCTAAGTTTCATCTTGCTGAGATTTTAATTCAGCGACATTCATCATCTTTAGCTCTTTGTGATCAGTGATAACTCGGCTTCATTGCTACTTGTAATTTTCAGTTTAGTTTAGTAGAATGCTGTTTAAAAATACTTGACGCTCTAACAAATACCTTTTGTTAATAAACTAGCAAAATGGCTTATAGGGTAAAGGAACTTGCTCTACAAACCTGTTGACCTAAGTTCTTATATTTTTAAAATTACATTTATTTATTTGTGTGTTTTGTGTGTGCATGTGTGCATATGTGTCAGATGTCAAAGGACAACTACCAGCATCAATTCTCTCTTCCTATCATGCAGATCCTGGGGATAGAACTTAGGTCATCAGGCTTGGCTACAAGGGCCTTTACCTGCTGAGCCAATCTGCTAGCCTGGTTAAATTATTTCATAAGACCCTTAAGTTGAATGTTTCCATAGAGCATACAGTTGTATCAGATAGTAGAACATTGAAGTGACTGTTTAGTAACAGTAGTATTTCTTACTACTTTGCAGTTAGTGTGAGTAGTTCACAGAGAAGCACCATGGTCACAAACAAGCAGCTCTACAGTGGGTAGAGGGGCAGTCACTCCATTGTGATGGTCCTGTCTGTTTCTCTTTAGCTCTGTAACCTAGTTCCCAAATCAATTTGCTAATTAGGCTTCAGAGAAATGAAGGGAGTCTAATTTCTCAATTACATTTTTCCTTAACTAAAGGCTAGAAATTCATCAATATTAGTGGACTCTAAAATCATTTGCATCTCTTATCCAATCTTCTGCCTGTCTGTGGTTTTATCATCTATTTACAACACATTTAACTTTAAGAGAAGATGCACGTGCCTGAAAAAGAAAATTATTTTCATTAGAGCCAGTTAGAGATGATAACGAAACAAATAAGGCGTTTTTAATGGAGCACAATTTCCTTAATCAAATCTACTACCCCAAATATTCTGTCTGTAATGTCAAGATAAGATTCCAAAGGCAGTAACTGGTCACAGATTAAGTCTTATTATTAATTTTTGTCTTGAACTTATCTATGTGGTCAGTTCTTTGTTGCTCATGATATTAGGCAGAATTTGATATGAAAAATGAAAGACTTTGAGATGCATCTTCTGCCCTCATTTCTTAACTCCATCACTGAGCTCCCTTTGAGTCAAGGCCATTGGCAGGGGCAGAGCAGTAGGAAGAGAGCAAAGAAAAATTATAAATATTTCCATGTGCAAAGGTATGTGGCCCTGCATGCCTGGGAACTGTGAGTAGCAGGAATGGCCAATCACTGAGCTGTTCCAGTGTGATCTATAAGGCTGTATTCAGATAGTCTTTAGACAGAATGCATGTATGAGGGGCAATGTTGAATTGCCATATGTAAGTAATGACATTGTCTATTTATACAAATACTTTAATTTTCAAGATCCACTCATATGCCTTTCTTAGGTGCTTTCATGGCTATATAAGAAACAGCTGTGCTATATGAGTTACATTCTCTGCCTTTGAATAGTCCAAGAGTCAGGCAGGTTAAAAGATGTTCTCATAGCCATCAATAGGTGATGAAAACAGTACCAAAATCCCACCTTACCCTTACTGTAACTACTTCCTTTCTCAGTGGCCATTTCCTTGTGTCCGAGCACGGGTGTTCAGAATGCACCACATTGATTCTTTCCACTGCCCTTTGAGGGAAATATTGTTCTATTGTGCTTTATCCCCCAGTAGCCCTGCAAAGTTACAAGTTCATAGAGCAGAGTTTATAACTGCCAGTTATAAACTTAGTATTGCTTTTCAAATGCCTAGTTCACAATTTTAACTTCCTTTACTTTGAGATCAATCTCTTATTCCTAAGCTTTTGTGCTCATTTCTATGACTCAACAACAAATCTAGAGCTCAATTAAATACATACCTAGTTTGTTCAATGGCATTAGAAGACCTACACACTATAATATACTGTGGAGATAAATTATGTACTCCAGAATGCACCAATGACACAGTGTCCTTGACAAAGACTAGAGTTCCTGGAGTGGTATACAGAACAGAAACACATTGGCTATATGCCAAAGTGTGTACAATATGGTTTCTTAGGGTTTTAGGTCTCAAATAAATATGTGTTAGACTTAAAAATATTTTTGTTTGCTTCTGTGTTTGTTTAGGTGACAGGGCACATCAAGGATATATGAGATGATGTCCTCTGTTCAGGGTAGGATCTGAAATTGAAACTCCGTAATATTGTTTCATACAACTTAGAGCCAAACTATAGCATTTATGGATACTAACAACAATAAAACAAGCATTCTGAAGATATATTTCCCTAAGGATTCCTGAATATGGTATCAGAAACATTTACACTCTGGGTTATAGTAACAGAAAGATTTGAATTTGAATTTTTCCTGTGATCCAAAATAAGTTACTTAGGTTCTTAAAATTCTAAGGTTGTTTTAAATTAGTATGTGCTGTGGTGATTTGTTATGTGGTAATGATGCATAGATTTTTTTCTGAACTTTTTGGTGACCATATGATTTTTATTTTTGAAGTGAATAAAAATTTCTGCTATTAATAACAGCCAAGAAGCATATGTTTTTGAAAAAAGACCAATTTCTCTAAAACAAGTGAACTACCCATTATCCATCTGTTTCAAACTTTCTTATTTTAGAAATTTATATTTTTAGTTTAGTCTGATAAACTTTGCACCTTGATCAGCGTAGGAAAGGCTTACTGGGCTTGACATTTGGCCGTGAATATAAAAACATAACAGAACAAGTTAAGATGGGCTTAATCCATGATGAATCACAGACAACTGAAGACATACACTTTGAGGATTTTAAGAAACAATGCTCACTTGAAATTGACTTCCAGCAAAAGAAAATGGAGAGCTAATATGTGGGCAGTTGCTCCTCTTCATCTATAGGCTTTGGATGCCCCCTCTACTCTTGTTTGTAATGTTCTACTAACATCGTTACATGCAGATGTGGCTTTTGTCATCTCCTCATATTCTTGTTGTATCATCTATAAAGTCTAGTCCGAGATTTCTATCTAAACACAACAGCTCAAATACGAATGGCAAAACCAGCACAACCATTTCAATCACAATCAAATGATATCTTTAAAAGTTCCATGTTATCATATTAGAAATAGCTATTCCTATAAGAATTGACATCAGGTCACACAAGATAATTGTATTCAAAGCTTTTGAGAAATCATCTCTCATTTCTCAGTGTACCCTTTTCATTATGCTCATCATTCTGTTTACCTTCCCATACTGGCTAATGCCATGACCATTTTGTAGAAAGCTGTGGCTGCTGATCCCACAAGTGAGCTCAGATCTTCTTCCTCGTTTCAGAATTGTTTCCATTCCACATTTATTTATTTTCTCTTAAAGTGCATGTGCCCATTATGTCTCATCTGACCTATGACAGTGAATTTTCAAGAAATCTTTGGCTCCAATCACTACCATTCTGGTTCATCCTAAACCTTGATAGCAACATTCATATTCTTAAAATCACAACTTGTAGATTTCCTCTTTAAAAATTTTTATATTCAACATAAGATAAATACAGTTTGCCAACACCAAATATAAATGTGGATTTGTGTATCAGTGCTTATTAAACTAAACAGTGTCTTCTGGATGTTACCACACCAGTGAAATAGGTAATCCCAGTAGAATTGAGGATCAAGCTGAAAGTCAAATAAGAATGCTTTAATTGAAGTCCATTATGAAGTAGTAATCCAGTAATTATTAACTTAGAACATTTAAATGCAGACTGTCAGACTTTCAGTTTTTCTCTATCTTCAACTACCTGTTCATCCAGATATACTACACTGAAATAGGATAAACAAGAGGGAAAAATTCAGACAAGAATGATTCATTTTATTATTTTTAAACGTTTTGAGCAGGATGTGTCTATAGGTATAACTGGGCTTCAGGGTAAATGAGCTTTATTTTTTGAGCTTCATTTTTTAATTTTAAGTTTAATTTTTTTTGTAATTTGTGTTTGTCTTCAGTGTCTGTTAACACACAACTACTAGCTTATGGTATCTTGCCAACCTAAATATGTCACTAACTACTAAGTCCTGTATATAATTAGATTTATTTTTATATAAGCTTGTTAAAATTCTTTCCCAGCTCCATTACAACAAAGGTTCTTTAGTTTCTATCCTAGAAGACATTGGTGAACGCCAAGTGTCCCATAGGGCATTTTTGCATTTGTATATTACTAGAAATGTTTCAGGGTTCACCATTGCCTTTAGTATTGCTTTGATAATAAAATAATATGTTTGCAACTTTAATAAAATCTATATTGAATTAAATTAACACCAATCTTTATATTTTATTGGTGAAGATAATATGTTTTGGAAAAATATAGGAAGAATGTGGTGTTGTTTTAAGAGTTCAAGCTAAAAGTGTTTGAAAATGAATTAGATGATTCCTTATCATCTTAATTTGGAGGAAGGCTGTGCTTATTGTTCCTTAGGATGGAGGAAAGGGCTTTCTGATCTGCAGTCACTCTCAGATCCCGTCTAGGGGTACAGTGGCCTTTGAGTTTCTTTTTGGAAGCCCTCCATTTGGGAAGCCATTCAGCTATAATTTTCATACCAGACCAGATGGGAAAGGCATTCTTCAGCCTGTGCATCTTCCTCGTAAGGTTTTTAGCAAACAGTGAAAGTCAACTTTGTCTCTATCCCTTATAAGTTTTATTTGCCAAAGCAAAATTTACTATCACAAACATTTCTAATGCTTTACCCTAGGAGACGCATTATTTGCTCAGAGCTCTCAGAATTTCCAGTTCCATTAAGTTTTGAAAGTCTGTATCTGCCTCTTTTGAAAACATTCCCTTTTCTCTATATCAAGTAAGTAGTTGTACTTGAATTTTGTTTTCTTGACTTTTAAGTCAAGGAAAAAATGGGATGTTCAGTCAGCTGTCGGAACTCAGTGACAATCAGAGTGCCTTTTGCTCTACTGGAGTTTAAGAAGCAGTTTGCAGCTGGAACAGAGATGCTTTTACAGGTTATATCAGATGCTGATGTCAGGTTGCAATCTGTAATAATGGTGTTGATAATGAGAGCAGAGGTTGCTTCTGCAATGGGAAGAAATTTAGATGCCAGTTTCTTTTGGGGTTGGTGCAACATTTGGCATAAAAGACTCTAGGATGTAATTGGGGAAGGTGGGTTGGTGCTTGTCAACAAGTGCTCTGTCTGTAAAAGACCATGGAATTGCAAAGTAGTCTCTGGAAAGGGTGGGACTACTATGGAGAGGAGAGAAGTGTTCTTTACTGCATTTGTTTAGCGAGGTCTATATTTTGGAAAGCACAGTGAGTCCTATGTTGGTGATCCTACGTTGGCACAGACAAAACAAACTTATGACTCGAAAATGAGATGGTAAAAGAGGGAACATCAAAATAGAATTGCCTTGGATTAATGACTTACAAGGAACAAGAAGTTAGTCCACTGGGATTACTAGAGTTTTTTCCCTTGAATCTTATTTTTCATGATTGAAGTTAAAGGCTATTCCTAAGTGACTTCTTTTCTTTTCTCCCTTTTCCTGTTTCTAAATTAGCAATGAAATATGTGTTGTGAAAGATGCAAATATTTGATTCAGGGAATCAGATATTCATGATGTTTACAACAAATAATATTTTCATGCTACATTTAGGTGTAATAGTTAAGTTTTTACAGGGTTGCACTACCACAATACTCTGGGAGTTAGCAGTAGATACATATTTTAATGCCTGGGATGATAATTAAAAGAACAAAGATCATTATAATGTTTGGATAAAACAGATATAGCCTTAGAGGTCTGCATCAGGGCTGGGGATATATTTAAGTGGTGGATTGCAAAAAATTAAAAAAACATAAAGTTAATAAAGAAAAGGTGCATGGCCTGACTATATACCATTGCCTAGTAAAGTTTGAGTTAAGGGTTGGGTTGCATTTTAGTAATCATTTAAAAATGTGTGAATTTGATATTGCATTGGTCAACACAAGGTTGTTGAACAGGTTAGAATTTTCAAAGACACATGAATACTCACTCAAAGGATCTCAAAGACACACTCATACACCTTTGATTTTTATGTTGTACATGGACCTGTAGTGTCCCTACTCAGTAGCTGTCTGCCTTGTTTCCGTCACTTCTATGACACGTCTAGTTAAAATCAGTTGTTCCTTCTCCAATCATTCCATGGAAGCTTTCTGCCCCAAATTCTAGTTCTTCATGTGTATCTGTCTCTTTCCTTCATAGATGCTAAGTTTTATTGGTAAGAAATCTCACTCCAGTTTGTGTTACATATCCTTGTATAACAAATAGCATATGCCTTATGCATAATGGGCCCTAGATAAATATTTGTTGAATGATGAACATAAAGGAAAATGACACAATTAATCAACTGGATGGAAATCACATTAAAACTGTGGAAGGCCCTGACTGGAAATAATTCTCTCGTCATCTTGCTCATGAAATGATGTTTAGTGTGCCCCTAGGTATAGATGATATTATATTGAGTCACTGAGTTCAATTAGTACATTAATTCCATCCTAATTTGGTAAAATGTGTCCAAGAGATGTCTTAACTCCTGATTGGAATTGAATAACTCTAGCATTTTATTAAGAGGTATGTTGGACTCACATCTTCCTTTAAAGGGAAGAGCTTTATAGTCTTGTAAGTGGCTTGTTCCGTGTGCTCCAAATCCCTGGAAAGACAGTGCACTGAAGAGGTCATCCTGGCATGGGTGCAGCACACTTCAGAAATAAGGGAGTTACAAGGGGAGCATGAAGGGGATGTCAGAAATCTTCAGAATGGTAACAATTGAGAACTTTGGAGGTGGCTCTCCTGTTGCACCACAAAGTCTGAAGTTTAATGGATTTTACCCTGAAGCTGAGAGTCAAAATAAACTTCTTAAGTTGAAACAACAACAACAACAACCAATAAAGAAATGTGGAAACTTTAATTTAAAAACAATTGCATGAGTCCTCTATCAGGTGGGTAAGTTTATTTCCTCGTTTTGAGGTACTTAAATGTAAAGGGGAATCTGAAAAGGAAAGAAGTAACTTAATGTAGATTCTTTCTCACTCAAACATTCCTCCATTTACTAATGCTGCTGTGTCCTCTTTCTGTCACCGCCAGTCTGATAGGAAAGCTCTAGAAGGTAGAATGCAATTTACTTCCCCAGATCCATTGGCTTTTTTCCCTCCCCTGAACTGTACTCCTGGCTGGCATGGAGACACCTCCTTGGCAAAACCACAGATCATTTGAAGCTCTTGCTTCATCATCTTGAGTTATACTTCACTGTTTGTTCTTCTGCCACATCTGCAGTGGCAAACTCTGGGATGTAAGGACGGCTAACTTTGACCGAGTGTCTATGAATCAAAGGCTGACCTAACACATTACCTATAGTCCCTTATGAACTCGTCTAGCACCAACAGACACTCAGTCACCCGGACCCACAGTAGAGTTAGGGTTTAGCCTCTGCCATTTGGCTTTAGGTCCAGTGCACATGGTCCAACTGTGAGTTGTCTTTGTGTAACTTAAGGTTCCTCACCACTTCTTCCAATCCGCTGCTTCTTCTCATAGCCTGCAGTAGAGGCTCTGCCTCCTCTGCTTCTTCCTTTCTTTCTGGTCCTCTCCTTTCTCAGACTCAGCAAGGATCCATTAGCTATCCAATTCAGGGTGTGATCTCACATTATTGCTCTGCTCATGTGACCTTTGACTGTTTCTCTTGTCACTCTCCAAATCCAGGCAACTATCATAGCCTATCTTAAGGATGATAGACACCTTTTGCAAAATTATATCGAGTGCATTAAAAATTCATTTTCTCCAACCTTATCTAGGTCATTCTAATGTTCAGTAAACAGTTTACCATAGTGTCTGATGAGCCTCTTTCCCCATCCTTATGGTACCCTACATTTTTTAATCCTATTCTCTTGGTTTATCTCAGGAGATAAACCAATTTTTATTTTTTGGGGAATTATGTATATCTCTTCCTTCCAGTCTTGCAATGTTTCTGCCTCTTTCTATACCACATCTCAGATGAAGCTTCTTTAGTTTTAAAGTTGACTTCTCTCTATTTACCTTTGCCTTCCTTGTACACGTGCCTACTCAGAAGTTGCTCAGCAGTAGCTCTGTCTTGATCTTTCCAGGTATCCAGGTATCTATTTCTTATTAATCCCTCCCTTACATGGGCAAATTCTTTCTGAGAAGGTATTTAGCCTCAGTTGCATGGAGCATGGCTCACTGCGAATGCCACACAACAGACTGATGTTGACCACAGCCTTCTTAGAACCCTGTCCGGTATGTGGTACTTTCAGGGACTGAAAAATATTCTCTAGTCCATTAACAAATTGGGGGAATGCACCCTGATACTTACGTGGTGGGCTCATTCTGAGGGATGGCATCTAGAACTTCAGGAACAGGTTCATTTTCTCTGCCATTCAAAGAATTAAAGTACAAGTAAGTAAGAAGTGTTCTAAGACGTCTTGAGGAGAGTCACAGTGGAGCCGTCATAGGATACCTGGGAAAGTGGGTTTCCTTTTGGGGTTCTTAATCTAAGGATTAAAAGAATTTAAAAGAAACGAAACAGAAGCTCAAGGACAAAGAACAGAATCAAATGGAA
This sequence comes from Cricetomys ansorgei, assembly GCA_026225945.1. NCBI lineage: Eukaryota > Metazoa > Chordata > Mammalia > Rodentia > Nesomyidae > Cricetomys > Cricetomys ansorgei. The sequence continues at coordinate 3,069,071 of JAMJFZ010001100.1, read as the reverse complement.
GCTTGAGGACAGTTTATTAGAATTTAAAAGTAAAACCCCAGGGCAGGCAAGCTGTAAATCTTGGCAGCTGCCTAGAAGGGAGGAGGAGAATGGAGAAGAGAAGGAATAAAAATCGTGCTGTTTGAGATAAGGCAGCTTGGAGGTCAGCCATCTGGCAGCAGGCAGTCACATGGTAGGAAGGGGAACTTTGGAAAAAGCTAAGAAAGCCAAAACAGAGTTTAAAAGCACAGTAGGCTCTAGAATCACCCAAGAGAAAAAGAAGAGTAGAAAAAGAGACACTTATACGTTTTTTAGTCAGGTCTCAGAAAGATTTCCAGACCCAGCTGAACCTCACAGAGGCCTGTAGCACAGCATAGTGGTGGTGGTGGTGGTGATGGTGGTGGTGGTGGTGGTGGTGGTGTGTGTGTGTGTGGGGGGGTCAGGAATTCTGGGAAGGAGATGCTTGTTCTCTTAAAGTGAATTTACATTTCTAGGGGTTTTCTTTTAGCCATATTCCTGACTACTGCACTGTATTAACCCTTAAGGGAGGACACAGGGACATGTCCATAGACAGATTCCTACTTTTACAAAGTTGGTGCGCCATCTCACATCATGTAGAAGAAGATGGCCATTCTGGATTCTCCCTAAGGTAGCATCACAGAGAAGCCCATTCCAGCCCGTATGATGACACATGAAATCTGTATCCCTGGAGAATCTTGAACAACTTGCAGGTAGCTCAAATAGCCAGTGCATCTCCTCTATCTAGCAACTGTCTATTGCTTTTATAGCTCTGGGCATGGGCACTGTGAATCCTGCAACTTTCTGAGCTTGGTAAGTTTCATTAGCTTCCCGAGTCTCATGAGCCTGCTTCTAGCCCAGACAATGCAAAGTTTCAATATGGAGGGCACAGCACACAACAGGGAGGCTCCTGATACAGGCCTCTGGTTTTCAGTTCTGTATGTTTTCCCACTGTCACTGTTTCAGTGCCTTAGATCCTAGCACCTTCTGGTTTGATTTCGTCCAAGCTCTTCGGCTGGTGCAGTGGGAGCTCTGGTTAGGTGTTCACCCTTCACCCGGTCTTGTTGAGTGAGCCCGGTGTCGTGCTTGTCTGCTCAGCTTTGCTCATCTAGCGGTCAGTCTTCTTGGAGTTCTGTGCCAGCAGCAACTCGCCTGTGTTGGCTTTTCTGTCTGTAGGAATTTTGGTTTCCATTATTCGTATCTGAGATAGTCATGATTTGCTCATCAGCTTTAGTTCTTCCAAAGTTTCACTGATGCTTCCCAGCTGCAGTTATCCCAGCTTCTAGTCTCTTTGTCCTGTGGGCTTAATACTTTCAATATTCCTGAAATTTTAGGGATGTTTGAGAGCCTTTAGAGATAAATACTTATGTTAAATCTGTCTCGTATAACTTTTATTTTTATTTATTATTTACTCTTTCTTTCTTTCTTTTCTTTCTTCTTTCTTTCTTTCTTTCTTTCTTTCTTTCTTTCTTTCTTTCTTTCTTTCTTTCTTTCTTTCTTTCTTCATTATTTTGAGAAGTTAAAAAACAAACCCCACGCATTCTATTTTGAAATAAAGTAGTACTCAACCTTTCAAATTTGTATAAGCTGTCTTTTTTAGTTCAGGAAGGTTCTCTTTGTTCAGTGTTGATATCTGTAGTTTAAAACAATACACATAAAAAAAAATCATTTCTTATCTATCCTTAAAATGTGGCAACAAAGAGACATTAGGCTGAGCTTCTCCACCGCTTACTATGCTACCGTACCCCTCTTCCCATTTCCCCTCTCGTTAGTCCCCTAACCCCCTAGACAGTCTCACTCCTACTTTCATGTTATCTGTGCATGCATGACTTTATGTACACATAAAGTCTAGAGGCCACAAATGAGAGATAACATGTGATACCTGTCTTTATGAGACTGACTTACTTAATATGTTTTTCTCCAGATTCAACTATTTTCCTGGCCGAGCTTTATTCTTTATTGTTGAAAAAAAAATCCAATGTGTATATAAACAATGTCTTTGTTTATTTCTCTGTTAATAGATGCTTAAGTTGACCCATAACTTACCTGTTGTGAAAAGGGGCGCTGTAAAATGGTCGATATTGTCAAACCATGTGCGAGGATCTCAGTACTATGTTGCCTCGGTGTCCTTTGGATAAATATCCAGGAGTGGTATAGCTGGGACATATGATAGGCAGGATTATTTTCAGAAAACTCCATATTGATTTCCATAGTGGCTGGATTTGTTTATATTTCAGCAGCAAAATAGAAGATTTCTCTTTTGTCCACAGAGGAAAGGAGGTTTTGAAGGGGCTTCATGATTTAAAAAATTAGGAGCATTAGTTTAAGAGAGGAAAGTTTTATGATGTGGTATAGAAACTGCTTCTATTTACGACAAGTGCAATAGGAAGGCCTGTAGGAAATCATTTATAACTCGCTAAGTAAGTCTACAGCTTTCACTTGTGTTCATAGAGGTCAGTGATCGCTCTAATGATTCAGATGTTTTAACACCTATGATAAAGAGTGGCAAAATTTCAGTCTGTTGCGAAGTCTTTAAGAATGTCTCGGTAACTATGATTGTCACTAACATGTTGATATTTAATGATTTGGTGATCAGGAGTAGGCATTGACTCAAATTCCTGGAACCACAACTTCTCACTATTTTTTTTTTTCTTCAGTAGAAAATCAAGTTCTGATATGAAATCATTATTTTTTACATGAAATCTTTAAAAATACAGAAACACCAAAGCACACCTTCGCTAACTCCCAATATGACGAAAAACCTACTCTAATACCCATGCATGTGCATACGGGTGATTAATTTAGTAAGCACAATTTTATACAACACTTTCATTTTCTTAGTTTTTCAAGTCCGTTTTTCATTCAGCAAAAGTATAAGCTATCGTTTTGATTAAAGGATTGCTCATCTCATTGTCATTACTTTCAATATTAATTCCTAGAAGTTATTATATGCAATGAGTGACATGAACTGCCCCAAAATTAATTCTAGAAATAGGAAAGGGTCTTGGATTGTAAGTGACTCTTCCATTCCTGTCACCCTCACACTGGTCCTGCCTTGTTATTCTGCCTTGATCGATTTATTTCATCTCTTTGAATTTATGTTATTTGCCTGAAAAGGGAGGGACTAGTTGTCTAAGATGTACCTTCCTCTGAGAACCAATTAAACCATAAATAGTATACTTTTACTCCCCGCCTGCAGAATAAGAATGGAAACTTAGGAGCACAAGATAAAATACCCCTTTAGATGCCATCAGAAGCTTATCATAGCTTCATAGCTCTGGAATTGTTTCTCATACAGCTGCGGGGCAGACAGCGAACACTCAGCACAAGCTTAAGTTCAACACAATTCACAGGAAACAGCTCAGGCATTGTTTTCTTTTATTATTGCATGGAATCTATTCAAATACTTATTGGGATGACCTGAGAATCTGGAGAGAAAACAATGAATCACTGATGAAGATGATTTGTGAAGAAAATCCTAATAAAGACACTTACCATTATTTCATTTTGATTTATCACCTGGCTTTGGAGGAATATTAGTTTTTTAATCAATGTGAATGATACAGCTTTGATTCTGTTTCTTCCCCACCCTAGGGGTTGAGAATAGGGCTCAGATTTCTATGATGGAGCAAGGTCATCAACAAGTACAGTCTCCATTGTTTTCTACCATTCTTAGGCGAAACTGCCCCCGAAGCCAGAATCAGTGAGTGTGGAAGATTAGAGCAATTCTGGAATTGCTGGTCATCTGACCATTTTTTTTCTCTAGTTGATTGTCATTCAGTTCAAGGATTACAGAGAAAAAGTGAGGAATATCTAGGTCTTTTGCAAAAATTTCTCTTGTCCAAAATTATCTATAACTTCCCTTTATTTCCTCTCTGAACTTCTATAATAGGACTATTTTCATTCTTAATTGTGTGTGTGTGTGTATATGTGTGTGTGCACATATGTACATATCTTTGTAAGTGCCTACTGGGCAAGAAGAGGGTGAGTTGAAGCTACAGGGTCTTGTGAACTTTCCAGTGTTGGTTCTGGGAACTGAGCTTGAGTCCTCTGCAAGAGCACTATGTACCCTTAACCAATGAGCTGTCTCCCCAGACTCATCCTCCCAGAAATTCTTTTGTAGCTCTTTTGTCACCTTGATTGGGATTCTGCAGCTTCTTCATATAAAGTGATTTTCCCCTTCTCAGTTGACTAGCATGCTCTGACACAATCTCCTTCCATTTTCTCAATCTCTATTGCTTCTCTCTTAATTCTGAACTGACTGAACTCTTAAGTGAGAACCACGAACTAAGAGCACTGAACTGAGATCTGTGACCTACTTTTGAACTGACTGCTTCGTTTTACATTCCAAGAGCTGAGATTAAAGGCGTGTGCCATCACTTCCTTCTGAATTGGGTTACTTAAAGGCATGTGCTACATTCTTTCTACACTAGAGCAGCCATGCTGTGGGATTAAAGGATTAAATGTTCCTCTGTAAGAAATACTAATTCCTGTCCTATAAGTTTGATTTTGCCAAATAATAATCTTTTCATTTTATGTGTACAATTTCATGCTTTGATATATGTTTACATCTCATATATTTATCAATTTTTTGGCTGTTAAGATCCTTGCTGAAAGAGAAGTCATCCACCAATTTAAAATTGTACCCAAGTTGGAAACAGTTCAGTGATCGAGCACTTGCCAAGCGTGTGTACTCTCTGAGTTTAATTCCTTAGCATGGAAATAAAAGAACAAAACAACAAACAAAAGAAAGAGAGGAAAGAAAGAAAAGAAAAGAAAAGAAAAGAAAGAAAAGACTTCAGCTTATGAGCTATTAAGAACTATTTAAATCATAATGAGACTCTGAGTCCATAGAACTGCCATGTAACTTCAGAATTGGCATCACCAAGTTTAGTAACCATGGTTATATGATGTGTTCACAGGGTCATTCACTGGAAGAAACTCTTAAAGAAATGTTTCTTCTTCCTAGCTGCCTCATTTCCTAATAATCAACCAGTTGGAAGAGTCTGCTTACTGAAATGCATAAAATTCATTTGAAGGAAAAGATGAAAATTAAATAATTGAAAATTAGCCTAACTGGGGCCTATGGAAATGGTAGCTTGGTTGGTAAACATGAGTTCCCTTCCCCAGCACCTACATAAAATGACAGGTAAGGGCAGCTGAAAAGGGCAGGGACTATTTCTTTCTTTCTCTCTATCTTTCAAGGCCACCTGAAGAGCGGTGAAGATTAATTTCTTTTTTTTCTATCTTTCCTTCCTCTTTCCTGAGCTAGAGGGTAAAAAAGGCACAGCGGGAATCTGTTACACGTTAGGAATCAGTTACAATTTAAGAATCTCTTACAGTAGCAATCAGTTTCAGGAGGTGGAGTGCCAGGGAGTTCTGGCACTCTGTTTTCAGGTACACACACACACAAATGAATCTTGGAATCCAACCCTTTCAAATCTGTTCTTACCTCAAATACGGTCACCATGCCATATCTCTTAAAGCATTTTCTTGGCAATCACAGTGTACATCGGTGTACAATCACCGTGTACTGTATCAGAATATAATCACCACTTTGTTAGAAATTACTCAGATCACATTTGACAGAGACAATATTAGTTAGCTAAGGAAATAAATAAACAAGTAATAAAAGGTGCAAAAGATAGAATACTTGGGGAAACTTTTCTTTTCTAGACAAGTAATATAAATGTAGGGATGAAGATCATTAAGATGAGAAAGTTGATCTGAAGTTGGTATGTACAGATTTACCTTCAATTTAAATCCCTTAATTTTAAATTATTTTCTATTTTATGTGTATTTTATTTCATTGTGCCTGGGCATTTGAGGAACCAACCAGAACTAAAGAAAGAATTTATTAAGTAAGGACAACCTATTTTTACTACTCTAAAAGCAAGATGCAAATAGCAGAGTTTTTCTAGTGAATAGATTGTGTTCCCTGCTGCAGGAGAGAATGAAAGAAAGCTTTGCTTTCATCTGTACAAGTTGAAAACAAAGAGAGGCAGGATCCCGATCACTGTGTTAATTGACAAAAGTAGACTTGACTGATTTGATTATTGGCTGAAAAGATATCTCAACCTTATGCAAATGGACTCAAATGGCCACAACCTTGTAGCCTATTTATACATCTACTCACGGGATAAACATTGTAATTGTCATATGGCATCCTGATTTAGTAAATACCTGAGAACTTTTCAATTTTTGCCTGTAGTTACATTGAGTCTGTCTTCATGTTCCACTTCTCATAATTATTAATATAACCTATGGTTTCTCTATACTTTCTAGTAAGTTCAGATTAAATTCTCCTTTTGATACACCTGGAATAGTCAGCTAGCATGTTGTCTCACTTTATCTTAAATTTCTTCATGCCTTTTGTTTTCTGGTATGTTTTATTTACTTGGTACAATTAATCATTTCTATGTGTTGGGATATGCCAATGTCAATCAGTATGAATATGTTTTTTAGTTTATATTGGAGTCAAAAATTCAAAATTAAATATAGAGAAAATTATATTTATAGAAATTTTGATTTATTTATTTTTTTCTTGAAATGTATATAATAACTAAAGCACAACATTTATGTTCCAGTAGCAAGCAACTGCAGATTGTCTTTAGTTTCCTTTAGATTTATTTCACACATATGAATGTTTCGTCTGCATGTATATATGTATACCATGTGTGTTCCTGGTACCCCAGGAGGCAACAGAAGGCATCAGATCCCCCTGGAACTGGAGTTATGGATGGTTGTGAACCACCATGTGAGTGATGGAAATTGAACTCAAGTCCTCAACAAGAACAACAAGTGCTCTAAACTGCTGAGCCATCTCCTATGGCCCCACAAGTTGTTTTTAAAAGACTAATCAGTAAATTGATAAGTCAATATTACTTTCTGAAAATGAAGACTCATGGAACTCAGCATATTTGTGGAATGTAAATATGTTTTCACTCACAGCTATAACCAGGATAACAAGCTTTCCCATAGAGATAGGAAGCAGAACAATTACTGGGATGTGGAAATTAATTTATAAGCATAATTCTTGCATTTGCTTATTGCTTTTCTCTTTTTAGAATTATATTAAATCTCAGATAGATAATTAATATTAATTAAATTCACCAAGTTTCAAAGACTATAGTCTGGGAGGAAATGGAGATAATGCTGAGTTTGCTTAGGTTTTGGTACAGCAGGACTGTGAAAATGAGGGAAAGAGTAATAAGCAAAAAGCCTTGAAGGGTCTAGATTTTTACCTATGAGTCAATTTGGACCATTTTCCCTCTTTTCTCACTGCTGATTGAAGGATTGCTGTCTGTTTTGGGGTTCCACCATATCCGTGTTGTTAGTGCCCTAGTTCAGCTTGTGTTACTGTGATAAATATTGTAACTGAAAGCAAATTGGGCAGGAGATCTATATTACAGGTTATGGAAACTAAGGCAGGATCTAGAAGCAGAGGCTAGCGAGGAACACTGCTTACTGGCTTGCTCATCTTGCTATCTTATATAACACAAGGCCACCTGCCAGTGGGTGGCAGTGCTCTTTGTGGGCCTGGCCTTCCTACATCAATTGTCAATTAAGAAAATGTTTCAAGGACATACCCAACAGCCCAACCTGATCCAGGAAATTCTTCACTTGATATACCTTCTTCCCAGGTAACTCCAAGTTTGCGTCAAATTGACAGCTGAAGCTCGTTATGCCAGTTGTGAGGGTTGTCTGTTCATTTTTAGGTAAAGTGTGTCATTTTGTTTTAACTGTGGCTCATTTTATGTTCATTTCTTGATGCTGAGGCAGACAGAATGCAAAGAAAATTTGAGAGAAATGAAGACCATTGAAAATACTCAAACTTTTCTGCTCTCCTACATGTAATGTATATGGAGAATTTAGACTTTTAGGAGATGCTCAGAAACAACAGTTTAATTTTGGCATAAATTGTAAAATAGCTTAAGATAGTCCTCACACCATTATCACACACCGTACAGAAAAGAGATTCTGTGTGAAAATAGCCGTCAATTGAACTTTATCTTAAAATGTATTCTATTTCATTCTTTTATTAATCATTATAGCATCATTTTAGCACAATATTATTATTTACTCCTGTACACCTAACTATAATTCTGTTTTTTAGTATTGTATATATTTATCTGTATGCATCTGGTATTTATAATACCTTTTACATATATATGCAGTTATGGCACACAGGTGCATAAAAATGTTTGTATATGAACATCGTGTAGGTATTTTCTAATGTAGACGAATTTATTTGCTTTTGTCAGTTGTGGAAGTAGAGTAGGTAAAAGTATGATAGGATATAAAACCCAATGCCTATCACTCTCAGGGCTTGAAAAAAAGGTTAATCTTGATGCTTACGCAATTTCCTCCTGCCATTCACACACACACACACACACACACACACACACACACACACACACACACACATCAATTAATTACAGAAGCTATTTGAATACAAAATATGCAAAATATTTTATACTTGCAGAATATGCACACACAGATATGCACAACAGAAATTTTCAGGAATGAAAGTCAACAGGTTCAACAGATTTGGAAGTGAAGAGTGAAGAGCAGCTGGGAAGTGGTGACACACACTGTTAATCCCAGCACTTGGGAGGCAGAAGCAGGTGGATCTCTGTGAGTTCAAGGCTAGCCTGGTCTACAGAGTGAGTTCCAGGATAGCCAGAGTTACAACAGAGAAGCCCTCTCTTGGAGGAAAAAAAAAAAAAAAAAGAAGTGAAGAACAACTTCATTTTGTTAGAGATTTTGGGGGTACCCACTGTGAACTAATTAAATATGTCCAATGCCTTAATATATGATGCAATACACATTTTGGAAAGAGGGCATTAAACTTACGTGGGATGAAAATATTATTTTCAAATACAAAAAGTGAGAGTTTATAAAATCTCCCCGGTTACTACTAGTATTTAATAAAATTAATAGAAAGAAAAGTAATTATCTGTATTAGCAAGCAACACACAATTAATTACTCATACATAGTTTCTCCCTTTCCTATTCATTAAGAGAATTTTGCTATTAAAAAATTAACAAAATTTAGATGATGAATAAGAAGCCCAAAACGGTGATAAGCATTAAGTTTTCTAGATGGATGTTGGTGCTTTGTGGCATATGGAGAAAGGGAAAAGGAGTGAGAGGGGAAAGACAGGAGCATAAGGGACAGAGCAGGAGAAAGAGGCATGAGCGAGGAAGAAGGGACGGAGAGAAGTGAGATACTCTCTCTGGGGCTTAGCTTCAGTGAGTGTTGCCTGCTATTTCATATGGAAAATCAGAACAGAGCTGTTACTGTCAGAGTCTGGTATTTATTGAAGCAAAACAGAGGAATTTGGGGATGGGTCTAATGTGTAAGAAGCCCCGGTTATCCCATTAAGAGAAGCAGTAACCTTTACAAGAGACTGATCATTTAGAAACTGACATTTGATTGCTTGCGTGCTCAGTCTCCACTCTAATTTGCTTCCTCTAAGAGGCAGGGAATGGTGTTCAACTTAAGGTTAGAGACTGAACAAAGATTTGCCCCAGATACTGCATTTAACAAGCCAGCAGACAGGGCACTTATTTGGAGGTGAAATGATTAGAAAAAGATTGGAACTGTTTTTATGAATAGAATGCAGAGAAAAGCAAGGTTAACAAAAAGAAACCCTAATGCTGTGGCCATAATGTTTCTCAGCTGACACATAAATGAGCTTAAGGCCCCATGGGATGTTGTTCAAATCAGCGTGCTGGGATACAGTGTTAAGGGTCATCTGTGCCATTGAAGTTGACCTTACATTTCTGGATTTTACCATTACTTAAAGTGTGTAGTGCTTGAGTGTCTTCATCTATACAAACATGGATTCCTCTTCCTGTTTCCTTGTCCATTAGCTGTGGAAGACATTTTTATTCCCAGTCATACACATATGACTCCTGGGCCAGTCACCAAAACCACTCCATCACTGGGACTTTGGGTTCCTTGTCCTTCCTACTAGGATATTGTCCATGGAAACAATGAAAATCTGCCCCAGTATCTTCCACCTTAAATAAGCATCAATTCTTTTTAAAAATCATCTCCCTTTGCTTTACTTCCAATGAATACTGGATCTAATCTTTCCTACTCAGCATAACTTCTTCAAACAGTTGACTGTAGGATAGTAGTTCTTGTCCTTTAGGATGCCAGAGTTGCTTCCAGGAAGGGTGTGAAACCAGGGCCAAGACAGGACTCCATATTCAGAACTGACTTCCTGAGTCTGGGGTGTGATGACTGGTGGTGGCCATGTTAGTTTGTGATTTTATTCTCAGTGCTTTGTGAGCAAAGTACCTAAGTTCTGGAGTAGAAAAAGTATAGCGGACAAGGTATCAACTAGGAGAAAGGGACAAAGCCTCAACCACAGTACCTTAGCAAACATGATTATGATCATAGAAGAGAAAAAGGCACAAATTTGCCTTTTGACACCAGTGGATGCCTGGCAACCCATTAAGCAGCCTGCAGTTGCTGCAAGGTAAGTCCACCAGAGAACACACAAAGACATTTTGAAAGCCAAATAGGAAATCCGTATCTCCAGCTAATAGCTGCACAGGGAACTTGACCAAATTATGTAGACCTGAGCTTTACTGTCCCTTTGTTTTTTATGCACAAAACCACACATCCTGGTTGACACACTTCAGTTAGCAAGAACATTTATCAAGAAGTGAAACTACAGAAACCAAAAAGGAAGGTTAGTACACTTTGGGACTTTCTTGGATCCTGGAAATATGAAATATGTCTTTGATGGATTAGCTCTTTGTTCCCAATTTGGAAGGTGTTGGGGCCTTTGTGCTGGGTTTTAAGGTTAGAATGGTACCTTCAGCATGCTGTCAGTTAGTCTAAGATCTGGGGGCCTATATAAGTCATTGTGTAGCCAACCAGGGATATACAGGGAGACCTTCTCTCAATACAAACAAACAAACAAGTAAATAACAAACAAGTAAACAAAATAGCAATGCAGAAGAGTTCGGTGACTTCCCCAAGGTCACACAGATAGTGGTAGGAAGGGAGTCTGGGTTTTAGTCAAGGCAGCCAGCCTCTAGAGTTTAAGTTTTTGCCACTATAGGTAGTCCTTTTCTCATTCTGGAGGCCAACTGCCCTGAGGCATCTGGGAAGTGACTTTCTCACATTTCACATTCTCGGCTCTTTAAAGGAAGGCAGCAGTGTATGGTACACTCTTACTCCATTTTCACTGGAAAATTAAAGACATGAAATTCGTTTTGACAAAATACGGACAGATATTTTAAAGATAAATTCTGTCTTTAGTTTTGTGCTGGGCTTTTCTGCTTCTGGATAGAGAATGTGAACAATGTGCAGTCTTAAATGATTCCTATGAAGTTAGAATTAACTACTGTTGAATAATAGGGGTGGGGTGGGGGTGAAATGCTTAAAATGCTGAGACAAGTAACCATGGAAGCAGCATTTAAAATGTATAATTGATACACTCATTAAGTATTTACTGAGAGTCTGTTATGTGCCAGGTAACATATAAGGTCCAAAAAGATACCATCTCCATTTGCATAAGGTTCAGACTTCAGGAAAGAGAGGAAAATATAGAAGTTATAACCTCCTGAGACACATGTCCAGTAGGGGCTATAGGGATCATGAGGTATGGGGAAGCCTGTCTGCTGAGACCACAAAGACAAGGTCTGAACAGAACAGACTTATTGTACACACAGTCTGTACAGCTACCATTTAAAAACCTCAATTTCCTCCGCTGTGGAATGAGTTCCTGCCTCACTGCAGTGTAAAAGGAATATAGGGGACAAAATTATAGAATTTAGGGCACCTCATGCATTAGAAATTAAAGAATGTTGCTACTACTATGATGACTCTTGTTAGAGCTGAGGCTGAACTCGGGAAGACTCTGAAGAAGTCTCTGGTCTATGAGCAGCTTATCAACTGCTTCTATGTAGCTAAAGGGCTCAATTAAGCATCCATTGCATTACATGAGAGAGGCCTCATTTGGGAGAAACTGTGGACTCTGGCATTATGTGCTTTCCATTTCTGTGGTTTCTCTTCTGCACCATGGGAGCTCAGTCGTGGCTAGAAATGGCATGACTGGGAGAAGCCCTGCTGAACTGTAGTGTATGTGTTTGTTCCCAAAAGCTTCCATCTCAGTCCATGGATCTGGGGTAGTCAGGAAATATAGTCAGGGCCCCAGCTTTGCCCGTACAAAGCAGAACAATATCTTTGTTCCAGAGCCTGAGCTTCTGCTGATGCTATCATTGTCTCCCCCCACCCCAACCTCGCCACTCCCCCCACCCTCTTATCTGGGAGCAAGAACTGCTTCTCACTGGACAGCCTTCCTTATGTCTGATGCTTCAGAAGAAAGCCTTGGTTTTCACTGTATAGTACCTTCTAAGTTAATTTACACAAGTAAAAATAACAGCAGATAAAGGGGTTTTGGTTGTTACTAGAGATCACTTTTACTATCCCCCCTGCTTGAGTTGGTATGTGGGACATGCATAGGCAGAGCCAGGGAGGGATGGGAGAAAGCAGATGTGGGGAGATGGCAGTGGCTTGGGGTTTTGGGGGATGGGTGTTCTGGTGGGAGGGTTGGGCAAGAAGTCTACCTACCTTCTCTTTTGGTGGTTGGGTAGTCTCAGGCTGGTGCAGAAGATGTCTGCCCAAGTTGGTGTGTAGGATTCAGGCAGGCAGAGCGAGGAAGGAGTAGGAGGGAGCAGATGTGGGGAGATGGCTGTGGCTTGGTGTTTGGGGGAACAGAAGGAACACTGCCAAACTCATTTTTTGAGGCCACAGTCACCCTGATACCCAAACCACACAAAGATTCAACAAAGAAAGAGACTTACAGACAAATTTCCCTCATGAACATACAGACAAAAATATACAATAAAATACTCCCAAACCAAATCCAAGAACATATCAAAAATATCATCCACCATAATCAAGTAGGCTTTGTGACAATAATGCAGGGATGGTTCAGCATATGAAAACCAGTCAATGTAACCCATAAACAAACTGAAAGGAAAACAAACAAAAACAAAAAACAAAAATAAAACAAACAAACCACATGATTATTTCACTAGATACCAAGCAAGCTTTCAACAAAATCTAACACTCCTTCATGATAAAAGTCTTGGAGAGACTAGGAATTCAAGGGGCATACCTAAAACATAACGAAGGCAATTACAGCAAACCCACAGCCAATATCAAATTAAATGGAGAGAAACTCAAAGCAATTTCACTAAAATCAGGAACAAGACAATGTTGTCTCCTTTCTCTATAACTATTCAATATAGTACTTGAAGCTCTAGCTAGAGACAACAGGAAATCACAGCAATAGAGAAGTAAACTGTTTTGGAAGAAGATACATGTCACCTAGCAACTGGAGATTCTAATAGAAAGGGTGAATTATATGGAGATGGAAGTATTGGACCCTAGAAGAAACAAACTTAATAACTGGGTTAAAAAAGTGTAAGGACCAAATGTAAGATTTAGACAGATAGCTGTTGTAGTACACTTATGGGGCAGTTCAGCGCGGAAGACAAGGATTCTCATACATGCAAACTCCGCCAGACCTCTGCAGAGGGAGCCACCATCCTAGCCAACCATACTCGATTGACAGTGGAACCCCGTGTGTCTGAGCTCAGGTGTTTTTATTCTTTCAGAATTCCTCAGGTATTCTAATGATAGCACATGCAGATCATTAGCAATTAAACAATCCCCACAGAAATCCAACACCTGCAAACAATACAAAATGCCCTAGACAGTCCCTCCAGTGCATAAAACAATTATTTTATATAAAACTAAAAATAAACTTCTGCAACAGATAGCTATGAATATTTCCATAAAGGGAAGTAACCAGAGCAGATATGACTAGACATACATTTTAAAATCCTACCAGTCAAATCCTCCTTTTGATGTTTGCTCTGGAAAATTGTTTGTGTGGTTAAAGATACCTTAAAAACTTTAAAGTCTGGATTTGTTGAAGTGAAAACAGCATTCTTCTTTTAGCATGGTGTAAGTTCCATTCTGAGCAGTGCTCAGCAGATCTAGCAACTGCTGCTTTTGAAGTCCAACTGCTGTAAGCAGTACCTGTAGTACTGACAGTTCTTGGACTAATGCAGTTATTTGGTTCATGAGTTATAAGACTAGTCTTTGTGCAGTAAAAATGGAGTTCATAAGACCCTTCTCTAAAATCTAAACTCATGGAGAGGGGAAACCAAGGACTACTAAAACTCAAGAATGATAGTCCTTCAGTTTTGGCCCAAGAATTATGTAGTTTTGGGGGTATGAGATCCTGATTAAATACGATGTTTGAGAGGATGGATAACAAGGCACTGGCTCCTGTGTAGTTTGTTGGGAGGCAGAGATCAGATATTGCAAAGAAAACATATATATATCTCAGGACTTTAAAAGGCAGTAAAGGAAAGATTAAACTGTGGAGTGTTTCCAATAGTCTCCAGAAAGGTGACTCATGCCCTTTATCATAAAGCAATAGTCACCCTGGAGAAGCAGAAAGTGCAGAAAGGGTTGCAGAGCAGGCTTTGAGAAGGTGATAGCTTGGCAGTCCATTGGACCTGTAGTCTGTACACTTTTCAACTATTACCATTTGTATTGTCAGGTTGGGCTCAAAATTTATGGCTCTTTAGGGACTATGGATATAGTGGAATTAGACATATGGAGGTCCAGAGAAAGACTTTTGAGGAGTTGGTGGGCTTCTTCACTTTCATAATTACAGTGTTTAGTTTGTCTGTGTCTATGTCTATTACAGAGATCTCAGGGTTTAGGCATGAGTTAGCCTTGGAATGAGGAGAGTTCAATCACCTTCATAACTTCAGGGCACTTTTATTTTCTACTTATAGGTTCACATGTATTGATTACAAGAGGGACATGTCCCCCAAAGGGGATTCCTTCAAAGATTGCTTCTGATATGAAAAAGAAGATCCTTTAAGAGGTTGTTTTTTATTAAATTATTAAGACTGATAAAAGGGTGCAATCTGTTGACATAGGTGACATGTACTTGGAATTTGAGAAACACATATAAGTAGAAAGCAGATGTTGGCATCCCAGGCAACCTCCTGCTAACTCTACATTGGCACAAATCTAATCATCGCTATGAGTCTTGTTACACTGATTGAGTATCAATATGGTCACATTGATGATTCAACAATAAAGATGCATTGAGAGGTCTAATGAAGGAAGAAAGGAGAGTAAAAGAAGTTTAAAGTTCAGCCTCTGAAAATTGCTAAGGAAGACAGGAGAGAAGTCAGTCTGCTAGTGCAATGATCAAGTAGAGGTGAGAACCAGTCCCCATGTACACTGAGGGAAGAGGCTTGATGGTGTTTTACAAAGCACAAGACTTTTTCTTTTCAGGATCAAAATTACCTCAGTTCTTACAAATACATCCCAATACTGAGTCTGGAGGGATGAGACAGGCTATTGATAACCCTAATTCCTAGTGAGTCATCCCTCTTAAGAGAAAGGAGTCCAAGATATCTGGAGGAGACTCAAGGTGCAACTTTTAAAAGAGCTGTCTCCTTTCAGAAGGACCTCTTGATACTGCTTGGTACTGGGGCCAAAGTTAAAAAGAAACATTACTAGGTCATGTTCAGAAGAGGGATAACTTCCTAATGTGCTATACAGGCAAATCCCCAGGTAAATGAATTGAGCATCATCAGTCCAGGAGGGCTTGCTAGACGAGAATCCACTATAACATGGGCAGATCACTACACACATGGCATGATTCTGAGCATCCTCGTCAAATTTCAAAGCAAGGAGGGTGAAAGAATGGGCCATAAATATAGTAGGACCAGGTGGGTTTGACAAAGAGCTCACATTCTTTGGTCCAAAATAGAAAGAAAATGGTGCTTAGTTAGCTGTTGCAAAAGCAGCAGCGTGGGTAGCAGTATCACAAGAACCATCTGTATACAGTGATGACGGGCTGCTGGGGTCTCCACTGTGGAGGAGCCCTCATTTGTTGATGGTGAGGCACTTTGCAAGTGATTTCCCTAGCGGGTAATTCTTACCATGTAGATGAGGGCAGCTCTATGGACTGGGTTGCTGCTATTTTGTATGGGTGTCATTCTGCGGTTCCATTGTGAATGCAGAACAGCCTAGTGACTTTTCTGTTTTGGAAACAATGTCTGAACCAGGCTTGCATTGGAGAATTGTTCCTTTTTTTCAGTCTCTCAGTCATGGTCTTCTATTCAAACTGTGTAGGTGCCCAAATCTCTGCCTGTTCAGGTTGTGGGCCAATTGCCTGTATAATTACTGAGCTGGACACTAGGAACTTTTGTGTACATGGTGCATTGGGGGGCACTTTTGTGAAATTAGTTCCCACAAAAAATTACTTGGTAACAAATAATGGGATTATTTACTTACTTGAGGACTAATTACTACTCATCTTGAGAATATGTATACAAAGGATGTATTTGTTGACTGTATAAAATGGCATTTTTTTTCAGAGTTTGCAGATTTTTAGCAGCTTGCCTGTGGTCACAATCTGACTTGATGTCTAATCAGTATTAAAATATCTTTCTTCCATACCTGTCTGTCTTAGTCAGTGTTCTATTGCTATGAAGAGACACCATGACAGGTCAAGTCTTATAAAAGAAAGCATTTAATTGAGGGCTTGGTTACAGTTTCAGATGGTTAGTTTATGATCATCACAGCAGGAAGCATGGGGTAGACCAGTATCTGAGAGCTTTACATCCTGATCCACGGGCAGCAGGCAGAGAGAGATGGGGGGGGGAGGAAAGAGAGAGTGTGTGTGTGTGTGTGTGTGTGGGGAGATACTGATCTTGGTATGGGCTTTTGAAACCTCAAAGCACACCCCTAGTGACACGCATCCTCCAACAAGAACACATCTCCTCCAAGAAGGACACACTTCCTAACCCTTCAAAACAGTTAATGAATCAGGGACTAAGAATGCAAACATATGAGTCTATGTGGGCCATTCTCATTCAAACCAACACACTATCTTAGCTAGGGTTTCTATTGCTGTGATGAAACACCATTACTAAAAGCAACTTGGGGGAGCAAATGGTTTATTTCATTTGCGCTTCCACATCACAGTCCGTCATCAAAGAAAATCATCAGGGCGGCAACTCAAGGGAAGAACTTGGAGGCGGGAGCTGAAGCACAGCCTGTGTAAGAGCACTGCTTACTGGCTTGCTCCGTACGGATTGCTCAGCCTGCTTTCTTATATATAGTACCTAAGAGCACCGGCCCAGGGATGATTCTGCTCACAGTGGACTGGTCCATCCCAAATCTATCATCAATCTAAAAAACACACCACAAGCCATTCTGGTGGGAACATTTTCTCAACTGAGATTCTTTTTTTACCAAAATGATTCTAGTTTATGTCAGCTTGACATAAAACTATCCAGCATACTATCCTCATGGATACTTAAAAAAAAAGAGATTGGGAAGACGCTTAAATTTTTACTTCATCTATCTGCCTGCCTGCCTGTCTGTCTGCCTGTCTATCTATCTATCTTCTCCCTTTGCCGCCTGTATCCATTTCTGTTGCACCACCCTGTCTGTTGTATTCAGCCACCTTTGATACTTGTCTCCTTTCTCTGTGCAACCTCCTCGCAGCCAGCCAGAGCTACAGTTGTGTTATTCCAGAAGCCCCGCTATGGTCCACTTTATGCCTCTAGAGAAACCAGCATCCTGTGAATCCTAAGCAGTCTGACCATTTTCTGACTTGCCTACTTTTCACTCTTGCCTCTTTTTTGCCAGTACATTATATTCTATCTGGGCTAGTCTTTCATTTACTTTCCTAAATGAATCCTCCCCAAGGATTTTCCATATGGCACTTGCTTGGGCTAGAAGTTTCTTTCCCACATTAATTACACAGCAGGTCTAAATGTACCTTGTAGAGAGGTTGTCTTCACCACACAGGTGACAGTGACATAGACCAATCTTCTTAGTTTCTAACATTACACACTTATTGTAATTAGAATGCCTGTCATCATTAATGACCACATTATTACTTCTTTCCTTGTTTCCCATGCACAGACAAGGAGCATGCATATCCCTTCCATTTACTGTAAACCACCCAATGTTTTCTCAGCACCTGAGACACGGCATGGCTCAGTAGCTGTTTGTTTGATAAATGGATCCCCACTGAAGTTCATTTCCAAAGGAAATGTCTCTGGGTGCCCTTTTTGCTGTTCGTTCTTTCTCCGGTTGGAGGACTGGACCGACACTGAGGAGATGCGCGTTTAGAGCATTCAACTTGCCAGGGAATAGCACCATTTCAGCGCTTAGAAGCCTATGAGTCCCATTTGAGAGCTTTCTTTTGACTAGCTCTCTGTTAGTTAAATTACAGATCCAACGGGCAAGGCCTGTAGCATTGCCACGCATGGTGGCATGCTGGGTAGACTGGGCATTGAATAGCAGTGAAAAGAGCTCTGCTCCATCTGTTAGGCCATCAGCTGCTCCACAGCTTGCATTACAAGTCAGTACTCTGCTGGAGGGAATGGGAACAGGAGGGGCGGTCTGGCTCCCACTTCAGTAAGATGGATAGTGGTCCTAGATTTGCTTTGTTTGTGGCTGAAGAAAGTGCTGGGCCATGACAGGGTACTGAGAATGAGGCAAGCCTCCGGTGCACATTTTACTGTAGAAGTTCAAGAAAGAATGATTTTAATGAAATAGAGACTCGTGGAGCGTGTAACTGTGCAAGCAAGATTGCTTGTAGGTAAATAGATTTGCAGTCTCTTTCGGAAAATGTTTTCTATCGTATTTTATGCTTCTGCTTCAGTTGCTTAAAAACCTGGGTGGCTAGTTTTATTTTTCAAATGTCTTTAACCAACACATTGATGAGCCTTAATAGCATCGGTGATGACAGCGGAGGAGGGCGTTGTGTGGGGTTATTAACGAGGCACCGAACGCCAAAAATCCCAGGGTTTCAATAGAGCAGTAGTCCATCTCCTCAGCCCTTCTCCCCCAAGGTCTTTGAGTTTATGGGCGTAAACACATTCTTCTTCCTGCAAACTGCACGTTTGGTCCTCGTTTGTGAGTCGATATTTAGCTCTGATTAATTAAAGAGCAGACCTTTGCTCCTGACCTTGGCAGTTTCTTCTTGCTACAGATCAGTTGTGGCACACTGCACACTAGCTCCTCTGCCTATGGCCTTTGGAAACTGCTTCCCTGCTGTGCTCTTTCAGGAGCTTCCAGTCTCCAGCTCAGCACTGGAAGGTGAGCCCCTTGTGCTGTCTCTGAAGTCACTTTCCCACTCATGTAGCTTCTTCCCAGCCTCTGAAAATGCTGCGGTAGTGCCTGTGGCCATCGACCCAGAAGCCAGTGGTTCAATGTGAAAAGAATCTAGTGCTTTGAGCTGCTGTCTCCCAGCTTGGCACAGAAGGGGAGGGATGTCACGTTCCCCACGGATGAAAGGAGAGAAGCAGTCGTTTTGGGAAACTGTGTCCCTTCCAAGTCTTAAGTCCCAAGCCTTGAGCATCTACCCAAGCGTCAGAGGAGCCAGGGTTAAAAGAATGGCTCTTTTTGTTCTGGAATTCTATATCATTTTGTGTCCGACCTCTGTCTCATGATTAGAAGTATACTTCTGCTTCTAAAACGCCTTTACTGTTCCTTTTTCATAATAATTGTCAGGATTTCGTAAAATGTGCTGTTTAATTAGAGGTGTTAGATATCTCCTTTCCGGTCCAGTTCACTAAGTTGCGTTGTTAGAGACTGGGGTCCAGGAAGACTAGTTTTAATAGATTTTCACATAATTTTTGGTATACCATCAGATATCTGAAACCCTCAGGAGTAGATAAAGCCTTAAGGCTCAGAGCAGGACTCAGGGGGACCCTGTACCGCCTCCAGCCCCATCCCCACAACCCCATGTGTATTAACTTTTGCTGTTTCAACTTACCAAGTGGAAAATATTTAGGAAATGGGATAAAAATAAAAAGCCTGCTATCTCTCTTAATACATCCGTTGGAGAATTCCTACTTGAGACTATTTAATCTGTATGTGTCCAAGAAATACTTGCTGTTAGAACTTCTAGTTTTCAGAAAGAAGATTGGTCAGGAAACATTATCCTGGAACATTGTGATCTAGTGATAGAAACATCAAAGGGACTATTACAACCACTGTAGGAATTCTAAACGAGCTTTTCTTTCACAGAAAACTTAGAAAAACCTTGATTTTTAATGCAAAAGAAGCTAGTCAGTGTTTTCAATTTTTAAAGAACACTATTGTTTGAGAAAGTTCTCTCTCACTCCTGCCCCTTGTTCTGGGTATATAACTGTATTTTCATAAGGTATACAATAAAGAAGAATCAAGTAGGAAGGCAGTAAGGATCAAAGCAATGAAGTGTAAATACACACACACACACACACACACACACACACACACACACATATATATATATATATATATATATATATATATATACATATCAAAGTAAACATAGCACCTCCCTGTTGTGGTTTTCAGGACTTAGAGATCATAAAAGGAATAGCGTCTGCCATGTAGGATATTATATCAAATTATATAAAAGGAAAATAGTTCCTAAAATAGAGTAAGCCAATGCTAGAGTAAACATAGGACAGGTCATCTAGGAAGGTCTTTCTTTATATCTACCGTGCTGGGTGTCTTGGTTTTTCAACTTTCTAAAAATGTATTTTCTATTATTTTTGGTTATGTTAAAGAGAATAAATTACTTAACAGAAGGGAGTCTATGCCAGATGCTTACACAGTACTTCATTTTATATCTGCAGAAGCATTTTGAGTTTCTAAGTTTATGTGAAACATGGGGATTTGGTTGTCAGATAGTCCAGAGCTCTATCTAATACAATGTGTAGTGAGAAAACAGAAGATGGGCCTTTCCATCATTGGAAAATGTCAGAATTTTATGCCCAAAGCAATGAAAAGTCCACATACTTTTCAAAATATGTGACTTATAAATCTGACTTTGTTGACATGATACCAATAGACTAATGTATGCCTCACTGGGTTGAGTTACGAACATTTAGTTTTTTACTTCAAATTTTGCTTTTGTTGATCTTACTGAAATTTATTTGGAAGATTAAGACATAGAAACATATATAAACACACACACACACACACACACACACACACACACACACAATTTTCTTTGGTTACAATGTTAATAAATGGTGAAAGAAAAGATAAACATCAATCTGGGTACGGCAGCGTACATCCTTAATTCCAGCTCCTGTCTGGGTTACATAGCAAGACAAGACCCTATCTTTCTCAACTTCCCCTGCTTGCCTGTCTCCTGCTACTTCCATTTTTCTTGTTTCTTTTTCTTCTCTTGTGAGAACAAATAGTATATACATATACATATGTATCATCCGTATGAATAACTGCGTTATTATAGAGTTGCTACATATAGAGATGCTACAGTAACACTGGGAGTCTGGATATTAGCCTGAGATTCAGATTCTTTTCTTTTCTTTTTTTTTGAATCATATCTGAATGTGAGGTTGCTATATCAGATGTGAATTCTGTGTTTAATTATTTGAAGAATCTTCACAGTGACTTTCACAGTGACTATACTGATTTACATCCTCAGTACCTGTGTAGTAATGTTCCCCCTTTTCACATTCTCACATTCTCATTGACACTTTCCCTTTGTTTTATTGATTATTGACACCCTTACCACTTATGTATCTGTTTACCAGCTAAACCAGTGTGGCAGGTGTGAGAGCTAAAATACAAACCCACACATTCACAGTTAAATGGTTTTTGCAAGGATGCCAGGAATTCAGAATTAGGGAAACAAGTCTCTAAGAAATGTTATCTCTGTAAAAGAACTCCACTGGGCATTTGAAAGAGTCTATTTTAAGTCTAGTTTGTTTTGAAAGTATGAAACATTTAATATTGTATTTTCTGATTTATATACTTGGTGTATCTTTCCATTAATTAATGTTTTAAGTTTTAGTTTTATCAAAATTTATTACTGTTTTATGGTTTTCAGTGTAGACATTTTTCATGTTTTCAATTCAATTTATTCCTAAATTGTAGCTGATTCCTGCTGTGTGAGCCCAGCAAGAAAGACAAGGAGATATTTTCATAGACACAAAACTGCCAGACCTTAGCAGAGAGAACTACATGTCATGGCAAGTGCCATCCTGGACAGTGGGACCCAGATTGTCTGATCTTAGATGTTTTTATTGACACAGAAACTCCTTAGGTGTTTTATTGATACAAAAACTCCACCCCCTCATCCAAAGGCCTATTTGCATGATGAAGGAAATTTGTAGCTTAGTCTAATCCCACAATCCTCTTGCAGCTGAGCTATGTCATCTTTACTGGTGGTGGAGCTTGAAGTCCTAGGAGAGTGTTTTCCCTCTGTTACCTGAGACTGTGGGAGAGGAATTGCAAGAATTCCTCCACGGCAACTTTGCTCTTCACATGGAGACCTCAGAGTGCAAGCTATTTGAACCACAATGGCTCTGCCAGAGAGTGGTGAGCAGGTGCAGGTCACAGATTTACATCAAGCCAACACCTGCAGGAAAAGCAAACTACCTAGGCTTCCTCCAACAATGTATAAGCCAATTGTTTTAAAGTTACATGAGCATATCTGGAAATAAATTTCCCCAACACTAAATCTTTTGTTCTTTTTGATGCTCCTTCACATATACTTGATCATTGCTAATGTTTGGCATGCATTTTTATCCTGCAACGTATTAAAACTTTTCATTGATTCTAAGAGTTTGTAGAGTCTTCGTTCTTCACATGTAAGACTGTATCATATGCTAAAGGAAGTAGCTTTAGCTTATATTTCCTGGTTAGATTTTGATTCCTTTTTCTTGCTCAGTTTTTCTGGTTGGGGAGGCCTTCTAGTACTCTGGTTCCTTCTGACTCTTAGCAGAAAAGCTTTCAGTTCTCAATGTTGAATATAATGTTAGTGTGAGCATTGTATGAATTTCCTTTCTTCTTCTCCTTGGTGGTAAGTCCTTCTCTGACAGTGGTTCATCATGACTAGAGCTAGCCATGGGGGTGCTTCTATATCTGTCAAATCCTTGGTTCCTGGTCCTGTTAAAATGGGATGGATGAGTGTGTCGGAACCTTCTCCAAGACCATAGACAGCATATCTCCTCTGAGTCCAGAGCAATGGGCCTGCTTCTCCATGTAAAGCCAGACCCATGATGGGTCCATTATCAGGACATAACTGCCCTTTTCAAAGTAATTTTCTTCTGTCTTGGGCTTCATGGGGATTTCAAACACTGCATCATGAGACTCTCATAAAGTCACATTTGTGGTGGTTAGTAATTCATTTACTCTTTGTGGGGAGATGAAGGTTGGAGACATCTTTATTCTGCCATCTTGCTCACATCAGAAGTTTTCATTTTAGAAATTTTAAGACACAGCACCTTAGGCCATTTAAAGAGAGCTATACATCGCTGAACATTTGGTACAGTGCTGAAATCTTCAGACTGGCTCTTATGGAGAGAGCTTTGTTACCTAACATGCGTTTGCTAATCAGACAGTGTCCCACCAATGCCTAGAGAAAATTCTTACCCCATCGTTTGTAATATGCTAGAAGGCCAATCTGAAAAGCTTATGAACAGTTCCGAGTTAAACATTACAATTGCATTAAGGCACTTAGCTCAGAAAGCTTGGGTTCTATTGGTTAGGGTGCTATGCTGAGAGTCAATGCTGTTGAAAGCTTGGGGGAAAGTAAGTTTGTGATGCGTACCAGCAGCACAGAGCTCTGTAGCGAACACTTGGTTTAGTCATCTGTCCTCTGCTTGTTTCTGGAAGAGAACTGCCTGCCTTATTTCTGTTTCCATGTTTAGACTTTCACAAGGCAAGCTTCATGGAGGTGTGCATGAATTAAGACAGCAGACCTTGGTTATGGATTCACAACATAGAGATCACAGAAATATTACACTATCCAAGAGCACAACAAAGGCAGAAACTTGTTTTATTGTAGGCTCAGTGCTGTACTTTCTGCGTGGTTCAGTGAACAAAATAGTGTGTACCTGAAAAATGAATGGGGGCTTCTGCAGTCCAAAGTGAGAAGGAAGAAAATGAGAAGAAAATAGAATCACCTTCTGTTTACTCTCAAATAAGCCAAATAGATCTTTGCCATATACATATATACATACAAAACTTTACCACTCATTTCTGAAAGTAATATTTTGTTAAATCGTTCCCTCCTGCAAATTCTCCTCCCCTCGCCCTGTGCTATTTTGGTTCCTGGAGTCAGTCTCAGTACTGATGAGTCCTGGATGGCTGAATGCCTCAATCCTTGAGTGAGGTGAGGGGGCTTGAGGCAGCATCTGAGTTCTCTATTTAGAGAGTGGAAGCGGAAGGATAGGATGCTGTCCATGCATCCCAACTCCCTCAGCTGCATTGCAGAATGCGCCTTTGTAGAAATTCCCAGTTCATCTTTGTACTTCGTATCTTGTTCTATGCAACGTGAAAACAATAATTTCTTATATGTAGAAGAAGAAAATGTGAGGGTTTTAAAGATAAGGAGTTAGTCCTCCAAAAGCAATTATTAAATTTATAACAAGTTATTTTCTGGTGTTATGTGGAGTTTCAGTTGGATCACCCATCACCTTGCCATGGATGCTTCTCTCCTCGATACTCCCTTGTTTTGAACCCTATGCTTAGTGTCTCATTTATTAATATAATTTCAGCCACCAACAATGAGTCAGTGGTTCTAAAAGGCCAGATTTCATTTAGCTGGTTTGCCTGGGAGCATCTCATGTGGTCTACCAGGGGATAACAGCTAATGATGCCTTTTGCAAGAGCCTTTGACACATGTGGACTTAAAAGAAAAAATAGTTTTTCTATATTTTAATGATATTGTAATAAAGATGCGTTGGTTTTATTTTTAAGTGTGTGTGTGTGTGTGTGTGTGTGTGTGTGTGTGTGTGTTTGTGCTTATGAGTGCAGGTGCCTGTGGAGGCTATAAAAGAGTCTCCTATCCTCTGGAGCTAGGGTTACAGGCATTTGTGAACCACCTGATGTGGGTACCAGGGACCAAATTTGGGTCATCTGAAAGAACAGGATGTGCTCTTAATCCCTGAACTGTTTCTCCAGCCCCCGCTCTGCTGATTTTTAATTTTCATTATTCAAAGGTTAGAGCTTTTATTTAAAAAAAAACGAACAACTCTTATTGTTAGCTTTGTGCCAATCAAGGAAAAAAAAGTTCACTGCAGGAACCATGGGTACCATTATGTTGGCGAGTATAGAATTTTTCCTTTCTGATGATCAAAACCACATTCTTTGTTTGTATCTTTAACTTTGGAGAACATGAGCATGAATACATATAATTGCCTGATTCTTTTTCTTTGTTTTCATTGAACAGTTATGTACATATATATAGTCAAAGCATTTTTGGTCTTATCACATGAGTCTATGATACAAATATAAAATGCTGCCAAAATGTATATTTGGCAGAGATCAGGCTAATTAGGAATAGGGTGTTGGTAATTGGTAGAAGCCTATAATTAACAATTTCTTAATGGATTCATATCTAGGAGGAAAAAAGTCCATTTTATATCGTACAGTTTCCAAAGCACTCATAAATAGCTCCTTGTTCAGTTCTGAGTTCTCTTTTGCTTCTTTCCACGTTATCAGAGTTACTTTACATTCTAAAAACCTATTAATGCCTTGCAGATATTCAAAAGAGTATATATAAAGACTAGGAGTTTACAAAAGTGTAAGAAATCTGCTCTAATTTCATCCCCTTGTAAAGGCAGTATGACTTAAATTCTGAACAGTATCTGCAACAATTGCTTGAGAATAATTAATGTTTCTCTAATTAGATAACAAAATTCTTCATTAAAAATGATAAAAAAATCACAATTATCAGAGACTGTAACAATCATGTCATTTTTAATATTTAAGGGGACACCAACTGGATACCAAACCATAACAGATGCTACATATAAGAAGATAGAAGGGCTTCATAATCAATCTAAAACAGCATGTATAAAAGAATATATATATATATATATTCAACTTTTAACGGAGGCATAGTTAAAGTGTTGAAAAGGAAATTCTAAAGGGTTGATGTACAGACAGATGACAGTTAAGACTATGAGACTGCTAGAACCAGTGTAGATCTCCTTCAAAAGCAGAGTGGGTATCAAATGGTGCATGAGGCCCTTGAGAATTCTGTATGGGAAATGGCATAGGAAGGTCAAAGATGCTGGCTCATGCAGGATCATTTATCATTCCATCCAATTATAAACATGTTGGGCAGGGTGTGAAATGCCGAAGAATGATGCTAGGGCTAATGAGATTTAGGGATGGGCAGGAATGACAAATGAACTGGAGGCCACCAGCAACCATTCTTTCTGGAAACACTGGAGTAGAAAACGCCACTGACATTCCTGCAGCAGTAGTGGGGCTTTCTTGAGACTTTTGCTGGATTTGGACTCCAGGTCAACCACTTAGTTTTTCTATACAACTTGATCAATGTCTGGGAAGCCTCCGTATTCTCGCCTTTGTACACTGCCTACCTTGTACTGTCTTCTGGGATTCATTCATACACAAGTCTGTAAGAACTCATGGTCATGTTCATTTTTATTTAATGCTGTCTTTAATAATTTCTGAGGATATTTATTCTCTGCATTTAACTGCAGATAATCAGGAAGAAATTGTCCCAAGAACACATGATTAATTAGCTGTAAGCCCAGAAATATAATCTAAACTATGCCTTCATTTGACACACTGATGAGACAGGAAGTTTCTCAACAAATATCATTCATATTTAGTTATTCATTTAACTGTTATTTAGAATTTATTGTATTCTAGACATTCCACCCAAAGCATAAGGAGAGGAGAACACACTATGGAGAGTGTAACGAGATAAAAAGATTATGTTATCTGCTGTATGCCAAAGCAGAGAAGAATGAAAAGTACAAGGTCAGATCCCACCTCTCACTAAAGGAATTTGGCAACAAGTTGGTGACTAAGACCACCAAGAAATCGATCAAAAAAATAAAATGCTAAGGCTTAAAATCCCATTATATACATTATTTTATAATTCTATGGACATTTACTTAAAAACATACAAGGCAAGATATAAATGTGTATGTATATTAAAATTAATACTATTTTAAAAGATGAAATAGAAATAATATAGTCTGGTATATACCAGTATGTGTCAATTCATATATCTTTTGATAGATCTATTCATTGTGTATTTATGTTGATGTGTGTGTATTTGGACATATCAAGACTTCAGAATTATGAAGGAAAAATAGTGAAGACAAGACAGTATTCTGAGTTTAATATAAGGAACCAGTGCTCATAAAGAAGGATTTGGGCGCTGTTGACATTGGAAGATTAAGAGGATAGGATCAGAGCAGATGAAGAATGGCAGAAAAGGGAATTCAACAACCAAGTGCTCCAAAAGCCTGGAAACATGAATCCAGTACAGAATATGTGGGGATCAGTTATGACCAGAACATGGAAAACATGTCAGTCACTTGTATAAATCAGCTGGAGAAGTAGAGTGGGCACTGTGCAGTTTCTAGTAGAGATTTGCATGCCTGGATTTTTCTTCATGCTGAACAATTTTGTAATAACAAAAATAAAAAGCCAGCAGCACAGTCAGAGAAACAGCACTGAAGCTAAGGAGCGTATCAGAACAATGTGCACTAAAATGGATTGGTATAGAAAAGAGACAGAAGATAATAAAAAAAATATGACAAAGTAAGAGCCTCTTGGTCACCCGTAGTTTGGCCTGTACTTCAATGACAAATACTTAAACTACAAAAATGATAAATACTGATCAATACCTTTGTTCTGTATGAAGGCTGATCAACAGAAGCTTTGTGTAAGTCCCTGCATTTTATATACATATTCACATATACATAGGCATGTCTATGTCTATATATCTGTATGTATGTATGTCTAATATATTAATCTATATTTGTATGATGAATCATATGCATGTGTTCATGTTTCTATGTGTGTGTGTGTGGATGCGTGTGCATCTACCTACATGAGATGTTTTATTTCACTCTTTACTTTTTCAGACAGGGTCTCTCTCTGAACCTGGAGATCACCAATTAAGCCAGTCTAGCAGGCCACAAGTTCCAGCAAGATCCCCCTGTCTTTGCTTCTCTAGCACTGGTTTTACTGGTATGAACTATCATGCTTGGGTTCTTATGTGGTTGCTGGGAATCTATCAAGTACTTTATCCACTGAGGAATCACCTTACTACCTACTGCATAAATGTGTGATTGATTGTAAAGACATATTCAATGTCTTTGTCTTTGTAAATTTCCAAGAAAATTTATTTAAGTAATTGAGTAAACATGATCATCTGTAAAAGTTGTTCGTTTGTTTGTTTTTCTTCTTTCTTTTGTTGTTATTGTTTTGTATTTTTTTCCAGACAGGGTCTCTCCCTTTCCTGTGTGCCTGAATTAAAGGCAGGCATCACTACTGCCTGGCTCATGTAAAAGAATTTTTATTTGTGGGGATTCAAGGAAGAACGAGAAATAATCTTCAAGATACAAGCCAGGACCTGGAGGGCTTCAGCCTCCGGGACTGAAATGAACTGTGACTAGCTGCCTTATCCACAGCCTCTTCTCCACATACCTGATTCTTCAATCTCCTGCATCTGACTTTCTTGCTTCACACTCTGTTTCTCCCTCTGCTTTTTGTCTGCTTCCTATCTGTGCTTCTACCTTGCTTCTCTTCTGCCTCCATTCTCAGCTCCCCCTGCTTCTACAGACTGTTGACTATTTCCTTTTATAACCTGAGGGGTGGGATTAAAGGCATGTGCCACCACTTCCTTCTGAGTTTGGTTTAAATGTGTGTGCTACCATTGCCTTCTGAGTTGGCTTACTTATAGGTGTGCACTAAGTTGCCTTCAGATACAAAGTCTTATTTTGCATTAATGAAGAGAATCCTATAATTCACTTCTCAAATGTTAGGCCAGTCAACCTTGCTGCCACTAGGTGAAGGTCAGACTGAGTGACACAGGGTGTTCCTCATATCTCCATCTTAGTTGCTGGGGAGGAACCACAGAAATTCCTTTCATTTAGCATTAGTGCAGAAACCAGGATTAACCTAACATTCTTTCTGCCCTAGAACAGCCATGCTTTTGGATCAGAGATCAAGGATCACTTTGGCCTTTGCAGGTGATCCTTTCCCAGAGCAGCCATGCTGCTGGATTAATGATCAAGTATTCTTCTACTGTCGTTTACTGTATAAACTATATATTAGAAATGTGTATACACATACACAAACATATATGTGCACATGTGTATGTATACAATAGTCATAGACCTATGATGTGAAACTCCAGCTAATCATGAACTCATTCTTCCATGGATGCATAAAAAAGGGATGTTGGCTTGCTGCATATGGGGGTGGGGATTGTGTGGTGAACACAAATGATGTCTTAACTGTCTGTCTAGCATCTAAAGAGAATGGTTGTACTCCTTACCTTCTTATGTCTTCCTGTTCAAAGCCCCAGGAGTGATATGTTTTCTTAGTAGTTCATGTCTACAGGACCACATTGGGAAGTTGTCTTCTGAAGTTTATTATCGGGAAGAAAATTGTACAAATATTCCTGTCTTTAAGTTTATTTATCACCTCTAAAAATGACCCAGAGTTTTAATAAAAATCCTTTATTGTAGTTTTCATGGGTTCCCTAAACTGTTCCCTAGCATATATTGAACTGCATCTCCTCAGGTTTTCAATTATCTGGAATCTATTTGTAACTTCCTTCAGTAAGACCCAAATGTGTGCTCAAATCCCAGAATAAAAGCATCTAACAAAAATGTGAAGGCGTTTTTTTTTTTTTAGTTTCTATTAATAATAAGTGCTGTATCTAAAATGGATTGATTATAATTAGTGGATTAAAATATAGCCTGTCAGTAAATTAGCTATTAAACAAGACAGATTAGATTCTTTTCTGTCTTTAAGTCCAATTCTTTAAAGTGTAGAGAAGCTGTATTTTTAACAAGACACATGTTGATAACTAGCTAAAGTACTGTACACCATGTCTCATTTTGTCAGTTTGGTTATTTGTTTTACATGTGTGTACATGCACAGGTGTGTTTGTGTGATTGTGGTGTCTGTCTGCACCTGTATGTGGACTTAGAGAGGCCAGAGGAAGACTTTGGGCATCCTGCTGTATCACTCCACCTTTTGAAACAGGGCCTTTTACTGAAGCCCCAATGCCCCTCCTGTCTCTGCCCTTCTATACTGTCAGGGTTACAGGAATGCATAGCCAAACCAGACTTTTCACATGGGTGTGCTGTCCTCATGCGTACATAAAAAGTGTTTTTGCCCACTGACCCATCTATCCAGTCTCCCAATTAAGTTATTTCAAGCACAAAATGGCTATTTTAATATTTGAGATTTCTGATGATATTAAGAAATACCATGTGTACTTTCACCACTGGCTTAGGCTGAAATAGAAAGAAAGCCATTTTAGAAGAAAACAGTGTGACGTGATTACAGAAACATCCTCTGCCACAAATTATATTTTTTCTATTAACAGAAGAAACCATTAGCACAACTTATTACAAAGCCTCAGAGGAAATTTAATTTGTTGTTATGGAAAACTAAACGGCCATAACCCGTAAGATGTAAAATCTACCCTCCTGTTAAATGGAGCGCAGTGTTCTGTGAGAAGCAGCTGCTGAGGTGTGATACAGAACATGCATCTCAAGCCTTGCTGGAGAATTGTACTAATCACTGTGATGAGTACCGATTGACATGTCCAGTTGCTGTTTCTTTCTAAAACATTCTTCATAAGTACATTTCAGAAAGATTTCTGCAAACTCTCCTAAAGTGAATCTTTCTTCCCTAGAGATCTAGCACTCACACATTGCTCTTATGTATATATCCAACAGCATGCTAGTATTCTTCTATATTTTCTCCATAGTGATTTGGTGATTTGTCAGGAAACTGACGATTTCTTAACGTTTGATTGAACCCATAAAACACTGAAAACAAAGTGACAACTTGCCACCCAGCGAGCCTGTGGGCTTCAACTATGGATGACATTTTAAAAGAAGCATTAGTTCCCAAAAGAGTTATATTTAAACCCAAATTCTTTGGCCATTTGTACTCAAATTTAGGTAGAGAATATCCTTGGATTATGAATATGCTAAAATTCCCTCTTTATGACATTTAACATTCTCTAAAACTTAGTTTAAATTTAGTAATCCCACTTTCCCAGGGTAATAACAAAAAGTATCTCCAATGCCCACTGCACAAAACAGAGCTTTCGCTGGGAAGGTGTTCTATAGAGTGCGCTCAGCAACTCAGTCACATGCCAGAGCAAGGGGTGAAAGTCATTATCAAATGGGACTCTTGTGCAGCTGTCAACAGTAGTGAAGAAAGTCAGCGGTGCGTTTGGTTTTGAGGGTAAGTTTAGTCTCAGGTTGTAGGCTCTGCTTGCCGATGTACTTCTTGCTACAGCAGGTCAGGCTCAGGGATGGGGACAGGCCGAACACTGGAAAGAAGTATCAGAACGTGGGTGTGATCAGGCCTGAGCATCAGAGGAGAAAGAAATGAGCAAGGGCTGTCATTTTCCTGTCTCACACTGCCAAATGCCACTCTCTGAGTGAGCACTCGCTTTCCACCGTTTTTCAGTTACTGTGTGTGATCATTTCCCACGATTTTTCCTTGTCTAGTAACAAATGCTTCCAGGAACATCAGTAAAACAAATACTACACATCAATATTCCGTCGCAGAGACTCAGACCCTGTTATTGAGACATCTAAATTTCACTGCTTTTAGACATTCTTCATAAACATTTATGATTACCCTTTCTCTCCCCTAGTTTAACCACTGTGACTTTGATGTATCTAACAACAGTAGGTAACTAACTATTATTATACTCAGAATGCATACTCCAACCACCACCAAGGACCAGAAAGTCTTCCAACACAGACCTAACTTGTTAACTTTCCTTCCTACCTCATACTGTAGGCAAAGTAAGAGCTTAGCAAGTGATTTCTGATTTATTGGCTCTTTTATATTTTTAAAGTCTGGTGGTTATTAATTTTGCTTCTCACTAGGACTTTTTTCATTAAGATGTCTGAATAGCTTTGTAATTTTTTCCCAGAGGTTTTAAAATCCATTAAATACTTTTAAATTTTAGAGAAAAGGGTTTGCAACTGTGAAACCCAAGTTCAGTGATAAACAAGCTTACATACAAGATGACTTTTAGTTATGTGTTTAAGCTAGATGCATAATTGGCCATAACATTATGGTCTGATGGGTATAAGCTTGCCCGTGGCCCTGCAAAGCTGCAAGGGATTACTTAAAGTATTTGGGTGTATAACTAATAATTTATTTTTATTCAATATTAACTGGATATTTTGTCTTATTTTAATGCATGTTGTCTGCACGTTAAGCTCATGTTTGCGATTTAGATTATTTTCAACAATTTTCAACAATTACTTTAATTGGATATTAAAGGAAGGTTGCACAGATGATAATAAATCATACCAATTGAAGAAAGAAAGATTGAGAGAAATGCCTAGATCAGTTACAGAAAGTCATTAATTTGGGAAGTATAATCCAAGGAATTTAGATTTTTTTTAACTTCCTAATTAGCTAAATAATCAAGGCTACATATTTCTATGGCTTTGAATCTTGTGTTGTACGTTGTTACCTACATACGGTCAGACTCTTAGGTAGGACATGGAATTTTGGCTGCCTTTTATAATTTTGAAGCATTCTGGAAAACCTGTGACACAAATAGTTGCTTTTGCCTGTAATCTTCAGGATGTGTATAAAGTGATCTATCACTCTTGAAATGATGCCCTTTGAGTCCCATCCAGAGTGACTGTGCACAGTGCACCTGCTCCACTTTCTGAAAACGTGGTAGGGTCCCAGGCACGGAATTCTTGGAAGGTAACTCATACTCTTTTCACAAGGGCTTTTAGATGGTTATTTCTACATTTTTCTTTCTACATTTTTGCTGTCTTCTTCTTCATCTTTTTTTTTTTTTAAATAAAAACCCATTTGGACCCTTTTGTGGAAAACACAGTTTAGAATTACATTCTTTTCTTATGCTGATCAGAATAAATGTGCAAACACCATAAATACTATTTTATATTTAAAATAAAGTTTTTGTTCCAGATTCTTTTGTTTCCCTCTTTCTTTTGCCTGCTTACCTGCTCAACGGATGGAGGAAGGAATACACATTGATTTATACAATTGTCATTTATTAGGTAGCTACTATTTTCTAGCTTGATGCTTCTGGCCCCCTGTTTTTAAGCAAAGGGAGACCAATAGCACATCTAGTGACTTTAGGTGCCTTGAAACAGAGGACAAGGATCCAGAGTAGTTTGTAGCTCTGAAAGTAAATGGCTGTGGAAAAAGCAACATCATTATTTTCTTCTTCTGAGCATGTTTCCCATTTAGAAAGGGAGGCAGCGTTTCAGTTAGAAGTCTGGTTGTGTAGAATGTCTCTTGCTTTACATCATAGACATTTTTTCTAGCTGAGATTTTTTTCAAACTATCCATTTTTCCTTGATACATCAAACGAAAAAGAAAGAAAGAAATAAAAGAAAAAAAAACTTTCAATGGATTTTGTGAAACTTCTGCTTCCATTATTTTCCTTCTATACCATTTTTTTGTGGAACTATCTAATAAATTTTTCTTATTCTTTTTGCACATGAGTATGTGTTTGGTGTACATGTTGATATTTGCATGCATGTGGATGTACATGTATGTATGTGTGTGAATGTGTGGAAGCAAGAGACTGGTGTTGCATGTCTTCCTAGATTGCTGTCTATTTATTAACTGAACTCTGTCACTGAAACCTGAGCTTATGGATTTGGGTTTCTAGCTAGCCAGCTTGTTCAGGGAATTCATTGGTAACCACATCTACTTGGCTTTTCTCTGGGTGCTGGGGTTCCTAACTCCTGTGCTCACACTTGCACAGAGAGTGCTTTGACCATCCATCTAGCCATCTCTCAGTAGCAGAAATCCTTCTGAAAGACAATTCTCAGATTATTTGGAAGATCCTGGTGTGTTGCTTACATGAGAACAAGTAAACTCAGAATGACTTTTAAGGGTGCTCAGCGACACCCATGATATCCTTTAGAATCACTCTGACGAGTTAGCTTTTCACTTTTGCACTCATTCACCATTCTGCTGACCCCTTAATATTGTGTCTCTTCCTGAGAAATCTTATGTTTGCTTGTGGGAGGAGTGGAATAACCCAGATTTAGTGCTTAAGATTTAAAGTCTAGTTATTATCATCATCATCATCATTTATTTATTATGAACTTAGTAAAAAGAGTTACATAACTTTTCACTGACCCAACTTCTTTTGCTTTATAATTCTGCCTCAGTGTTTAATTGCTCTACTCTTCCATGTTTATGTCTGTATGTCATTTGGTATGGATTTGTATTATGCTATCTATCACTCTGTGTTTGAACACAGTACTTTCCCTTGGGGATTCATGTTGCTACTTAAGGACAAGGGACAGGTACTTTAGCCTGTGTTCCAATCAAATGAGAAGTGTCTAAGAACAGAATCCCTAATGCTTATAAGTCTTAGTTTATTCACCCTTTAAAAATGAAAAATCATAGTGACTTTACTGGTTATACATCATTTTTCATCATTGTAATATGATCTTTAGTCTCTTGGTATTTTAGGGGTGTGTGTGTGTGTGTGTGTGTGTGTGTGTGTGTGTGTGTGTATGTGTTGTGCCTGAAATGATTCCTGAGCCTTAGGCACAGGAGTCGTATTGCTGAAGATGTCTCCATTGGGACTGAACTCCACAACTCTGCATTTTGATTGGTTGTGGTTTTCTATAGTGGTTGCAAAGAGAAGTTTTCTTGAAGATTAAAGACTACACTTATGTGTGAGTATAAGGACAAATATCTGGATTACAATTAGGGATTCTGTTGGTTTAGTAAAGTGGCAGGCATGCATTCTCCTCCAAAATAAATGGCTCCATGGGGAGCTCACTAGATTCCAGTACCAGGGATGATTTCCCTCTTGTTACACAGATCTTCAGTCCAATTATAGAGCTGTTGGTTACTGCCAAGGTATATATGTCAGTACTGTACTCTTAGGGTTATGCAATACCAAACAGTCATTTCTAAGAACATACAGACAAGAAACATTGTATAGATCGAGCAAGTTGTACTTAGATATTTAAAAATATATATGTATATACATACACACATATGAATTTAACAGTAATTAATAAAAAAAGAGGCCATGAATTTGCAAGAGAACAAGGAGGGACATATGGGAGGATTTAGAGGGAGGAAAGGGGAGGGAGGAATGATGTTATTATATCATAATCTCAAAAAGAATAAAAGAAATAATAAAAAGGTTTTGGTATTAGAACATTAAGACAAGAAGTCTACTTAATTACCAGTAGCATGATTTGAAATTACCTCTTGGTTTTTCTCAAAGAGCATGACTTTACTATGAACATTCAAGTTCTCCATTTTTTCTTTTATTTCAAACAATTCTTTTCATGAAATATATCTTGATTTCAGTTTCCTTTCCCTCTACTTCTCCCAGTTCCTTCCCAGCTCCCTTCCCATCTGGATCCACGCCCTTTCTGTATTCCATTAGGAAACAAACAGGCATCTAAGGAGTAATAATAAAATATAATAAGATAAACCAAAAACAAACACATCAGACTAGGGCAAAACAAACAGAAGGAAAAGTACTCAAGAAAAGGCACAAGAAACAGATATAGATCCAGAAACCTCCATGTGTTTTAGATGATGATTTTATTTATTCTTTGAGAATTTCATACCATATATTTTGATTATCTCTCCTCCTCTGACTCCTTCCAGTTCCTCTCCCACATCCCTACAAAGCCAAATTCATATTTCTGCAATTAAAAAAAAAGCCTGAGCATGGTGGTGCATGACTTTAATTCCAGAACTCAGCAGACAGAGGGAAGCAGATCTCTGTGAGTTCAAGGCCAGCCTGGACTACATAGTGTGAGTTCCAGACTAGCCAGGGGTACATAATGAGATGCTATTTCAAAACAAAATAAAAACACAATTGGGATAGCAGTTTGTGCTGGCTGACTACTCCTGAACATGGGGCTTGCAATAGAGTGTCGTTGATATGCTCAGGTCCCTTCATTGAAGAAAATTGACTTTCCCTTCTACAGCAGCTGTCATTTGAAAATAGCTTCTTGGCCAGGAGTGGGACTTGTATCCACTCCCTCCTCTGTGCTGAGATTTTGTCTGACTTCAGCCTGTGCAGGTCTTGTGAATGCTGTCACAGTATCCCAGTTCATATGTGCCTCTCCACATCTTTCTGCACTTAGACTTTGAATATTTAGAGACCTTAAATGTTTTAAATTTGAAAAACTAAAACTTAGAAAACTGGAAAATGAACAACAGAAAACCACCACAACAAACAATATCTCAACATAAACAATCGCAAATTTACCACCTGAATTTAATGTTGCTTACAAATTATTTTATTTTCTTTAACTTTTATTTTAAATGTCATAGAAAATGTTTTCAAAAATGATCAGCCATTATGGATGCAAAAAAAAATCTTAATGTAGATTAATTGAAAATGCACCAGCATTGTCATGTACGTGGTTTCTATGGTTATGTAAAGCATAATTATACACTCCTTCTTTCAATTGGCAGACAATGGAGACTAGTTTGCTTTTACTTTTCCTATTCTCTCAGCTGACAAACATAGAAAATCTTTTCTTGAATAATGCCACAAAACTGTTTTTCCCTTTCTTATATTTTATTTCTTTGCTGTTTATAGGTAGAATATTGGTTATGACTGGTTATTATTAATTGCCGATTTGAAATTACCTAAGAAATTGTCTAGGTTTGGTTGGCTGGTAGACATTCCTTTGAGAGATTTTCTTGACAGGGTTTTCAAGGTGCAAAGATCTACCCTGAATATGGGTGGCACCATTCCCTAGTCAGGGCATCCTGGACTGTAGAAGCCTGGAGAAAGTGCACTGAGCACTACTGTGGCATTCAGTGTTCTTTCTTCTGACTGCAGACATATGACCAGTTGATTTCAGTGTCTCCTGCCTTCACTTCCCTACTATGATGGGCCATGCATGCAACTGGTAGCAAATAAACCTTCTCTCTTAAGTTGCTCTTGTCAGAGTACTCAATCACAGTACTAGGAGAAGCTGAGACACTCATCTTTCTTTCACTAAGCAAGTGAAACATCTCTTTAAATTGCCCACTTGTTACATCCATCCATGTTTGGAGTTAAACCTAATCCATTTGCTGTTTATCACTTATATATTACATCATCTAGGACAAAGTCGGCTATGCCAAAGTGATGAAAGGAACACACCCAAGTAGCAGGGCTTAAGCAATGTGGTTGTTTCTCTCTTATATAAGCAATGTGGAGATGGGGCGATTTTATGATATCTGGAAGTTCCTCATCACCAGTATAAACTCCAGCTCCCTTGCCATGTTCAACATGCCCAGCTTCTTGATACCATTTGTAGTTCATGCTTGCAGTCTGGGATAGCTTTTGCAGTTCTAGCTCCCATATTTACTTGCCAAACAGCAGGAAATTAAAAAAAAAAAAAAAAAAAAGAAGAGAGAACGTTGCCAGAGTTTAATAATCAAGGGAGCTAGTCCAAGCTTTTATAATTAAAGAAGAATGGAATAATGGATACTGGGTGGAACCAATGGGCTTTGTATCCATCCACATAATCTGCCAAATGCAGGCTGCTATTCAATTATTCCGAATACAGGCTTATTTCTTTATTTCTCTCATGCTGTGGCTTTGTGGAATGTCTGGGTCAGCTGCTTTTGTGTTCTGCCTCTGGGATGCTGGGACTTGCTTTTGGTGAGGAAAGTAACAACCTGATTAAATTGGCATTGGAAAAAAAAGTCTCTCGTTATGCAGAAATGCGGATGCTATAACACTGTCTACTAAAACCTATTAAATGTCTCTTTTGGCAGACATATTATTGTAAATAGTCTCACACTGGATAATTTTAAATCTATAGAGTAGTGATATCCAGAGAACAAACAGAGTAGCCATATTATGATTAATCTACCTGTTTGAGCCTTCCTTACCACTGTTTTCCTGGTACTGTCTGTAAGCCCTTCACAAATGCTAACTCCTTGGAATGTCCCTTTCCCACTGTCTTCTAGACAGTGGGGTTTCTCACAGGCCTCGTGGCATCTGATGATACCACCAGTTCCAGATAGTTGAATGTGTGCTTCAGCCTTTAGAATTTTGTATTTCAACTTCTTAGATAGTAGACAGCAGGACATATGGATGATTTAAACAGTAGAGTTCGAGAGGGCTCCATAGCCTTCTATAGTTACCACATAGAGATTGTGCACCATAAGGGGGCTAATTGTGCTATTTTCATACATTCAGATGACAATCTGATCTCATCTCCCATTAAACTCTTTATCCAGCTGCCTAGCCCCTTCGTTTTTCCAATTCTCCTCTTTCCATTTCACACCACCTTTCCTGTGCTTTGGACCCCATTGTACATGATTTTATTGCAAGAAATTTGTCCATGTTGATGCTGAGGCTGAGATCAGAGGCCTCAAATTCATAGTGTTAGTAAGAGGACAAATTTAGGCAGAGCTGGTTCAAAGTTTCTCCTGTCGGGGGAGGTTTTCCTGCCCCAGGCACCAGGCTAGCCTGCTGGGCGTCTCTGGGCATGTTCTGCTTTATCTTCACATCAGCTTACTGATTGTCTGTAAGCAACACTCTTCATGCTCATGTTATGAACCTCCTTTCTGTGTGCAGATCACTCTTGCCGTTAGACTCACGTTCTTCTTTTATTTTGCCTCCCCTTTCCATTCCTCTATCTCTTCTTATCACCAAGGAATTTTGTTCATGTTTACATCAGTATTGGGAAAATCCATGATTCAAAAGACTCAAATGCCTAGAATCTAGCCGAACCTTTTTATACAGAGTAAAGAATCCTCTCATGATGAAAAAGACCAGCTGGCAGTGTTTTAGATCTCAAAAATTCAAGATTTCTTTTTGCCATCTGTTTGGAGAGAACCAGAAAGGACCTTAACAAATTTTTTATGTTGATATTTTTGAGGAAGTGTTTTACTCTGAGGTTCACACTGCCCTCAGACTCACTTAGTGGTCTGCCCTCAAAGTTGTGATGATCCTTCTGGCTTACCTTCCCAAGTGCTGGGATTATAGGTACAGATCACCGTGCTTACCTTAAATTAGTATTTATACATGTTTGTATTGCTACTCTATAATGATTGTCTCTTCTTCCCCCCACAGAGTCCTTTCTGGAATGAATTAGCATCACTAGCTTCCCATTTGCTTAGATCAGAATCACTAGTTATTTCTACTGTCCTCCTGTCCTTTGTAGAATGACCCCTCCTCTACCATCTTGTCTGCCATTTTCTTCCATTCTTGTTACTGCTGCCCAGATTTGGGCCTTCACTGATCGCTCATGAACTATTATTACAGTGTCTTAACTTGTGTCCACGTTGAAAAACTTGCTTCTTTTTTTAATTTTTGAGATTATAATTATAACATTTTATTTATCTCATCATTCCCTTCCTTTAAGCCCTCTTACACACCCCTCCTTGATCTCCTTCAAATTTTTGGCTTCTTTTTTCATTAGTTGTTATATGTACAGAATGCATATGTATAAATTATTATATGCATATATATGTATAAACATATGTAGTTTTTATGCCTCATCAAGGAAACTTCTCTTTGCAACAGATGGAGACCATTACAGAAAACCACTACCGATCAAAATACAGAGTTGTAGAGCCCAGTCCCAATGGATAAATCTACAAAATCTCCCATACTTGAGGCTCCGGGAACATGGCAGAAAATGAAGTAGAAAGATTTTTAAGAGCCAGAAGATCTGGAAATTTGCCATGAGATTGTGTCATTACTATATGAATTACTATACAGAAGCTATACCCACAAACTCTCACTACTGTGACTCCTGAAACATGAACCAAACAAGAATAACACCAATAGACATGCCGAAGTGAATGGAGGAAAGTCCATGAGGCCTCAACCCTACACCAAGAACTATGGGCAACTAAGGAATGCCGAAGGCAGGAGAAATAATCTTCCTGAGGGAAGAGTACATCAACTGGTTATCTAATACCGAACAGTCAGCCCTGAAAACCCTGCAAAATACCCTCCACCATTAGAGTTGAAAGCGCATCTTGCTCAAACATACTGTGCTTTGCAGAACAGTTCCAAGAGCTGTTCCAGCCACCACCTTCATAACAATGAAGAAGTTCAAGCTCAAGGGCAGATTCCAAGGATCTTCTTAACCCCACCTCACTCCACCTTTTCCTGTGAGCAGCTTCCTTCCCATTACCCATATGCTATACATTTTGGCCCACATTAATCTTTCCTACCATCCCAACAAGTACACTTATTTCTCCCACTATCTATGCATCACAGAGCTGTCCATGATATCACAATATCCCCCAGATATGAGGGGTGGAGAGAAAATGAGGTCCAGAGCACAAAACTCTGTAGGCAATGTGCTACCATTATCTGTCTAAGGAGGTACTCAGTTCTTCTTACCATCAGTAAAAAAATTACAATCTGTTTCCATCTTGTCTGACATAGAAATTTTCTTCAATTTTGTTCCTGGCTTTAGATCTAAACACGGCATGATCATGCAGTTCATACTCATAGAACAAGACACTTCTGCCTGATTTTACGTTTAGTTAAACAAGGAACACCATAGATTATTTTCAACATCCTTTGACAGAGACTTTAAGGTGTACTGATGTTAAATCTCTCCAGGCTTCATCTCTCCCAGAAGGTAAATTTTTGTCCTTCATATTCCCTATACGATCTTATCTCCTCAAGCCTTTCTTGGTCCAATGTCTCTCTTTGAAAAAATTAGTAATTTCTTTAGTAAAAAAGGTCCCAGTTCTTATGAACATCTCCCAGATTTTGCTGTTTAAAATCAGACACCGAGGCTTGGTCTCTTTGCAGTTTCTCCTCTTCTTCAGAACTAAGAATCCTTGCTTGCAGTCCTTTCCTTTGGAAATGAAGCCTTTACAGTTGCTTGTATCACATTCAACCCTGCTAAAGATTCTCTGTTCTTTAACCATGTGAACAATCGATGCTGATACTGTAGACATGGGGTTTGGTGCATTTTCTCTGGGCAACTTTCACTCTTGAGCAGCATATGATATTGTTAGCCAAGCCCAGGCTTCAGGGGTAAAATATTCCAGCTAAGTTGTGTAAACCTCCTGAGACTAGACCAGATATTGCCCAGGTCTGTCCATTGTGGTTCTCATGGGAATTCATACTATGATTTCTTTACCCATTTGTTTCTTAATACTTATCTAGGCCTATTCCGTAATTTGGTCATTGTGAAAAAAAATCTTACAATAACCATAAGTATGCAACTGTCTCCTTTGTTTGGCTGCCTAATTGTCTTCTGGTATGTATTAGCAGGAGTGATATAGTTGGATCATGGGCTTTTGAGTGACATCCATGATGCTTCTCATACTGTCTGGGCTGATTACATTCTCACTAGTGGGGTATATATGGGTTCCTTTCCCTCCACACCATCAGCATGTGTTATTGCTATCATTATTTGGGAGATTCTAACAGGAGTGAGATGAAATCTCCATGTACTTTTGACATTCTTTTCTCAGATGGCCCAAAATGTTGAACGTTTTTTCTCATACCTATTGTTCATTTGTACTTGAGAAGTGACAGCTAAGTTTATGCAAACATATAATCAAATTCTCTTACTAGCATTCTCCACACAGTAATGGTTCGTTAACTCACAGCACACTCCTGAAGGTTTTTGTTATTTCAGTGACTGGGCTGGATACAGGAGGAAATGTTTGCACATTTCCACAGCACTAAGATTTATGCTTGGCTTAATATTATTTTATTTAATTTTTATGAAAATATAATGTAGTAGACATTAGTACTTTGCTTCATTAGATGCAAACATTGAAGCTCAAGTAGATTACTTAGTAGCTCATGTTATTTCTCAGTGTAAATAAACACAAAACTTTGAAAATCAGTGATGTAGAAGAAGATTGTTCAGGGCAAGTTTAAATTGCTTTAGATGTACAAACAACTTTCTAAATTTTTGAGCATTTAAATATAAATGTCAGTTTATATTTATATATTAATTGAGTAAATCAAATTATTCAATCAACTTCTAAAACACAGCATTTGTTGTATTGGAAACTATTAACATGGCTTGAAACTCCAATGTATTCTACTGTCCTTATTTCAGAGTAGCAGATTCCCTTATTTAAAGTGGTGACTTTTCACTCTGACACATGGCTAAGCAGAATTTGTATTCAAAGCTGTTGATGAACTATAAGGAAGACAAGAATATTTGGAGGTGTGAGATGACATTCAAGTCCCTCTCCTAAAATGATACAGAAGAATTTAAGTCTGAGAAAGTAGCAGACTGCTGCTATGCCTTCCAGTTGTTTTTGTCCTTTACTTAACCAGATGGTGTAGATGCCACATTCCCTCATCAATGGGTTGCTGGTTCCCTTGGGCTGTTCTCAATAACTCTCATTCTCCCTGTTTGGGGAGAGATGAAGCCTGAAGTGATTTAACATCAGCCCATCTTGGAGTCTTTGTCAAAGGATGTTGAAAATAATCTATGGAGTTCTTTTAGACACATTTTAATTTTTTCAAGGTATTTTCAATCAGATGAAGGTAGTCAACAATTGTATAAATTTGAAGAATATTGCTCTGTCAATAAAATACGATTATTGCCCACTCTACCAATAATCTTCTCAACAAAATTCAGTTTAAAAGTCATTAAGTATAATGGAGTAAGTAGAATTTCGGGAAGGTCTCTTAGTTTCAGTTAAGTTATCTAAGCTTTTTAATAGCTATGATTCTTAGGCACATTGTGTTTATACTTAGTGAGTTCTCCAGTACAACCCTTTAAAAATGTTTTAATTAAAAAATAATTAAATCATGTTCTTCTTTCTTTTCCATTCCATCTTAGTTACCCTCTCTTGAAAATCCCTACATGCTCCCCAAATTAATATCATCTTTATCTTTGATTAGATATATGTATAGACACACACACACATATGTATAGATACCACATATATGTATGTATATATATGTGTGTGTGTATACACACATATACATATGTATACATGTATACATGTATACATGTATGTGTGTGTATATATATATATACACACACACACACACACACACACACATATATATATATATATATATATATATATATAATGAGCAGAGTCCATTTTTGTTGTTTGTGTGTATATGATTTCAAGGCTGACCACTCTGCATAGAACAACCACCAAAGGGGTTCAGGATTGACAGAGGCTTATTATCCTCCCAGCAATCAATACTTGCCTGTATTTATTGATGAAAATTGCCTCTTCTATGTTAGCATGTCTATTGATATTTTTGTTTTTCCATTCTTGTTTATGCAGCTATTTCCAGGAGAGACTATTCCATTGCAAACTTCCTGGTATTCTGGCTCTTACAGTCTCCCGACCTTATCTTGTGTGATGTTTCCTGAGGCAAAGATGCAGGAGCTGTGATGGAGATGTATCCATTGTGGCTGGTATCCCACTA
The DNA here is from genome assembly GCA_026225945.1 of Cricetomys ansorgei. Taxonomy (NCBI): domain Eukaryota; kingdom Metazoa; phylum Chordata; class Mammalia; order Rodentia; family Nesomyidae; genus Cricetomys; species Cricetomys ansorgei. Next base: position 3,025,593 of record JAMJFZ010001100.1, on the reverse strand, counting down.
TTTATTGACCTATGTTGTGTTCAGTTGTGATTTTCTGAGATCCTCTCCATTTGCTGTAAAGAGAAGTTTCTTTGGTTAGGGCCAGTAATTACACATATGTGTGGGCATAAAGATATAATTTAGAATATAGTAAGGAATTATACTGATCTAACAAAGTGGCAGTAACAAACTCTTTTCTAAAGTCCATGACCCAGGAAGATGGCTAGTTTTCCAGTACCAAACAAAATGATTTTCCTCCTGTTGAGTGGGCCTTAACTTCATCCAGTGAAACACCTGTTGGTTGATACTAACATATGAATGCAACTTCATGCACCTTTATGAGTATCTTGCCATGTTGGTAATTGTCATGACTCATAGCTGTTACAGTTTGGTAGGACTGTTCAATTACTCACCTCCCTTGGCAATTTGCATAGTATTTTCTGGAACCATGGGAGGTGAACTTCAGGAAAAAGGCTTTTGGGTCAGATCCAGTTTGAGTCATCCAAGTCATGTGTCCTATATGTGGTATCTTCAGCAATAGTGGCCCACCCTCAACCCCTGGTAGGCAACCAAGGTCTACATTGATAATCTGTGTGGTTTTGAGAATCACTTGGACTATACTGATCAACCATTTGAAAGGAGGTTTCTTGTCTGCTACAGGGCTTTTTGTTAGTGTGTGGTTCTTGTGGGGTACATTTAAGCCTAAGAGCCTTAACTTCCTTTAAGGTGTGTGCATGTGTATATGTGTGTGTGTGTGTGTGTGTGTGTGTGTGTGTGTGTGTGTGTGTATGTGTGTGTGTGTGTGTGTGTACAACCTTGGTGTTATTTGTTGTTATCTGTTCCCACTTCGTATCACCTGTATCCTGTTAGTACCCTTCCAAGTCCCCTACCTGCAGCTAGTGTCCCTTTATTCTTTCTTGGTTTCTGTGATTTCTCCATGCTCCATAATCACATTGTAGGATTTAGAAATAGGAACTACAGATGAATGAGAACATATGACCTTTGCATTTCTGAGCTTGGATTACTTTACTAAATAGAATCTTTTCTAGTTCCATCCAGTTACCTGTAAATATCATGATTCAATTTTTCTTTACAGTTGAATAGTATTCCAGTGTGTATATGCACCACATTTTCATTATGCATTCATTTGTTGTATCCATTTCCTGGCTACTGTGAATGCAGTGACATTGTATTTATCATTGTATGGCTGAACATGTATCTGTAGAGTAGGATGTCTAGTACTTTCGGCATATGACCAAGAGTGATACAGGTTAGTTATATAGTAAATTTAGTTTTAGACTTTATAGGAATTCTTCATATCGATGTCCAGAGTTGTCATGCCAATTTGCATTCCCACCAATAGTGAAGGAGGGTTCTTCCTTCTCTATAACCTCACCAGCATTTGTTGTCAGTTGTTTTGTTGATCTTAGTCATTCTGACTTGAGTGAATTAAAATCTCAAAATTGTGCTAATTTTCATTTCCCTGACTGCTAACATTGCTTCTTTTTTGCTCTTATCTAGTTGGGGTTCTTGTGCTTCTTGTATATGTATGGATGTGTCTTTCTGTAGCTTGGGAAAGTTTTCTTCTATCATCTTTGTGACAGATCTGGTCTATGCCATTGACCTGGGATTCTTCTCCTTCTTCTAGGCCTACAGTTCAAAGACTTGATCTTCTGATAGTATCCCATATTTCCTATATATTCTTATCCTTTTATGCTTTTATGCTTCTTTATCCCTATGCTTTTATTTTTTTAAAATTTTCTTTGCTGATGTTGTCTAGCTCCTCTACTTTATCTTTGAGTTCAGATAATTCTTTCTCCTGCTTGATTTTACTTGTAAAACTTTTCCCTGAATTTTTAAATCAGGATATTGAGGTTCTCATTTCCATCTTCGTTTCAGTGTATGTTCTCCTCAATGTTTTTACCTCTTCATTGAATTTGGAATTTAGTCCTAAATTATCTTCGTTATTTCATTAAGGTTTGTATTTGTATTTTCTTCATTTTCATCAAGCATAAATGTTTATTGTTATCTCCTTAAAGTCCAATATAGTGTTTGTTCATGCCTTATTTAGATTCCTTGAATTCTTTGATAAAATTTATGATTGTTCTTTTTAAATTCTTCATTCTATGGTTCATCTAGGTAGCTTTTATTAGAGAACACGTCTATAGAAAACTAGACAAAGGGAGCTCACAAATGAAGATGATTCACAGCCTCTGGTCTGCAACCAGGCTGGTAGGTTTCAAATGGTAGACAGGTAGGAGCTGGTCCACTCCTATTCTTATAATTCTATATAATTCCCCAGAAGCCTAATAGAAAATAATAAGAAACTCTTGTTTTCGAAGCTTTTTTATTTGAGGGGATTATTTTATAATTGTGTTTTCTTATTCCATCCACTTTCATATTTGCATTTTCTTTTAATGCAGAAATGTACTTGTTGTGTTAAATATTTAAATAGTTTATAATACTTCCCCTTTCTTCTCAGTATATTTAAAGTATGTAGATAATTCATATAGATGATGCTTAAAACTTACAACGTATTTTCCACAACCAAATTATTTTGTCCTACTAAACTTTATGAAAATATAAAATGGAGCTAATACTCCACAGTAGGAGATCTCAATCAGTCTAGCCTGCTTTTCCAAACCACCTCAGACTGTGACTAAAATAATAGCAATTCATTTTCCATAGTTCTGAAGGCTGGGAATTATGATATTGGGACCCTAGCATTGGCTATCTATTGAGGATCAGGCCACCTTCCTGGTTGGCAGGTAAGTTTCTCATTGTATTTTCATAGGATGAAGAGAGAGAGAGGTGGGGGGATATGATAGACAGACAGACAGACAGACAGATAGATAGGACATCTTTTCTACTTTAATTTTAATGAGGATACTCATCTCATCTATGAGTGCTCTACCCAACTATCTCCCAAAGGTTCCAGCTCATAACACTATCCTATGGCAGGTGGAGTTTTAATATACAAATTTATGGAAAGATGAACATTCTTTCTGTAGCAACAGTTAATTGTAGTACAGATGATTTTGTTGTTGATGGCAAGGTTAGCTCATTTGATTCATGCTTCTCTTCATAGTCAGCGCAAGTAAATCAGACTCCAGGAGCACTGGGCCCCAGCATCACTAGCCTTTATAAGAATTTAAAGCGTTGGCTTGGATCTGGAAAGCTATACCAAATCTCTCATGTGGCTAACTGCCAAAGTCTTCTAACTGCTGTTCCTGAATCCAGTTTTGGTTTTCAGACTATTTCTCACACAGCAGGTAGAGTGAAGTTTTAAAAATTGAAATCAAACCAAGCTCTCTTCCAAGAGATCACAGTGGGAAGGGTTGGAATGTAATGAAAACTTCTTGCCATGGCTTACTAGACTGCACATGGTATAATGTCATCCCATAGTCCAGACTCATTCCTCAATTACTTTGGACTCTTTAGCCAAACAGAACAGACTTCCTACCATTCCTGGCCCTTTGCATGTACTGACCGCTCAAGCCTTCAGATTTAAATGTAGCTTCATCCTGCACTTCATCTAACTGTCTGTTTAAATGATATCCCTCCAGCATTTTCCTGACTCATTAAAAAGTTCTTGTTTCCTGTTGTACTCTCCCTGCTTTATATTCCTCTTTTCCAGCCAGAAACTATGGTATTTGCTCAACTATTGTTAGCTTTCTTCCTTGGGACACAAACACTTTGATGACAGGGTATTGGGATCCACTGCATGTCTAGAGCCCAGAACAGTGTGTGACAAAGAGTGGTCATGTAGAAATCATCTGGTGAATAAATAAATCATTCATATGAAATGCAACGAGCCTTGGATTGTTCTCAGGAATGAGCTGGCATTTGGAAGTTTCTTATCAATTCCTTAGAGTATATCTTTTATAATGATACCATCTAAACACTTTTCATCAATTTTCTTTCATAGTTTGTTAATATTTTAGATTATCATACAAGGAAAGGTTTTGCAATGGCATCTTCAAACATGTGCATCTCTAATTTATTGCCAGTTGTTCTCCTTCTCCATGACCCTTCTCTTTACTCCCTCCACATCCAACTGGTTCCTTTTCTTCTCCCAGTTGGTCCCATCTTCTTATTTCTTATATTTCATGTATTCTGATATTCTATTTCCCACCTCCCTTAATCTCTTCTTCCCTTTCTAGTTTCATGACTTTTATATACATATATAGATATACATACATGTGATTTCAATCCAGATTTCATATACGAAGGAAACATGTGGCACTGTCATCCTTAGTTTGCCTTATTTTGCTTATGGATTTCCAGATGCATCCATTTTCCTACAAGTCATGATTTTATTTTCCTTTCCAACCAAATATGGTTCCATTGTGTAGGGGTTTTCATTATGTAGACATTTTTCAAGTCATCTGCTGGTGGCCATCTAGCCTGGCATAAATTCCTGGCTATTATAAATAGTTCAGTTATAAACCTTGATGTGTAAGTATCTCCAAGGTATTCTGACTTACAGTCCTTTGAGGATATACTCAAGCATGGTATAGATGAATCATATGATAGCTCTATTTTCAGCATTTTGAGGACATTCCATATTAATTTCCATAGTGGACTCACAGTTTACCTTCCCACTAGTATAGAATAAGAAATCTTCTCTCATACATCCATCGTACCATTCATTACATTAAAAAAAATTGTTTGCTTGGGAGTAGCCATTCTGACTGGGGTCAAGTAGAATTGCAAAGGATTTTTAACTTGTATTTCCCAGACAGTTAAAGATGTTGAACACCTTTTCAAGTATTTATGAACCATTTGTACTTTTTCTTTTGAGAACTGTCTATTCAGCACATTAACTGATTGGATTTATTTATTTATTTATTTACTTATTTATTTATAATCTCCTGTTTTATACATAATTGCCAATTGGATTATTCCCATCGTGTAGGCTGTATCTTCACTTGCTGATTTCCTTTGGTGTGCAAAAGTTTATTTAATTTCATGCAATTCCACTTGCCAATTTTTGGGGTTTACGTTCTGTGCTATTAGAGTCCTGCTCAAAATATCCTTGTTAAAGTCTACATGGTAAAGTGCTTGCCTATGCTTTTTTCCACGTGTAGTTTCAAAGTTTTGGGTCTTACGTTAAAGTCTTTGAGCCATTTAGAACTGATTTTTTTAATGTGTGTGGAGTGAGAGTTATGGATCTAGTTTCAATTTTCTGTATGTAGAGATGCATTTTCCCCATTAACATTAACCATTTGTTAAAGAAGCTATTTTTTCTCCTGTACATGGTTTTGATATTTCTCTGAGAAATTATGTGGTTATAATTGTAATGGGTTTTAATAGTGGTTTTGTGCCACTACCATGCTGTTTTTGTTACACAGCTCTGGAATATAATTTGATCACTGTTATATCTCCAATATCACTCTTTCTTTTTATTAAAGATTACTTTGACTATTTAGGGTCTTCTATATTTTTGTATGAATTTTATGACTTTTTTCTCTAGATCTGTAAAGAATTCATTTAAGGGTTTGATGAGATTTCATCGAATCTGTAGTATTTTTGTATTTTGATTGTTTACATTTTACATTTTCACAATGTCTATGACCATGGGATCTCTTTCTATTTTCCACCATCTTGGCTTAAATTTATTTCTTCACTCCCTGAATATTTTTTGTAGAAGTTATTCACCACATTGGTTAGGTTTATTCTTACTTTATTTTTGGTGCTAATATGAACTGGAATTTTTAAACCTGATTTCTTTCTTAGCCAGCTTGTTAGTGATATACAGTATGCATATGTGAATGTATATATGCATGTGTATGAGTATTTTACCTGCATATGCATATGTGCATCACATGCATGCCTGGTGTCCACAGAGGTCAGAAGAGGCCATCAGATTCCCTGGGACTGAAGTTATGGATAGTTGTAAATCACCATATGGGTGTGGGATTTAAACTTGGGTCATCTGAAAGAACAGCTAGTTCTCTTATGCACAAAGAACTTTCTAGTCACCAAGTTACAAAATTTTTAATTGCTCCAAAAGTGTTTGGTAAGGTCTAAGAGTTTAAGTATAATACATTGTCTGAAAAGAATGAATTCTTTGTCTTCTTCCTCTTCTATTTACAACTTTTATATTTCTCTTCCTTGCCTTATTGTTCTAGTTAAGACTTCAAATACAATGTTGAATAACAGCTGAGAGAGTGGACACCCTTGCCTCATTACAGATTTTTGAGTTCTTAGACTTTCCCATTAGTATACTTTGGCTATGGATTTATTGTATATAATCTTTATTGTATTGAGATATGTGACTTTTATTCATACTTTCTTCAGGACTTTTATCCTGAAGGGATGTTGAACTTAGTTGAAGATACTTTTTGTATGTATTATTCTTCAGTGGAGCTATCTACTGAAGCATGGGAGACCCACAAGTGACTACACCACTGATGGTAACAACTCCCTAACTGAAGAAGTCTTCAGATGCCAATAGTTCTCCTGGAAGGTGCCAGTCCACATAAAGCCCTTCCCCAATCCCTAAGTGAATTTTGACAGGCTTTATGTTGGCCCTGTTGAGGCAACTGAAGCTTCTGTGAGTTCATGAGTGCAATGGCCCTACTATGCCCAGAAGACAGCATTTCATGGCTCCTTTACTTGTTGTAAATTTACATCTTACATTTTTATACCCCTCTTACATGTTACTCTCTTTGAGGCGGACCCCTTAAGGAAGAACATCAAAAAATTACTTAATTTTAGCACCTTGACCAGTCATGTGTAGCTGCATTAATTGCCATTTGCCACAAGAAGCTTTCAGATTCAAAGTTAAGGGTAGCACTAGTCTATGGCTATAAACAACTACACAGGAGGCAATGCAACATAACCATTTAGCAAAACAGAAGTATAAAGGGACACCCATAGTGCCAATGACCTCTCTAGCTATGAGCCTTTGATCAAGTCAACAATGCCAGGTATGTATTTCCTCCTGTAGAACATACTCAGAACCAATCAGATTGCAATTGGTTATCCCATGACAGTCAGGTTACTATTGTATTAGTAGGCATATCTTGTTCGGCAGGTTGGTATGGAAGCATAAGGTCCACAATGGGGTAAGTTTGTTAATGATTTTTATTCCCTAGCTATATGCATGACAAATCTGGCACTATAAAAGCTAGCCAGCAGGAAAGAAACTGATTTTTGTAGTCCTATAACAAAGATATGTGATATCTTCACCAGTAGTGTCTTAACATCTAGTTTGTGAGGATAAACAAGAGCAGTGGCAATAGCCTATATTGTTTTGAGGTTCACTGGGACCTTCCTGGCCAGCAAATGACAACAATCAACAGGGAGGTTACCACACTTGGTACTGAGGTTTTCATTTAATAACCAATGGCTTCTGGAGTTGTTATTGTTTTCCATGCATGGCACCTCTGCTCAAATTCTCTCTTTTTAATATAACTTATATTTTCTATATTTCCGTATTTTTAACATAACGCAGATTTTGTAATGTAGGCATTTTCTACACGGCTTCTTCACACATCCCTAGTTTTGCTTAACCCTCCTCACTGTCTTGGTTTTTAAAACATTGAAGTAGCAGGTTTGCAATGAACTGTAATCACTAGGCATTTAGTGCATTATTTTCTCTCCATCTCGCTTTTTCTTGCTGTCACCTTCCATCTCACAGGAGTCCATCTTGGTAATTCTTTTCTGCTCCTGTTCATATTAAAACCTCTTAGTTTTATTTGTTTGTTTATTTTCTTTTATTTTTTACTATCTTTATTCTGAAACTGTTTTTCAGGTTTACAATTACAGATCAACTAAGTGTGCCACTGCTGTTGCCAATTGTCTTTTGATCCTTAGTAATACAATCCCTTTAGGCCTTAATTTTAAGAGATTAATAAAAAAACAATAATGCAAATGTAGCTCTGAGATATTCCTTGTAGGTCACCTGAACAAGGCTTCCTAACATGTATGCCTCCCCTTCCATCAATGGAAGCAGCTACTCTAGTGATGAGAGGCTGCACTACCTCATCGGCCTTAGGGTTCCTAGAGTCTGAGAGCTGACTTTGTAGACATCTTGGGTTTGCTGGCACCTAAACCAGACTGCAGTGAGGGCACAAACAATTACATCCCTGGATTCAATTGTTACATCCACAGTATGCCCTTAAAAACAGGAATATAGACTCCTGTGGTATTTGAGTAGAGTACCCTGCCCTACTAGCCCAATGCTTAGCCAGTGCTTCACAGCATGGACCACTGAAGACAGAGTGAATGGGAATTAAGCATTATTTATACTGTTTCTCACCTTTGACATTCTTTCTTTTCCCCGATGAAGCCTGTGCAAAGCCTAGTATGTGCCAACTAGGCTACTTGGCACTATAGATTACTCATCTGGGTCATGGTAATATCTATGGCCATTAGTTTCTTAAATAGCCAAATAGATAGGAAGCATCTGGTGATCAGAGTGAACCTAATAATATCTGGGTGACGCTTCTGTTACTAACAGCATGAAGAAGAGCATTATACATTTTATCACTCTTTTTTATATGCTTCCTATATACACATATTGTCTAGAAATGATCATTGATTTTTTAGAATAAAAAAAACCAAGTCAATAATTAATTCTTAAAAAAAAAAGAGTTAAAAAAAGAGCTCTTAAAAAGAGCTAAGAGTTGGCTGAAAACACTTACTAAAACATTAATCCCAACCCTGCTATCAATTATGAAGTGCTTTAATAAACACAAAATGTGTAATGATTGTTTATTGTTTTTCATTTGAGAGATTGTACCCACATCACAGGAGCAGGAAGAATCTGCAATTAATTAACAAGTGATCATAGCAGCATGTCATCCCATACAATTTATGCAACAACTGTCTTTATTATTTTTGAATCCATGAATGAGAACAATCACAGTAAAGTGTCATTTGACAGACAAGCCACCTAATTAAAAGGCTATCAGACACAGAAAATGGAGCACAAATTAATTAGGAAAAATAATGTTTGCTAAAGTCAAAAGATTACTAATTCAATGCAGAAATACTGGTGCATAAAATAACTTCATCTTCCAAACATTGTAAGAGGAGGCTTTGAAGACAACTCAGTTTAGCAAATTTACCTTATTTTCAGTTATTTGGAAGTGGTTACAGCATACCAGACACCATTACTATCTGTATAAATTACAGTGTATTGGGGAATGACAGAATTTTAGATAATTAATGTAAAGATGTTGGAATGACAAAGTGGTTCAGAAAAAGTTTTGTATTATTGATGGACTTCACTTTCCTTTTAAAAGTATAAGAAAACAGAACATAGAATGTAAATAATGACTGCATGGGAGGATTAATCTTGATTTTCAAATTCATTGGGTTTAGAATTACATAGATGTGAGGTTTTGTTTCCTAAGTTGAACTGAAGAAGCAAGATGTATTCCAAACGTTAGTACCATGAACCCATAGGTTGGGCTTTAGGCTGAATAAAAGTAAAAAAAAGAGAAGTGATCCTCTTTCTCTCCACTGGACACTGTGAGAACAGTGATATTGTGGTCCTACCACTATGCTTCTACCATGATTGACTGTATCTTTTCAGGTTGATTAGTTGAAAGTAGTTCCCCCTCCTCAAACTGTTTTGTCTGGAATTTTGTTACAATGGCAAGAAAAGTAAACAATACAGTGCCATCAGAATAATCGTGTATTTGTAAAGTAGCCACCTAATGAGCCTGGGTGACTGTGGGGAGAAAGTGCAGATAAGTCACAATCAAACTCAAGACTCCAGCGCTTTTGGAATGTCTCACTTTTTCAGGCAGATTTACTCTTAATTCTGAAATTTTAGCTTATATCTTATAAAGAATTCTTGGTGAAGTAGTATACAACTTTAAGTTAGTTATTATCCAGTAATATTTATGTTATTCTAGAATGTTCTGTTTAGACTCTTGGCTAAGTTCTGCCTTATTTTGGATAGTGTTCTAAGTCCATCCATTTTCAAATCACACAGAGCATCCTGAATCAACATGACTCCCACCAGAGATCATAAACTGAATGGGCAGAGGAGAGCAGGAAGTTGACTCAGTTGTGTGTGAAAGTGATTTCCTCATGTAAAACAAAATGTGGTTGCAAGTAGTATACATATGTGATCCCAGCATTCATCTTCTGGAATGAGATTGGAAATCGAGATAATTGCCCTGAAGCTCACAGGGCAGCCAGTCTCGTGTATGCAGAATGGTAGAAACAAAAGATCCTGCTCTCACAGGTAGAAGCTTCTGCTGCGCAGAGAATATGGGACCATGGGGTGTTCACCGCTAGGTGGTACATCTATATTCACATCTCCTCTACCAAAATTTCAGGGACTATCTCAGACAGAGCAGAAAGGTTAGAATGGCTAGAGATTTGGAATAAGCATTGTAAAAAAGTATCTAAACAAGATACGGCTGTTGCATTCATGAACTCAAAAAGCTGTGGCTGGCTGCCCTTGACAAGCACAGGATCAAGCCAATCAACATTCATAAAGCAATGGGGGCAGTGCTAGCGAGGTCCCACCCCTAGATGAGAAACTATTGGTAGTTGATAGTTGCTAGGAGAAGGGGAGGAAGAGCCAATTTTCTTCAGGAGTATACTGTTGGTAGGTCTCCCACGCTCAGGTGGTTGGCCCCTAACTCTTGCATGCAAAGGTAGCACCAATTGAACTCAGTGGACTATAAAAAAGCAGAATAAAGATATATGGAATTTGGAAGGGGACACAGGGAAGAGGAGTCTTGGAGAAGTAGGAGAAAGGAAGGGAGGGGTGAATGTGGTTAAAATACATTATATATGCATAAAATTCTGAAAGAATACTTTAAAATCCATTTAAAAAGAATTTTGTTTTATAAATAATGTAGACGGAGAGAAGATATTCTGCTAAAATACTATCCTCTTCACATGTGTACTACTTCTCCTTGATGATAATGAAGTAAACTTTTGTGATAGTAAGCTATCCCCAATTAAAGTTTTCATTCATAAGAGTTCCCATGGTCATGATATCTCTCCACATCATGAAAACCCTAACTAAGACAATCCACATGAATGAGTTGAGATGGAATGTTCAAGTAGTTTTTTTCTTTTTTTTGTATTTTGAATTTGCATTTCCCTTGTAGCTAAGATGTTGAGTAGTTCTTTATATATTTATTGGCCATTTGCATTTCTTTTCTTTCTTTTTTTTTTGAGGACAGTCTCTTTAGTTTATTAGCTTACTTATTGATTGGAAGATTAATTTTATGGAATTGAATTTTTATAGCAATTATATATTATTGATATTAACCCATTACCAGATATGTAGTTGCAAAAGATTTTTTTTTCCATTCTGTAGGCTATTTCCAAACTGATATGTTATTTTTTTTGGTGTGAAGGAGCTTTTAAATTTCATGTAAGCCAAATATGAGTTTAATCTTATGGATTGGAACTTAAAACAAATTAGAAAGTGTTTTTTACCCCTATGACCTTGTGCCACTATTGCACCAGTGGCAGGTCTTACAAGACCAGTCATTATTGTAGCTTACAGGGTTCACAATTGGAAAAGATTGATGAATACATTTCTCCTCTAGTAGCATGCACAGATCCTTCAAACACTGTGAAAGCAAGCAAGTAGAGATGAAGCTTTCAGGTGAGTATCAGCTCGATTTCCCCATGTTCAGTGTTTCATGTACATGGTGTCTTCAGCAATGCAGTCTTACCATCAAGTTCTATAAGGTCATCAATACCATTGACAATAGTCTTTGGCTATAATATCTGGTGGTCTATGGGACTTCACTCCCTCAAATCCAAAATAGGTATCTAATCCTCATACTAGGCTTCTTAATTTGTTAGCCTATAACATAGTAAGGATATCTATATCTATATCTATATCTATATATATCTATATCTATATCTATATCTATATCTATATATAGATATACATCCCTTTCATTCATTATTTATCTATAAATTATCTTTTATGTGCTATTTTAAAGCATTTATCTGTATCTATTTATACTGACAGACCACACAAGTTTTCTAGATTTAGTATTTTATATCCTCTTGAACTCTCTGTTTTGTTGCTAAATTCAATCATAATTTAATCCAGATTGTTAGCAATCTTTGCTTGGAGATTTGTGGCCATGCAGAAATATAAGAACATTCATAGATCACTTTATTCCAACACTATTTAGGAGTTCTGTTCTCTTGTTTCCCTTGGGTCTCTCTCCCCCCTCATATGTCTCAGGCAAATATTCCCTTCATGACACTTAACGAAGACCCCTCCAAACCAGCTATGTACATTTAAGACAAATTTATGTGCCTATTTTATTTTATTTGATCTATCATGAAATCTTGTGATTTTTTTTCAGATTCTAATTTACTGTACTTTAGGAAATGCACATCTCCCTGACAAATTGTGTGAAGATTGGGTTTGTTTTTCCTACTTGGGGTGATGCTCCCCACAAGAGTCATAGTCTCTCAACCAGAACTTCAGGACCAGGCATGAGAAACTTGGATTTGAGTTGTTAATCAGGGTAGTCCAAATTACTCCCCAAACAATATAGATTATTGCTGTTGCCCATGGTTGCCTCTCAGAGGTTGAAGGTAAGCTCCTCATGAGGAAGACACTGCAAAACTTTGGAAATGGGACTTGGAAGGGCTCCTTCCTGAGGTGTATCTCCCATAGTATCAGAAAGGACTATGAAAGCTGCCAGGAGAGGGAAGCAACCAGTAGTCCTATCCAGCTATGATGCCAATGAACTATAACAGTGATTAGCAGGGCAAGATATCCCTAAAGGTACAACAGTGGCACTCATATCTTGGTGATATCCAATACTGTGTAATTGTAATTACATATACATAATTGTAATTACATATCAATTATAATTGATATAATTAAGGCCTGTTAGGGAGGAAGTCATGCCTGGCACTGTAATCCTAGCCAAGTGCTTGGAATCACTACATTCTAAAACATACCTGTACTCACAGCAAGTGTAACTCTCATTGCTCATCAAAGATTTTTTTCATAGCAAACAAAGACCATGAAAGAAAACCACAACAGGTTGCAACGCAGAGAGCAAAAGACTGTGTGAAACCCAGTTCCAATGGATACGTCTACAGCACAACTTCTGTATCTAAGGCTTAGGGAACATTAGAGGAAAGGGTGATGGAAGGATACAAGAGCCAGAGGACCGTGAAATCGATGGTGAGATTGTGTCTCCTACAAATGACAGGGTAATTACAGCCATGATACCCCAGCAATACAGCTGCTTAAACAAAACCTGGACAATGGAAATATCAACAGACATGCTAATTAATACAAAAGGGGAGATCTTATGGGTCCCACCTGTAAACAAAGAACTACAGGCAACTAATAACTTCTGAGAGAGGGAGAATTAGTCTCTTTCAGAGGTGAGCTGGGAAATTCATTTTTTTGTAAACTGAATAGTTTATACAAATACAAATCATGTTCTTAGGAAAGTGGGGTCAATCCCTTTGTAAAGTGATCTCCAGTGTGAACAATAAATCCTTACTGTTGTTCTAGTGCCCTTTGTACAAATTCCAGTAAATCTTGAAAGGACTATGCATGATACTAGTGTTTTGTTTACTATCCTAAATATTGCCAATGAACAGGAATAAATAACAACTTTAAAACAGGAAAGGGAAAACACAAGACCTTCCCATTAGCAAGAATATTTTAATTTTCTGTCAATCTTCATCATTTAGCTTAATACTGAAGTTCAGATCTAAAAACAATGAGTGGGAACTCTTAAGACAAAATTGAAAGGTAGGAAAATTTTGTGAAAGTGTAAAGTGTGTGAACATTTGTAAAGTTTGTAAAGTTTTGTAAAAGTCTAAAGTGTAAAGTTCTATCTCGGGAATCAAGACAGACGATAGAAACGCAGCTGCAAGGTTCTATACAGCAAGTACTAAATAAACATTATCTGAAGTAAACTAAGAGGAAGAAGTTATGATGTTTTTCAGGGACAATAATTGCATGGCTGTTTATCTCCATCTTTGTCAATTGTCTTTCTGTGGCCATATTTACTTCTCCAACAGGAGCCCACAGAAACAAATTGGAGAGATTCTTTCTGAATTATTGTCTGTTTTGGATGTTGTCAGTTTTTAAATCAAAAATTGTTGTCTATCCGGTGGTTGTTTAATTGATTCTGAACTAGTAACAACTGTAATTAACAGAAGCCCTGGAAGGCAGAGTGTGCCACACTCTAATAGAGTCTAAGCACACTGTGTACTATGGTCCTGGTACCACCCTCTCCCTGTTGCCTTTGCTTTAGTGTTTGTGCAGCGTGCTTGCCTTTAGCAATGTCTTCTAAGCAGCTCATTGTACGCAGGGGTTTAAGGCAGTCTCTTCACAAGTTGACTGGATCGTTGAATATCTAAAACATATACTTCCTAAAAATATGAATCCCATTCTGTTTTGTTTCCTGTATTATAATAATAATTTACTGCACTCGGACAGGATTCCTCTTATAGTTATGAGAAAATAGTTCTATCGTTAATTATTTATCAAATTAATCAAAGCAGGAAGAATCCTTGCCTACCAGATAACTGTTTACTCTCCTGGAATGTTAAGAAGTGTGCCTTATTTTCTTTCTTGACATTTATCTCTTCACAGAAACATACAAAATGGGGATAATTCTCATGGCTCACAGTGGCTTTATATGTGTTACCTCATTTAATCCCTAATTGTGAAAAATGATATAGATCTTATTTCTTTCTTTCTTTATTTATTTCTTTATTGTTTTTTCGAGACAGGATTTCTCTGTTGTAACTCTGGCTGTACTCTGACTCACTCTGTACACCAGGCTGGTCTTGAACTCACAGAGATCCACCTGCCTCTGCCACCCAAGTGCTGGGATTAAAGGTGTGCGCCACCACCACCCGGCGATATAGAGATTCTTATGCAGGAAACATGGAGATGGTATCCAGCTGACCATGAACATGGACAAGGACATTGAGGAATAGCAGTGCCAGCTTTATCTCACTGTGACAAAATGCGTGAGAAAACCAGTTTTCAAAGAGGAAGGGCTTACCACAGAAAATGACCCAATGGTGATTTCGGGCTAGCTAAAGAAGTATATACGGAAATGCCATCCTCCTACCTCCCTTGATTGGAATGACAGGGAGCTAGCTATGCACTGTAAGGTAAGTGGTGAGATGTCTTAAGGCAAGTGCTCTACAGCCAGAGAACATGATCTTGTGTTTGAGAAAACCGGAATGGATGGGGCTTCTGATTAGTAAGAGACGCTTAGCACACAGAGACAGACAGGTCAGGTCTATAGACGCTGGGCAGATTGGATAAGTGAGTTTATTCTGAGTGCAATGGCAAGCCCTGAAGAATTGCAGAATTTTAGTCACAACACTGAAAGTCTATAATTTGTTCAGTCTGTCAATAAAATGGGGGCAATAATGTGTATTCTATCCCAATCTGTATTTTTCCACTGTGAAAAAGATCTATCACTTATTAATTGCTCATATGTATAAGACATGTAATGCCTATTTTCAATGAAAATGGCCATTTTCTTCAGAGTTGTATGCTGTAAAAGCTGTAAAGTTGACAAATTGGAAATTCAGAGAGCTGCAAAAATGCCAGCTGCTTTTTGTAGAGTGCTTGCTATATGCTTACACGGCCAAATGAAATCTGTACTCTGACCCCTTGAAAGGAAAATAGCCTTCAAAGAGCTGAAGAAACGCACCCAAGTCCACACATCTGGTAAGGACAGAGCCAGCACCGCAGTGCTGTTGTTGGCACTAATGCCCTTGCGTCTGTGCCCTGTGCCACATCGAGCACGCGTGCCCCCTCTGTTCTCTTGATGGCCCATGTTTGTGGCAGATGATCTCCTCTCAAAGGCCTTCTGGCTTTTATTGAGCCTGAGTTTTATGAACAGTTTGGCACATAAGCCATAAATCACAAAACAGCCTGCAGTAATTTGTTCTGGGTATTGCCATATTTGACTAAATGATCCTGTAAAGTAATACTTATAATTCAAGAATCCTCTCTTCAACATCTCTCCATTTTTCTATGGAGCCATCAGAAGGAAAACCATCAAAGAAATAGCAACTGACAGACGAGAAAGCAGAGCTAAAGGTGGTGTTTAAGTTCAAGATGGCGTTATGATTGTTATTATTAAATGGATTACCGTGAGATGAATGCAGTAATAAAAAGAACATTTCTCCAGCTGTATAAGCGGATGCACTTCCCTTAGGCACCAGGAGGATAATTAAATGAGGAGCTTTATAGTTGGGGAATTGGAGCAGGCCTGAGACATGCAGCTGTACACTGAGAAAGGTTGCATCGAGTGCAGAAGACAGCGATGCTGATAGTGCTCCTCAGGTACCCCGGCTGCAGGTGACATCAGCTGTGGTTGCCGCTCAGAGTTCTCTTCCCTTTCACCTCACACAGCGTGGGCCATGCCAGGGCCCTTGATGCTGTGGGATTGGCTTTGAGTGCTTGGAATACCATTGAGACTTCTTTGTCTTTGGAGACAAACCCTGAGAAATTAAAAATAAGTCAGGCATTTGTGGAAAGTAGAGGCTTATCCTCATCTGCCTCAGCTGTTCTACTGTTAAATCGTTTGCTCTGAACTGATTTACTACGATTCTTACTGTTTATTCTGTTTGAGTTCTAAATACCCTTGCAATTCACATCAGTGAGCCTGGCTAACCGGTAAAGCCTGTTCTAATGCGTGAATCCTTTTTAATCATCCAGAAGCTTCAATGCATAATGTCAAAACTTAATCTTTATGCATGAATGTGTCTCATGTCTCCTCTCTTGACTCATCTTGTTGTCTCACTTCTCCTGACAATTGGATCAGAGCTTGGATTTAGAAGATTTAAGTTTCTTTTTAAAATTCATTTTTTTTTATTTTATACGTATGTGTATGTGTCTGAGTATGTGTCTGTGCAGCATGTGAGTGGAGGTCAGAAGAGGTCATTGGGTACCCTGGTCCTAGGGTGCAGATGACTGTAACTCTGGGTTAAACCTTCTAATGCAGGTTCTAGGATCAAACCCAGGTCTTCTGCAAGAGCAATAATTGCTTTTAACTGCTAGGCCATCTACCCAGTCCCTAACCCTCCCTCCTTTAGTGCTGTCTATATATTAAACTCCACTTTAAGTTTTTTTGGTGAACAGGGAATAAAGACCCCTGACCTTTTGTGGTAATGGCCCAGATTAGCATGTGTTTTAGTCAGTGTTCAGTTGCTATGAAGAGACACCATGACCAAAGCAACTCTTACAAAAGAAAGCATTTAACGGGCTTGCTTACAGTGTCAGAGGTTTATCACGGGAGAAGGGAGGGGACATAGCAGTAGGCAGACAGCCATAGTGCTGAAGAAGTAGCTTTGAGTTCTATATCTGGACCTCTAGGCAACAGGAAGAGAGAGAGAGGCACTGGGCCTGGCTTGGGCTTTGAAACCTCAAAGACGGTGTGCCTAGTGACATACTTCCTCCATCAAGGTCATGCCTTATCCAACAAGGCCACACCTAATCATTAAGTAGTGTCATTATCTGATGACTAAGCATTCAAATATATGAATCTTTGGGGGCCATATTTTTATTCATATAGAAGAGAGTATGTGAGAAGCAGTAGACTGTGAAGATGAGATGTCTTTCTAGAAGAG
Source organism: Cricetomys ansorgei (assembly GCA_026225945.1). NCBI lineage: Eukaryota > Metazoa > Chordata > Mammalia > Rodentia > Nesomyidae > Cricetomys > Cricetomys ansorgei. The sequence continues at coordinate 3,008,025 of JAMJFZ010001100.1, read as the reverse complement.
GATGTTGCAACAATGTAGATTTGAGGAAGTTTAAGTTTTGATACAAATCTTTGCAATGGTTCAAAATGATCATGTTCTAGTCTTTAAGATTAAAAAAGAAATTTAAATTTTGTCTATTTCACATAAAAGAGATGAATCATGGGATCATTCAGATTCTTAAAAACAAGTTTGGAGGATGATGGTTTCCCTTTGCTTAGTGGTGTGCCTTATTTAAACTGTCATGTCCCTGCTTGAAAACTTCCTCTCTGAGGGATGCTCCTATGGGACTGGCACTTGGCTTTACTAACTATAGTCCCCAGAATAGCAGCAGTAGCAGCATGTAGGAGTGTGTTACAAATGAAGACTCTTGGCCCCACCTAATCCGACTGAACAGAGAATCTGTATTCTAACGAGAACCCCAGGTGGTTCCAATGACAGTAAGTATTGGGAAACACTGGAGAGTGAAGCCTCTCTTAAAAATTATCTTGACCATAGTAGGTCTGCCCCTGCTTTGAACTTGACGTTTGAATCACAAACAACGGCTGTCTACCTCTAGTCCTATTCCTTTTTTGACTTCTGTGAACTAACTGCTGAAATGTTAGAACATCTTATCTTGTGGTGTCAGGTTGGCCTTTAGGGTAGCGCCTGAATGTGTTTCCCTGAGAGGGAGGGGCAGAGGGAGATCTGGTTGAGAATAAGGGATGGATTCCAGTTCATCCTGGTGTCCAGTACTGTGGCATCCCCTCTCCTTTGCTCTCCCTCCTCTAGTGTGGCCACCTTTCTTCTTCTAATGAAGAATCTGGTTCATCTGAAGACAGCATTCAACTATTCGTATCCTAACACTCATTTAATGTTACTGCCAAGAGTAAGGGATGCTGCACGTATAGCAAGGACTTTGGGTCATGAGCAAAAATACTGAAATATTTCTCTTAGCTCTAATACTTTAATTATATTTACTTTTGACATTTCTCCTTTCTGATCTATCTTTCTTTTGATTTTGTAGCCAGTCTTGTGACTGATTTTTGAAGACACCGAGCTAGGCTTCATTTATCTAATCTATGACCTGTTACTGGGCATTATTCTTTCTTATGGTGGACCCCTGCAGCTCTGTGTCAGCCCTGCTCTCTTCCCTATTTGGTAGCCAAAAGTCTTATAAGGCTGTTGTCATTATTGTCTTAATTTTTAGTTAGAGAAAACAAATCTCAAGAAAAAGTCATTGCCTCAAGGTGACCTCTTGGGCCTGATCTTTGAGGGAATTGTGTTCTGATGATGGGTAGCTGTGAAGATGGTAAAGATTTAGAGTTTAATGAAAGCTTTTATTTTTAAAATAGATCATCGAAGGCAGATTATTTTACTAAGTAATGGCTAACATTAACGAGTCAAAAGCCTTTGCTATGAACTGACCTAATGCTTTACACACACCAGTTTATTTTACGGATCTTATTAAGGATGTTAGATAACCAAGATTATAGATGAGCCTCTGAGACACATAAAGGTTAAGAAACCCAGGGGTTATCAGAGACTGCACACCCAAGCATACCTGTCTCCATTACACTATATTATTTTGCAATAATAAAAAAAATCTGTTCTAAGTACTTAAAAAGATACAAAGAGATACAGATTAGAATATTTGCAATGATGCATACAACCGCAAAGCAGGGGAAACTTCTGGTTTTTTTTTTTTTTTTTTTTTTTTTTGTTTTGTTTTGTTTTTGAAGACAAGGTTTCTGTGTTGTAGCTCTGGCTGTCCTGGAACTCACTCTGTAGACCAGGCTGGCCTTGAACTCACAGAGATCTGCCTGCCTCTGCCTCCTGAGTGCTGGGATTAAAGGCATGCATCACCACAGCCTAGTTTTTTTTTTTGTTTTGTTTTTTTGCAAAGCTCTTATAAAGAGCAGAAGGCACAGTTTGGGAAGGTGAGGTGCCAAAATGCCCATGTTGGTGCAGAGCTTTCCCCAAAGGGATCCTCAATCACTTCCTATCCTTGTCTACCTTCTGATCTACATACAGGATTCTTTCATTAGTAGGGAAAAAATTACAGTAGAGAAGAGATAAATAATGTGTTTCTCTATTTAAATAACCAAATTAAATAGTGACCATAGCTGGATGCTCACTGTTCCACTGAAACATGGCAATCAAATAGGGACTGGTCTGAGATGAGGAAGGTTTAAAGCTCCCCAACAAATCTCCCCAGCCCATCTATATCTGAGCTTGTAGATGGATGTTTAATGGACAGACGATATGATATGTTTTCCCCAAACAGAAAACTCCTTTGAAGTATAAATCGACATCAACTGACCTCTCTAGGGCTCAGCCTTGATATGTGATAGTATGCTTCATGGCAGGAAGAGGAAGAGTCTGGCAGTATCAGGAACAACCTGAGGCTCTTTGTAAGACGGGCTGATGCCTTGTGGGGACAATGGAATTCAGATAGACATGACAGCTCAGCTTGATCCATTCATACAGAAGGAGAATGCTATGGTGAAACACAGATGCAGGGTGCATATCAGGTCTCCTGTGTTTTGAACCAAATTCAAAACTCTGGTATATGCCCCATAAGGAAGAAAAAACAACTGGTAAGCTTCCTTGAGCAACTGGTTATTCACCCCGCCCTTGATCCTATCTCTGTGTTGCATAGTATCAATGGAAAAACTGTTCTAGACTCTTGGGGAAGGTCTTCCCAAGGAAATGATTTTGGTCTTACTGTGGAGTCTTATATCTGCTTGGGGTTTGGTAGTTTAGAACAGGGATTAGTTCAGTCACCTGAAGTTGAGGCCAGGTAAGTTCTGATTCAGCTCCTCAGGAATGGTCTGTGTCTAGTAAGCCTTATGCAGCCTTGACTTTCAGTGTCCTCTCTGAAGCTGCATGAAAGCAGAGAGAATAGAGAAGAAATAGGGATGGGTGTGTGAGCTCCTAAGCTAGCTCTGCACGGAGTATCTTAGGATCCTCTGGTTCTGGCAGTCTTTCACAGAGATGACCTTCCAGGGTGCTAGTGGTCACAAAAGACTGTAATCTTTCTTAGTGCCAGATATTAGCAACAAGGGGACCTGGAAGGCAACTGCCGGTCTGGAAGGCACCTTTGGTTTCTACCACTGCTATGTCATATACACTTGCAGAACATGCTCTGGATTTTATGAACTCAGGGGAGCTGGGCTCTGGCTACTTTAAGAGATGCCAACAGAAATGTTTCTACTCATTCCCAATCTACTTTTGTTTTTCTTTTACATTAATTAACTTCTGAATCCTTAGGGTAAGATAAAGCAATCCTCAATTTTTAACATCTTTAAAGACTTCTCAGGTTAGACAACAGGAAGGACAAGTACAAGGTTCCTATTCTGATCTCGATGTGAACACAGCATACAGACATATGCACAGTAGAACGCCAAAGGCAAAAGGCACTTGACATACATATGTAGTTTTTAAAGGAACACTGCATAGGCCTAAGCATCACCTTTTAAAATTCTTTGCCTATTTCACGCAAAATTTCTACTAAACATTTAAAAAAAATCAAGCCTTGTTATTTACTTGGAAGTATTTATTGGATATAATAAATAATTTTGAATTTTAAGGTCCTATCTTAAAAAACACTGTTTCACAGAAGTGCCTCAGTGGTTAGTAAAGGCCTATTTACAGTTGTTTTGTTTATTTCATAATTTAGGCCATCGCTGAGTAGCCCCTTGTATCAGCCAGTTCTTTGTGATAAGAAAACAATTGTTTGTGGCATGCATTTCTGTTTATATCACAAATGCACAACATGCTTTCTTTTCTTTTTCTTTTTAATGTGGTGCTGTTGATTGAACTCATGCCTCTTGTATGCTTGGCAAACATTTTATCCCTGAGCAACACTGTCCTGCAGGGCTTATTTTCTTTTATGTACTAACAAAAGGGTACAGGAATCAAAACCCAGGATGCCCCTCCTCCATGTGAGAAGCATTTTAGGGTAAAGTTTTGGAAACTACAGTGCAATCTTGCCTCTACTGCTTTGTTGCTACAAACCCTTGGGTGAGGAATAATAATCAATGTACTCTTTCATCTCCTAAATTCGAGAAAGTGATGGACTCTGTGCTACTGTGATATGTCACGAGAGAGTGTTTATCTCCCCTGCCTGTTTATGACAACCACTCAACACTAATGTGTGCTATCATTGCCTTTATGTTTGCTATATGTAAATCACCCAAAACTTTACATTTCAACTTTATGTTATTTTAGACAGAATGATTATACACTCCATTCTGGTGTCCTTTGAAGCAACTGCTCTAGTTCTGTCACGAATTGTAATCAACTGATTTTCTTCTATTCAGTATGGTAGCATGCATCAGGATGTTTCCTAGAGACATAGAACACATGCCACACAGGGCTAGCTGCTGGGAGCAAATGAAGTCTTTCTTCCTTCTTTGTTCTTACATTAGGGTGTACGGTATGCTAAATATTACTTAGATTATGACTTAATAGTAAGATCTGGATTTGAGTGTGATGTACCTACTGGTTCACTGGAGAGATGTAGGGGAATAAGATGCATCAGTTAGATATTACAGTTTATGTTATGGTTGTTCAGATTTCATTAAGCCATCATTTTGAGGCATTTGATAGTTCTCATCAAGCAATTACCAGAACTGATACTTTCTTCTACATTTAGCTATGTTTCTTCATTTCATTTCCCAGGTACTTTTGGTGCAACTCATTGTCATATACTAAAACTTCTTTTACTAAGAGAAGACATTTAACGCTGTCTCTTAAGGTTATAGTGAACATAAAAGGACATAAAAATTCCTATTCCTAATTGGTGCCATGGCTGTCACTACATCCCGATGGGACACATTATTCCCATCTGTATTGTTGCTGGTGTAGACAAACATACTGTGTTGCCAGTCATGTGAAAGAAGAGCAAGTGCATCTGCATACACCACACAGTGCCAGCTAATGGCACACAACACATATGGTGCCAGTTTATGTATCTACCACTATACTGTAATTATTAATTTACAGTATTCTTGTGTGTGTGTGGAAGGGGGGGTCACAGTGAAAGTGTTGCCAACAGCAATCTCATCTATCTGGAGCTTACCACCTTTCTCAATTGCCCCATTTCCTCTCATTCTAGATTTAAGCTTACTGTTTTTGTTTTTGTTTTTGTTTTGTTCTCTAGGGGCAACAGATTATATCACACACATAATGACATAGATGAAATATGTAGTTGGCCTCATCATATGGGTTTGTGTCAATTCATACTATGTTGTTCACAAAACCATAGAATAACCTAGTGACTCATTTGTAAAGAACATATCCACATTTTAAGAAGTGAATATGAACAAATAGAATTGTTTATTTTTCTCAGGAGTTGAGAAGCCTTGTTAACTCTTACGTCAGTTTCAGAACCTCATTTGCTGGTTCTAGTATCTTATATGTTGAGAAGAGTGGAGAATGGAAGACACGGGCTAAGAAAACAAATAAACCTTTACTTAAGCAGTGCTGTGTTGGGGTTTCTGATATTTAAGAATATTCTGAAGTGGGGCAAGTTTACAAATACTGAATTTCTCCTGTGGACCATTTTCCTAGGTTGTTCAATTTAGATCTCGGCTATATGTAGGTGATACCTCAATTCTTTAGATATCTCAAGATTCATCCCGCCAGAGCCTCTGTTGGCTTGCTTCTCTTTGGAAATGGCTTCTCCTCCACCTGGACTTTGTGTCTAGGCCATGGGAAAGGGACATCTGGCTGGCAGTTGGAATGTGGTTCCCTCCATTCCCTGTTTCATTCTTCTGTGATGGTTAACATTGGTTGCTCACCTGACAGAATACAGAATCAGTGTACAGACCACGAGGCACCTCTCGTAGAGTTTCAATAATGAGTTCATTGAGATGGGAATACTTACTCTAAATATATGTGGCATCACTCAGTGGATGAGCCCACTGAACCAAGTAAAAAAGGGAAAGAAAGCTGAGCATCAGAGTTCAGCACCCTGTGTCCCGACTACAAAGGAATGTGACCACATGCCTCATGGACTGGCTATCATGCCTTTCTCTTAAGCTATGAGCCAAAATAAACTTTTCTTCTAAAAATTGCTTTAATTAGCTATTTCATTACAGCAAGAAAAGTAAGCAACACATGCTCTTATGTTCTCTTGTCCTCAGGGTAAGGTATAGTATACACTTGACTAACAGCTGGGGTGACAGTCACAAAACACTTTGTCCCCTAAATTCCAGTCTTCTGTGCGGGTCTCAGAAGGTGCTCTCCACAGCTTTGAGAATGAGAAGTAGAAAATAACAGCAACTACAATACCCCCCCCCCAAAGCAACACAAAGAACAAGAAGGGGTTTCCTTTCTGCAATTGGAAGATGGGAACACGACACACTTGGCAGCTGATACCTTCCAAAGAGGTCCTAGATTTAGGCATCTTAACATGCTTTACCAGAATTTCATCATAGTGATCTTTATGCACAAATATTGAGAAAACAGAAAAAGTCAAATTTGGCATTCTATTATATCACATAACATATATTATGTATGAGGCTCTATGGCTATTATTCCTGAATTCTTTCTAAAACTTTTACTGTGCATGCATATGTGTTCCATGGTGTTAGTGTGGAGAACAGAAGACACCTTTTTGGGGTCAGTTCTATCCTTCCATCTCATTGGAGTGGACCTTCCTATTGTTTCTGATGTTTGTGTATAGTACAGGCTAGCTGACCCATGAGCTCTGGGTAATTCTCCTGTCTCAACAACCTGTAAACGTGCTGGAATTACAGATCTACACTATTGTATCTGGTCTTTTTATGTGATTTTTGAAGATTGAACTCAGGTTACCAGTCTTGTATGGCAAATGTTTTTATGCATGAAGCCATCTTGCCAGTCCAGTTTTGAATTCTTAATCATCGACATGTTCAAATTTTCTAGTAGAACTTTTGACATTTTAACTATTATAGGATTCTTAAGAAATGGACATTGAATGGGCTCCAGTTATTTGTTCTGTTATGGACAATTAGGGCCCAAATAAATTTTTTCCCCACTTTTCTCCTTACTCTGACTAACTACCCAACAAAAACAACTTAAGGAAGTAAGAGTTTATTTTGGTTCACAGTTGGAGGATGCTGTCCATCATGGCTTAGAAGGCATGGCGGGAGGAGCACTAGATAAGTGGGTACAATGTATTCACAGTCAGGAAGTAGAGATGGAAGAACATTGGTGCTCTGCCTGCTTTCTCTTTTTTATGTGATCCAACACTCCAGCACATGAAACGGTGCTGCCTGAATTTAGGGTCTATCTCCTCTCCTCAATTAACCTATTTCAAACAACCTTACAGACATGCCTTGATGTTTGTCTCTTGGTTGATTTTAAGTTCTGTCAGTTTGACAGTTAATATTAACCATTTAAAAGGGACAATTGACTTTATTTAAAACAGCCAGTTAAGTGCCAGGCAGCTCCCAGAGAGATTGGTCCGGTTTGCGGGGACCTCCTCTACAATAAAGACTGCTGCTGCTGCTGCTGCTGATTCATGACATTAAACTTCAAACATATAATATTTGAATTCCCCCCACCAGAAGCTGGGTAGCCAAAGATGGGTAAGAATTCTCTAGGGCAGAGTCAGCATAAGGCAGGGCATGAATATAAGATATTCATGTACCAATGATGGGTGATACTCATGCCTAGTGGGAGTCGCCTAAGACAGGCACAGTTATCTGGTTCCTTTAATATTAATAGAAGGGGGATATGTGGATAGTGGTTTAGTTGACCACAGCCATGTTGCTTTAGCAATGACCTTACAGTTTCTAAAGGAGCTTGTCTGTACAGGTTAAAATTTCAGTGTGGCTTCACAGTCCACCCACCTTGGTTCCCACAGAGTTGCAGAAAAAATAAAATTAAACAAACAGGGTGAATATGTAGGAGAAAACTGGACAAGGCCTGAGACCCGCGTGGACATACCCAGAGACGGACCTGCTCAGACACGCCCAGGGAGCAGTAGCTGTAGTCTGGTAGCCAATGGGACGCTGGGCCAGGTGGAGGGTATAAAGAGGCTTCCCCTTCCTACAATAAACTGAGTCTGCCTTTTGCCACTTACCTGACTCCCAGAGCCTGTGTGTCTTGCTTCTGTGCCCTCCCCCACCTGAAGGGTCCCGAGGATGGGTACAAGTAACAAATATTAACCATTTAAAAGGGACAATTGAGTTTATTTAAAACAATGGTTCTCATCCTGTGGATTATAAACGTTTCAGAAGTTGATGATCCTTTCCAGGGGTTGCCAAAGACCATCTGCATAGCAGATATTTACATTACCATTCATAACAGTAGCAAAATTACAGTTAGAAGTAGGAACAAAAACAATTTTATGGTTGGGGGTCTCCATAACATGAGGGCTGTATTAAAGAACTGAAGCATTAAGGAGGTTGAGAACCACTGATTTAAAGGAGCTTGGAGTTTTGATAGATGGGAGGCATTCACTTTTAGGTTAACTCTCTAAACTACATGATTTCCCCTGACCATGGAGTTGACATTAAACTGTGTATACAGCATAACTGATAAAAACACATTCATTGCCTTGAGCTTTTCACTGCTACCCATTTTAGGTATTTACACACCAGGGTTCTGAGGCTGTAAGAAAATGAAGGTTCTGTCAACCCTTAATAAATTAATAGTTGAAAATGTAAAAACTTGACACTCAGAAAATAATTTATTAAAATTCACCCAGTCTCCCAGACCTTCTTTGGGCAATAAAAAGCAATTGACTAAAACTTTTTTTCAATGGAAATTCAAATCTTCCTTCATAAACTATGCCTGGATAATGAAAGTGAGAATTGTTTCAAGGAGATGTATTCAGAAATGAACTAAGGGATCCTTGAGGAAGCATAGTCTAATCAGGATTAGTTTTGAAAATCTGAGATGGGAGCCTACTTTTATTAACTGATCATTTTCTTTCGTGATGCTTTTCCCTCTTGGGGGAGAAGCACTTCACTTTACACTCTAATGTTCTGGAAGTTTCATTAGTGCCATTTCCTCAGGTTATGTTGTGAAGAATATTTAATAGATGTTAAGACTTGGGCCTCTGGGTTATCCCTTAGTCTCAGAGTCACAATGTAACTTGAAGAATTTTTTTTTTCATTTCCTTCTTCTGAAGAAAGACAGATATGTTTACAAAATGTAGTTTGGGGTTATTTAAAGAGTAAGCATTTACTTTTATTTTTTATTTTCCACTCTTAGTGCCTTGGTTCAGTTTCATAATTGTCAAGGATTTTCATACTAGGAAAGGTGGCAAAGGTAAATACAGAGCGATTAACCTGACTTCTTTAAAAAAGCCCCCTCCCCTTTTTATCTTCCTTTTTCGTTAATACTTTGTTAAGCTCAGGGTTTCAAATTCTAAGCAAGCCTTCTACCTTCTACCTAAAGGTATATCTCTAACCTTCATTTCCCTTTTAATTAATTTTGAGGCAGAGTCTTACTAAGTTTCCCAGGCAGCCGTTGAACTTGTGATCCTCTTGTGCCAGTCCCCAGAGTAACTGGGGTGATGAGCCTGTGCTAAAGTTCCACCTTGAAGAGTCAGTTTCTAAGACCCTGATCTTCTAGAAATATCAATGTAAGGATTATCTCTGCTTATAATTTCAGATGCAAGGACATGCACTAGAAACCACACTAGTGTTTCCTGAATTGTAGTGTTCACTGTCATGGTTACCATAGTTGTTACTGGAGTTTGGAATAGCACTCCCTCTATGCCTAATATCAGAAGAGTTTTGACCTGTAGTTCAAAATAATAGTGACATTTATACCACTGTGGTGAGTATAGTAATCAATGTGACAGATGTGAGATTCCTAAGTGAGATCAAAGCAAAGTCAGTTAAATGTTATATATATACTTTTTTTTTGGAAAGACAACATGTCCTTGATACTTCAGGAATGATACAACTATCAGAGCTGGTATCTGGTATTAGATTACTTTATTCTCTAACCTTCATCATTACATTGTTGGCAAAGTACTGTTGCTCTTTAGGAAACTTGGGGAAGCTTGGAACTTTCTGGAGGTATTTGAGTGAAATATGTTTCCAAATCTTATGCTCTAAGTTTAGAGTCGCCCTGACCTCAGATTTGAGAGTTAACTTTCAGTAGAATCTGGAGAAATATGTGTTCTGAGGAGACAGTTCTTGAAGACTGCATAGTGTTCAAACTGGAAAATGTTTCCACCTGTCAGTTGTTCTGTGCACAAAACCAAGCACCCAAATGTTGTGTCTTGAGAATAGTGATGGTGCCTTTATTAATATACTATCTCTCAGCCTCCAGTTTACCTTTCAGTACACATCCTGTGATAAAAGAGAGAATTTCTTTTGGCATCTCTCTCTCACAGTTAAGGTTATGCTAAGGCTGCTCAGTAGAGGGAGCAGCAAGGACATTATGTAAGAGGAGAGGGCTCTTCTGCTGCTGGATCAGGGTCAGGTGGGCATGGGAAGTGTCAGCAGTGGTGGATGTCATTCCTAGCCATGGGTTCAGAGTTATCACTCACTTTGCAGCCTCAGACTGGTGATATTCTTTCCGAACCACCCTCACATTGGGATGTAGTTCACAAAGCCTTTGTGCATCCACATGTTCAAAGGCATTTACACTGCACTGTTGGACCTGCAGGGATCTGGTCTCTTTTGTATAGCTCCATCAATGGTTCCTGATCACCTGCCCATGGCCTTCATGCTAAACATCTGCTTTCTGCTTATCCAATAGCTGGGGACTAACTTAGACTACACAAAGTAGTTCATTTTTCTATATTCCTTTTGGCTGAAATAAGAATATGCATACCTTTTCCAGTCAGTTCTGACTCTCATCCTGAATTCATTCTATATTCATTGTTCACAATGTGTGCTAGTCAGCTTTTCATTACTGTGACAAAATACCTGGCATAGACAAATTAAAAGAGAAAAGATTTATTTGGCCCTCATGGTTTCAGAGGTGTTAGTCTAGGGTCAACTAACTCCACTGTTCTTAGGCTATATCCAGGCAGAACACCACAGAAGAGAACGTGTGAACAAAGCTATTCTCCTTATGGTGGTTTGAGAGAGGGAGGACATATCTTATCCTTGCCTCCTCCCTCTCTTTTCTGAGTTGTCCATTTAGCTATAAATCCACCAGTATTTAATACATGAGTGAAATTAGAGCCCTGGTGATCCAATCACATCTGAATACCATCATTGGATCAAGCCTTCAGTACATGAACACTGAGGAACAGTTCATATCTAAATCACAACACAAAGGCATCAAAAAGTGATGTCTGGGTAGCATCTGGATTGAGACAGGAGACACTCCTGTGAAAGTATACTGAAAGGTGCTCATTTTACTGAACTGTGCTAATGCTTGGGATGGTCTACAGATAGGTACTCTCAGGCAACTCTGTGGGGTCAGAGGACAGAGAGAGAACCAATGGAACTTGAAAGGCACCATCATGGCCAATGTCATACTCGACAGTGGACCCCTGAGCACTTGAGCTAAGGTATTTTTATTGATTCAGAACTCCTCAGGTGCAAATCATAAGCAACCAAACATCCCCTACAGAAAACCAACACCTGTAGACAATACAAAATGCCAAGGCCTCTGCATGTGTGAGGTGACACACATGAATAACAGCAATTACAACAGTTTTTCATTTAAATGATCTTTACTAGCTATGTGTTGTGGCTTATGCCAACAATCTCAGTACTAAGGAAACTGAGACAGGAGAATCACTACAAAGTGTGAAGCCAGTTTTGACTATAGAGTTAGATTCTACCTCAAAGGGAAAACAGGTATTTTCTGAGTTGCCATTTTGCTCCAGGTACTGTCCTAGGTTGTGAAGAAACAGGGCTGTCGGGTGAGGGGCATAAAAGCAAAACAGAGGCTGGGGAGATGGCTCTGTCTGTAGAGTGCATGAGGTCCTGGGTTCAATACCCAACAGCAGTCCATGGAAAAACCAAGCATGATGGCACACACAATCCCTGCCTAGAAATGCAGAGACAGGTAGATCCTTTTGGCTCACTGGCTAGCCAGCCATGCTTAATAAGCCTGCCCCAGGTCCCAGTGAAAGTCCTTGTCTCAAAAATCAAGGCGGCTATCTTCAGAGGTGTGACAACTAAGGTTGATCTCTGGTTTCCATAAATACATGCACCCATCCAGAAATGAACACATGAAGCAGTAGAGAGCAGACATGAACACACACACACACACATACATACACACACACACACACACACACACACTCCCATCACTAACAAACAAAATGACTCAATTTCTTAACTTTGTGTTTGCTTAGGTGTTTATATCTCATGCTGTCATTGGTCCACGTCACACCTCATGTTGGTGTGTCTTATGCTATACTGCTTATCCATCATTATCATTATTATTATTATTATTTTGTTTTTTTGAGACAGAGTTGTAACTCAGGCTGTCCTGAAAGTCACTGTGTAGACCAGGCTGGCCTTGAACTCATAGAGATTTACCTGCCTCTGTCTCCCTAGTGCTGGAATTAAAGGCATGTGCCACTACTGCCTGACATTTATTTTTAATATTAGCAGAATTAAATATCTTACATAATGTGATTATAAAGATCCTAGAGTTCTGTGTGTACTGGATAGGAGGGTTTGGATCCATGTATTCTTAGAACAATAAGTTTATGTGAAAAATCTTACTTTTGCATAAAGATTTCAAAGGGAAATAGATAGAAGTGAATGGGAATTTAGATCTGGGCAGTGTGCAGAATTGGATTTGAATTTCTCATTAATTGAGAGTTCTCAGTGACCTGGGTGTTCTAGTGACTGTCCGGGGAATATGATCATTAGTGAGATGAGACATGCTGCTGTGCCTGCTTCTCAAGGAACCCACTGGAACACTGTAGTGGCCTTACCAGTGGATCCCTGCTGTAAAACGTTTTGCAGGTGAGTTTATAGTCTCCATTTGGAGCTTTTTCTGTGGCTAATGAGAGGGAATAATCTGTCCTCAGTGTGTTTTTCACAACAGGATACTTTAACAGAGTCTTTTTAGATGCCCAGTTGTTTATTTTTAGCCCAAATCAGTTGTCACAGATTCTAGAGAATCTAATCAGTGTTTTGTTTTAAAGAAAGAAATGGGTGGAAGAATATTTTCCATTTGCTTCTGTTTGTGATCCAGGTGATCAAAGAGGGAGGGGCTCATGTTCCTCATGGGAGGGCATTCCATCCCATCTCTGTGCCTTCATACTCTGGGCAGATGTAGGCTCATGATGGCTCCTTGCTCTCTTTCTCTTTTACTTTACCTTTCCCAAAATGGAGAGAGGAGATGGGCCAGTGGAGAGGCACCCTTTCAGGACATTATGGTGATGGAGGGACAGGCCTGTACAATGGCTTTTCTCTCCTTTCAATTCAGTTTTTTTAAATAGATAAAGCGTAGCAAAAAGAATTACTACTTCTTTTTAAAAGTCTATGGCATTTACCACTACCCAAGATGCTTTGGGGAAGCACTTGAAGTTCTTCACCTGAGAGGATAGGATTTAAAATCATGTTTGCTTTTAGGGCATTGAAGACAGCAATTTGAGAAGATATCAGAAGATGGAAACATCTCCCATGTTCATGAATCAGTAGAATTAATATAGTTAAAAATGGCCGTCTTACTAAAAGCAGTCTACAGATTTAAAGCAATCACCATCAAAATTCCAGCACAATTCTTCACAGAGCTCGAAAGGACAACTTTCAGCTCCATATGGAACAGCAAAAACCATAGAATAGCTAAACAATCCTGAATAATAAAAGACCTGCTGGAGGTATCACCATCCCCCATCTCAAGTACTACAGAGCTATAGTAAAAACAAACAAACAAACAAACAAATGAAAAACAGTATGATATTGGCACAAAATAGTCATATTGGTCGATGGAATAGAATGGAAGTCCCAGAAGTAAGTCCATACACCAATGTATACCTGATTTTCCATAAAGAAGCCCAAAACTCACACTGGAAAAAAGACAGCATCTTCAACAAATGGTGCTGGTCAAATTGGATGCTTAAATGTAAAAGAATTCAAATAGAGCCATATTTTTCACTCTGTACAAAACCCAATTCCAAATGGATCAAAGACCTCAACATAAGGCCAGATACACTGAACCTGACAGAAGAGAAAGTGGGGAATAGCCTTGAATGCACTGGCGCAGAAAGACTTTCTGAACAGAACACCAATAGCACGGGCACTGAGAACAATTAATAAATGGTACCTGTGAAACTAAAAGCTTTTGTTTGGTAAAGGACACCACCATTCAGACAAAGTGGCAGCCTACCGAATGGGAAAGATTTTTATCAACTGTATGTCTGATAGAGAGCTAGTATCCAAAATATATAAAGAACTTAAAGAGATGACACATCAAGGAAAGAAATAACCCAATTAAACATGGGGTACATATCTAACTAAAAAATTCTCAAAAGAGGAAACTCAAATGGCTTGAGATGTACTTAAAGAAATGTTCAACATCCTTAGTCATCAGGGAAATGCAAATCAAAACTACTTTGAGATTTCATCTTACACTAATCAGAATGGCAAAGATCAATAAAACAAAGGTTAGTTTGCGCTGGTGAGGAAGTGGAGTAAGGGGAACATTTATTCATTGTTGATGGGACCCCATCTTTGCCTCATAATGTTGACTTAAGGCATATGTGTGTGTGTGTGTGTGTGTGTGTGTGTGTGTGTAAGTATGTGTATCTATGTCTATATATGTTTCTTGTGCTTTTCCTTTGACTCTATTTGCTTCTGATTGTTTGTTTTGTCCTTTTGTCTTTTGTTTGTTTTTGTATTATCGTATCTATTTTATTATTATTCCTTATATGCCTGTCTATTTTCTAAGAAGAGAAAGGTTATAGATACAGATGGGAGGGGAGATGGCAAGGAACTGGGAGGAGCAGGGGAACAGAAATTGTAGTTAGAATACACTGTACAAAAAAAAAATCTATTTTCAATTACAAAACGTCATGTTTATGTCTAATGATATGACTCTGAAAAATGACTTTTTTGAGCTGATATTTTCATATTGAAATTGTAAGGTTAGAATTTAAGATAATTATTCAAGTGGTACTGTAGAGGCAGCAAATTAAAATGTGTAGTGATTAAACGAGTGACAGTATTTTGATAAAGCTATAATAAAATCCTTGAATACCAAAATCATTTCATAATAAAAATTTGATTGGTGAACCTAGTATAGTTTGATCCACTGTAAGTATATATTAAAAATGGATTTCCAAAATAATCTCATTAGATGTTTAATATATGCTGATTGGGGGCCATTATTACTTAAATCATATAGTATCATCTTCCCTTTTTACAAATTCTTTTTATTAGGTTTGGAGCTCAGACATTGACATAATATGTAGGCTTATCAGAGGAAATGATACTTTCACTATTGTTTTCAAACGACAAACTTAGCATGCACAATGTATCATGCATCCCATGCAAGTGTACCGTGTATATTGGTCAGTCAATCAGAGAACACGAGAGAAGGCTAGCCATCCCACTGGAGAAGCAGAACCAAAAGAGTAATGGTGAGAGGAACTTGAATTCTGTTCAATTTTTATATTTTAAGATTTATTTATTTACTGTGCATGAGTACTTGCCTGCCTGTAAGTCTGTGTACCAAGTACATACCTTGTTCTGAAGGTGTTGGATCCCCTGGAACTGGAGTTACATACAGTTGTGAGCTTCCATAAGGGTGCTGAGAACTGAAACCAGTTCCTCAGCAGGATCAGTCAGTGCTCCTAACTGCCAAGCCACCACTCCAGCTTCCGTTTTTATATTTCAATATAGAAGCCTCGAATCCCAGGCTGGCATTTAGAACAGCAAGCAGTTCATGTTTCTTCTGGAACTGGGCAAGGATAACTGGTGATTTGTACAGACCATCTTGACCTTTGCAAAGAAGCAACTGTATTCAGGAGTTATTGATTTTTAAAAATTGCTCTTAATTTTTCTAAGCAGGAAAAGATTTAGGGAAAACAAACAGGGATGCTTTCTTTAATTCAGCAAATATATATTGTACCTCTACTGAGGGTCTGCACCCCTTTATCTCTCATTTTGAATCTGAAACAATGCCCCCCAAATCTGTATAATGTCTGAATTCATTTGCTGGAAAAACTTGGATTGGATAAATGCACAGCCATGTTATGTGCTCATTTCTATACTTAAAAATACAGCAAAGTATGCATTTTTGGAAGGTCATTCCAGAAGCCTTTGGAAATATTTTTTATAAAATGTAGTTCATGGTCTGCAACACTGTCTTAATCTTTCTAAAGTTCTAATTTCCAAAACTTATCTAATACAGAGGGTTAATTTTGTGTTATGTGACAGACTTTCCTGGGTAGACGTAACACCAACACATATGTCCATTCACAGCACACTGAAGTAACAATTGTACTGATGTTCAATTTGGTGAACTAATGAGTTTCTAAAATTGGGAATTAGCAAACAGGAGTATGGGTGAGTCATTACCTATGAGACGTGGGAATAATCAAAAGCAGTAGTATCATTGGAAAGTCACCCCACTATGAGTGATGGATCCTCAAACTCCAACCCTTGAGCTCTCTATGCAGCTTGCAGGCAGTTCCACAATCCAAACATTTCTTTTTAAGGTTTGGAGGGTCTAAATCTCTATCCCCAGCAACGATTTGCTCCATTTTATATTGTTGAGTAGGGACATTCAAAAGTCTTCCAAGTTTCTACTTTAGGACCTTTTGTTGACCATTGTCCTCCTGTTTACTACCTGAGACTCTAAAGCCTTCAGTTCTCTCCTGGAGCAAAGGATTCAGTTTGGAATGCTGCAGTCCAGAAGAACATGCCATACAGCACTGTGTGTGCTTGTGCTAGGCTTGCTCTCTCTTTTTGCTCAGTCCAAGACTCCAGCCCATGGAATGGTAACACTTATGATTAAGGGTAGATCTTCCCACCTCAATCAGCCCAGTCTAGAAACACCCAATTTCAGAGGTATACCTAGAGATCTGTTTCTATAGTGATTCTAAATCCCATCAAGTTGATAAATAACATACCAGCACACAAAACAAACAGGACAAAGTCACTGTCCTCAGAGTTCCCAGCTCTAATTACCAGCACGATATGGTGTGTTTGGTGGAGGAAATCTGGAAAAGATGTTTAAGAGATGAAGTAGGGATTTTTACTAGCATATAAGACACATCATAGAAAGAGATGTTTAGTATTGGGTACCAAAAGGAGGCTGGTGTTTCTCCCAGGAGAAGCCATTCTAAGCAGAAATAACAGGCATGTTCATGGACTACTGATTGCTTCATGATTTCTCTCAGTCTTGGAGAGGAAATGAATTTCTTGTTGTGGGGTCAAAGCCTGAAGATGAGACTATATTCGATTACTGTTTCATATTCTTATGGGGGAAATCTCCGGTTTGCTCAAGTCTTGGCTCCATGTTTTGAACAGTGGGCTTCCCAAAGAGAAGAATTCAGGTTGGACACTGTTATAGATCAAATGTTTAATGATTTCATCAGTTGAAAGCAAAGAAGCAATGACCCAAGCTGAGCAGCAATGACCTCAATCATGGCAGACACTGGGCAGACACTTTACCTAATGTCTTCTTCTTTTTGCATCCCTTCAAGGTTAGCATTTCCAGAAAGGGAGCTTTATTAGAAGCTTATTTTATAACTAGATGTACAAGATTTAAGTACCTCTAAAACTGAAAAGTTTACTAGGGAAAAGGGTAACACCATTCTGTGTGTGCTCTCTGGAGAGAGAAGGGTTTGAAGTTGCTTTGAACCAATTTTGTTAGCATGTACAACTAACATGGATGATCCTTTACATCCTTTTGGGGAGGCATGAGATAGCACATGTGGAGGTGACTGCTACCATTATCATTTTGTTCTGACCATCAGTCAACTAATACCATTACATTTATACCTCGCTTTAGGACTCTGTACAGGACTCTATGTCCTGTTTTTCAAGGGCCTGTTGGTCAGTCCCTACTGGAGCTAACCTCTTGCCTAACAATGCCTTTGCTGCCAGATGAATAATCATTCTTTCATCCCCACGTCGATCAGATTCCCCAGTTCGGACCTTGAAGGTGGTAGCTGTAAATGTATGGCTAGAGAAGCACACATTCTTTTATAAGAGAGTGTGGTGGTATCTGGAAAGGGAAGGAGAGGCAAACAGAGGAGTTTGCTTGCTTCTTCACCAGACTGCCTGCCAGCAGTCTCTGAGTAAGGGCTACCTGCAGGGGGAGGCTTGGCAATACAAGTCCTCCATATGCCACTACTCTCTTCTGCATTCTCCCAAAGCAAGGTGAAATACTGTTCTAAAGGGCTCAGGTTGAGGTGGGTGTGGGTATGGCTGGGTGTCTAGGCCATGGAGCCAGGGCACAATGACCATGACGTGCTATATAGAGATGGGGGCCGGGGAGGGCAGCAAATCAGTATTGCTGCCTCCAGTGACCTCTAATTTCACCTCAATCTTTGAACACTCTACTTCTAATAATCATTTCATTCAAATTTCATAATAATTTTCCAGGCAGAGAATAATCTCCATTTCATAGGCCAAAGTTCTCAAACTTGGAAGATGAGGTAGCCACTCCAGTTAGAGGAATGCTGTACTTAAAATCATGCCTTTCCTGGCCTCCAGTGAGGGTTTGAGGTTTCCCTAGATTCTCAGAACTGCTTATCTGTTCCTATCTATCACTATCTATCAACTTTTCTTTCTCTCTTCCTTCCTTCCTTCCTTCCTTCCTTCCTTCCTTCCTTTTTCTTTCTTTCTTTCTTTCTTTCTTTCTTTCTTTCTTTCTCTCTCTCTCTTTCTTTCTTATATAAGGCTAAATATAAAGAATGAAGAGAGAGAAATATTGTACACACACACACACACACACACACACACACACACAAAACAACATTAGGACAAGGGTGGGCTTCTCAAGGGAGAGTCACCAGTATGAATTTTTCACCTGAACAACTCCTTGTGCAATCTGCTTTGCATTCTGCTGCCATGTGCTCACTAGCAAACATGTCAAACTGAATGGTTGAAAGCTCATGAGGCCCCAACCCTACACAAACAGCTACAGGCAACTGATAAAGCTGGGAACAGATGTGGTCCTCTCCAGGGAAGAGCTCACCATTGTCCAGTGCCCAGAGGTCAGTTCTGGAAGCATACATACAAATAACATTATATGGACTCAACAGGTTATATTTAGGAACATATGTATATAAAATACACATATGCATGCAATAATAATTAATGAAAAAAGAGGCCAGGAATTTGAAAGAGAGTGGGGAGGGGTATATGAGAGTTTGCAGGAAGGAAAGGGAAGGGAGAAACACCGTAATTAAATTACAATAAAAAAATGTAAGGTTTCAGTTTCAATATTGAGAACAATGAGTTGCCAGGTCTAAGCACTGAGCTTCTGAATCCTGTTTGGCCCATTCAGGTTTAGGTGCACTTGAACTCAGTTCCTTTCTTGTAGTCAAAGTTTCTGGAAGATAACGAAGAGGTTTTCCTTACCTCTAAAGCTATGAGTTCAATTTGAGTTTTAGAGATACATTTTTTACACATATTTTAAAGTATCTCTCCTCTCTTACTCACAAAGTCCATGTATGTCAGTTTCGTTTGTAAAATCACTTACTACATACTCATGGGGAGCTGGATCTATGCCATAGAGAGAACAAAGCAGGTGAGATTTCTGCACTCACAGAATTTACAGTCTAATAGAGGAGAATAAATGTTATGATTATATCTCATCAACCTTACTACAAACAAAATAAAACAAAATTTGAGCTCTGACATTTGGAAGTCTGGGGGAAATAGTATTTTTCTTTAGAATTAGTCACTTTATATTATGTATTTACCTGTGAAGTAAGAAAGCTCCTGGAAATTGAACTGAATATTTATGGAGATTCTACTATAAACTTAGCACTGTTAGCATGTTAAAATAAGCGACAGTAATTTCTTACTTGGATACAATGAGCACGACAAACAAAAACCCACGAGGAATAATTTTTCATGAATGATGATCTCTTAAAATTCCACCGGCTGCCAAAATGGAATTTATGAGTGAACCTTTAAAAAAGGACAAATGCAGGTAGGCACTATAAATAGCACAGTTAAGAATGGTTACATTATTATCAGTATAGGATAGGGTTTTATACTAATAACACAGTAGTCAGACAAGGCACAATCTTTGCAACTTTATTCATGCAGTTATTCCATTTAGAGTGACTTTGAAAGTATTGCTTATTTACCACCTATAGGAAGTAAGAGGGAGCTGTAAAGTGAGCTTTCCAGCTTTCAGTGCAGAGCTTAGCTCAGCTGTGTTCCATTGCATCCTTTGTTTCAGAGAGAGGAAAGACTCTTCTGTCTAGTGCTTTATCAGTTGTATCAATATTGATGAGACAAGAGCAAATAGATATTTCTGAAAAATAAATCTGTTCCCACAACTTTCCCCCAGATTACTTCCCAGATACGCTGCCAGAATCTGCATGCTTGCTTGACTTGGTTAATCATGAGGCTGTGGCCAAGCGTGCAGTGCAGGCTCTGCCATGACACCCCAAGGACAGACTTGGACTTCAAACTGTGAACAGTTGGTATGAAGAATTTTCATCACGCAGTGTTCTACAGAAGGGAATACGGGACCAGGACTGAAGCATATTCACAGACTCTTTGCCACCCTTTCTACCTCTACCACAAAGCAATCTTATTTACATAGCCCGTCCCTCCCTCCCTCTTTCATCTAGGTTTTCCAGTCCTGGGTTGTGAGGGGCTAATCATTCATTTTCTTGCAGTATTCCCACAGGAGGAATGCATTTATGTTCCTTATTGTTGTTGAAAGGCACCCTTTCCCTAAGCAAGTCATCATCTGCTGTGAAACTTCTCCAGGGCACACCATCTCATCTCTGTGAAGAGTCCTGGCCCCCGTGACCAGATTGCACAGTGATAACGTTATCTCTAAGGCTTTTCGGGCATACTTAGTTCTTTCAATTATTCAAAGGCAGAACATTCGTCTCTGACTCTGGAGTGTGGTGCTTAATCTTATGTGTCAACTTGACTACACCTGGAATTAGCGAAAACCCAAACTGCTGGGCACTGCGAGGGACTGATTTTTAAAATCACATTATTTGAAGCAGGAAGACTCACTCTAAATCTAGGTGGTACTACCTGGTGTCAGCCCACATAGAGGGACTTGGAAGGAGAAACTTTATTGTTGCCCACTTACTCTCATTCTCACGGATATGCTTGTCTATCCTGTTGCTGCTGGTGACAAACCCAGCTCATGCAGGATTCCAGCAGCTCTCCAGGAATCTTCCAGCACTTCAGCACCAGATGGGGACTACCAAACCATGTAGCCTTATGGACTGAACAAACACTGGATTCTCTCAGCATTTCCATCAAGAGACAGCCATTGGTGGACCACCTGGACCATATCCTCCAGTGAGCCAGTCTAGTAAACCCCTTTTGAACACAAACACAAACACACACACACACAAACACACACACACACACACACACACACACACACACACACACACACACACACTTTCTATCAGTTCAGTTCCTTAAATCCTGACTAAATACAAGGAATAAGTCTCAAAATACCTGCACTACCTCCTCTGTCATACTCCTGTGAATTCATCTAAGCTGAAAAAGTTCTGTAACAATCTGGCTCACATCTGAGTGCTACGGAAGCCAGAAAAATGGTCAGAAAGCACAGAACAGCTTCTGCCATCCAGAATTACATTGTCTCAACAAGGAAAGAAGCATGGGGATATAGGTAACGAGCTTGACTCACAGAAACTCAGATAACTCAATCATTAATTCATGTCTGAGCAAATACTCTGGTAAAATGTAGGGGGGTTGCTGAGGAAATAGCCACCATTGAGAGAAATGTTGACAAAAGAAAGAAATATGTTATCTATCATGTTCCAGAAAGTGGAATCTACAGAACATCCTTAAAGGTGATTGGTTGTATGGAGGGTGAAAATAGAAACAGTGGAAAAGGAGACAATGACTCTTCCACTAGTCACCACCACCACCAAAATGCCCAGAAGTCTCAGCTTCTGCATTTAAGCCCGTGTGAGACTGGGTTGCTGCGCTGAGCTCAGAAGCAGCAGAGTCCAGAGTTCTCTCATGCCACCAGAAGCAAAGGCACCCCCATTCTGTCAGGTCCCGTGGATTCTCCTTGCAATGAAGTTGGCCTGTGTTTCTGCTAATCTGCAGAAATCATTCTTCATGAATTCTGCAGCAGTGTGCTAATGGCCACAGTGGACTTCTCTGTTGAGTATAACTATTCTGATCCCTGGTTTCTTCCAATTGTTTCTTTAGAAGCTTCACTTCTGTGATTATAAGTTGCTATCTTTCTCTTCTGATTCCTAATTCTTTTTAAATGTCTATAGACCTCTAGGTGTGAAACTCTAGAGAGAACCAAACCATACCATCGAGACCCACATTTTCTTTCAGATTCTCCTTAAACAACAGCACACATAGCAGATGATAACTCCTATTCCCTTCTCTTGTTTCTTGCTATACATTCTCAAAGCCTGATCCTAGTGGTAAGCTTCCTCCAGCAAGACTATACCAACAAACTCTCCTAAAAAAAGCACCATCAACTGGGTGTTGCAAATCCTTCAGCATATGGAGGATGTTTCCCATTCAATGCAGTCAGTGTTCCACTCCCTGGCTTCCATGATATGGCCTCCAAACTCTGGCTCATGGCCATATCATGATGCAAAATGCATTTCATTCTACTTCAAAGGTCCCCACAGTCTTTAACAGCATCACCATTTTCAAAAGTCTAATGTCTTTTCTAAGACTCAAGGCAACCTCTCAATTGTGACTATGACCCCCTACAAAAAAGAAACAAAATCAAAAACAAAAACAAGTTACATACTTCCAGCATACCATGATACAGAACATACATTTGCACTTCAAAAGAGAGTATGCATGCATATTGAAGAAATATTGGAGCCAAGAAAGACCAGATCCCAAGAGGGCCAATACAAAGTTCTGTACCTCCCTGTCCAGTGTCTGGACCTTTAGATACCCAGGGTTTAGAATGGCTCCACCATCCCAGCTTTACTGCCTGCAGCATCTCTCTCTCTTTCTTGTCCCCCTCCTTATATATAGTGCTCCTTGAAAGACATCTCACTTCTCTTGCATCTCCAAAATGCAAGTGTCTCTACCATAACTCAGGTTCACTTTCACAGCTTCCCATAATGACGAATCAGGACCTTCTGGCTTCTCAGTGCCATCTTCTTGAAGTGTCTCCGGCACTGCCACACATTGTGTTGCCTCAGTGGCATTCGAAAACCATGGAGGGCATATCTGTGACCTTCTCACTCTTGCATCTTTAGTACTTCCAAAGCCACTACTGTGTTGAAGAAACCGCCACATTTCTCCCTGTGCTTTCACAAGTTAGAAGCTTACTGCTGGGGGTATTGCCAGACTGTGGGACTGTCAGAGCTAAGAGTAGGTCGAAGTTGGCTTGGAACCCCGAGTCATCCCAGGAGATGAGAATGGCAGGCGTTTGGCTGCTTCTCACTTTGGCCCCGGCCAGAATCCAGATAAATATTAAATATTGCTTGCTTCACAGAAGGAAAGGAATGTGGCTTGTTTGGTGCTTATCTGTGCTGTAGCTGGAAGCCTAGGAATGAGTCCATTTACGAATAAGGTGCCTTCCTCTTTTTCCCTATGAGACCACACCTCATGCAGAAGGTGCCCTTGTAAGACCTTGATGCTTAGACTTGAGCCCCACATGCAAATAAGGCTACTCTGATATCCTTGTCTTAACCAAAGGATCCCAACCCTGGGTACCAAAGACCCTCCCCTGCTTGTGGCCCTATATATGTACCCTATACATCACATTAAAGTGGAGATGCCCCCTGAAGCATGTTCCCACATGTCTGTCCACTCATTGACTCACTAGATGTCCGCCAAGGACAAGGCAGGATGCCGTAAATCCATGGCTGCCCCGCCATGCAGTGTCCTACCCACCGTATCCCTCAGCCTGGAGTCAGCCCTGCTGGCAGCTGCTGACTCCAGGCAGGGTACCTGTGGCTAGGACACACATGTGGTGGGAAGATTCCAAGATTCAAACCCCCAGGACTACAGCCATGCCAGCACATTTAAGTTTGTTCTAGAGGCCAGCAGGATGCTTGTCTTTAATGGCACTAATCTTATTTAAAGGTAAAGCCTCTCTTTTAGCACATTGACTTGATTCCGATATTAAGCTTCTTAGGGCTTCCCCCCCCTCCTCCAAACTGTACATTTTGTATTTATTTTTGCCTCACTTACTCTTTTTCATTATTTATCTGCATGAGAATTGTCAGTACCAACCATGCCACAGACTCAACATTATGTTGCCTTGATGTTTCTTTTGGGAAAAAAAGAAAGTTAGTTCATTACTTTAAATTTAGTCTTGGACAAGTTCTTAAGACAAGTGCGGAAAGTAGCCAGATTATTTGCCAAATATCACATGAACGGTCTCTAGCAGCCGCTAAATGTGAACATGTTCCCCTCTTAAAATCTTTTGATCTGAGCATCCAGAGTCTGCATTAATCCTGGCACTGCTGTCTTCCAGGTTCCTACTAGAATGGCTAACTAAGCTCTGCTGATACCATTCAACCACTTTTCTAGTCTATTCAATTCCCAAGTTTTCCACATTCTTCCTGAAAACAGTATAGATTCTTCACAGCAACACCACACTCTCTGGTATCAATTTCTTTTTCACTTTCTTTTCTGTTGCTGTGATAAAAATATTATGACCAAAAGCAACTTATGGAAGAATGAGTATTTCTCTTTTAGCTTACAGTTCCAGAATAAGTCCCTAATAGCAGAGGATAGGATCAGAAAACTGAGGAATCACTTCACTGCAAATATTACACAGAGAGATAGAACTAAAAAGTTGAGGCTATGATCTCTCAGTTTGCCCAAATAATGAATTTCCTCCATCAAGGCACCACCACCTCAACAGCCCTGTACACCACCAACAAGGGAA
This sequence comes from Cricetomys ansorgei, assembly GCA_026225945.1. Taxonomy (NCBI): domain Eukaryota; kingdom Metazoa; phylum Chordata; class Mammalia; order Rodentia; family Nesomyidae; genus Cricetomys; species Cricetomys ansorgei. The sequence continues at coordinate 2,983,113 of JAMJFZ010001100.1, read as the reverse complement.
CAAGTGTTCAAAACTTAAGCCTATTCACGGCATTTTTCATTCAAACCACCATACCATCCTTCCCCTAAATACTTGCCCTCTGCTGTCACGCCATATATTGGTCAATACAGATCTGCACTTTAGACAAACACATATCGCCTTTCTTATTACCATTATTATTCCATTGTTCCCTATTTAACCTGTCCCATTAGACTACTTCCATCATTTAGTTACCTTCTATTTTCATACATTTACTTAAGTCTATTCTCCACATATAAAAGAAACCATATGCTATTTGCCTTTCTGAGTCTGGCTTAATTTTTAGTATAATAATCTCTTGTTCTACCTATTTTTCTTCAGATGTCCTAATGTCATTCTTAATGATTGAATAAAATTCCATTATGTATATATACTAAGTTTTCTTTACCCATCCCTCTGTTGGTAGATATCTAGGCTGGTTCTTTATCTTGGCTATTGTGAATGGACCTGCTATAAACATATATATGGAAATATCTCTGTGATGTTCTGATTTAGGTGTGCTGACTTTGGTCTGAAGAGTGGCATAACTGGGTCATATGGCAGTTCTATGTTTTAGTTTTTGAGGAATCTCCATACTGACATATACAACGTTTGGACCATTTGAATTCCTATTACATTTTTCTAATGCATTGCCTTGTGTTATACTGCCTGTCACTGGTTTGTGTTGAATCTACATATAGATGGATTTAACTATAATTCTATCTACCCCTAAGGACTAGAGGTATGTGTGGGCAGGTCATATTCAGTTCATATATAATCAATCTGTATTCTTTTTAGTATACAGCAATGGGAAAAAACCCAATCAACTAAGTACTAAGTTGATGTGAACCTAGACCTTGGTAAGCTTGAGACTGCTGACCTTAAGAAATGGAGTCACACATTGATTATTCATTTGGGCTGACCAGTGTTGCAACTTAAGAAAACATAGATTCAAGTTGTTTTAGATTATTGCTCTGTGGACTTAGGGATCTTAAAATTTAAAGGCCGAAGCCACAAGAAGGAAGGCCAACATATCAGTTGTCTGCCAAGTTAATGTTAATGAAAGCAGGCTATCAAATTGTTACATAAGGAAAGATTGGACCATTTCTACATTGTGCATAAAACATTTCTTGGGGAGTAAGGGAAGAGGCAAATAAGAAATTCTTAGTGGAAAAGGGAATTTAAAACCTAGTTGACCCTGTTTGACTGGAAAGTTCTGTTTCCTTGAAGGCAGTAACAGCATAGGATCTACAGGATGTCACAAGTGTGGCCTTCGTGGGTTTCAGTATATGCTGACACTAGGATATATAACTGTTAAGAGTCTAAAGCTCCCTGAAGTAGGTAGTACTGCAGACTTGTCTCTCATACCCTTTTAGTCTAACACATTGAATATGTCTGAACCTGCTTTGTCTTTTAATTTCTTCCATAAAAAATCATTTTGAATATTTGTAAATTTATATGAAGTTAAGATCTAGAAAGAATTGCCAAGGGCAGCAAAATTTGTCAAAAGCTGTTTCTTCACTATAGAATCCCTTGAGAATTAGAACAGAAAGAATATTTTAAACTCTGTTTTCATAAGGTGTAGGCAGAGGCATAGATTAGTAAATGCTTACCTGTTCTACACGTGCTTACTATCTCATCAGTCTGTCCGTGGTCAGGTACTTCATTTTTGGAAAGGAAATTTAGTCTCCTAAATCCCTGGAGACAGACACATGAGGAAACAGATTTAATCTATATGACAATACAAACTCATTGAATGTCTTCAGGAAGCAATAGGAAGTAGGCAGAGGAAGAGAAAAGCATCATTGAGTCCCTAGGGAAAGATGTATTGAAAAAGGATTTGAAAACTGAGACCTAGGATGCTGAGAATAAAACCAGTTGACTTTTAAGTGGTCCAGGGCTAACTCTGGGTGCACATTATTATTAATTTTCTTTGACACTAGTGATTTTTAAAAAGTAAGCCTTAAGGACTTTGAACGCATTGGAAATATTGAGAAGAGGAAGCTTTTTAATCATCCAAGCTCCTGCAGCCTGCCTGTGTGTGCTGCGTGCAGGGCATGCTGCCAAGCAAGAAGACAGAAGGGCAAATTCAATATCTAGCTTTGCAAATTTCTCCCTAAAGATTCTATAGCCTCATTCAGATGGGATTTCATATTGAGTTCTTCCTGCCTAAAATTAGGAGACACTGGTACTCAAGACCTGAAATTGCTCTATTTCCTGAAGTTCCCCACTCTGCAGCTCCCCTGGGAAACCTGACAATCACTTACTGCTATAGGGTTTGCAGGAGTAATTACTCTCTTCTGCTGGAATTATTGTTCTCTTATGGAACACCCACCAATTTGGGGTGAAGAGAAAGGGTGGTGCCTATCAGTTATTGAATGTATCTTTGGCCTAACACAGATTGCTAAAATCTTTTGCGGAACCCTTCACCTTACTCTGAATATAATATTTAAAATGACATAAAAGGAAGAATTTGCTAAGACTGTCATAAGTTAGTATGTGTATCAGCCCTGCTGGGTCTGGAAGACACTGTTTCTGTGGAGACACCCACCACTACTGGCTATCAGAATCTTTGCTGCTCACAGATACTATGGCAGCATGCATTGAACCCTCACAGGTTCAAACCAGACAGGTCCCAGTCTTGAGAAGGTAGACACTAAATTCCATGCCTGACCAAAAAGCTGTTTGCATTCGATACCTACTGGGAAAGGATAAGTCAGTTTTCTCCAATGGGGTGCCACTGGGTATATCAACCAAACTCAGGGTAGACTCCATACCTAGGAGGAGGTGGCCTATAAAAAAACAGCTCGATGTTTGTGTGCCTTTTGTTTTGTTCTGGTATTTTTTATGTCTTATTCATTTTTTATTTATTTATTTATTTTTTAGTTAGTTTCTCTACTTTGCTTCTCGGTTTTTTTGTTTCTTTTTCTTTTCCTTTTCTTGAGAGAAAAAAAAACAAAAAACAAAAAAAAACCAAAAAAACCCCAATGCCGGGTAGGTAAGGAGGGAGAAGGGTCAGGAGGAAAAGAATGTGCTCAAAATATATTGTATGGAAAAAAAAGTAAATAAAACTTTAAAAAGACTGTTAAAGGAGTAATATTTTCCTTTTTTCTGTCTTTCATATTAAAGTATTATAATAGACAGCCATGTTGATGAGACTTCATAAATATAGTTGGATGATGCTAATAGACCTGATAACATGGAAGGGGGAAATCTTATAAGGCTTCAGCTATAGATGAAGAAGTACAGGCAGCTAGGGAATGCTGTGAGTGGGAGAGGTAATCTTCCCAGTGAAAGAGCACACTAATCTCAAGTGGTCAATCCTGAACATACAAGACATGCACAAGACATACAAGACATACAAGACATACAAGAACATTATACAGAATGGGTAGGTTCTCCCCCCCATGCAAATTGAGACCATGAATTTGAGAAGGAGCAAAGGAGTATACAAGAAGGTTGAAAAGAGTAAAAGGGAAAGGAAAAACAATGTGATTATATTTTAATTTCAACAAATGATATACATATACATAATAATAAACATGCGTATATTCACTATTAACATTATGTATCAACAAATGTGCTGCAGAAGTTCATTTCCAGTTATGTTTAACATGGTTGTTTTGTGCATTACTGGGGAAAGTGCTGTCTAGGCCTTGGCCTTTGTATTATCTGCAGGTGTTGGCTTTATCTGTAGAGCACCTGAGGAGCTTCTGTATCAATAAAACCACCTGAGATCTGATGCTAGAGGTTCCATTGTCCAGTACGGTGTTTGTCATGACAGGTGGTCCCCTCTGCTGACATCTGGCAGGGTTTGCATCTACGTAAATGCCTCCTTGTCTTTCTTGGTGAGCTACACAGTAGTGTACTGCTTAGACACACCTTCTACCTTACCTCAGCTCCCGGACAGTCCCACAGCGTACCAGTGTGGGGCACAACACCAAGCCAGCTACATCCAACATGGAGAAGGAAGAATAAGAGAGAAACTTCACATCTCACAGAGTCTGGAAAAGGTAAAGAAAAGCTCCCGAAGAAAGAGGAACAGGAGAAAAGAAATAAACCTCTATAAAGAGAGAAGGCTGTGGAGATTAATAATAGAAAATGCTGTAAATGAGAAGGAAAGCTCCGAGGTGAAAGCCACAGAGGATAAGCCTCTAAAGAAAGAGAGCTATGAACAGATAAAGGATACTGAAAAAATTAAAAAGACAGGGTTCTTCCAATAAAGTATGAGGAGAACCATGGCGAGGTCTGTCAAAACACTCGCTCAGGGCTAAAGCGAGAACACTAGTAAGTCATCTAGTTTCATGGTAAAAACAAAGAATTCTGCTGGGAGCAGGGAAAAAGCAAGGTTCCAACTGCTTTTCCTGGTCATGGAGCTGACTGGAATGCAGGGAAACAGGCCAGGCTATCATTGGTGCACTCTGGCAGCTAGCAGTACTCCCTCCTGCCACTCGGAGTAGCCAGGGCTTCGGAAACGGGAGCCAGAGTGTGTTTTGTTACAAAATGAGTTTGCTGATAGCTGTTTTTTTTTTTTTTGTGTATGTGAAGCCCAAGAGGGTCTTATGTTTGGAGTCTATGAAGAAGATTGTATGTTTCCCCATAGCAGTGTTGGAAAAGAACACTAAACCACCAGGATGTTTTGGCCTGAGATTCTTCCCACTGGCCCAGGACCCCCTACTGTGGAAGCCATGGCTTGGAGTCAAGAAGTTATTTTGTTGTTGTTGTTGTTTTGTTTTTTTTTTCCCTGCAAACACGACTACACGTTTCTCAAATTTTAACTAGAGGCTAGCTAGAGAAAGTCAAGTGGTCATGATACTGGTGATGCAGTCTTGACTGTGGTGATGAGAACTCCATCCTACAAGGAAACGGTTCCTGAAGATTAAGTATCACCTGCAATGATGACGAAAAGGACACCTGCTAAAAGAATATTAATAAGCAGGACTAACGGTTACTGCGTTATGAAGAAGTATTTGGAATGTTCTACAGAACTTTCAACTCAAACATATTTCTTTAGATGTTGCTGGATGCCCCCATGCTAGACATTGTGAAAGATTTGACAGATGTTTGGTTTCATTTAATCTTGGGCATCCTAGCAAGCCTCATGATTGTTCCTCTTGTAGCTAGTTTTGCTGGTATAGTGTTAAATTGTGTTGTAGCGATACAGTAATTTTTTTTGATTGACTTATACAGAAAGGGAGAAATGTTGCAGAAGTGTATTTCTAGTTATATTCAAAATGGTGTTTTTGTGCATTGTTGTAGAAGAGCTGCCTAGGTTTTGACACTTTGTATTTTCATCAGGTGTTGGCTTTATCTATAGAACACCTGAGGAGCTTCTGTATCAATAAAAACACCTGAGATCTGATGCTCAGGGTTCCACTGTCCAGTATGGTGCTTGCCATGATAGGTGGTTCCCTCTGCTGAGGTCTGGCAGGGATTGCAGCTATGAAAATGCTTCCTTGTCTTTCTTGGTGAGCTACACAGTAGAGTGCTGCTACACATATGTGTGTGTTTACTATTATGATATAGTGATATATATATATATATATATATATATATATATATTGATATTATGATATAGTAAACACACACATATGTTTACTATTATGATAATAGTACTGGGCCCTATTCAGACATTGAATTTATAAACACACTGATCTTAGACTTCCCATTTAGAACTGTGAGATACCAATTTCTATTATTTATGAATAGAAATAAAGAAACATTCTTTAATCTGGGTGTTGGTGGAGCATGCCTTTAATACCGACACTTAGGAGGAAGAGGCAGGTGGATCTCTTTGAGTTCAAGGCCAGCCTGGTCTACAGAATGAGTTCCAGGACAGCCAGAGTTACAACAGAGAAACCCTGTGTTGAAAAACAACAAAGAATACCAAACCTAAACAAACCAAAACAAAAAACAAAACAAAAACTTTATTCTATTCTATTCTTTTCTTAAGATATTTTGTTATAGCAGAAAGTATGCACTAAAAATTCCTAATATTAAATATGGAGCATAGGAAGAGTTCTGGGCATTTGAAAATTTATTTGAGGACATTCAAAGGATTGCAGAAGCTTGCAGAGTGTTTGATAGGTTCAAGCATGGATATACCCACGTGGACAGCTTGTCCCTGGAGTTATGGAATCATTCTTTAAAATTTTATGATTCACTGTTAGTGTGACATTCTAATGGTTATCATTGTGGTCTCTAAATCCAGTTCACAGTGTGGGGTTCCATGATGTGATGGACTCTGAGTTGAATTCATAATGTGAATCTGACATGTCACAGTTAGGGTGAGGTTCTGCAGTGGAATGGTTAGCATTTTGGGCTTTGAATTTAATTTGTTCATTGTGCATAGTTTGTAGCTGAAGATCTTAACTTTTATTGCTGTTGATCTTGATGTCTTAGTTTCATAGTGATTTGTTTTTCCTCAAAGTTTTTATTGTCCAGAAAAATCCAACAGTTTCATTTATTAATAATTTTTTATTAACAGCTTAATAGACCTTTAAGTCTTAGCAGTGAGCCATAGTAGTCATTGAATAAGTAATACATGTAAATTCACAGAAATAAAAGAATCTTGTATCACTTCAAAATAGCCATCATTGCTTATAGTGGTGTCTGTGGGCCTGCTGAGCATGCCACAGTTTCTCAAAAATTGATGGCATCATTACGATGACTTTCACGAAATACTGATTTTTATCCAAGCAACCATGAAATAGCCATTTTTAGAAGGTAAAATATTTCAAAAGCAAAATAGTCACTTAATGGTAGTTGTTGAGCTCCATGTGACAAATGCCAAAGTATGCTGCCTCTTCCTCAAAATAACTGAAACATTTTGCTGTGCCTTATAGGCTCTGTGTGGTGTGTCTCAGAGCACCCTGGGCAATGATTTGTAAGATCCCAGAATCGAAAGGTACATGCTATAAACCCCACCAGAAACAATTAAATTGCATCTATTCTTAACCCATCGGGAAGATCAACAGCTTCTTGAAGCCTTAGTAAAAATTTGGAAGTATAGGTAAAATCCAGAACATCTATGAGCTTTAAGTGTGCTGGTTTAAGATCTGTCCTTCAATGTAGACATCTTTGGAATTCACACTTTGTGACATAACAGAAACAGTGGCCAGAAGAATGCTGGGGTAGGGTGTATTTGGGAGAGTACACTGTTGCTTGTTAGTCTAGTACAGTGAGAAAGGAGGCAAGGAAGCCTATAGACAAAGGACAGTGGTGGAAACTCCTGACACAAACACAAAAGAAGTCATTTGCACTTGCATCTTGGCCAGGTGTTTCTTAGTAGACTCATGTCTTGTTACCATTGACACTGGAGAGTATGGCTTTGGCTGCTTAGCATGGTTCTTTGTATTTCACAGGCATCGTGTTTTTCAAATATGTACAAGCATGTTTAGAGAAAGGTAAGACAGGAAGACTGTGTGCTTGGTTCCAGCTGGACATGGTCCTGGACTGAAGAGGGATGCAGCATGAGCTCCTTTTGCTTTCATCATTGATCTGGTTAGTGAGAGGGCCCAGCGAGCACAGGGTCATTCAAAGGTTTGTGCATTGCTTATTTCTAAAGTGTACCTCAACCTTCATGTCACACCCAGAGGTCCTCTGACATTGTCTCCTTCCAGAACTCTCTACTCTGGTTTGGCTCTGCTTTGTACCCAGCTTACTCTAATGTTCCTATTTATTAGTTCTGGTGGTCAGTGACTGAGAGTCTTGGAGCTGACCTCCTGTCTCACACTTACCTCAGACAACTCCTGAAAGGCAGCAAAGCCTTTGGACATGGAATACAAGTCTATCATTTGAGAAACATAGTTTTAGTTTTTATGATATCTGGTTGCTTAGTTATTGAGTTGTTGCAGAGTATGATACCATTGTGAAAAAAAAAAGTAGTGTTAAAGTGACTTACCTTTTTGCTATCTTAGAATATATTATTTTAGATGCCAGCATTATGTAGTAAAAGAACAACAGATTTTAATACAAAATAAGTTTTAGACTTATTTTTATTTGTTTGTGTGAGTGTAGGCCATGCAAGTGCAGATGCTGATGGAGGTCAGAAGAGGGCGCTGGATAACTTGTAGGTGGAGTTCCGAGCAATTGTGAGTCGTTCGATGTGGATGATGTGTACTGAACTCTGGTCTTCTGCAACAGCAGTTCTCTTAATTGCTATGATTTTTTTTTTTAAAGTTGAATTGAGTTTTTTTCCATTTCTTAGCTGTGCCACCTAGTACAAGTGACCTACTGTTTCTGAACATCAGCTTTTTCTTTAGTAAATTATAGTGGATATGTCACAGGATTGTTGTAAGGGTCCAATAAGGTCAAAGTATTAAATATTTAAATAGATAAAATAGTATTAAATATTAAACAGATTTTTAATACAAGTTTTACGCAGAAATTTGTTATTGTTGTTGTTCTTTTGTGAACATTAATATAATCAATTGTGAAACTGTTGTATAATTTGCATTCATGCTGACATGTTTATTCTTTAACGCATGGGAGGATATCATCCTCTAATTCTGGGGAATGTTGTAATATAAACACTCTGGCAGCTCATTTACAATACACTAAACATTTCTAAGCATAAGTGTTCACTGGGTTGATAATTATTTCTCCAAGCTATGTTTTGAGTTGATTGACTTTCCATGAGGGTCTAAACTGTAGCATTTGCGTTATATGTCAGCTCAAACACACACCTACAAATACCCTCCCAATTTGGCAGCATTGTCTGTGTCAAGGAACTCATCTCTAGAAAGTTCTGGCTCCCCAAGGGCAGAGCTCAAGGGGACTTCCACCAGAACCAGATGTTCTCTGAGATATACTCCTACTCTTTAATTTCTTTTTATTCCCCAGGGAAGTAGAGTTCACATTTACATAAAAGTGCAAGGTGAAACATTGTCAAAAGCTAATGTCCTTTGTCCTTCTAAATGTCTTAACTTTACTGAATTTATTATAAATTTTAAACATCAGGTTGTTATTTCCATTTAGCAAATTGAATCCTAATACCTTAGTTTATCTGAAAGGTTTTGTCACAGGATTGAAGACCTAGAATATATAATTTACCTATTAAGAATTTGTTTTAGAGTTTATTTCTTATTAAACACAAACATCTAATTTGGCATGTGATCCTGCGATTAAACACTAGTTATTACGTTTATATAACAATATAAACAGGGTGATTTGAAATCAATAAAATGATACTAAAATTTTAAAGCAGTGGTTTCTTTTGTATTATAAAAACATACACTTAGTTAAAGGCTATAGCATTTTGCCATGGAACCAAGGATAAGAGGGCACTGGCTCACTGTGACAGGATGTAGACATGACATACACTGTGCAGGCTTTTGCAGCATGTGCCTCTGCCTGAGAATCCATGATATATTTTTCAGATCAATTCTTTGTTCTTCCAGTACTGAAGTACAGTTTCCTGTACTCTAACTAAACATACTTCTTGTGACTTCCTTACAGTGGGATCCACTGATCTAAGAGGTGACCACCACCCGCTAACATTTCTATTTATTTATTTGTGTGAGTGCTTGAATATGTCTACCATAGTGTATGTGTCAGGGTACAACTTGCTGAGGTCATTTCTCTCCTTCAGTGTGTGGGCCTGGGACTGAACTTAGGTCATCAGGTTAATATGAAATGTATCAATGTGATTTCTAATCCATGATGCTGAGAACTTATAAAATTAGTAAACTCAAATTATATTTCATTAGCAGGAGCTAATGGATAGCATAAATTGTGTGTGTGTGTGTGTGTGTGTGTGTGTGTGTGTGTGTGTGTGAAGATCCTCCTCAGAAGACAGAGGAGGATGTCTTATTCCTCAAAACTGGAGTTGGAGAGAGTTGTGAGACTTGGGTACTGAGGACCAAACTCAGGTCCTCTACAAGAGCAGCAAATGTTCTCAACCTCTGAGTTCCAGGCCTACATATAGTCTAAATATGTTTGGATTCAAGGAACAAGCAGTCTGGAGATTATGAATTTATATTTTCTAAGTGCCTTCAATATCTCCCCACTCCTCTGAAAAATAGCACATTTTAAATAGGAAACTTTTGGCTTCACTTCAGTTAAGAGTTTTGTTACTACAATGATTCTTCAAAGAAACTTTCTCTTGAGGTGTAAGACTTTGGAGGTTTTTATTTGACACATTGAAAATGGTGGAAAAGCTGAACACCACTCTGTTTGGGAATGAATATGGGTAAAATAAACAGTAGAATGGACTTAAGTTAGATGAAAGGCAAGTATGCTGCTGGCAGTCATCTGGGCCATATGCTCCTATGACAAAAAGTGATGAAAATAATTACAAAATGCTTCTAGAATTCTCTCACAGCACAGAAGCATAAGAGCAAGTCTTTATTTGCTGTATTGATAGAGATTTTCTCTTATTTTGGACTTTTACTGAAAACAATTCCACCATCTTTTGGAGATTCTATTAGGAATGTGAGTTCATTTTCATGAAGCAGAGATTTTTAAATTGGGTCTTCACATATATTTTCCACAGTCATGAGTAGGATCTCATTAAAGCTGCATTAAAATAATCTTTGTAAACTCTTAACATAATAAAAAAATGTTTCTTAAATGCTATGCTCTGGGAATTCCTTTTTTCATCTTATCTGAGTTATTAGATTTGTAGATATTTGGATTGTCTCATAATTGAAGTAAGTGAGATTTTAAATAATGTGTGACTCTGCTAGAGCTCTTATTCATGTAGTGGTTGGTAATTCAGGTTTGTTTCTCTAGTTTTCCATTGTTATTAAAATTGATGACACTTTTCAAAAGTGATATATTATAAATGCACAGTCAGATACCAATGAAAGAGACCAATAATAGTTAATTACAAATGGAAATCAATCTCTTAACATGAATTAATAAGCTGTAAGAAATTGATTTCTCATTTCTTTTGCTACTTCATTAAACACATTAATGCCCTAAATGAAAAGCCATTCCATGTTTCTTAATATCTTGTTGAATCATTTGTCAAGGCAAGTCATATAAAAATCCCTTAGAATCTTCACTAGTTTTGTTTTAATAGAATTCTGGATAGACTAATAGAAGGAAAAAAATAGTATTTGTACACTGGATTAATAATTTAATGCCCTTCAAGTAACAGAAAGCTCAGGTCATGTTTGGCTGATTTTTTTCCTTATTTTTATTGATGTTGGTATTTGAGGGCAGCTGTGAAGTACCATAAAAGCTTGTAAATAGGGGGAATGAGATTATTCTTTGAGAATTAAATTATAAAATCAATAGAAAATAGGTAAGAGTAGAACTATGCAGTTACTTTGAAAAAATAACTTGTTGGCAGTACAAGAGTAAGACATGACTGAATAAATAATAAGTCTAAAGGAAAAATAACAGTCAAAGGAGATGATTCACTGCAGTAGTACACTGCTGTGGTGGCTCAGCAAGGAAGACAAGGAGGCATATTCATAGATGTAAACCCTGCCTGATCTCAGCAGGGGGAACCACTGTCATAGCCAGTATCTTACTTAACAGTGGAACCCAAAGCGTCTGAGCTCAAGTATTTTTATTGATTTAGAACTCAAGTATTCTACTGATAGCACATGCAGATCATTAGCAATCAAACGTCCCCTCCCCCCAACGAATCCAACACCTGCAAACAATACAAAACACCAAGACCTAGGGAGCTCTTCACCCAACAGTGCATAAAACAATTTTATACATAACTAAAACTTCCACAACAATGCACAGTCATAAATTGGGAACAGTTGTACTAGAGGAGCAAATATTGCCCAAATTCATCCTAAACATGGAAGACCATACTCACCAGTGACTTTATTGTAGATACCCAAGCTCCAGGCTCTTCTCTTGATTAAGTACCTCTTATGATTCTTTGCTCATCAAGGAAGCTTCTGATCAAAGGCTGACTTTTGCTGATCATCTGCCTGTGGGTGAGCAGACTTGGCTTCTGCTGATGTGTTTAACGGAAACAGGCCAACCATGTTTCTATTTATAAATTTGTTGCTGTTCTGATGTCTCAAATCTTTATATTAGCTGAATAAAAGCTACTCTTGAAGAACACATTGACTCTCAGAGTGTTGACTATTAAATTTTTAAGCATATGTATTTGATGGTCAGAGCCAGTTATTTGGAAGTTTTAGTGTCTGGGAGACCTCTGAGATGGATATATCTCATCTATCTATCTATCTATCTATCTATCTATCTATCTATCTATCTATCTATCTATCTATCTAGAGATATATCAAGGTGGAGGTGAAGGCAAAGACAAGGATAGAGATAGATTTCTCATGGGACTCAATGTAATAGTTTTTCCAGACAAGAGCAGAGAGTAGATCTTCTCTTATTATTCTGATGCTGGAAAATACTCAACACAACCTTCTGTATTATATTTTGTCTATAATCAATTATTTTTTCTATGTAATTAAGTTAGCTGCTAACTCATTAATGCAATAATGATCTAGGTATAATAGACTGTTCTAATGGTTTTTTTTCATTTTTGTCTAAAAGTAAATTTCCACCCCCTGTCTCCCCTTCCCCTCCCTCCCTCCTTCCTTCCCTCCTGCTGTTAGTCTCTCCTTTGCAGTCAATAAAAGTGAAGAGTCCCCAGGCACGAATACTGTTAAAATCAGTCTCTTGGGCTACTACTTTAGAATTTGTGAAGCAATCTAAAAAATATTCTTTTTATCCTTTCAATAGCTATGTGAAACATGCAGAGAGTATTTTGCTTTTGCTTTTACTTTGAAAATTGGGCTATGGTGGCTCAAAGAATTAGAGATTAGGCAATGTCCACTGGTTCAAAGGTTGGTTAAGAAGTGAGGCAGCAGATAGAAATGCCTTCGAATGTCACTGCAGTTCCTTCTGTTTATGATGCCTTGCCTTGCATAGAGAATTAAAGAAAAGTTTCAAAACGTTCCAAAAGCTGAAGATTGGATGAAGCCTGTTTTACAAAACATCCCCATTTTCACTGAGCTGTAATAAGAGAATAATTTATTGCTAATCTATTCATGAGGGTTTTTGTTACTGTTCTTTTTTCAGACAGAGTTTCTCTGTTGTAATTCTGACTGTCCTGGAACTCACTCTGTAGACCAGGCTGGCCTTGAACTCACAGAGATCCACCTGCCTCTGCCTCCTGAGTGTTGGAATCAAAGGCATGAGCTGCCACTGCCCTGCTTTGTGAGCTTTTTAAAGAACATGCACCTATGTTGTGTTGGATACTGTGCTAGATGTTTGAAGTATGATTGGGACAAGGAAATTGAGTGACTAGTCTTATAACACCAACATTTCTGCCATTTTCCATACAGTTAAACAGATCACTGTGCAAGTATGACTGTGGTGAAGACTAGAGTTTCAGAGACTTTTCTTGGGGACTGACATTTAAATTGATGTCCTGTATAAAGTACGGTAAGTAGACACAGGGCAAACGTGAGGAGGGAGTCTCTTTAATCTACAAATAATGCCACATTAAATTTAAATATCTTAAAGAACAGTGAAAACTGAACTTCTACTACCCGATGTCCATATCCAGCTTCTTGCGTGAAGAAGAAGGTAGAGAAAGGAGAGAACTCCGAGTGAGCTAATCCTTGATAATTAATTACCATGGCTCCTCAGTTCATATTATTGTTCTTTATAGGACGCTTTGAATAAGAAAGGCCCCACAAGATTCAGGGATGTTGCATAGGTTATTGTGTCTTCTAAAACGATTAGCTAGAGGTCCAAACTTAATTGTCTTAATAAGCCACTTAATCATTCATGACAGACAAGAGAAGCCACAGAGGGCTCTGTTCTAAGGCTTTCAGCTGTAAGTTTCTAAAAGCTCATTAGTGAAGCAGGCAGTTGAAAGCAGGGTGTAAAATTGCTTTATCCGAAAGCCTTGATTATTATTAGTCCACAGTTGTGGAGTTGCTCTGTATTAATCCTTTTCAGTAGCATGAAGAAAATATATATCAAGGAGTTCCCATATGAAGATAATAATAGGCATCGTCATGACAAGATAAACTCAACTGAAATTACTTTGAAAATCAAATTTAGACAATGAGAGATGGGACAGATCTCATTATAAGTAAAATAAATAAAGCATAGACCTGATTAATTGGAAGGTTTGAGAATGGGTTATTTTGACCTGTTATTAAAATGAAACACACTTTGAACGTGATCCCTATGCTTGCATATTTTGACTAAACTGATATGTGCTAGAAAAAAGTAAAAGAAGATTCACAGAAGAAATATTCTATTGATTTAGTTAAATTAATTCAAAGACCAGGTACCAATTGAATTTTAATATATTTTCTTCAAGTCATTTAAGAATATGAATATTATAATTAAACACATGAAAATATATTGATTTGATACTGTGAAGGATGTTTCAGATCATATTTTGTCAATTAACTTTATGAATGTTTCCATATCATGTTAAACACCTTTGATCCTTTAATTTTATTTCTGCAAACTATTTTAATATATACCACATGTTATTTAACTATTCTCACTTTGGATATCATGGAAATGCCTTTTTGTGCATTTAAAGCTATGAGTCTAATTTTAAAAATCTTATTCTCACAAAAGGGAAATTACTGAATGAAATAATATCAGTATTGAAAGAGGATTATATGTGTTTCAAGATTGTATGCTTGTGTAACTCATTTGTTTTTTGAAAAATTTTTATAAATTTTGTATCAGCTATGTGCCACCCTAAGTCTCTGAGTGGAAGTTCCCATTTCAGTGCATCTGATAAGCCTTGAACATTATTCATTAATTATATCTCCATGATAGAATGATATATTTTCACCCTCTCTCACCTAAAATCTTGAAATTCTGAGAAAATGTATTTTAAGGAAAATTAGACTAGAAGAGCAATAGCATAAAGAAAGGAAGCCATCAGCTTATAAGATCACTTAAGAAATTCCTGAAAATAAGAAAGCCAATGGCATTGGGATTTCAGAGAAACAAGAAACACACACACACACACACAGTGAAACAAGAGGGAAGAAAATTGCAGAGGAAGGCACCCCAGGGATGCTGTCCCAAGGGCAGCAGTGCTCATGCATAGACAATTGCTAAGCACGGGGGAGTCGTCACCTAGAAGACTTTGCTCTTCCACATCATGAATCTTCTAAGCCCAATCTTGTGTCTGGAATGAACTCCAAGAACAAACAGATCTGTGTGGGACATAGGAAGCAATCATATCAAAATGGGACTGAAGGAAGTATGTCAGCTTTTTCCTTGTAAGGACACAGCTAGAATGTATGCCATCTTTGGGAGGAGAGGGCGTTCTGTGTCATCAGAAATTCAATCTGCTGACAACTTGATTTTGGATTTTTCAGCCATCAGAACTGTAAGGAATAATTAATATTACTTATAGATATTCTAGTTTCCCCAATGGAGTAAGACAGAAGTAGGCTGTGATAGTGGGGCACTGCTGTAACAAATAAGAAGAGTAGGAGTGGCTTTTGAGTGAGGTGAAGGGCTGCTGGTGTTATATATCATGGACATGATCAAATGAAGAGAACAGCCTTAGAATGCAAAGCTTCTGAAAAGCAGAGCAGGGAGGTGCAGCCTTCTTGAATGACACTGACCATGCATGGCCTTTTCTAAACATATTTACTGATAGTTACACAGAATTCAATTCAGAGCAGGGCAAAGTTCCACATACCAAAGCCTTGATTGTAGTGCTGCTTCAAGGAACAATACAACCCTCAAAGAACCACAGTTCCTCTACTGGACATTGTTCCCAATGGCCAATAGAACAAGACATCCAGGTTTGTCAGGAGTATCTTATGACTGGGTCAGGTGGGGACTGCAAGCCCCTCAAAAACTGCTCTATCAATCACAGAATACAAGTATTGATCATTCATGGATTTCTTCAAAGCCCAAGCATGTCTGAAAACAGTTTCTTCACATATAACAATGAAGTAT
Organism: Cricetomys ansorgei; assembly: GCA_026225945.1. Taxonomy (NCBI): domain Eukaryota; kingdom Metazoa; phylum Chordata; class Mammalia; order Rodentia; family Nesomyidae; genus Cricetomys; species Cricetomys ansorgei. The sequence continues at coordinate 2,967,228 of JAMJFZ010001100.1, read as the reverse complement.
AAGTCTTACAAACAATTTCTTCATGTCTAATGATTAAGCCAAAAACACACACTAATTTTCCTATAACAAAGGGCAAAGCTCTGGGTGTTTCTGGATGTTTCCTGGAAAAGAGCCCTGACACCTGTGGATGGGACATAGAATTGAAGAGGACTTAGAAAGAGGATGATATAGAGCAAGTCTCAGTTGCCTGTGAGTTTACAAAAGCATCCATGAGCAGGACACTGGGAGAAATTCTGTTGAGGTCGCAGAAGGAAATGATAAGCATGCTGTTGGAAATAGGAAGGAAGACGTCCTCATTTCAAGAGGTCAAGAACTGATGAACTGTGCTTCTGCTCCAGGGTTTTGTGAAAAGTAGATGAAATTGGATATTTCACTAAAAAAATCTCTCAGCAAAGAGGGCAGTATGTATTCTCTTCAGGCCAAAAATTCAAAGCACTACAAAAGAGTAAAAATTTAAAGAGATAATTTATAACCAAAAAGGAAGTAGCCACTTACAGGGTTGGGAAATTCTGAGTGGCCGTGTTGTAAAGTCTACTGATCCGAGATACATGACTCTTTCTGTGAGCTCTCAAGGCAGAGCCACATTAACTAAGAGGCTAATTTATTTGTTCCGAAAATGAGAGGCAAACCTAGAAAGCGCCTTTTCTATACACTGCTAGCATCAGTTTGCTACTTGCAGCAAGCTTTAGTTTTATTTTTATTCTATTAAAATTCAGTGATTTCTTTAGTAAGCCATTCATTACTCAGAAAACTGTTATTATTTTTTTCTCATATTAAGGATTGTTATGTGGTTGTTGCATTGTAAGGCTATTAGTAGTCTTTTTTTTTTTTTTTAAGTGTGTATAATGAATGTACTTTAATCAATTCCTTCTCCCAACTACATTTTCTTAGCTCCTCTTCTCTGCTGTTTTTCTTCCAATTTCCAAATGCTCTACTTCCTATTTCCTTAAAAAAATTAGATTCTACATTTGAATGAAAACATGCAACATTTGTCTTTCTGAGTCTAGTTTATTTACTTAACATCATCCTAGGCTAATAACTTCTATTTTTATTCTGTCGTGATCAGAAAAACACCTTTATATGATTTCATATACCTTTATGCAAATATTTCAATACTTCAAATTTATTATTATTGTTTGTTGTTGGTATTTTTGTGTGGGTGCAGCCGTGCATGTGGTACAGCACATGTATAGACGTCAGGGGACAATATTGCAGGGTAGATTCTCGCTTTCTACTGTTACATGGGTTCTGGGGCTCAAACTCAAATTGTCGCAGGGAGTAAAAGTGTGACAATTGCGAATGTCTTGTCATGCCAATCCAAGTATAATTTGGAGTGGCATGTGGCTGCTGACATCACTGGAGTTTATTTTCAGCCAGATTCAATATTAAAGGCATCCCACATGGGAGCCTCATAATGTCAGTAAGTATTCACTTAAACATCTATATGACTTCAGTACTATTAAGAGACATCGTATCATCTAGGATGAGTTGCTTTAGCAGGATTGCTCTTTTGTTTTATAACACTAAAGCAGTTGTTCTCAACTTGTGGGCCACTACTACTTTGAGGGTCAAATGAACTTATCACAGGGGTCACCTAAGACCCATCTGTGTATTATACATAACAGCAGTGAAATTACAATTATTAAGTAGCAACAAAAATAATTTTTATGGTTGGGGGTCATCACAACATGAAGAACTGTGTTAAAGGGTCATGGCATTAGGAAGCTTGAGAACCACTGCCCTAAAGGCATGTTGAGAGCAAATCACTGTGTAGAAATTCTGCACTAAATAGCCTGTCAGTTGAGCTTATGTGAGAGAATATGGGTTACATGGTGACACTAGCAACTGAAAAGAAGATTGATCCATTTAAGAGGAAATTGAGTGAAACAGAGATACAAACGGTCTGCTTCAGAGTATTTTCTAACTGGGAATAGCTTTGCACATGAATACAAAGAAAGGTCATTTCTGTTCTCTCTGGTGTTTCCTGCCCTTGCTACCAGCTTCTGGAGCTCCACAGGTTATTCAGTGTTAGAATACTGACTTTACGAATATCTGCCTTTTCTAAACCCAACTGTAGAACCTAAGCAATACTTAAGCATGACTTTCACACTGTAAGATTTTTCTTGAACACCGAGCATTTATACATTTGAAAACTGGAGAGAGTATGCAGATCTAGTAAGTACCTGACATGTGGAATTTTTCATTCTGTTGCACAGAATTTGTAGGATGACTTTTCTCCATGGATCCATTGTAACTCTTCATTTTGTATGTTCTACCCACTGCAAGACTCTTTTGCATATAGTGTCTAGAAACACATGACTTTCCTAACATGCAAGAACCTGAAGGCCTATTCCCAGGGACACACTTCCTCCAACAAGGTTACACTTCCTAATCCTCCCCAAACTTTTCTACTAATAGGAAACCAAATATAAAACATATGAGGCTATTCGATTTCAAACCACCACAGATGTCTTCAGCACCAACTCAGCACCAGAGCCCACTTCTCAGGCAGATGTATAGAGAAAATATCTACTCTAACACCATAGAAAAATGTGACTTTGAAAAGCATTTGAAAATCGAACCATTACATTATTTGGAAGATGATTGTATCTGATGCTTTTTTATTAAAGGAAAAATGTCACAGTATGTATAAGAGTTATGTTTTCTTGTGTGGGCAATAGATGCGTAGAATTTTTTTTTATCTTCCAAACCTTAAAACACTATGATTCTTCTTTTATATTTTATATTTAAATGATGTTACTGTTAGTAGGAAATTTTGTTTTAATGTATTTTCTATTGATAAGTTTCATGAAAGGCGTTAGAATGTTAGTGGAAGCTGCAACTCTGACCAGATACACACAGTGTCAAAATGAAGGGTACAGCTAATGTCAAAGAGAAATGACAGCTGTCCCTCAGGCTGTTGTTCTCAAATACTGGTAGATCCCAAAGCCAGCTCAGCATTTCCCAGAACCTGATACTTCGTCCAGGCTCTGTCAACACAGTTTGATCAATGTCTTCAAAGGAGAAGGGGAGGCAAACGGATGATTAACTTGAAGCATTTGCCACTGAGACCGAGCTTGGAGAGGTCCCAGGCAGTGTGATGGATGTCACAGGGGAGCCTCTTTGTATTTGCCAGTCAAACTGAGCCACTGTGAAGGTATTTAATGGTACAAGAGAATCCTCATTGTTCACTGTCATCTTCTGTGCTTTCTCTGGGCATGTGAATATTTTTCAGTGCCAAAAGATACAGCCAGCAAAGGGAAGTTAGGGACAGATCGAAAGGAAAGACACACTCAGTTCTGCTTACTGCTATGTTTGGCTTTCCCAGAGACCATTTTCAACTCCTCTGTAATTTTACAAAATAACTTGAAAACAAAAGTAACTGGGTAGTGGGATAAGGGAGGGAACTTAACATTCACACCTGAACATCCTGGGTTCCAGCTGATGTTGCCACTCGCGAGAACTTCAGCTAGTTAAAAGCTTACTCCAGCTTGCATTATTCTCACAAAGAAGTGGGAATAAGTCAACCTCTTTCATGGAATTTCGTGAGGAATGGTGTACATTCCAATATCTGGAAGACAGGTAGTAAAATCTTGATAATGGGATAAAACCTATGCAAATGCACTTTTGTGTGTGGGTGCATTTACACGGAGAGAAGGCGGCTTGCTTTGGCTCTCTTGTTAGCCTGTCACTCTTCCTGATATAAAGCAAGGCAACTCTTAGCTATACAGAGCACTGTCCTTATTAACAGCATAAAGTAGTCAAGAACAGCAATATTAGGTATGAACAAAAATAGAAAGTATTTGTCTTTCACTGTTGTACAAATACTGCATTAATTAGCACTCCAGCAGGGAATGTCAAGTTAATAACCGTCATCTGGAAAGCATTGCAGGTCTACTGCATTGGCAGACTTGGATAACTTTTTGACATATTAGTTGATTTAAAAAATAATGTAATATGACATTTTCAAACTATAATTATTTTAATAAATAATCTTCAGTTCTGTTCAGTAACTAAAATATTGTTAACTATATACTTTGTAAGCTGACAAGTTTCATTTTTCATAACTTAATTAGGGCTATTTGTGAACACTTTTACTTCTAGCTTCTAAATTTTGTTCATCTGTAGGGCTGCCCCAGGGATGGAGATGACTCATTTGACAATGATGCTCGCTATGAAGGATACATTTCACTCAAGAATGTTGGGTTCCCATCTTACCCCAATTAAGTACTATATTGCTAGATTGTAGAATCCAAGTCTTCAGTTAGGGAATGGAAAATCTATCCATACCCTTGATTTAGTGGAGTTCCTTGTTATAATAATAAATGATAAAAAAAAAGAAAAGTAAGGGAAAAATAAGCAGAAATAAAGTGTTCACACTCACATATGCACATACTGTGAAAGAAAGGACAGAAAATGACTGGAGGGAATAGAGTAGAAGATGAATAGTCACTGACATCATTGAAAATTTAGCTATTGCTCACATAGCCCTCATTCTTCACTCTTTTTTTAAAGAACACAGTGTATTTATAGGCAAAGTTGACTTGGGAGGTTGTCTTAGTTGCTTTTCTATTGCTGTGATAATCAATACCTGGGAAACTTACAGAAGAAAGTGTTTATTTGGTGCTTACAGTATCAAAAGGTTAGAGTCCATGACCACCATGGAGGGGAGCATGGCAGCAGGAAAGCAGACATGGTGTTGGAGGAGTTGCTGAGAGCTCACATCTTGTAAGTACAAGCCAGAAAGACACTGGAAATGGTCTAAGTCCTTTGAAACCTCAAGTCACATACTCCCCCACCCCCCAAGTGAGTCAGTTCTTCTAACAAGATCACACTTCTGAATCCTTCCTAAACAATGCTACCAACTAGGGACCAAATATTCAAATGTATGAGCCTATTCTTATTCAAACCACCATAGAGATACCAACTCAGCATCAGAACTCACATCTTAGACAGATTCTAACCTCTGGATGCAACTGGAGCCACATGGGATATGCATATGGTGCATTGCTCCCCCAGGCTTCAGTAGAGAATCATGAATGTAATGTTACCCAAAGTTTCCAGGATGTATTTCTTGTGATGTGGCCAAGCAGATGAGGCAATTGCAGGTGAGCAGCCAATGGACAGAAAAGGGAGAGATTTCAGAAATACAAATAAAGCTGTGGACATTCATGTGCCCGGGGAGCATAGCTTTTCCGCAGCATCTCTCTCTTTATGCCAGGTGTGACTAGGTGGACAATGGCCACGAGACATCACAAATGCAGCAATTCAAAACTGGTCCTGTCCATCCTTCCCGGGAAGCAATGAGAGCTGGCTTGGCTTGTTATGCTTATTGAATTGGGCTGTTTATTTCTGAAGGGTAGAGTCTCTGCCCCTTGGCTGCCTTTGTGTTAACCAAGTTTTATCCTGGATCACACTTCTGAGTGAACATTGGGTACACAAATGAAGTTTAGCATGGTTTGATTGTATTCATGTGGAAGAGCTCCAGATCACATTTGCTGGTTGATAGCTGAAGAGCATGATCTTGAAAACCTCAGTGATACAGCTTTGGGAAAAATTCCAGTCTGCTTTCTACATGTATTAATGGACATTACAATTTATCCAAGTGCTGATTCTGTGACAAAACTTGTTTGGTTATTTTCTGAGAAATAGTTAAAAGTCTGTCACTGAAACAACGGCTTCAGAGTTAGTTTTCAGATTTTATTTCACTTTCACAAAACATTTAAGAGAATGTTGGAGGTTTCACTATACCTGCCATGCCTGGCATTTTAGTGACACTTTTGTCATGCACAATCTCCTCGGAGTATTACAAAAATATGAATATGTACACTCAGAAAAGATGTTTTCATAGATATTTATACTAAAAATCCCTCTAAAGTTAAATAATTAATACTTTATCCCATTCCTTCTTTATTCAACATCATTATCAACATGAAGGATATTAGGAAAGACTTACCTAATACATATGATTATACGTATCTATACCTAGAGGTTGTTAAGCCTGGTTCTTCTCTTACTACACGCCTAACTCTAATCCAAAATGTTGAACTTCAAGCACAAACTTATCATTTACATTTATTAATTTTCCTAGCAGATTTGTTATCAACAGATTTATGAATGATATCTTCTAGGTTGTCACACACCCAGCCCCCGTTATCTAAATACACAGGGAAGGGTTCAGTTAGCTATACTCCTCAGGACCTTTAATTGATTGAGTCTCCAACTAAACCTCACAAGAAAAAACGCCAACATTCTACTCCAAGCCAACCTTCTCTGCACATACACGAGGCTGGGTCACATACAGACCTCAACTTAAGCAAGTAATCTGGTTATGTACTAGGAGTACTATCTTGCGCGAACTAAGTGTGTCTAGCTTTTGGTCAGCCTTGAAATAATATACATACACTAAATGGACTCAGCAGGTTGTATTTACATACACACAGACACACAAACAAGCATACATACACACACACACATGCACACACACACACACATACGTCACTATAGTAATAAAAGAAAAAGAGGCCATGAATTTGAGAGGGACCGTGTGGATGCATGGGGGATATAGAAAGAAGAAAAAAAGGATGTGATGGGATTATATTTTATCTAAGATTTAAATAATTTATTATTGTCAACCACCTTGCACTCTTTAAATCATTCAATACACAGTTGACCTGATGTTGGCCATTAAGAAGTTAGCTATTTAATCAGATAGATGAGATGAGAAGTGCCTTATACCTCAGATTAGTACTTCATGAGAAAATAACTAAGAGCCTGTAGATAAATTTGAAATCTAAGTTTTTAAACAAACATTCATAAATAGTTTAGAATCTTGTCATTGTAGATAATCTTATTGATAGAACCTGGGAATTTTTATTTTAGGTGTGGCTTTCTGGTCTGTTATTCAGTGCAGATTCTTGGGGCAGTAACAACACCGATTTCTAGGGCAACTTCAGGCAGGGATGTCTGCCTGCATGCTAATGCTACTGCTGACTCTATGTGTCCTCTTGGCTTGCTGATGGGGTCCTTGTCTCATCTCACTGTCAATGCAATTTCCTTTCGTTTTCCAACCTCTGAATCATTCTGATGGGTTGTCTGTTCATTATCCATATCAAATAGCACTGTGAGTGATTTGTACTCTTCCACTGGAATGAATCAAGCTATAAAGCATGTGGAGAAAGGGGAAAGAGAACTGAGACCAGCTGGCTGCACAGTTCTTGCTACCTGTGACTTTTACTTGAGATATTTAACATAAGGACTGCATGGGTCAAACATTGGTAATATTTAGGAAGGTTCCCAGTTCTTGGAGAATCTCCTGAGATTTCTTCACATTATGAGAAGAAACTGCAGAGCAGTAAGCATTCACATGATCGTCTATCTCTCTTTTTTAAAAATTGAATCTTGTACAGGACATCCCGACCACAGCTTTCCTTCTTCCACTTCTCCCAACTCCCCCAACATTTTCCCTCTCCCCACATTTCTCTGTCTCTCACTTCCACTCAGGAAAGAGCAGATCTCCCAGGGTTATCAGTTAAACAGGGCATAACAAGATGGAACAAGGCCCAGCACAAGCTCCATCAAGGCTGGATGAGGGGGCTCAGCAGGAGGAAAAGGGTCCCAAGGGCAGATCATAGGGTTAGAGAATCTCCCTCACCCAACTCCAACTTTTAGGAGTTCTACAAGAACACCAAGCCAGACAAACATAAGACATATATAGGGGGCCATGCAGGCTCTGTGTCTGTTGCTTCAGTCTCTGTGAGCCCCTATGAGTCCTGGTCAGTTGGTTCTGTGGGACATGTTCTCCTGGTGTCCTCAACTCCTCTGCTCCCCACAATTCCCTCCTCCTTCTCTTCCTCAGGGTTCCTCTAGCTCTGCCCAGTGCTTGGGAGTGGGCCTCAGCATTTGCTCCCAACAGCTGCTGGAGGAAGCCTCTGATGACAAATGGGCTAAGCACCAATGAGCATAGCAGAATATCCTTAGGAGTCATAATGCTGGATCAGTCGTAAATGGACAAAGAAGAATCTGTCTTAATTAGACATTGGGGCTTTGCATACTGTGTGACTTTTGATCAGTTGAATAAATTTTCTGGGACTTACCTGAAAGATATTGGATAGAACCTTATGCAGGTCTCAGTGTTACAAGTTCAGAGGTTATTTCCTGTTTTTCTACTCTGGAAAGACAACAAGAACAAAGAATTTGACGTTGTGATGTTTTCACTCTTGTGAGAGGACACAAAGTCAAAATCATTTAAAATTTTGATTTATGCAAAGAAGCTTCACCAATTTTTCATAATTTTGATCCCTGTTTGAAGAAATCTACTAGTTTCTTTGCAGTCACAGCTTCCTTAGAATGCTTCACTGTCTGCTGGAACACCACTGGGATGACATGCTTTAGTAAGGTAGGCTTTTCTGCATCAAGAAAAGTCTCTATATAAGAGGCACAGATGGTCCCCAGGTGGGTTTCCCCATCATAGCTCAAGAATATCTCCCCATTTCATTTCTTCCTTTTTCTTTTATATCCATCCACTCACTGTCTGTCTTCCTGTCTGATATCTGTCTAATCTATCCTCTGTCTCTTTGACCCTTTATCTAGCTCTCAAAGCTTTATGTGTTGTGTTCTAACTCAGACAGGCTTCTCGTCTCTACATCTGCTTTCCAGAGTTCTTCATGACTCTGCTTTCCCAGGCACTGTGCTGACTTTCTATAATACTGGGTTCCTTCACCACGCTGACTTTTTAGAGTTCTCAAAATTCTTAAGTTGTTTTTCATTCCTGATAGTTTTACTTCACATTAGATCTTCCCAAGTGAGAAATTCTGCTGGTCAGACCACTTCCACAATATTTGAATTTCTTATTGTTCCCTAGTGGTGTCCTAGTGTCTTTGGGCGCTGCCGTATAGATTGGAACATAGGTGGACTTTTTCAGCTTTCATTGGTAATTTTCAAATACTTGAATACATTTCCGTGTAGTGTTTATGAGAAACTCACTTTATGAGAGGGGATTTTTGTTTTTTTGTGTGGGAATTAAGTCTCGAAATGCATAGCACACTTCCACGGTACTCTACAGCTGTTGATCTGCAAGAGCCGTGTTCTTCATGGTGTTTTGATCCACCTAAGTGTTCAGGAACATTTTCAATCTACTTTTATTGGAGATATCACAGAACGGTTTTCCCATTACCTCAAGTACTTTCATTGTTCTTTTATGTTTTATGTTTTCTTTTAAGTGGACTTAAGATTGTCACAGATAATTTATTACATATATTCCAGTGCCTCAAATTGCCCTGAAAATCTGTATATTCATCTTTGCTGTAGACCCTAACCCTAACCCAAATAAAAAAAGAAATAGTAAATTAGACACTGGAAGAGAGAATGAAGCAGAAATATTATTTGTTTTTAAGAGGGTTGTTTTCAAAACATTTTTATAATTTTGGGGCTACTTTTAATTTTTATCTAAAATGTCATATTCTTCTACATCCGTGGCATTTAAGGATATATGTTTAAATTCAGTTGCCTCTTGAGCTCCTCTATTAATTACTGCTTCAGAATTCTGCTTTCTCAGTGTACTTTAGTTGCCTTTTTCTATGGCCTTCTATCTTCTAAAATATAGATATGGCAGAGATCAGAGGGATGGAGGATACCAGGAGAACAAACTCCACTAGCACTCTTAGGAACCCACAAAGACTGAAGGGATAGACAGGGAACCTGCAGGATCCCATAAATACATCTTATGGCTGTCTAGATTAGTGTTTTTGATAAACATCTACAGGCTGGAGGGGGGACTCTCTGACCCATTTACCTGCCCTTGGGAGCCCTTTGCTACTACCGGATTGTCTGGCCCATCCTGGATGTAGGGATTGATACCTGGCCTTGTTCTATCTTGCTACGCCATGCTCTGCTTGAGAGGTTAACCCTGGGGTAACCGTTCTTTTCTGGGAGAAGGCAGAGGCGGGATGTTTGTGGGTGGTGATATGGGGGTAGATCTGGGACAGAAGGAAGCTGGGGGAGCTGGGAGGTGGAAGGAGGGCAGGAGAAGATGTATTGTGTAAGTTGCATGAGAGAAGAAAAAATTTCAGAGATAAACATCTTGGTTTCCTTTGTGAAAATCAAAGTAGCAATGTTACAAATTTGACATAAGTTTTATGATTGGTCTAAAGTGTCTTCATTCTATTCATTTATTGCAGTTCTTTATTTAAGTATATATTTATAAGAGAGTCATATTAGAGGAAACATAATGCAATGGAAATGTTGGAAATATTGAACATTTAGGGTTAAAAAGTGATTATCCTTGAATGATTTTTGGCATCTAAATCATACAATAAAATTTATTACACTTTGTACAAAAAAATTTTAAAACAAAGAAGCACACATGGTGTTGGGAGGAGAATGTGCTGGGGGGGATAGGGAAGGAATTGGAGAGGAGACAATGGGGTAGATTTGATAAAAATACATTATGAGCATTTATGAAATTCTCAATAAAAAGATTAAAGATAGTTTGAACACACATGGTACTTTCTTCATTTAATAACTGAAAAGACATGGGTCATAAATGAAAATCTCAGTGTCTATTGGTTACTGGTCATATAGGTCACAGAGACACTCAAAACTACACAGGCTATGTCATTGATCTTAGTCGTCCACCATAACTAGATAGTAAGAGCCTATTGCTGAATACATTGCATAATTTGGTTATAAGATACAAAGAAATCAGCCTTGAACTGATCAGGAAGCTCTATAGGCTAGATGGTTTCCATAGCTCTAGAAGGGACTCCTAGCTGAGGAGCTATTGGCAGTTGATTATGGTTGAGAGAAATGAGAGAGAGGGCAGGGTGAGAGACATTTTCTTCAGGAGTGTGGCCACTATAGGTTTCCCAGGCACCAACAGATGATTGGTACTCATGTTAAAAGGGCAAAACTAATTAGATTCAATGCCTTAAAAATTAGTTAATCACAAATTATAGAAATAGGACATGAAGTTGGGTGATGTGAGGGGAGTCCTGGGAGAGAGTTGGAGGACAGAAGTGAGGGGTGGATATGATTAAGTTACATTGTGTATGTGTATTTTTTTTTCAAAGAATAAACAAAAGTTAAAAAATCCTGGGGGATGTCCTGGTGCCTGCTGAAAGTTGTGGTGCCTGCGGACTGTCTGGGTACCTGTGGTTACCCCAGGTGCCAAGGGGAGGCACAGATGCCTGTGAGAGGTCTTCATGACTTTTGGATACCTGGTGCCTGTGTGATATCTGTGTGCCTGAAGGATATCCAGGTGCCTGTGGAATTTCCATGTACCTTTGAGATGCTCGGGTATCTGTAGGTTGATGCCCGGCATTGACAGGATTCCCTGGGGCCTGGGGTAAGTCCTGGTCCTATGGGATGTCTGGATGCTTGTGTGATGCCCTGGTGCCTGTGGGAGGTCCTGGTCTCCATGGCAGGTCCTGGTGCCTCCACGATGTCCTGGTGCCTGTGAGAATTCAAGGTGCCAGTGCCTTGGTGCTTGCAGGAGAGGAGTGACTGTAGGATGACTGGGTATCTGTGTGATGTTTGGGTGCCTGAGGGATGGCCAGGTACTTGCTGGATGTCTTGGAACCTGCAGAGTGCCCTGGTGCCTGTAGGATGTCCAGGTGCTGGTGGGATGACCAGATGTCCACGGTTGCCTATGGGGAGTCTGGGTGCCTGAGTGATGCTTGGGTGTCTCCGGGATCCCCTGGTGCCTGAGGTAGGTCCTGGTACCCACAGAAGGCCCTGGTGCCTGCAGATGTCTGGGTGCCTGAGGGATATCTGGGTCCCTGAAGAATATCCAAGTGCCTACAGGAAGCACTGATGCATGTGGGAAATCCTGGTGACTGCCAGATAACCAGATGCCTATGTGAGATCCTGGTCTGTGATGGATGATTGCCTTCAGGAGGCCTTGGTCCTAAGGGATGTTGGGGGGCCTGTGGGATGGAATGCCCCAGTGCTTGCAAGATACCAGGAAGCCTGAGAGGTGTCCAGTTTTGGATGATGAGGCCCAACTTCTGGTTGAATGCTGTCGTGTCTCATCTTGGTCTAGTATGGGCTAGGTGAAAGTTCACAATCAGAGCATCCTTCTGCCTCCAAAGACCATGGTAAAGCCCAGCATCCATGCTCCTGCCACACAAGCTTGACTTAAATTTCGTTTTTCTTTCTTTTTCTTTTTCTTTTTCTTTTCTTTTCTTTTCTTTTTTTTTTTTCTTTCTTTCTTTCTTTCTTTTTTGAGGACACAGGGCTGGGAGGGTGGAACAGGGAGAAATGGGAAGAGGGTGTTATCAAAATGAATTATATAACACTCAAATTATTAATAAAAGTATCCTAAAAATTTAAAAATCTTTTTTGATGTTTTTATTATTTTAGCTAAACGTAGGGATAATAGATGTATTTATTCACTCATTTCTAGCAAGAAGTTAGGGCTAAATTTGTTTGCTTTTCAGAAATTAATGCTAAGTGATTTTAATACTTGGTTCTTTTCTGTTTTGTGTGTAGGGACTATGATGTGTACTCAGCTGTTAAGAGTTGCATGGTTAGTATACAAAGGAAGTGTTAAAGTAAGATGGCTTAGTGGAATGTTTTAAGCCCCACTCTTTTTGAAATTGAGATTTGGCTTAACAATTACACTAGAATTGAGTTATAATTGAATATTTTCCAACAAGATGTTGGTTAAAGGTTAACATCAAAATATAAATTATTATCTGATTTATGAGAAGAAACATGATAATTACCTTTTTCAATTAACTTGGAAAAGTCTTAGAAAGGTACACATAATGTATATATTAATATATTTAAATACTGAGTAATATTAAAATACTGAATAATTTGAATTTGATTGTATCAAGTTCTCTTTCCTTCTGGTTAGCAAAAAAGTTCTTTCTTAACTGGTGTATTAGAATAGCTACTCTTATGTGTATGTGCACAGTGTTTTATATTGTTCATATTCTTTATGATTATGGGTATAATTTTAGGTCTTTCTTTATATAATTTCAGGATACAAAGTGTTCCAGATCTTAGTTTATGATCAGGAAAGTACAATGGAGAGGTAACATCCTAAGATTATATTCTGTGGCTCTTTAAATTTCAAAATACTTTTTGTACTGGTCCACTTATATATATAAGCTTCTTATTTTTGGTATTTTTAGGCACCCACCTATTATTATTTTATGTTATGGGTATTTTGCCAGCATGTATGTCTGTGCATCACTTGCATGTCTGGTGCCTGAGGAGGCAAGAAGTGGGCTTCCAAAACTGAAGTTACATATGATAGTGAGTTGCCATTGTGGGTGATGAGAATTAAACTTGGGTCCTCTGGAAGAGTAGCTGGTGCTCATAACCACTGAGCCATCTCTCCAGTCCCAATATCCACTATTGTTTCCTTTGTATTTTTCATCAGTTCATGTACTCTAATTCCAGAACTGGCCAATTATAGAACCAAAATTCCAACAGACTCTATTCTAACAGTTAAAATTAAATTAGATAGTGAGAAAAAGCAATTTAACTAGTTAAATAGCTAAAATATTTAACTTGAAGGAAATATGCAATAGAAACCTTATTGAAGCTCATGTAGTTACCTTTTAAAACAACGATCACAGAATACTTTCATTATATTTAAAAAGACTAGCTATGATTAAAATAATAGTTTTGAATAAAAATGTGACGTTTAAGAGCGGTGATTATTTGTAAGAGTCATAGAGGAGATGGATTGAGGATTCATTCATTTTATGTTTACTGTATTCTAAAACAAAGCCTTTTTCTAACATGACTTTTAAGTACTTCTGATAAATAATGAAAGTTAAAACAGATACTTAGAATTGTTTACCATTTGGTTATCATTGAAAAAGTACTTCATTTGGGTGTTGAGGGAGCTGAACAATATTTGTTTAGTAACCTCCCTCTGTGGCAATTTATGATTGTTTCTATACAGTTCTAACCGTACATGAAACGATTTCATGGGGAAAGTATCCTGAACAAATGAAACTCAGGCCCTGGAGGTCCTAAAGTATAGTTTTATGTATATTGAGCACAGATCAAATTTCATGGCTCAGTATCTAACCTAAACTCTCCATAGTCCACAAATAAAATGCATTTCTAAAATTAGCACCAAGCAGTTAATGCTGGGTGCTACAGAGGACTGTCTCATGGTCCATGTTGCCACGTGGGTAATTGTCTCACTGTCTACAAAAATTTTATCCTTATAAATAATAATTTTCTATTCTAACCTTAAACATCTGCAATGCTTACTGCCTCTATGTATAAGGATGAGCTTCGAAAACTACACATCCAAATTGCCTTTCTTGAACACTCTTATTAAAATTATAATTCTGGTATTAAATATTTTCTTACTTGTACTGCTATTATGCTATTGTTTCTAGCTCACACACAGTTTTACTTGGCAGATGGGCATATTTTAATGAAGTAACTCATGGTCACAGATTCTTAAATCTCCATGTTTCTCTAGTATATATCTTGAGAAACTTGAATCAACTAATAATGTCATCTTTGTCAAGTGTCACCAAAATGTGATATGGCATCCTATTTGGTTCTGAATAAAATCCAACTGAAGAGAACTTTTGAAACAGACAAATGGAAACTGATAAGAAATGCTAAATTATGAGACTGTAACTATAGAAGCTAATACATTCAGAGAATGTGGAGATCAGGGAAGCATTTGAGGGGAATGGCAGATAACACCGGAGGAATGTGGGAAATCTGAATGGGCAGGACCAGAAGAGGTAGAGGATCAAAAAGAAGATTCTGAAGGTTAAATGAAAGGAATGAAGAGAGTTACCAGTTTTTCTTGGTGGATCCAACACATACAGAGAAAAACTGACCAAAAAATATTTCACTAAAATAAAACTCTTCATGCAGCATGACTACAATATGCATGATAAGACACACTGCCAATGGCACTGTTGTTCACGTATGTACCTACCTCTTATGGGTACCTGACTAGGCTCTGCTGTGATGGTATCATGTGGGAGGCTGTATGTCTATCTTTGCTAGTGCCAGTGGGGCTAGAGACATGCCTTGGAGATTCCCGTGAATAATCATGCTCTACTTTGGAGCTTGTGTTACTCTGTATGGCAAAATTGACTGTAGTTGTGATTGAATTAACAATCTAGACACACAAAATTTATCATGCATCATCTTAGTGGTGTGTCTATGTATCCATATCTATATTTATCTATATCTGTAATTATATTGTCCTTAGAAGTGGGAGACAGGAGTTGCAAAGAGAAGGCAATGTGATGACAATCAGGTGATGTGGTCTCAGCTGAAGATGATGGCGGACACTGAAGCTAGGGGAGGGAAGGAAAGGGTTTGCCAGAAGGAACCAGAGTTTTAAAAATGCTGAGTTTAGATCTATGTGACCCATCTCAGTCTTAGGACTTCCAGAACTAAAAGAAAAGAGAATACACTTCAGTTAATCTAGCTACTTATGGCCAGTGAGGGCAGTAATACAAAAGAAATATAAAGCAAAGTTTCCCAACTTCTCAAACATGTGTTGAGTAGAATCTTTTGTTAGCTGATCTCTTATGGAATTAACTACTCCATGTTTTCTCAAATCTGAAGACTCATGGGTCAGGTTCACAGTATCTTAGAGGTAAACTCCTTTTGGTTTTTGTTGTGCAAGAGTTTCTTTGTGATATTGAAATCTTCCACCTTGGAGTCCCCTCATTAAGACATAAGCTGTCTACAGGTAAAGGAAACAATAGGATGTTCTAAGGACAGGTAAAATATTCTATCTTGAAGGGAAGATCTTTAAGATCAGAAAACAGATAACTCAAAGTATCTCCAAGAAGTTCCTGAAACTGACCAGATTAACAAGGATCCTCTATCCCCAATCATGTACAATCAGTGAAGCCTGTTGAGAGTCACTCTCAGATAATCCAAGCTGCCTGGAAGACGCTCAGATTGGTCAAACTCCCTGGAAGAATTAGAGGACATCTGAGCTACTTGGAAGAGGCTCAGACTATCTGAGACCCCTAGGGCAGAGACTTTAATCGGTTAAACTTCCTATAAGTTGTGTAATTGCACCAGGTTTCTAGCTTTTGTGACTTGTAATCCATGCTGGGTGAGCTTGGGTGATGCAGTAAATCAGTAAGTAATCCTTTGCCTTTACTCCTTCAAATATCCCAAATGCATACCCTTGTTTCACGAAAACATTTAATAGACTTTGATGGCATCTCTACTTTTGTCTGTCATCAGTTCCCTATTTGGGGCAAGTAATGTTTGTTCACATCTCCCAGGAATTCTGTCACATGATAGGATTTAAAAAAACAATGCCTACTTAACTCCCATGACACTTCAATAAATTCTAGTACTTGGGAGAGCAGAAACATAGTATAGATGAAATAATGGTATTGTCTCTACAAAGTTTTTTACTGTTACACAACATGTAACCTTTGTGAGGTAGGACACTTTGACAAGAAGTTTTTTTGTACTGTGTAACCTTCCTTATGGTTACATGCAACTTGGACTTTTGTGGCCAGTTGGAACTGACAGTTAGTGTCAGAAGACAGTTCATGGGAAGGCAGGCATCTGACTCAGACAGAGGATAGTTGATGGGAGAGCACTCATGAGAAAGCAGGCATCAGGATCAGACAGAGGACAGTTAGTGGATGGGACAGTTGACGGGACAGAAGTTGTTAGAAGTTAGTCCAGTTCTCCAGGCTTTAGATAGGTAAAGCAGCCAAAGGGAGTTATGAAGATTTCTTCCCTTTTTTCTCTCTTTCTGCCTTTCCTGAGTAGTTAGGGTAAAATAAAATCTAAAGGGCACAGTGGAAATCTGTAAGGCTAAGATTTAGTTACAAATCAAGAATTTGTCTCAGCAGTGGTTAGTGTAAGAGATGAAGAATCTGTCATAGTAAGATTCAGTTAAAAGCAGCACTTTAGCTTGAGGCAAGAAAACAATTTTTAGGGTGGAAGATGGCTTTCAGCTACAGGCAGTTATAAGCTGGACAAGAGATCCAGGAGGGAGAGTTCGGTTATGAGTGAGAGTAAAAAGATACATTTGGCCCCCAAAATATAAGGCTTCAGAGCTCACCCTTGGAAGCTTGTTTCTTCAGCTATAGAGATAACCCCATTTACTTAGACAGATGCATTAGGTCCCAACAGATTCAGTTCCTGCATCCCTGAAAACTTGGTAAACGTACCTTTTGTTGTATCTTTCCAGTAGCCATAATGACCAAATACCCAAAGCCACAGACTTGGATCTTGGCAATTGTAAATCTAAGAAATCATTGATTCTCTTCCAAGTTGATGAATTGCCTTATATCAACTTATTCTTCCTTTTGGATAATTTCTTAAATTGTTTACAGAGTACCTTTCATCAGTTGTCTACAGAGTTTCTAAGTTTCTTTGGACTATTTTTGCTGTACTTTTTAAAACTATATCATAATATAGGCAAAATTCTGTAGATCTTCTTATTAATTGGTTGGCATGATGGCTAGGTTCTGGAAGAGTTATTTATGCCAAAGAGGCTGCTTTGACAGTTCAGGTAGAAATATCCATCTTCACAAATGTGTGTATCATGACTAATTTCTCAATTCAGCCAGTGGAACTGATATATATATATATATATATATATATATATATATATATATATATATATATATATATCCATCAGAGACAGTGAATATATCTCAAGAATTATTGATAAAGTTATCAAAAACAGATTATGGTGACAGACAACTAGCTACATGACTTAGCTGAGAATACAGAAGTGGATCTGTGTGGTAGAATGATGGCCAGAAGCTATAGAATAGGAAATTAAGGCAAATTGTATGTAGGATAATATTTACCTTTTAATTGGAGGTCAGTATGTGGGTGTGAAAACAAATATTAGAGAACAAGTATAATAGGTCAGCCAATTATCACTAAGTCCACAATTCAGTGAATTTAAAATAATAAAGAGAAACAAATACTGTTAGGAAAAACAAAATCCTTTTTTTCCCCTAGAAAAGTCAACAGACTCTCTACGCAGAGTAACCCCAGGTAGTGCCGGACTGGATCTCAGCTGGGCCACCACAGTAACTTTAACTTCAGACTCACCTCCCACTGCTCTTGCTACAGGGGTGAGGAGTAATTTACCCCCTGGAACAATGGGACTGATTCTGGGGAGAAGCTCTGCCTCCCTTCAGGGGATTACAGTAATTCCTGGAGTCATAGATTCTGATTTTACAGGAGAAATAAAAATCATGATAACTCCACCAACAAAATCTTTGCAAATTCATACTGAAAGGATTTAAGAAATATAAAACCTAGGAATGCACCTGAAGTGCTAGCAGTCATGTATGGGGGAAGGGGGATGTCTTCCCAGGAACAGCCTCCCCAGCCTCCTCCCCACCACCTATCAGCAGGGATTCTTCCTTCCCGGGTGCCACCCTGTCTCAAGGGGCTAGCCCAAGGGCATGAATTGACCATCCCCCTGTTTCCTGCGCACGTGAAACTCCCAACCAATTAGTCTAACATAGAGAGCTCTGGGCCAATCAGAGCTGCACGAGCCCCCATCCCCAGACCCCTTTTTCCTGATCCCCATAAAAGTGCCTGGGGGGAAGGAATCGGGGCCCGCCATGCTCATCTCCTGTGTGGGATAGGTGGGACCTGGACGCGCACCGGTTAATAAAAGCCTCGTGTGTTTTGCAGCGGTTTGAATGTCTTGTGGTTCCTTAGAAATCCGCCCGGCTAGCCCTAACAATACTGGACACCGTATTGCTCAACTTCTCATTTTACCCTATTATCAAACAGGAGGAATTCTAACAACTACTCCTCAAGAGAATACAGGATTTGGATCTAGTGATTTTGTTTTGGGTAGAGGAAGTTAAGAAAACCCGTCCTTTAAAAACTATCAAGGTACAAGGAAAACCCATAACTGGGCTCTTAGACACTGGAGCAGATATTTCTTGTATAGCAGGGAAAGACTGGCCAGCCAAATGGCCAACTCTTCCCACTCCTTCTACTTTGTATGGTGTTGGAACAGTCCCTAATGCAGTAAAAAGTGCAAGAATTTTACATTGGCAGGAAGAAACCAAAACAGGAACCAATGCGAAAATATCTTTCCTCCTTACAGCTGCAGGCTTCAAAGTTTCTCAGTTATCACCAAAGAGGAAATGATACAATGGTTAATTAGTGGATGGTAGGGATGTCACTGCTGATTGAATTATATTGCCATTCGCCTTGCACAGATAGTTCAGGGTGCCATGAAGGCACCAAGGGAGGATTTTATGTTTTGTTTAGTTCCTTGGTATGTATTTATTCTTCTGGGTCAAAGCTCTAAATTTCTGGTCTTATCTGGTGGCCTGGCTAGGTTGAAGGCTATTTCTCTGTTTAAGTCCTGGGAATGTTTATTTTTAAATTGGTGCAGGCTTGCTATATTCTTCGTGTGAAGGGCTAATTGCTTGTTTTTCCAGGTGCCCTAACTTTCTAACTAAGCTCTCTGGCTTCTATCTCTTAAGGCTTATCTCTTCCTGGGAAGATCAGCATTTACTCCGGGAATAGCTTTATGATGCATTTGCAATAAACCTAGGTAGCTCTCATATCCAGGACTTGGAAGTCCAGAGGTGATTACAATTTACTTTTGAATAGCATGGCTATGTTTCATTCCAGCCCACAGTGGCCAGCTCAAGGATTAGTTTGGATATTACTATTGGGCTATACAGACCTTATTATTGATGAGAAAACGTATGTCACTGTACAGTAAAGATAAGAAAGGGGCAAGGCAGTTAAGAAATTCTAGTTCCCGACAGTGGATGCCCAGGAACCTTGTCAAGCTGAAGCTTCCATAGTCTGGGTAACCTGGATCCCGACAACAAAAATGAGCTTTTACTATGAAAGGTAAAAGGATACCACCTGGGACACTAAGAGTAGAAGTTGTCTAGAGGTTGTCAGTCACAAAAAGCAGAAAATTATAGGAAGCATTAGGAAAGCATGTGAACAGTAGGAAATTTAGGCAGACTTAGTGCTGAGATAACGAATGAGAGGAGAAAGAAAGGTTATTGTCTGAGATTGTGCATTAGGACCACGGTCATGGGCAGCAAAGGGGCCAGTTTCCTGGGTGGTAGTAGGAAGTCTGTGTATCAGTGGGTAGATTATAATACACGCATGGCTCACAGTTTGCAGGGTCCGCAGCTTTGTCTTGATGTGCCATGTCCGTGTGGAGAAAATAGTACAATTTCACCATGTCCAGAAGGTGTTTTTTCTATCTAAATAGATTTTCTTCTAGAAAATTTTCACTTCACCACATTCATTAAACTGTGCTCAAGAATTTAATTTTAACTGTAACATCATTTGTTGTTTTTTTCATAACTAATATTTCTTGATAGGATTTTATTATGACTAAAAATATGGTTTAAGTATCTTTTAATGATACATATCTTACAGCAAATTTGACTCTTGGGTTGGAAATATATAGCTACCTGACTTTGTTTTGTTTTGTAAGGCAGGGTTTTTCTGTGTGTAGTCCTGGCTGCCCTATAATTCACTCTATAGACCAGGCTGACTTTAAACTCACAGAGATCTGCCTGCCTCTGCCTCTCAAGAGCTGGGATTAAAGGCTTACACTATCACCATCCTGCTTGACTCTCTTTCTTATAAGAAATATTTATGGTGTACACTCATAACACCTGCAATTTGAGTGTAGATATATGGGCTTCTGTGATCCAATTGCATTTGTATTGGATCCCAGTATCTCCTAGTGAGTTACGTGGCTTTTTCAGTCAACCATGTCAAAAGCACAAAACATATATTTGAACTGTTGACTACTCCATCCATTGTGGATATGAATGTGCTAGTTCCCTTGGCTTGCCTCAGTCATCTTTTCTAGGATCTAAGTTAAAAAAAATCAATAGCCTGAAATCATCAATAATTTGACTCTCGGACCACATATAACCTCTAAAAGCATGAACCCACATGATAAAATAAGTATTAGCTCCAAATTTGTTTTACTTCCTCTATTGAGGTCACTAAGTCTACACATCTATAAGCAAAACCAAAATAGCATAGTAAACTCTTATAGTTACTATTAACAATATATTAATTAATAATATCAGAATGGTATTAGTAATCACATACTTACATATTAACAATGTATTAATTAATAATATCATAATGTTATTAGTGTTCACATACTTAATTAGAAACATATATAGAAGAACAGTTTCAATAATATTTTTATTAACTCTGAGAGTTTTATACGTATATACATTCTATGTACTTTGATCATATTAATTGCCTGTTTTTTACTTTAACTCCGCCCAGATTCCCCTCACACATAAAATTCTTTCCTACCTTTTGTCCTCTTTTTATTTTTTATAACCCAGGGATTATAATTTGTGTTTTCCATGTACTCATGGGTGTGCGGTGCCATCAAATGGAATGTGATCAATTTACCAGGTGCTACAGCTTTAAATAAAACTAACTCTCCTCACTAGAACCCAATTGTCAACAATTTCTCAGTTAATACTGGGGACTTGTGAGGTGAGCCTCTTCTCCCTCAGTGTTGGAATGCTGACTGCTGATAGCCATGCAGCTCCAGGAAACAGCATGGAGCTGCAACAGGGACAGCTCTCTGATTAGCAATCTGTCATTGAATCTCCAGCCCTGTGGCCAAGCCTCCAGCTGGGCAATTCCAGTGGAGGTCCCAAGAATTCCTAGAAGGATGTGTGATTTGTCTGCTCCTTTTTTCCCCCCCTGTGGCACTTTTGCTTTCTCTGTGGCACTGTACTTTCTGCCTGGATAGTATAAATTCTATGTATTCTGGGGAAATAAGGTCATATAAGGGAGAGAATCTCAGTTTTCTTGTGTAAAAGTTAATTATTCTCAAACCTCTGAGACTCCAACTTCTTTCATGGTTGATAAAACCTTTACCCAAGCAGTGACAAGAGGCCCAAGGCTAATAGGAGTTAGAAAGACAAAAACAAGAAAGCACAGTGTGGTGCAAAAGATTTAGGTATTAAGGTTTATGTTTTAAAAACAATTATATGACTCTGATAGGAAAGCTTACCCTGTGGTAAATAGATTTGATTACTTTGTAACCACAATTGCTGCTAGCCAAACACTACTGGGTTGAATACCTGCTTGCTGACATTCTAGTGTGGATGAGACTTCCTATTTTATGTATAATAGAAAATTTCTGAACTGTGTCTGGGACTAACTAGGAAAAATAGATGGAGCTGAAAAGAACATGATGTGATACTGTAATAATTTTCTTAAAATAAATATGATTGCAGTAATAATGTAAGCACCTGGGGTGCTGGGACATATTTCTTTTCATATAAATAAATGGTTGACTGTTTTTGAAACAGAGAATAAAAGAGAGAAAGAGAACAGCTACAGAACTAACCACAATAATTTGTGTGAGCCTCATTTCTTTGCTGACTTCGTGCATCCTTCTCAGGTTCTTGTACCACTGGAACTGGACTCCAGAGGTTGACAGTCTTGATCTTTTCCAAATCTTGTCAGAACAACATTTAAAAAAACTTGTTTAGAAAATATAGTAGCATCTCAGGGCCCATTCAGTCTATAAGAAATTACTCACTTATGATATTGAGTGCTTTCTCTTTCTCTTTTTAAAATGTTTTCTTTGATAATTTTCCTAAAAAGTGCTACTAATTTTCTTGATTTTATGAGATATCTCTATAACAATTTATCAATTGTTAAAGTAACCAAATGTCTATTACAAGTTTTCAGATTTGTTGACAAATTATGGCTGCATTAAGATGTATTTTATATTTTGAAACATTATGCTTTATATAATATTTTATCAATATATTGTAAGGATAATTATTATATAACATTTTAGAAAAATTATTACTCTTCTGAAAATAGCTCACACAAATGGTGTGTGAATTTATATTTGTTTCTAATTATTTTAGCAGATGTTAGATACCAAAATCCCATCATTCAAAATTGATAACCTTACTTTATGAAAAGCAAGAAAATTTTCGTGCATATTAACTGCTTGATAGGTTTTTATTATAAATTACAATTTGAGTCTTCATTTTACAAAGTTGATAAAAGTGACATGTATTGAAGTTTATTAATTTAGCTGAGTTAGTAAAATAGTTTTCATGAAGTAACCTTTTTGTTTCTAAGTAGTTAGAATGACAGAATACCATCTATTGACTTGCTATGGATGGAATTTTCTCTCCCATGTTTGTATGTTGATGCCCTAACTGTATTTAGCAACAGTGCCTGTAGGATGTCATTCAATGGTCCCTTGTAGAATGGATATCGTATTAGGAAAATAATTTTCTACTTCTCTCTCCATGCTAAGAGAAAGGACCACAAGAGAACAATACTAAGAAAATGCCCTTCTGCCCCAGTCCCCTGTGAAAAGAAAAAAAAACAGACTCCTTACTTTAAACTGATAATGTAATTTCAAGAATTCAACTGATACATTTCTCTTGTTTAATCTACTCAGTCTGCAGTATTTTGTAATAGAAGCCTAAAAAGACTGATGTATCACTTACATCCAATAGTTCTAATGTTAAAGTATTGATTTGCTTTAGGTAATTTAACAGATTTGACATTAAGTTGACAATAAGCCAATCTTCCTATTTTGAAATAGCTTAAGAATTTGTCATTGATCTTATTACACATTTTAAAATTTTTTCCTTTCCTTGAAATAGATTCTTTTTTCATACAATATATCCTGATTATAGTTTCCCCTTCTTCTGCTATTCCTAGGTCCTCTCCACCTCTACTCCCCTCCGGATCCATTCCCTTTCTGTCATCATTAGAAAAGAACATGCTTCTAAGAGATAACCATCAAATAGGAAAAAATATAAAAAAATTTAAAAAAATAAGATAAAGCAAAAACTATCATATCAAAGTTGGACACAGCAATCCAACCTGTCCCTACTCTTCTTGGGAGAAGAGTCCCAAGAGTAGGCATAAGAGTCAGAGACTAATTCCATAAAAATACTAAGATAAAAGCTGTAATATATACAAAGTACCTGGTGCAGACCCATGTAGGCCTGGCATTTGCTGCTTTAGTATCTGTGAGATCATATGCACCTTGCTTAGTTGATTCAGAGGACTATATTCTCCTCATGTCCTCCATTTTCTCTGGCTCTTATAATCTCTGTGGATTCTGTCAGCCCTTAGGGAAGATATTTGATGGAGACCTCCCATATAGACTGTCTGTGGGTTTGTGTGTCTGTTCCCATCACTTACAGAGGAAGCCTCTCTGATGATGGTTGAATAAGGCACTAATCTGTGAATATAGCAGAATATCATTAGGAGTCATTTCATTGATACTTTTTTAAAACCAGTATTTTTGGTGTTTGGTTTTACCCCAGGTTTCTAGGCTATCTTGTCTCTGGTTCTTAATTACCCTAACAGTACTGGTTATGACTTCCTTCTCCTGGAGTGAGTCTTAGGTCAAATCAGACATTGGCTGTCTACAAGATCTGTGCTTATTACAAATTTTAACACCTAATGTAAATTTAAATGATGTATGCTCAAAAAATTGCTATAATCATGTAAATAATATAAATTAAAATTATTTAGAACACTTATATAAGGGAAATTATTAAAACATTTAAATATCTTGCACAGAATTTGAGAAAATTAATTACAATTAATGTCCAGTCAGTAAGAGAAAACTGCTGCCCTGCTATGTATATTTGTTGAGTCACAGGTCTCTTTATGCACAGACCAATGTATTCTTTAAAAATGAATCACAATAGCAGTGGTTGTTGCACTTCTTAGAATTTCTTTAAAATCATTTTATAATTATTCACTTTCCAGAATAGTTTCTGTGCCAATTGAATTATGTACAGAATATACTGCAGTATAGGAATTATAATCAAGGTGAGAGTTATATTTGTTATCTCTTAAGAAATGAAATCTATTGTTTTGGTTTGTTTTTTGTTTGTTTTACGTTTTTACTAGCTATACTTGTTCAATGACAATTTCATGTACGTACATAATACATTTTTATCACTTTCATACCTTCCTTTCTTTTGTCTTCCCCCTACCCCAATCATCTTCCATGCCTCCCCACAAATCCCTATCTCAAGTTCACATCTCTTTGTATTGTCTTTTGAACCACTATGTTTAAACTCTAGGTATAACTATGATTATTTGTGTGGTCATGAGTTTGGAATTATCGCTGGAACATTGTAGGTTCACCAGTGAGTATGTAACTAAAGACATTGACTTCCTCCTTCCGGAATCTATTAAGACATTGACTACTCACTCCTTTTCCAGAATCTACCAGGATACAGACAAGCCTTTCTGCAAAATCCATCAGCAACAGCAGTTAAGTAGGGAAAGCAGTTAAGTGTGTGTGTGTGGGGGGATGACCTCCTTCCAATCCATCACTGGCTGTTGACACTTTGCAGGCCTGCTGCAGGTAACCTAAGATTCTGTGTCTTCATAATTGTAATGGCTGTATCATATGCTAAAGATGGAAGTTTGAAGCCCCTCTTCTGACTTTGAATTCTATCTATTCTCTCTTCTGTAATGTTCTCTGAGCTTTTGAGTGGGATATAAATGTTTTTCATAGAGCTGGACATCCAACAATCATTTATTTTCAGCAGTTTGAACATCCGTGGGTCTTAATGTTCACCAGTGTTTATTCATAGAGAAGTTTC
Organism: Cricetomys ansorgei; assembly: GCA_026225945.1. NCBI lineage: Eukaryota > Metazoa > Chordata > Mammalia > Rodentia > Nesomyidae > Cricetomys > Cricetomys ansorgei. Next base: position 2,941,630 of record JAMJFZ010001100.1, on the reverse strand, counting down.
TCTTATTAAGGCCCAGTGTAGCATTTGGCTAAGGGTATAAACACAGATGCTTAAAAGGCAGTTTGACTCTATGTCAATTTAGCTAAACAACAGTAATAACCTCCTCTCTATGGCTTATGATTTCCATAGCCATAAGTATTTGATTTGGTTTACAAAACCAGGTGTGGGAGCTCCTATGAAATAGAACTCAGTTTCAACTAGAGATACACTTGGGTTACCCTCATAAAAATAATGTCCCCATTTCACAAATAGGCATATCTTTCCTAGTGTGTTGGTATTATAGTTCATAGGGTTCATAGACAGGTGAGACATGTATGTCTTTTCTCTCTTGATGGCTTGCATAGCATCTTCTGGTACTATGAAAGCCAGCCTACAGAAAGGAAGCTACCAGCTTAGTTCCAGCTTGACTGCTCTACACCTTGCAACCAACGCATATGGTATCTTTAGTAATAGTGTCTTGTTATCCAGATCTGGAGGTAAACCAGGTAGAATGGCAAGAGCTTGTATTGTTTTGGAGCCTTTACTGTATCACTGACCAAAAACTCATATATAGGTATCTCATACTTGAAAAATAGGATTTTTATATAGTAACTCACAGCCTCCAGGATCATCATTATCAACATAATTGTAACTTATAATTGGGCTACATAATAGTTTTCAGTCTATAGCCATGTGTCTACCTTCTTTACACTCAACACCATTTATACACAAGAGCTTCTTTGTGTCTATACTGAACCTTTCACATTGCCTAATAGATTGCCATTCAATCTTAATGGAAGTAAAGGAAACATTGAGAATTAGCAATATGAAAAATAAATAAAATTCTAATGGCAATTTCAAATAAAGTTTAAAAGTTAATAGAGCTGTAAGAGATTATGAGATTGAAAAGCAGAACAAGAGCAGAGCCAAGGCTGAAGTAAAGAACACATTCCTTAGGTTATTATTAGAGTGCATCTAGATTTGTACTCCACCTAGATTTCTTTATATCAAAATATGATATAAATATCTTCTTTGGAATAAAATATTGTTTCAAAGGAACTTTGGCATGCATATTTGTTTACATGGGAGAGATTCTTCATTAACACTAGCATACACATTCTTTATCCACAGAAATCAGGGATGGAGACTAAAAGGTATGGAGAACAATATAAAAAATACTGTGAGTGCTCAAAGCAGTCACTCTGAATCAGCAATCATCCTTAGTTTGCTAATGCTCCCCACTCAAAACCATTTATTAAGTTGTCAGTTCTAGATGGGCACATTTTGCTTAGAAATACTACTTTTAACTTTTTAAACTTGCTTTCCTTTGGAATAATTTTAATGTAGCAGATGAAACTAGTGTACCTTGAAATATATCTGGATGGGCAGTGTACCAGTGTTTGGTTTGGAAATAGAATGAGTGATGTGGTATGAACACATATTGAAACCTCAGCCTGAGACTCTTTTAAGTCCTGGTACTGCATCAGGGCCCCCAAATCTTGCTCTTCTGTAGCATTCATTCCAGTGGAGCCAAATTATTTTCTAGGCCTATTAGGCCACTGAGAAGAATGAGATGGCACTAGTTGCAGACAAAACAGTTGGAAGGCATACATAGAATCTACTACATGGTATCAAAATAAGCAAAAAAATACTCTTAGAGCCTTCATGGTTTCCCACATTTATAATCACAGTATTGAGGGTGAGGAGGCAAGAGGACCACCACAAATGTGAACCTACTTTGATCTATATAATAAGTTCCATATCAGCTTGGAGTGAGAAACCGTCTCAAAACAATCAGATAATCTTGAGATCTGTGAATATCAAATCTTCAAGCATCTTAGAATCTACATCAGAAACAATCACACACTATTTTAAGGCATATCACTATTTTCTGTCTTGCAGATAAATAAATTAGTTCTGCAATAGTTTGCACTATATAGACATTACTAGGCACATTTATTTATTTTGCTGTCGCACGCCGCCTTCGCCGATTAAGGAGACGGGACAAACAGGAGTCTTCTGACAGCAACTTTATTGATCAGCTCTTTTAGTTCACGGATGAGGAAGGACCCTGAGCCCGAAAATCCCTCGGCTTATATAGAGCTCCGGGGAACATGTGATTCTCTTATTGGCTCATAGAATGTACCTTAATTAGCATTCAACTTACGAGTACTTGTGGCGCGCTCACGCATGCGCATTGTCATTACATGCTTCCGTAAAGAACCAGGAAACAGGGAACCAGCGCCATCTTGTGATGGCGATTACGGCTCCCGACATTTTGCAATATGTTATTAGTAAAATCAAGCACACTTGCTTTCTTGGTTGTCGTTTTAAAGTCCCAGATCTTGCATTTATCTTGCTTTATTATGCAAAAGTAATTTAATGATTTAATCACACACTGTATGATATACTATAATTGTAATTTTCAAATGCCCATTTCATTAAAATTTCATTTTGCATACAAGACCTATAAGTCTCTGCTGCTATAGAAAATTGACAGTCTGGTAGCAATATCTGCTAGTAATTTTCAATTAAACCATTTCACTCCTAATATATCATGGTAAATGGATCTGCACAAAGAGCTTCTGGTTCATTCACAATGCAGCTCATTATTATGAGAACACAGGAGTTCACCCCAATCCCTGCCATGCTCCACCTTACCAGAGTAAAGAAATATTTATAGATAGTTCCAAAACCAAACAGTAATTTTTAATAAGCTAAGGAATTTCATTTATTTTATGTGCAAAGAACATTAAAATAATGATCCATACTCAATTATTCATGGATAACAGGTAGTCTAATACGGATCTAGTCATGGTGTAGCCATATTATTCTCTTGGGAACCTCTTGTTCAGGACAAAGAGACCTGGGATGATCCAAAAGCACCACAGAATGATGGAAAGCAATTATCCAGTAGCTCTACCCTTCTAAAATATTGATTCACAAGACTGGACCACATTTTGACCTGTTTACTGCCATTTTCTTTTCATTGCTTACCTATCATCAGAAGTAATTGTGGAAGAGGAACAAACATGGCATAGGTATATAAGTGTATCTCCAAAGTACTTGCTATGTAATGCATCTTCAACACATGTTCTTACTCAATTGACAGAATTGCTGCCATGTGGATTCCATTAACCAATCATACAGATAAGGGTTCTTAATCCACTGAAATTAAGAAAGTTGCAGAAGACGCCATGCTATTCCACAGTCATTTATGGGTGAAGAACATGTCCCCATTGACATCTTCACTGAAGATCCATATACTTTGGATGGAACTTAATATCATCCTGGTAATGAAAAAAAGCCAATCACAGAAATACAGGTACTACATGATTTCTTTCACATGAGAATTTAGAAAGTTGATATCATAGAAAGTAAGAGATCAGTCATGGGTCCCAGGCACTGGGAAGAGTTTTAGGGCACGGATAATGGGTCAAGGTTAATGGTACTAAGTTATAGTTAGACAGAAGGAAGGAATTTTTGTGTGCTATTGCATAATTGAGAGATTACAGATAATAAATCACTGGGGATTTCAAAAAGCTGCAAGAAAAGATTTGAAAGCTTTCATCACAAGATTTGATAAAATCTTGCTTTGTTTCTGAAGAGATATGCTTAATCCAATTTTAGACATTGCACAGTATATTTAAACTAATTCAAACATTACACAATGTATACAGGCATCAAAAATAATGTTTAACATCTCCATTTTTATGTTTTTATGTATCAATTAATATTAATTTAAATTTGTGTGTGAAGGTAAGAGTGAACACTTATATACTGTTGGTAGAAGTTTATACTAGAGAAGCCACTTTCTATCAACCTGGCAATTACTTAGAAATCTAAAACCAGTGTTACCATATGACCCAGTATAACCACTCCTGGCCATATACCCAACAGACTTTGTAGCCTACTGTTGTAATTAAAAAGTCCCACCCCCAGCTTCCCTGTTCCAGGCCTGCCAGCCAGCATGGCAGATTCCCAAGCAGGAAGCTGAGTGGGTGGTATGATTCTATTGTGGGCCGTCTTAGATCAGAGATCTGTGAACTGACAAGAATGAACGAACCATTCTTGGGAGCCAAAGGCAGAGGACTAGAACTCATTTAATGGGGGAGGGGCGTACATATCTGTAGTCAGAGGAATGGTTCCATCTCCCAGGAGCATCAGCGGAGGCTTATTGGTCAGGACAGGCAGCCCCACTTTCATATTGGGGTGCTTTAGGTATTTCCTGGAGACCAGGGTGATAGACCTTATATGGAAAGGTTTAGTTGCAACTCCAGACAAACAACTTTGCCGGATTGCACACCCTTGTAGAGTGGCAGTTTTTTGCTGTGTCTTGTGGCCTGTCAGCTACTCTGGAGGGGAGGGGCCAGATTCCTGCCAGCTTCTCAGAATGAGAGGACCCACTGAACCTTGGTCCCCCTCAGTTAAGAGACAGCCCCACAGCCTACTACAAACACACTAGTACATCCATGTTCTCTGCTGCTGTATGTACAATAACTGAGAAATGAAATCAACCTAGATGGTCTGTCAGCTGCTCGCTAGATGAGGAAAATATGGTACAGCTTTACAATGAAATTCTATTTTGCATGCTGATAGAATAACCTAAAAATAATATACAGAGTGAGGTCATGCCAGAGATAGGATTCTGCATGTTATCTTTCATATGCAGGTTAGAGTTTCAAATCTTTGGTTTTATGGTTTGACTTGGAGTACACCTGGAAGCCAGGAAGCCAGGAAGCCAGGAAACGTGTCACTGGGGTGGAGTAACAAATGAGAATAGAAGAATACAGGTAAAGTGAAGTTAGGGGAAATACAGGGTGCAGAAAAGCTTAAGCATGTATGAGTGTGGTTGAATGACAGAAAAGAGGGCCAGCCAAGGGACAAGTTAAGGAAAATGAAGAGTAGCTGAAAGTACTCCACTGGAAACCTACTGTCTTGCAATCCAATTAAAAATATAATTGAGGGGAAAATAGAACTCATGTGACAAGGAAGAGAAGTGGAGGAACACTGAGGGCTAAGGTTTAAATGGAGATAAAGGACCAGGGGAATAGAAGAGAGGAGAAAAGAGGGCATTGGGTAAAGAAACTAAGCGTATCAGTTGCTTTTATAGTGCTGTGATAAAATACTACAACCAAGGTAACTTAGATAAGGAATGATTTATTTGGAGTTTATAGTACCAGAGGGAGAGGAGTCCATCATCATCATAGCAGAGAGCATGGCAGCCGTCAGGCAGACATGGCACTGGAGCAGCAGATGAGAGCTCACATTCTGATCTACAAACAGGAAGCAGGGAGTACAGGAACTGATGTGAATATTTTGAAATTTCAAGACTGCCCTCAAGTGACACATCTCCTCCAACAGGACCATACCTACAAATAGTTCCACCTAGTTGAGACCAAGTATTAAGACATATGAGCCAATGGATACTACTCTCATCCAAACTACCACACTAAGAAAATCGAAAAAAAGCCTTATGGGAACTCACTAGTTTGTATGCTAATTACAAAATATAATGAAATAGAGATTGAACCGCGGTGACCTGCATAGGTGGACAGTTTTGTTCCACAAACATGTAGGATGTTAAATGAAAATCTAAGTGCCAGGCATTGAATACTTATGAGTGTTTAGTTGGGAAGGCCCCAGACACCCCCAAACGACACAGACTATTGCCATTGTTCTTGGTTTCCCACCATAACTAGATGATAAATCCTTAATGCTACAGATACCTCACACTTGGGTTGCAGGTCATAGAGAAATCATTGTCAAATGGGAAATTCCTCCTGCTGGATAGCTTTCACAGTGACAGGTTTCTGTGAAGGTTGCTAGGGCTTCAATAAACTTATTCAGTGTTGGACTTTCACACTATAATACTGAACTGCTGGTCAAGATATTTTACTGGTGCTATGTGACATGACTGTTGTGGTGATATCCACTCCTTTTTGACTGTATTTGAGAGCTACTCCACGGAAAATTCATTCCTGGAACTGTATATCTGGTTCAAGTCCACGCCCACAGAAGCCATAGATCCTAGAGGAGAATCTGCTGTTGTTTTGCTAAATGTTTATGTTGTCAAACTGCCTTCTAAATAGTTTACAAATATTTAGACTGTTTCCTTCCATTGTGGCTTCTAATATTGTGGCTGTTGTATCTCTCTTCTGTCCAGTTGTTGGTTTGTAAAGTGCCTTGTCATTTCTTTCTAATGGATTTTAAGTTCTGATATTTATCATTAGTATTTTGATGATTATTTTTTGACATTTATTTGGGTTTGAGCTCATTTTTACTATTCCTTTTTGGCAAATATTTGCTTCTTAGAACTGATATTTATATTTTCAATTAATATAGAAAGAATTCATTAGCCAAAATAAATAGTGTCCATTTTTGTATTGCCTTTAGTTTGTTACAGAGATTTGAATGGTGTTAGTTTTCTAACCCCAGAGTTCCATTGACCAAGGGAGACCAGCCCTGGGAAAGACTGGTGGAGAATTCACGGACACAGCAGCAACTAGAGCCATACCCAATCACGAGGAGACCACCCCATTCCCTGCCCTTTCCTGCTCTTCTCTGCCACCCTATCCTGTGTTCCTAGGGGAGGGGGAAGTTCTGGATTTTCTTTTGGTTTAGTTTTACATACTTTTCTATTTATGCTTAATAAGCACGACTTAGTAGTAATCTTCCCATTTGCCATTAAGCTGTCCTATTTTGTTTTGGTTTAAGGATGTTTTGACTTTGAAGGAAGCCTTTTCCTTTTAATAGCAATTTTCAGCCCAGCAGCCCACTTACTGTAGAACTCCTCCTCGTCAAGAATACTCTCAAGTCTTGAAGTTGCCTTGACTGTGCAGCAATGTGAGGGCACTATGTCTCTTCTTCTGTTATCTTGTTTTGAGATTGAGTCTTATACACCGAGACTGGCCTCAAATTCAAGGTTCCCTTGCCTCACCCTTCAAAGAGTGCTGAGATGACACGTATATGCCACCATTCCAGACTTAAAATTTTCATATTCTGAACATATTACAGCTTTATATTTATCCATTTAGTGCTATTTCTCATTAGTGTTTTGTAATTTTTGTCAGTGCTTTGTGCATACTTTACTAAGGTTATTTGTCATATTTAAAGTAGATCTTTAATATTTTTCTGTTTGTTCCTGCTATATAGAAATATAATTGATATTTTATCTTTAGGTTTTTATATGTGCAAATAATATTTAAATAATACACTGAAATACATTAGTCCCTCTAAAAACATACAAAGAGCTCTTCAGTTATAACAAATTGATTACCTGATTTTTCAGATCTTTGATGCTATTGTTCAATTTTTTTTAAATGAAAGTGATTTATATGCCTTTTGTTTTTGCTTCTTTTCAATGCTAGGGTCAAGTCACTTACTTTTGATTTACTAGAATTGAAATTTCTCATATTTTATTCAGTATTTTTTATATTATATGCTCTTGTTAGATAGAATTTATTTAGCAATCCCATTTTCCACTCCTGTCCGAGGTGTGTGAAAACATCACCATCATATACTCTACCAAAGGCCTAGCTTTCAATTACCATGTGAAACATGTTTAAACAGAGTATTTATATTCTCTTTGTGGGGACTTTATTCTGTTTTATTGTGTCTTTGTTTCCACCTGCTTCTTTCTAGTCTCTCACTCCCCACAATACAAATCGATATAGATCTTAAGACACACTTCATATCTATCTATGAAATGCCAGCGAATGAGGCAACTGTAGAGAGTTGCAGAGCCATCTTGGAACATAATACACATTCCTTAGGTGTAACAAGCCCTGCTGGATTTTATATCACTTCCTCGTTTTCACACTGAAACTCTAATCAGCCATTTTATTTCTCTTGTTTTTCTTATTTACTGCTGATGCATTTTTGTCTTGATGTATTTTTGACATTTTATGTCTTGTTTATTTCCTGAAATAAATTAGCAGTCCCTCAAATGTCATTTTATCCTGCGCCTGAGGTCTTTACATTGTCCCAATAAACTGAAAGAGAAATGCATTACCAAGGAATGCATTAGAAAATTTCCTTCTGATTAAAGTTTATAATAGAATGCAGTGTTTTTTAAAGAAGTACTGGAATAATGTAATACTTTTTTTTTTCTTTTACCATTCCACTATCCTTGGCTAGCGTTATACACCTGTCAAAGCTACCCATGAGTCCCATTAGTTGTCATTTATTGTCATATGATAATGTAGAGAGCAATTCTTGAGTTAGCGATGATTTCTTCTCACACCTCCTTTCTTCAGCTTGATATTAATCCCTTCTCACATCAGTCTTGACACTGACATTGTGAGCGATAGGCTAACTGCAATCTGTGATCATCTGCTGATGCTTTTGAATTAAAAGTGTGTGTGTGTGTGTGTGTGTGTGTGTGTGTGTGTGTGTGTGTGTGAGAGAGAGAGAGAGAGAGAGAGAGGGGGGAGAGAGAGAGATAGGCCAGGGTAGCAGGTAGATGATCTTCAGATCTTCACTGACCCTCCTCTTCTCCAAACCCAATCCCCAAGTCTCATCTTTGGAAATGTCTTCTGGACATGGCACAGCTGTTGTACTCATGAAATAACAGCTGCTGTGGTCACTTGCACGAGACTTGCATAAAATAAATCAGTAAAACTTCCAATATAGATGGGGAAGGGGCCCCTGAGGCCCCACCACTAACAATCGCTTGCTTTTGGGGAGGAAGAATCAGTTTTATTCAAGGATGTGGCCAACAGTAGTTGCCCCATGCTCCACTGGATGAGCCCACATCCCTGGGCACATGAACAGTACTAATTGAACCCAGTGGGTTATAAAAAATATAAACAAAGAATATAGGGGCATGAAGATTGGAGAAGGATATATTGAGAGAGTTTGAGGAGGCATTGAAGGGATAGATATGATGAAGATACATTTTGCATGTATGTGAGATTGTCAAAGCATAAAATATTAATAAGAAGCTTTGAAAATATTTCATGAAGAAAAAGGTAGAAGATACATAAGGTGACATGTATGATGTCATTTATAGGAAATACCCAGAGCATACAAACTCATGAAAAAGAGAAGGGTAAGAGTGATCACCGGTGGCTGGGGAGAGAAAGATGGGAAGTGAGTGCTATTGAATGAAGTCTCTTTTGGTGATGACTAAAGTGTTCCAGAAATAGATAATGACAGTGGCTACTGGAACTGAGACCATTCTGAGAAACACTGAACTATGTATCTCAAAGAGGTGAATTTTAAGGAATACGGATTGTATCTCAATAAAGCCACGATTAACAAAAAGTAACCAACTTTCTCCTAGTCATACTCAGCAACAATATAGCTTCAAATTGATATAACAATATCAATAATATAGCTTCAAATTGTCCGCTTCCCTTTATGAAGGTCTTTTCAAGTGATTCTCTTGAAACAATGCTCTCTGTCCCCGCCTGACACAGGAACATTGAACTGAAAATTTGTCAATATTTCCATATTATTAACCAACAAGAAGCTGAATAGAAACAAATAATAGTGTTACTGGAAGATAGAGAATGTTCTAGCCATGAGATCATTCATCCAAACAACTTCCCCTAAAAAAAAAAAAAAAAAAAAAAAGAATGTTGTACTCCCCTCAGCCCTGGAACCCTGACCACATCCTTCAGTGGGGATGACAGTCTTTTCTATTGCCAGGGCAACTAAATTGACATTCACTAGGACACAAAACTGCAAAAAAGGCAAGTATAAAGAAAGTAAATATTTGCTTCATCCTCTGCCTAGTTCATTCGTACTTCTGTATTAAACAATAATTACATATTAAGTAGAAAGAATGCTGTCCTATTGAGCTTATTAATGGGTAAAAAGAATGGGTTAATAAATGATAAAAGCCTTCAGGAAAAGCTTGGATTGTATTTATGAAAACAAGGCCAGAAAACAGCTGAGCTATCAATATATCATACTCAGCTTCTGAAATCTGATATTTTCGATACTTTTTGGCCTAGAGTGATTTAAATTCAAAAGGATCTGCTTCCAAAATGATTTAAAGGCATAGCAAGTGTATAAGTATTCCACAATTTTCTATTGTAATTTAATTTAACTTCAATTGACAAGAATGACCAGTTACTCTAAATTTTTATTCTCTTGTATTTTAACTCCTTAACATAGAATGTTTATTTGCAAATTCAACTGATTCTTCTAAAAAATAACATATGTTGAAAATATGGTACAAAATGATGTATAGAAGCAGATAAAATTGTGAATTCTGTGGGCGATGTATTTTAGAAGTTGCATATGGAATTTTCCATCCTGTACCGAACCATATTACTATTAAAAATTTGAAAGAGAGGAGGCTGTAGAGATGACTTAGTGGTTAAGAACACTGGCCACTCTTCCAAAGGACATAGATTCAACTCATGGCACCCACATAGAGGCTCACAACAATCTGTGACTCCATTTTCTGAGGATCTGATGTCCTTTTTTAGCCTGTTCAGGCAATACGTGCATGTGGTGCTCAGGCATGCATGCAGGCAAAACATCCATACACATGAAATAACAATACATAATTTTTATTTGATACAATATAGATGTCCCATTTAGAGTTGTACCCTGAGTCTCTTATTATCAGCCCCTGTATTATCGAACATTTTCACCTTGTGAGTTTTATGTCACCAAAAGCTGTACCTTCTGATGGACAGACAGTTCACAATGTCTCCTGTAATTCAGATGATGGACCAATATGGAAAGAGATGGATGTGTCTGTAGTAAACCCTGTAGTTACCATCACAAGAAGAGCTTGTTCTCATGGTGGGCTCCCAGAGCATGGCTGCCAACAGTACACTGTTTTTGAGTTTCTACTTGACATTTGGCTAAATAAGAAAACTATAGCTAATACATCTTGAAGAAAGCATTTCAAGTTTGACCAAAGTGTTTTCTTTGTAATTTCCCCACTAAAATCTCAGAGAATTGAATCTTCAAGATAATCACAGTTTTACCTTATTGTTGCAGATGCACTGAAGATGGAGCTGCCACATCTGAACATCCTGTTTCCATGAACACAATTTCAGTGTTTTTTCTAAAAAGGAGAAATTTTCCTTCCATTTAATAGTCAGGCACTTTTTACTTTCTGCATTAAGAGTAGTTCAGTGAATCACTTATACATCTCGTTTTCTTTCCCCACTTAATAACTATGTGAGAAACTAGCATCATCTAAGATAAACCAAACACCAGACAAAGAGCCAACACTAGGCACTAGATGTTCGGGGCTAAACTCCTACCACATTGTGTCTCAGCTTTTCCATCAATATCTTCATGGCTCACACTTAAAAGCAGAGTCAGTGTTAAACATTCTTTCTCTGTTATCTTCTTAAATACTCTTTAATAGATCATTTTTAGGTTCACAGAAAAAAATTGAGAGGGAGCAGAATCCATGTCTACCACCCTACTCCTTGCATTCATAAACACACAATTTCCTCCATTATAAACATGATACAGATTAGGCAGATTGTATGTATGTATTTAAAGATACATATGTGTACACATTATATACATATGTGTATATCATAACAATTAATGAAAAAAGTGACCATGGGTTTGAAATTGAGCATGGGGGTTTACATGGAAGGCTATGCAGGAAGAAAAGAGAAAGGGAAATGGTGGAATTATATTATAATCTCAAAAAATAGAATAAATAATAAAAAAACATGACCCAGTTGAGTGGCATACCTTTTCTTTTTTATAAGTGATAAGACTGTATTAATACAACACTATCACCCAAACTCCATAGTTTACATTAGAGTCCATCCTCAGACTATACAACCTTTGGATTTGCTCAGATGTTTGTTGCTGTGTCTCTACTGTTATAACACCATACAGAGTAGCTTCTTTGTTAAAATCCCACTGTGCTCTGGCTGCATATTTAACCTCTCCCCACCTTTAAAAACACTGATCTTTTAAAATTATTTCCATTGTTCAGAATATCATCTAGTTAGAATGAGAGTGTACTTTTACAACTGTGCTTTTCAATGAGTAATGCATATTTAAATCCTTCCTTGTTATCACCAACTTGATAGGACATTTTTAATTGGTATTAAATGATAGTCTACCACAATTGCCATGTTACCATCCAGTAACCTACTGAAGCACTTTTTTTTGTTTCCTTTAAGTTTGGGAAGTTATGAATAAAGTTGCAGGGTTTCGTGTAAACAAAAGATCTCAGCTGTTTGGAATAAATACCATGGAGCATAATTGGTGGATTTATGGTAACATATTTACTCCAGTATTAAGTCATCAATCTGAATCCAAAGTGTGTTTTTACCATGCTGTGCCCATCAAAAAGGAAGGCATTTTCTGTGGCTCCTCATCCTTGCCAGTGTTTCAGTTTTCCAGTTTCTAAATTTAGGACATTAAAATAATTAAAAAGTAATATGTTTCATTTTCTTGGTAAAGTGTACTGTGAGACTTCCTGTTGTGTACTGATTTTTAAACAATGTCCTTATGAGTTCTGTTAACTTGTTTTACCCCATTTTTGAGTGAATCATTTCTTATTATTGAGTTTAAGATGTACGTTGTGTATTTTGGATTATGGTCCACTTCTGGATGTATCTTTTGAAAATATTTTCTCCCACTCTGTGACTTAAGACAATATTTTTATTGTCTTAACATGTCAGCATGTTAAATCTCAGCCTGTCAGTTCTCTCTGTTATCATGACTTTGGTGTCCCCAACTACAGACAACACCAAGTCCAGAGCCATTTCTGTCTTCCCTTCCATCGCCCTGTAGAGGTTGTGATGTTTGCGTTTTACTTCCTGCTTATGCTACATAAGGTAGTTTTTATGGCAGATATAAAGTAGAAGTATAGATTCATCCTTTATGTATTTTATGTCTAATGAGCCTTTAAATCTCTGTAGAGAAAAATCCTTAAGCCTGTTTTCTTTCAGCCATTTATTCTTCTCTAGTACTCAGATCCTCAACTCTAATTAACAAGATGTGCTCATCAGAAGAATATTTTGAGCATGGGCATCTTGTTCCCATTTTTAATAGGAAATGAAATTTCCTCAGACTGGTACTTGCTTCAATAGAGACTCTTCTTAATGGGAGAAATTATGCGAAGAACTGGAGAAGGCCAATGAAGTCTGAGAATAGTGAGCAGGAAGAGATGAGAGAAGGAAGATTGTGCTGGTGAAACTGTCAGGAAGTTTATTGTGGTTACAAGAAGGGCATGTCAATGGTGTCCCTAGTACAGAGAGTGGAGACGAATATTTAATCTTTCAATCCAGCAACAGGGCTGCTCTGGGAAAGTATCACATTCAAGGCCTGTGTGATCCAGCTGGAATGCAGCACTTGCCTTTAAGTAACCCAGTTCAAATGGAAGCGGTGGCACATGCCTTTAATCCCAGCTCTGGGGATATAAATGGAAGCCATCAGTTCAGAAGTAGGTCATGTTTCTCAGTTTTCAGCTCTCAGTTCAGGGTTCTCAGTTCAGAGTTACGAGAGAAGCACTAGAGATTGAGATTTTGGCTGCTTAGCTGAGGATTCATTTTTAAGTCCACTGTAGATAGCACTCTTATCTTAAAAAAGATAAAATAAAGTGACTTACTGAGACCAGGGATGTTAGAGAATGTGAAGCTCTCTCTCTCTGTCTGTCTTTGTTTCTCTCTGTCTCTATTTCCATCTCCTCTGTGAAAATCAGTATTTCAATAGAAAGAAATGAGGAATTCAGAAAATCATCCTTCCCTTTCTGCAGTCTTTGAATAAAATAGCTTTAAATAAGCATTAATCAGAAATGGAGAATGAAATAAATTATGGTTCAAGTTCGTAAATCTGTATTTAAGACCAAGCCATAGCTCTTAGTTCCTTGGTCTAGATTCAGCATTCACCTTGAATGACTGCAGTCATCATTCAGGTGTAACTCTCTCCTGCCTTTCTCACGAAAAAGTTTTGTAAAACTGATCACTTTTCATTAAAACTCATTAAATTGGATGCATGTAAAAATATCACTCTAGATTTTTAAGAAAAATTCACATTTTAAAAATTGTAAAAGGGGATCTGGAGAGATGGCTCAGTGGTTAAGAGCACTTGTTCTTGCAGAGGATCTGGTTCTAGTCCCAGCATCTCATGATGGCCCATGACCATTCATAACTCTAATTCCAAGGGACCCAACACCCTCTTTTGGGTACTGGGCTACACACAGTACAATAGATACCTTCTGGCAAAATACTCATACACATAAAGTAAAAAAAAAATCTTTAAAAAATTATAAAAGATCCATAATAATAGTGTTTCAAGAAATATAGTAGTTCTGAGAACAAAAGCTGATGACTTGTCTGTTATGACACACCATATGTCTGGGGCAGCCACATCAGTTTGATACGAAGCCATTCCCACTATCTTCTCTGCTTAAAAACATATCTGTTAGTGACTTGTTTTTATTCTCATCCTTATATCAATGTCGTTATATGAATCATCAGCTCAACAGCATTCTTATCAGTTAACCTGTGTTTTCTCTCATTAATATGCAAGCTAGATTGTTTCTAATCATACTCAACAGTTCATACCATCATGCTTTATTTAGCCATTTTTAGTTTAATTAAAAATAAGCTACTAATTAAAACAATGCTACATAAACCATTTTGAACTGGTATCATTTCACATCTGTAATACTTATTGGACCAAGAAGTATACAAATTGAGTACAATTTACCATGTGCTCAAATAATTAAGTTAATCAAGATAACAAGCTATTAATTAAGTAGTTTCTATTATCCTAGGTGACAAATATATTTTGATTGACGTAGAAATAAATCTAAAATGTTAAGGTTCAGACATTTCAGTCCCTGGCCTACTGTGCACTCTGCCGCAGACCTCAGTCCAGTCTTGGGGAAATGCCATTACAAGGTGGTGGCCTTGTGTGTCCTTGTGTGGCCACTCCAGTTTTGCATTTACCCATCCGTATCTTATCAGGAGTGTCGTGCCAACACAGTTCAGTTAGCCACTCGTAGGCCTAGTGGTACTGAGAGGGGTCAAAACCTGGAGTTGGCTTATGTCATTTGGTCATGTCTCAGTCACTACTCTTTAACTGTGAAGAGACAACTCTTGTAAGGGAAAACATTTCATGGGGGCTTGTTTACAATTTCACAGGATTAGTTCAGTATCGTAGCAGGGATCACAGTGGCAAAATGGCAGTCATGGTTCTGGAGCAGGAAATTCTTCATGCTAGGTAATTGAATGTGGCCCTGGGGAGTACCACGTACCTTCTAGAGCCAACAGCTCTTTACCTCACAGAGGACAGGCAGGACTGAGGCTTTCAAGGGTAGGGCCCCTCCAACTCAATTTAAGGGGATATTGAATGCACAGTCAGGTACTCATTTCTATAAGATGAATCTTTTAAAGTGTAATTGAACAAAAAGATAACATCATTTGTATTTTTGAAAATTGCCTAATGTACAAAGATTGCAAAATTGCTGTTTATATCCAGTTGACAATGTTCAAGAGAGTTATACCTTCATGAAATAGTCTGTAAATTCACATTTATCTGTCCTCTTCATAAGAATGAAGCCTTCACAAAGGCACTGCAATCCCGGGTGGAGGGGAGGTGGAAATCAAGCTTCAGGGGGGGGGCTACCTGAGGATGAGAATGGAAAGAGGGAAGGTCTGCTGTCCGGAGGGATGGTTGGAGGGAGTGTATGGAGGGACAGCCAGAACTGGGGGACACTGAGAGGGATCTAGTGACCAAGGGCAGTGGAAACTCATTGGAGCCCACAGTGGAGACCTTGGTGAGGACCTCTAGCAATAGGGGATGGGGAACCTGAACAGGTCATCTCCTGAAGCTGGCTAGACTCCCAGTGGAGGGACTGGGGGCACTACCCCAGCCACAAAACTTTTTCCTTATAACACATCCTCCTTACAGGACCCACTGGGACAATGGAAGGGAAGAACCCCATGCCAAAGGAGGAAACCCATGCCTGATTCTACAGGGTAGGCTAGGAACTAGAGACTGGATAGCTGGGAGACAATTTCTAATGATATCCTGTTTTACTCATAGATCAGTACCTAGCCCAATCTCCATCAAAAAGGCTTCTGCTAGCAGCTGATGGGAACAGATGCAGAGACCCAGAGCCAAACATCATTCAGAACTCCAGGAAACTCACAGAAGAAGAGGAGGAGGCATTTGGGGGACAAAAGGCATCTGGAATATCAGGAGAGCAGGTCCCACTGAATCAACGGACCAGCAATCTTGGAATCCCTCGGAGCCTGAAGCAGAAGACAGAGAAACTGCAAGGTCTCTTAGATATGGTATGCGATTGTCTGGTTTGGTGTTCTTGCAGAGAGCCTGCAGGCTAGAGTGTATGTGGGGTTCTCTGAGGCTTTTGCCTGTCCCTGGAACTGGTTCCCTCCAGCTGGGTTGCCTGGTCTGCTCTCTATGTGGGGGCTGGTGCTTGCCCTTGTCCCATTTGTTGTGCCCTATTTGAGGGGTGACCCTGGGAGGACTGCTCTCTTCTGTGGGGAGAAAGGGGGAAATTAGTGGGTGGGGATGGGGAGGATATACAAGAGGAGAAGAAGAAGGATGTGGGAGCTGGGAGGAATGGAGGGAGGTAAGGAGGCATGTTGATATATTTTATACAAAAGAAGAAAACTAAATTTAAAAAAAAAATGAAGCCTTCAGATCCTGATTACTTCTAGTAGAACATCTTAACACCAGCCCCTTGAGTATTATGCTCCAATACATGATTCAGAGGGGCATTCACATTCTGACCTATAGTATTATTAATTGTGTTTCTTTAAAGAATGATTATTCTCATGGTTTGGCAAACATTTTTATTATGCCACTTGACATTCCATTAAGTTCAGTTTCTATTTTTAGTGTTTCTGTTTTGAAACATTATTATATGTATTTACTCCTGATAGATTTCTATTTACTTAAATTATCACTGGCTTGTTTCCAGTCTTAATTTTTAATTGACTTTTAAAGTCATGCATTTAAATTTAAATATAAACTTTAGCTATCTTGACACTGGTAGGTATACAATTTTTTTCATATTTTCATTAATTTGTATGTAATTTGAAATTTAGTTTTCAGTTAATTTTAACCAAAGAATTTAATTTTAAAGGCATTAATCATTGCTAGTTTTTGATTGCTCCTTTCCAGATCAATTAAAATTATGATCAGAGTACGACTCAATAAATGCTAATTTTGTTAGTATGTTAGTCCAGTTTATTAACTTAGAGCATCAGTGCTTACTAACAGCCTTTAATAATTCAGTACTCTTCAATCTGCTGGCCATTTCCGATGAAATTGGAGCTGAGTGATTTCCACCTTGGTACTGTTTCCATATTGTTGGATGTCAGAGTTCCACCTATTGCAGAGTGTTGAGCAACTTCACTGCCTCTTATCCACTGAACCCCAGTAGCACTTCATCCTAATTTGTTCCTGATTTGAAATGACCAAAAATGTATTCACAAATTGTCAATTTTCCCCCGAGTAGTACAAAATCAATTGTCTACATCTGCGTACTACTGCCCTAAGGAGAAACAGAAATGGCTATTTGACTTTCATCCAATGGCATTATGGTTGTTTGCATTTCCAAGTTGTTATAAATATGGTAGCATTGAACACTGATGAGCTGGTATATCTGGGATAGAAAATCAAGTCGCTAGGGTATATGCCAAGGACTGGGATAGTGGGATCATATGGTAGATCTACTTTGGCATTTTGAGGATTCTCCACACTGATTTCCAGAGTAGTTGCAGCACTCTGAAATTCCACAACAGTGAATGAGGATTCCCCTTTTCTCACATTCTCACCAATGTTTGTTGTTATTTATTATTATTATTATTATCTTATCCATTCTGATTGGGATAATGTGAAATCTCAGTGTAGTTTTAATTTGCCTTTCCCTAATTGAAATGTTAAGGATGATGAACACTTTAAAATATTTCTTAGTCAGTTTTGTTTCTTTTTTTAGAAATTTCTTTTTAGAGATATTGTTTGTTTTTAATCATGTCATTTGTTTTCTTGGTTCTTTGTTTTTTTTTTGTTGTTGTTGTTGTTTGTTTTATTGTTGTTGTTCTTTGTGTATTTATCCTATATCAGATGTATAGCTGGCAAATATCCTTACCCATTCTGTGGGCTTCCTAATCAATGGATTCATTATTTGTTTTGCTATGAAGAAGATTTTTAGTTTTATGAGGTTCAGTTTGCCCATTGTTGGCTTTAATTTGTGAATGAATAAAGTCCTATTCAGAAATTTACTTCCAGAATCTATATCTTTTAGGGTATTTCTCAAGTGTTCTTCAAGATATTCCAGCATTTCATGTTTTATATTGTTATTTTTGATCCATTTGGAGTTGATTTTTCTGCAGGGTCCAGTTCGATTCTTCTGAATATGGACATCGAGTTTTCCCAGCACCATTTGCTGAAGATGCGGCTTTTTCCTCTCGTGTATTTTTGACACTTTTGTCAAATATGAAATGGCTGTTGATATGTGTTCTTATATTCAGATCTTCAGTTTTGTCTAATTGATCTGTCTGTGCTGGTTCCATCCTGTTCTATTACTGTGGCTCTGTGTTATGTTTTGACTCCTGGAGATCCATCTAGCATTGTTCTTTTTGCTAAGGATTGCTTGGCTATTTGAGGCCTTCTTTGCTTCTATATGAGTTTTTAGGACTCAAAATATATTTCTGGCTATCTGGGACCCTTTGTGCTTCCATGTTAATTTTGTATTTCTTTCTTTTTAATATTTGTTAAAAATGTCAGTGGGATATTTATTGAGACTGCCCCAAATCTATAAATTGCTTTTGGTAGAATGGTCATTTACACATTAATTCTACCTATTGATG
Source organism: Cricetomys ansorgei (assembly GCA_026225945.1). Lineage (NCBI taxonomy): Eukaryota > Metazoa > Chordata > Mammalia > Rodentia > Nesomyidae > Cricetomys > Cricetomys ansorgei. The sequence continues at coordinate 2,922,857 of JAMJFZ010001100.1, read as the reverse complement.
GGTAGGGGAGGTCTTTCCATCTTCTAGTGTCTTTCTCAATTTCCTATTAAAAGAGATTTAAATTTTTCATTGTACAGTTCTTTCACTTCTTGGTCAGTTTATTTCTAGATAATTTTGTTTTGTTTTGTGTTTTTGAGACTACCGAGAATGGGAATACTTCCACAGTCTATTACACATAGAGGACCTGGAGCAGACCTGTGTAGGCCCTGTTCTTGCAGATTCAGTCCCTGTGAGTTTGTATGAGCCTTGCTCAGTTGATTCAGAAGGGCTTGTTTTTCTGGTGTCCTCCAACCCCTCTGGCTCTTACCCTCTTTCTGTGTCTTTGGAGGAGGAATTCCCCGAGCTTTGAGGGAAGAGATATGATGGAGGCAACAAAAGATGAAATTTGTTTCAAAATCTGTTTAGCTAACCTATGTCCTTTGACTGGGGAATGGAGGCTATTAATATTTAAGGTTGTTATTGAAATGTGCATGTTGGTTGCTGCCATTTTATTGTTTTTTTGTTGTTTGTGTAACTTGTCCTGTTTTGTGTTTCAGTAATCACATATTTATTTGCTTTTTTTTCTGTATGCCCTTCATTAGGTTGAATTCCCTCTTAAGTCTGGAGTATTGTTGCCAGTATTCCTTGTATGGCTGACTTGGTGGACACGCATTCTTTAATCCTGGTTAAAGGGTAAAATAGTCTAGGTTAGAACTCAAAGTCTGTGTAGACTTTGGAGTACATTGTTCCAGGTTCTTCTGGTATTAAGGTTTCAGTTGAGAAGTCAGTTGTTATCCTGATGTATTTTCAAATTTTTTTTCCTCCTATATTTTGCTTGTGTGGTCTCATTTCTCTACTTTTCTGCCTTCTACTTGATCAACACAATCTACTGGTTTGGCTTTCCTCTGAGTTTCTAGTTGGATTAATTGTGGCTTTCAACTCCATCTTCATTTCAGTGTGGGTTTTCTTCAGTGTTTCTAACTCTTTACTGACTTCAGTTTTCAGGTCCTGAATTTTCTTTAAATTTTCTTTTTATTTCTTTCTTTTCATTCAGCCATGTATATGTGTTTTCTTGGATTTCACTCAGGATTTTATTCCCAGCCTCCCTAAGTTCACTGAAATGCTTATTCATGATTATTCTTTTAAATTCTGTGCTGTGGGGTTCATCTAGAAAATACTCATTGGAGAACATTTCAATAGGACTGGTGGGTTTTAATGGAGACATACTACACTATCTCGGTGCATCATTTTATTTATGCTTTTATGATTTGAACTTATTTGTTAGTTGTTGTGTCTAATGTGAGATTTTAAGCAGCTTCTATTTCGTATAAGTTTTGTTTTACTTTGTTCTTGCCCAGCCTTTATTGAGTTTGATCATGTATGTGAGGAGTGGGTAAGTTAATCCTTCAGATACTCAGTGTTGATTATTTTTGGAGAGAAAGGGGTGAATCCAATTCAGTAGCAACTACAAAAGAATGGGAATGGGTAATAGGCTGGTTCTGCCTAGGCTGGTGTGCAAACTGTACTACCCTGTGAGGTTCCCTGCAAGTGTCATGCCCAGCAACAAAATGATCTGCCAAGAGACAAGAAGGAAAGCCCGGTTAAGCCTGACTTAGTTGGTCAGGCTGAATCAAACTTCTAGATATTTAAACAGTACAATTGGAAGAACTTTCCTGGTATAATACAATCCCCAGTGTACAAGGAGCCATAATTATATTGAAACTCAACTCCAAGTACATGACATTTCTTCCAATAAGATGGATTCTAAAGATGGGCTTAGCTTAAGGACCTAGGGAAGGTGGTCTTGGTCATACAGATAGCATAGAGGTCATTTGGACTATTAAGCACTTCTGGTCCTGTTTATGGGAGATTGGGGGAGTGCCTGGCTATATAGATAATGTAAGGGTCATTTATACTACTAGTCACCTCCAGTCCAGGTTGTAGAAGCTTGATATGGCTTAGCTCTTCATATAATCCAGATCACCTGGCTATTAATCACCTCCAATTCCCAACCTTCTGGGTGTAAAACAGGTTATACATCTTTTTCTTGGAAAAGACAATGTTGCATGCTTCACATTCTTGGTTTCTCTGTTGATCTGTGGGCACAAGGACCTCTGTGTTCCAACACTACCGTGAAGGTGGGAATGGTTCCTAGAACTCACCATGCTTGTCCAGTGCACATATGTGTGACTGGAGCTAGGCCTGGGTATTAGTGATAGTGCAGTGTAAGAGTCTAGGGACTCACCAAGTTGAAGCCCAGCATGGGAGGCTGTGGCTAGGCATGGAGGATGGGGATCAGTAATCTGCACTGTTAAGAATGCTCTCCAGTTTCAGAGTTTCTACCCTAGAATTTATATGTATTTCAAATGCAAACCTGAGTCAAATATAGGTAGCAGAAGTTAAAAAAGAAAAAGATGTGCTGGTTAGTTTTTTCAACTTGATACAAAATTAGAGTCACCTGCTGAAAGGGAACTTCAGTTGAGAAATGACCTCCATTCGACTGATCTGTGAGGGCATGTCACTAACTGCTGATTGAAGTAGAGGACCCAACACACTGTAAGTCATGTGTTCCTGGGCTTGTGTGCTTGGACAGCATAAGAAAGATAGTTGAGCAAGCCAGGAGAAGCAAGGCAGTAAGTCACATTCCCCAGGGTTTCTGCTTTAGTTGCTTCCTCTAGGTTCCAGCCTTGAGCTTCTTCTATGGCTTCTCTCAAAGGCAGGCAATAACCTGTTAGCTTAAAAAAATCCTATCAAAGATGCTTTTGGTCAATGTTTGACCACAGAAACGGAAACAAAACTAGAACAGAAAGACACAGGAAGCACATCAAAATTAATAAATCAGTATTTTTTTAATTATATGATTTATTAAATTGTTTATTTTATAGAAAACACTTTACAATCTTATATGCCACTCAAGATGCAGTAGAAATTTGGTAAACATCATTCAATAACATATGGACCATTATTGCCATTCACTAGAATATCTTGGCTTTCTGTGAACTCTTGTTTACTATAAGAAAAACATGCTTGAATAAATACCTCAGTCAAAAATATTCTTGAAAGACAAAAATTTAGCTTTCAGAAATTATTAATTTAAAATATTGTGCATATAGCATATATTAGAACAGCATTTCTGTGCTTTATTCTAACATTTCCCATGATTCTTCAGCATAATTCTCACAATGTGGTAAGTTTGCTATATTTAAACACTTCAAAAACTTAAAATAATCAAGATAGGGTAATTTGTCCTTATTTCATCCCACAGACACAATATGGAACCAAGATAAAATCGCTGTCCTGCCTTAAGTAAGGGGAAATAAAGAGACTCTATCAGGATACTGGTCTCTGTCTAATGATCCGCTGCAGAAAATAGAGGCTTTCAATTTTTGTTCTTAATGGCTCATCAGGTAGTCTTTGAAAGATGAATCTGAACTGCAGTAAACAAACAATAGAGCTCTCTGTCACTTGTGAATATACTCTTTAGAGAGAAGTAAGATTTGCAGCTCTATCCCTCCTCAACAATAACAGGTGGTAGACACATTTGTGTATGTGTGTGTGTATGTGTGGTTAGTTGCCATTTCCAAAACAAGAAACTTTAGGAAGAACATGGAGTAACAAGATTTTAAAAATAACTCGGGCCTCACATCTATAAACAACATTAAAGCCACTGTTTTCCTGATGCCTCAATTAGTAACGTGAGTGGTTAAAGGGGTAAACTAGTAATTCTAGTAATTTTGGCAATTGGTAAACAGAGGCAAGTATGTTAAATCATGAAGGAGAGTGAGAGAAATCTCAGACATTGGTTCCCTTTACACCCTCAGCTTCATTTTACATTATATTCTTAAAACTCACACATTTTTCTCTGTCACCGTGTATAGTGGTGGTTTAAGAGTCAAAGCCTGGGAATCAGAAAGCTGGGCTCAGTTCTACTCTTTAGTCTAAGTGACCTTCAGAAGCCCATTAACCAATTACATGGTTGAAGCATCCAAGAACAGGATCTTTTGGGGTGTGGTATCAAGGAGTGGAGTGGGATATCCCTGGCCCTTCTTCCTTCCATAAAGTTATTGATTCACAAATCAATTCTCTAGAAAAACTTTGAGAGACTAGTGTGGGGGTTCGTAGGTCCTGGCAAGCCAGCCTCACTGAAGCCTGAAGAGAGGCTTATGGAACTCATCTGCCATAATATCTCATTAGTTCTGCACAGCCTGATTGTAAGCAAATTCTAAGTTCCAAGAGTGAGACACCAGAGACCGAGTTCTGTCTTGCCTGGATCAAAGCACTAACAGGCCATATCTGGGACTACTGAGACCAAGGGGAGTTTGTGTTAACACATAATCTCTGAGTCCTTTGTCCTGGCTCAGTGTGGAATGAATGAAAGAAAGTCCAAGTTGTCATCTTCTCCTGGAGACAAAAAGAGTCACAATATATTGAATTCTCTCTTGCCTGTACTGGAGAACTGATGGTACCTGACATATTGTAGATGCCCAGGGACCAAAGAAATGGGCAGCATGCTGTTCCAGAGGGCACATGGCATAGTAGATTGAGGAAGTTTTTAAAAGGTAATACAAAACATAACAAATGAGATGGACGAGTAGATAGCTTGGTGAGAAAGGCACTTGCTGCCAATCCCGATGACTTAAGTTCAGTCTCTGGAACCCACATAGTAAAAAGGGGACTGAGTCCTATAAATTTTCTTCTGACCTCAACATGCATATCATGTTGTACACACGCACACACATACACACATACACACACAGCAAATATAGACAGACAAACACACACACACACACACACACACACACACACACACAGTGAGGTGACAGAGGAAGAAGTACTAGCCTCCACTATCCTGGAAGAAATAGATGCCAATGGTCTGTAAATAGACCTAAGAATACTCAAGTGTCCAAATGAGAACCCGTAAAAACATAATGGAACAAAAATGGAGAATACCGTACAGAAAGTGGGTCTGGATGATTACTCATGTGAAACATCTACAGATGGCTTTGAACACAGAGCCAGCTCCCTGATGGGTGCCACAGCAGACCACACTGGCCTGTTCTGCAGAGGATAACAGCATCCTTAGCTAACAATGACTTCCTGCAACTCTAATAGAGGAGTTTCCCTTAATGTTACTCAAACAATGCTTTGCAGCTTGTTCTGCAGAATAGAGTAGGAGGTCTCAGCCATCAATAAGTACACTCCACAGAGATGGCCTGCCATCATCTGAACCCCGTGCTTACACTGAAGCCTAGAGCCATAACTTCTCATTCCCATGCTTCAGATCCCAGCTCCCTGACTTCAGTTGATTTGCCCACACTTCAAATCCAAGCCTATTGCAGTACAAGAATAAAGCAATGCTATAGGTGGTAGAGTCACTGTTGTTCCACAGATGCCTGCTCTCTAGACCTGCAACATGAATGCTCTGTAAGTGACTCATCATGCTCGGTGGAGGAATACTTATAGCAGGAACACCCATAGCTTTGACCCTGTAGCAACAGTTGCTTGGGATGTCTGAGTGTTAGATCTTGGTTACTAGGAGTAGTCTATGAATACTCAACCTGCAACACAGAAGTCATTGTCAACCAGAAGCACCCATGTGTCAGATCCTGCAGTCACTGGAACTTTATATGTATCTGTGACTCTAACAGTCACAGTGTGAGTAGTCTACTTCACACTTCTTTGCTAATTCATCAGTGGAAACACTCTGTAATCTGGTCGGTGTTCATCCATGATTGCCAAGTATTAGACACCAACACTAATACCACAGTCTCACCCTACCAACTCTATGTACTACGAGTGCTGGTGAGCCAGATCCAGTACCAAACAAGATTCCTCAGGTCATACATTAGGAGTAAAAGAGATTTTTAATTGTTTATTTAAATGAACTAACATTGGCAGCAAGGCAAGCAGAAATTTTAGAATGAAAACATCTATTGTCACTCAAGAATTCAAATACATCAGTGTTGTTGAGTACCTAATATATATCTGATATACAGAAAACACAAATACTTAACAAATAATTAAAGAAACTGAGTTGCTAAGTGATTTGTCATATTGACATTGAAGGGGATCTTGAACCTTTGAATCCATGGCCAGTGTTCTTCATCTAGTTCTAAATATAAAAACAGTCAAAATTTAAAACTTTCTCATACATACTAGCATATATACTAGCCCTCTTTTTTTTTTTAATTTCTGAACGCTAGAATTTTTACTTTAAAATTCTCTTGTACTTTTGGACATTGTTTTTGTGTTATTTGAATGGTGTCTGTTGAAAAACGTCCTTTCAGATCTGACCATTCTGGTGCAGATTGCTTGCTTTTAGGTCACTTGTTATGCATAACTCTTTATTGCTTTCATTTTTTAAGACTTCAAATTTCTTGTTTAAGCTATTTTAATAGCTCTTATTTCTTAAAGTCTATTTTAAAACAACTTGCATAGGATAAAATACTGTAAATAAAATATTTTAAATATTTTTATTTAAATGTATTTTAAATATTTAAAAATATTTTAAACATATTATAAAATATTTTATAAAATATTTTCTAAGGTTAGGGTAAGTGTCTCTATTGAAGTATACTTTATATATAATAAAATGCAGCATTTTATATGTTAATATAACCATCAATAGAATAAAATATAAAAATTTCCATGTCCCAGTGTTTGTTTGTTGAACTTCCGTGACAAGTCTCTACCATTTCCCTGGCCCCAGACAGCCACTGGTCTTTTTTCTGCCACTATAAGGTAGAGGAGTTATTTAGAGTATCCTGTGTGTTTAATTATGAAATAGGTTCTTTTTTGCATCTGGATTATTTTTCTCAGGAAGTGCTTATGAATTTTAATGATGTACTATCTATAATTTTTAGAACTAACTGTGCATTAAAATCATTTTATGTATCTTTTAAAAATAACTTATTACAATAGTAAAATCTTATGAATATACTGTGATTATTTGATGCTTATATACAATGTGTAATAATCAAATTAGAGTAATTAACATCTCTGCATTCTTAAACACTAAAAAATATTAGTATGTAAAATAGAATTTACAAATTATAATGTTTTGAGTAGTGTTTCATTCCTGTGAGGTGGCAAAGTCTTTATCCACTCACTTTTGGTGAATATTTGGATTTATTTTCCAAGTTCTCTTTCATCATTAGTAAGTAAGGTACAAGTCATTGCATGAAATGGGTTTTCTTTTTAAAATCTCCTTTAGTAACCTTGTAGGCTACATAATAAGTCTATGTTTAAAATCTCCTTTTGTTAAATACCTTGTAGGCTACATAATAAGTCTATGTTCAACTTTATAGGAAATGTCTAACTTTTTCGTAAGTGGTTGTCTTGGTTTCCTGTTGTTGTGATTTTGACAGAGATACTTTAAGGGGAAAATAGTTTATTATAGCTCAGTGGTATATCATGGTGGGGAAGGCAAGTTAGTAGAGTCTTGAAACAACTGCTTACATGGCATTCAGAATCAGAAAACAGAGAACAATGAGTGAATGAGTGACAATCAGCTCTGCATTTATGCGGTCCAGTCTCACACTAGGGGAATGGTGCTAACCACTTAGGTGGGTCTTCTCAACTTAACTTAATTAACTCAACTCAAGTTAATACCCTCCAGCATGGCTAGATGAAATCTTCCATTTGATTCTAGAATCTGCTGAGTTGACAATTAATACTAATCATTACAGTGGTTACAATATTTTATGTCTCCACAGCAATATAGGTAGGAGAACCTCTTGAAGAAATAAGCATTAGGCAGGACTTCCTGAATGTTCTCTGTCAGCTCAGAAAATAAAGACAAGAATTGACAAATAGGAATTCATGGGGAAAAAAAAAACCTTCTACACATTCAATGAATGGAAGAAAATTCTTTTCTAACTGTACCTCTCATTGAGGATTAACATTAGACTACACAAAACACTCAGAACAGTAATGCCCCCACAAACAATCAAGAATCGGCCTAATGAAACAGTTAGTTCTCAAAAGATGAGGTACAATAGTCGATAAAATTAAAATAAAATCTTAGCATGTCTTAGGGTTGCTATTGCTGTGATGAAAGACCATAACCAAAAGCAACATGGAGAGGAAAGGGTTTATTTTATTCATAGTTCCATATAACAGTTATCATTAAGAGCGGTGAGGGCAGGAACTCAAGCAGGGCAGGGACCTGGAGGTAGGAGCTGATGCAGGGGACATGACTTGGTGCTGCTTACTGGCTTGTTCCCCATGGCTTGCTCAGCCTGCTTTCTTATAGAACCTATGACCACCAGCCCGGGGTAGCACCACCAACAATGGGCTGAGCCCTCTCACATCCATCATTAATTAAGTAAATGCCCTACAGGCTTGCCTATAGGCAGGTCTTATGGAAGCATCTTCTCAATTGAGGTTCCCTCCTCTCTGATGACTCTAGCCTGAGTCAAGTTGACATAAAACTATCCAGCACGTAGCACTGACCTATCAGTAAAATGCAAATTAAAAATATGCTGAGATAAATTATATTCTATTCAGAATGGCTATCTTTAAGAATGCAAACAATGAAAAAAAATATAACCAATGTTATGGGGAATTTGGACTAAAGGCAACCCATATACACTGCTGCTGGGAAAGCAAATTTGTTCAGTCACTATGGAAATCAGAATGAAGGTTCTTAAAAAGTTATAGATGTTCAGTTACCATGTTAGCCAACTGTACAATCCTGGCTATATTTCTGAAGGATTCTAACTCAATGTGCTGCCAAGATGCTGCACACTGATGTTTATTGCTGTAATATTCACAACAGACAAGTTATTGAATCCTCTTATATATTTGTGAACAGGTGAGGAGATATACAAAGTGTGGTCCACATACACAATGATACTTCATTTAACCATAGAAAAAAATGTAATAACCTCATTTTCTGAAAATAGAAACAATTACAAATAATCATTTTAAATGACATAAGTTAGATGCAAAAAGATAAATGTTACTCTTTCTCTTACATATGGCTTCTAGAATCTTCATATATAAAGAAAATTATATCTCTCTGTATATATATTTGTGTGTATGTGTGTATACACATATAACAGAAATGGGGAAGAAATGGGACTAACAGGAAGGGAAATAAGGAAGGATGACTACGGGGGCAGGAATGGATGAGAATGAGTATAGCACATGACTTATTTGAAAGACATTATCTCTATGAAATATAACACATGTACAATGAATATGTGCAAATAAAAAGGAAAAGAAATAACAATTAAATAGACCGCTGCACCAAAATGCTCTCAGACAGAAGTGACACCTTGTCCCCAGTTTTCCACATCAAGATTTTATTACAATGTCAATAAGGTTTGTACATAAAATGGTGGCATCAGTCTATCTTAGAGTGTGAATCTATTTCTGAGTTTAGTGGGAAGTTGGAGGAAATAAAACATTGTTCTATATGCATAGCAACTGTGACCGTTCCCATGAAACTGAATTCAGATAACATTGTCCATGGTTTTCAAACATCACTTATGAAGTATTGGGTATAGATCAGGTCAGGGAGGAGTTGAAAACAGTTTGACCAGACTGATGTGTTTAGTATAACATTTCCATGTGATACCACTTGGAAATCTTAGAGTTCACTTGATTCTTTACTAACTCAAATAGCTAAATATCTGAGCTTTTGTAAAAATTCACTAGAATTGAAAACCTCCAGACATCAAAAAAAAAAGTACTAAGCTTGAAGAAAATTGATAATTTTAGCGGCAAGGAAATGGATGAGTTACTTCAGGTGGTGTCCTAACAACACCTCTCTCTCCTACTTGCTCACACTCATTTACTACAGATGACTGTGCCAGAAACCAAGTCATATGAGGTAAGTTATTTTATCTCCATTAAATCATGAAGTAAATGATACTCACAAAAGTCACATTCTGCTCAGATTCACCTTAGAGATCTTCTTTTGATTACATATCTATAATACATATATCGATATTTATAAAGGAAAAATCTGTTTTGTTGCCTTTTATATAGCAAGATAATTTACTATTATTTGTATTCGCATGGTTTAAACCATTTGACCAATAGAATTATAAATTACACTGGATGCAACTGCTAGGTTGAATTGCTCAATATGTCAATGAGTGGATACTTCCACATTTCTTGTTATTACTGTCAGGTCCAAAGGAATCTCCAGTTCCCCAAACTGCAAAAATGCAATTCAAATATCCATAAATGAGCTCAACCTGGACTAGGGAATTTCTGTCAATTAGATAAAAACCTGCATTTCTCAAGAACTTGTGAAGCCAGTTCCCCTCTACCAAAAGGAGTCATTTTCCTTACTTCTGGCAGAAGGGACATATGGCTACCTATGGGGCCTACTAGCATATTGAATCTCATGTCCTTCAGGCTCCCTCAGTACCACAAGTACCTGTTATGCATTTTACAGTTCATAGAACATCCTCGCTTTCTCACCTCCTCCCCTACCCTAAAGTCCCTCCATCTCACAGACTTCCCTCTCTCCAGCTACTCATTCCCCTTATAACCCTGCTATTCTTGCTACAGTCTCTCTCTGTGTTCTTTGTTTACCATGCTTTCTCTATTCTCTAACTCCTGCTAATCCGCCTCTCTCACAGCTCTGGCCATCCCTAGTCTTCCGGTCACATTCAGTTTACTTCTTTTTCTCTCTGCTCTGGATTCTGACAAATGCCTCTGGTTCTTCTCTCTCTCATGTCTACAATAAAACCTTTTCCCTTCACTATATCAGGGAGCTGACATATCAACAGTTTATGCAATTACTAAAAGGAACAATGCAAAAAATATTAACATTGTTAAGGGGAATTCACTTATTAACAAAGCCTTCTCCTTATGTAAAGTAACCGAACAAGGAAGAAATGCAAATTCTTACTCAAATTCATTGATTTGTTAATGGAAAATGTGCTGTAACTGCATCATTAAAATGTACTGAAATGTACTGAAAAGTCCATTTATAGAGTTGATTATTGAAGACTAGGTAGATTAATTTGGCTACTATAGCCCTTAAATTAATTATGTATACAAACACACACACACACACACAATTACACAAATACACAAATACTTACACACACATGTATATACATACACATCTAGACATACATGTGTTTTGTAGAAGTTTTAGTTATGATTAAAATGGTTGTTTTCTGTACTTCTGAGGGGGAGGGCTGCCCAGGCTTTGACATTTTGTATTGTCTGAAGGTGTTGGCTTTATATAAAAGATGTTTGACTGCTCATGATCTGTACCTGTTATCAATAGAACACCTGAGGAGCTTAGGTTTCAATAAAACCTCCCTGAGATGAGACGCTCAGGGTTCCACTGTCCATGGTGCTTGCCATGATAGTGGTTCCCTCTGCTGAGGTCTGACAAGGTTTGCACCTATGAATATACTTCTGTGTCTTCCTTGCTGAGCAACGTAGGTGTGCAGCTGTGTGTGTGTGTGTGTGTGTGTGTGTGTGTGCGCACACATGCAAAGTGTATTTTTGTATTTTTGAAACAAAACTTTCTGTAGCCTAGCCTGGCATTAAAGTCCTGATCCTCCTACCTCCATCTACCTCTTAAGTTAAATGTTGAAGCTAAAAGTCTGCCTCAATTTTCCAGGTTATTTTGCTCATTCTCTTTTAGAGAGTGTAAAATGGAAGTTTGGAAAAACAAAACTCCTTAGAATTACTGTGTAACTCTCATATTTCTCTTGGGTCAGAATATAATTACCTGTGGGAGAAGAAAAGAAACTCTGTTATTGCCCCATCTCCAAATAATCTCCAGGGCTACCTCTGGAGAGAAAAAAAGAAACCTTTATAAATCTAAAGGTAGAGAATGAGACATGCAGAAATAGAAAAAAGATCATCTTTTGTTTTCTCTTTGTCTACAAAGAAGCCAAACAGGATTTAGGGGAAAAAGTTAAAAAAAAACCCTAAATTAATATACATCCTATGTGCAGGATGAACCTCTGATTATATACTGTATGAATTTGGCTAAAAGACTATATAGAAGTCAGAGTGATACATACAACACTAATGCTGTTGGTGAGTGGACCATTAAAGCAGCTCAGTGGAAACCAGGAGAAAACAATGACATTTGTTGGATTATCATTTGTTAGATATGACTTATAGATTTTATAGGTCATATTAACATTAAAGGAATAAAATCACCCTAAAAGCATAAACATATAATAATCCTACAAGGGTCTTAATATTGTTAGTTAATCAGTTTTGAAGTAAGAGCCACTGGGAGATATAATTGAAGTTTGACAGGGATAGGCTAACTAACATTGGCAAGCCCCCCCCACATAAAAACCACAAAGTATTTTAGCAAAAATATACCTCCATATTCACATCTTAAAGTAAGTTATTACTAAAAGACAAAATGCAGGTAAACTCATTTTAAAAGTAGATTATTATGAAGGTGTATATTAGTCTGGTTTTGGTTCATTGTGTTTAAGTTGCTAAGAAGCCTAGCCATAGGGAACTAGGGACAATCACTCCAAAACGTGCCTTTTGATGTGAAACTCCTTAATTTTCTCTGGCTTATGTTCCTTTTTCTAGTAAACTAAATGAATTGAAGTTACTTATTATGATAATTTCTTGGCTGATGAACATGTCTCCACAGTGGAGTAAACCTCTTTTTTCTTATTTTGTACATCAATATTGTTCTTGACTTCACTAAATCAAAAAATATCTAAAAAAAAATAAATAATGCATCTCAGACAAAGAAAGCAAGGACAAGCCAAGCCCAAACTCAGTAAAAGGAAGGGGATAATAAAGATCAATAAGAGAAATAAGAGAAATAGCTATTAAATGATGAATATAAGGACCAGCAACCTGTTAAACTCCTAGGCAAACTACACAGAATAAAGAAAAGACCTAGTCAGTTGGATAACATAGAGCCAAATTTTACAGTCCTAAAATCTAGGCTATCCTTAGAGAATATTTTAAAACACTTTATGACAATAAAGTGGAAAATATAGAAGAAATGGAAGTACGTGACTGAAGAAAGAAGATATCAAAGACTGATATATATCAGTAGAAAATGGTGCCATTGAAGCCCTAATAGTCTCTCAACAAAGAAAACCTAGAACTGGATGGATCTACTCTTACTTTTGTCAGACCTGCAATGATTCCTGATGTGTTTCTAAAAAAGCCAATGTTATCCTGCTATCAAAACTTGATAAGAATAAAACAAACAAGATGAAGAAAACTATATATGAATTTCTTTGATAAACACTGGTGCAGAATTGTTCATTAAAACAATTACAAACTGAATTGATGATATATTTAAAATTTCTGGCTGTCCTGGAACTCCTTCTGTAGACCAGGTTTGTTTCAAACTCACAGAGATCCACCTGCCTCTGCCTCTCAAATGCTGTGATTAAATAGATATGATTTTCTGAGAGGTAAGACTCAAACAGCCCAAGAAACAAAAGAAAGGATTGATTGGCAGGATTATAGAAAAACTTTCTGTCCAGCAAAGAAAACAATCAACAGAAAGAAGACACAGCCTATATAATGAGACAAAACCTATGCCAGGTAGTCATATGACACTGATTAACATAAAAACTTAAAAAAGACTGCTGTCTAATGGACAAATAATTCAATTAGCAATGAACAAATGTTCTCAAAAGACTCTTCTCAAAAGAAGATCAAATGTCTTATATTATATGCAGTTAACACTATTAGCCACCAAGAAAATGTAAATTAAAACTATACTGAGGTTTTATATATATAGCCCTTTTCAAAATGAGTTTTTTTTCAATAAAGCAAAACAAGAATGTTTCATATCTGCTAAAGGGTTAAGAAAGAAAATTCTGTTATCAAAATTCAAAATTACAATGTGAAAAATGCTATTATTGTTGCTTCCTAGAGTATTGACTGAGAGCCTTTGTTCTACCAATAAAATTGGCTTTATATGTTAGTGAGTTATGATTGATAAAATGAGGATAATGAAATCCAGTGTGAAACTGACAGGAGCAGAGTACCCTGGAGATGTAATTAAGTTCTTCAAATCTGTCTGATGACAAAGTAATTGCCAAATAATTATAGGTTTGTGTGTAATCTCTAACAATGGGAAAGCCTCTCTATTTGATGATTAACTTAAACTTAAATAAACTTTTAGGAAAATTAAACTACCTAAAGGAAACATTTGAAAAATTTGTAAGCAAGTACTATGTGTTAGAAGAATGATGATGGATTTAAAAATCATTCTGGTCCCATTTTTATAATTTTGGAACTCCATTAGTTCACGTTGGTTACCAGCTGGATTTTTATTGGCACACATTAGGATATTTTCACAGCTATAGCTAAGGATTCATTTGTTCATTCTCTTCCCCATTTCTTTTCCCTGACTTCCTCGTTTGCTCCTTCTTTCCCTCTCTGTCTCTTCTTGTACATCATCTAGTTTAATTTGGAGGGAGTTTGGGAGAACTATGTACTCCATTCTTGCTTCAAACCCATAATCGACCTTCCTTAGCCTTCTGGATATCAGGATTATGGGTGTGACAGACCACAGCAAGCTTGTACTTTACAACTCTGAAGAGTAGATGTAACCAAGTCTAATGCTAACACCAGTGGTTTAAATTATACATATGTTGACCAGGGTCTTTGCACAAATTCCCTTTCATTTCCTTCAGACATTCCCTATTCAAGACTTCATCTGTTTATTTTCTTTGATTCATTTTAAATTTGTTGCTCACATATCCTAGATGAGTTTCCATTCCAAAGTCATTTACTATAACGATGTTCCCATTTGGCCAAGTGTTTCTGGGTACACCTACATGCGAATCCAGTTAACTTCACAAAGACCTTAGGCTTTCTACCTTCCCTGGATTCTGTCCCTACCCCAGACTGCTTCACAGCCTCCTTATCTGTCAGTTTGGTCCTGCCTCGCAGTTTGCGCAGCTCAGCCCCAGCCCACTGCCGGCTAGGACTGCCTAGTCTCCCGCCCTGGCCACGAGTGGGGAAACTCAAACGGAAAAGGGCCACGGGAATGCGCAGGGAGGCTGGACGTGGGTTTCTTTGACCGGCTGTGGACTCTCAAGAACGAAGGAACGAGACACAAGAAGTCCCAGGCCAGTTTCTGATAGACACTATACTCCTCTATTAAAAGGCTTTTTCCTTATTAAATATCTTTCCGGGGAACGCAGAGTTTCTCCCTAGGGTGAAGAAGCCTTAATTAGCATGGCAGGGTGGGGCGCACCTGGTCTCCTGGTCTTTGCAGAGACAAAGGTGCATAATTCACCACAGGGCAGGCAGAAAACTTGCCAATCTGTTTACTATGAGTAGCCAGCCTCCAGAGCTTAGAAGAGAAGGAGCTTGCAGAGCATCCTGCTAGCCCACCTGGGGAGGGCGAGGACCTCTCTTGCCACTTCCACTTACTCTTTAGCCCAGAGGCCTAGCTTATCCACCTGTTGTCAAGTTCTTTGCAATAGACCAGCACTGTTCCCCAAACTCCTCCTTCTGTTTTTGATGTACCTCACTATCTCAGTGATGCCAAGGAACAATGAAGCTTCTGAATGCTTCTCTGCTTAGATGTGACATCCTGACTTTTCTTCTGTAGACAAGGAGCGCATGCATTGCCTGCCTGTGGTGGTCTGAATGAGAATGGCCCCCATAAACTCATTTATTTGAGTACTCAGCCCTAAATAGGTGGAACTGTTTGGACAGGATTAGGGGATGTGGCTTTGTTGGAGAAGTTGTGTCACTGGGGGCAGGCTTTGAGGTTTCAAAAGCCCACACCATTTCCAGTTAGATCTCTCTGCCTCCTGGTTGTGTTTCAGGATGTAAGCTTTCAGCAATTGCTCCAGTGCCACGCTGGATCACCTGCTGTCAGACTCCCAACAGTGTTGGTCATGAACTCTAACCCTCTGAAACCATAAACACCACATTAAAGCTTTCTTTTAAGTTGCTTTGGTCATGGCTTCTTATCACAGTAAAGTAACTGAAACATTGTCCGGTTCTGTTTTTATCTTTCCATTTTTATCCAGTGCGGCAGAATAATGTTCTTAAAAAGATGTTTAATATTTGAATATGTGTGTGTGTGTTATGTGTGCATGTGTGTGTGTATGTGTGTGTATATATGTGTGTGTGTATGTGTGTGTATGTGTGCATGTGAGTGTCTGTGTGTGTGTGTGTGTGTGCGCGCATGTGCATGTGTGTGTGTGTGTGTGTGTGTGTGTGTGTATGTGTGTGTTGAATGTACCTGGTCTTGTGTATGCGTGTCTGCATGTATTTCCATATGCTAACCTATATGAGTGTAGGGATAGAGTTTGGTGTGGAGTATCTTCTATTAGCACTCTCTATGTTATTTTGTTGATATATCTGGCTGGTAGTCAGTCTCTAGGGGTGCACCTCTTTCCACTCTCCAGCATGTTAGGGCTATAGCTATGCATTGGCTTTTATGTAGATGGTAGAGATCTAAACTCAAGTCTTTGTGTTTGCATGGGAATCACTTTACTGACTGCCATTTTTGCAGCTCCTAACTTTTAACATTCATATCTTAAAACTTCTGAATGGTTTTGCTTACATGGAAAACTTGAGATGGAGATATTATCCTCGATTACTTTTGGTAGTCCAAATTTAATCACAAGAATCCATAGACATGGGGAATTAGGGGCTCATAAAAAGAGATGTAATGATAAGAAATGAATTAGAGAAAAATGGTGGGGTATGAAAAAGAGACAATTTTGATGTATGTTGATGAGTATGAAGACGGAAGATAAGGCCACGAACTAGGGAATACAGCTGTTGCTTCCAAGCTTTAAAAGTCATAAAAACTGGAATCACTGAGATGGCTGAGCAGGAAAAGTAGCTTGCCTCAAAGCCTAGTGACCTGAGTTCAGTCCCTGGAGCTCAGGGAGGAACCAACTCCCACAAGTTGCTGTTTGTTCTTTTTCCGCCTGCATGCATTCTCAGGCAAACACAACCAGATAGAAGTTAAAAAAAAAAAAAAAAAAAAAAAAAAAAAAGAATTACACAAAATTGATTCACAGTCTCCAGAAAAGGAATGCAGCTTTGCTGGCAGCTGAATTTCAGATCTGTAAAATCTGTCTCAAGCTTTGACTTGCAGATGTATAATTTTCAGTTGTATGGTACTAAGTTTGGCAATTAGTTATAGCAGTAGTATCAAACTAATAATATACCAATATCTCACTTCCTGTCACTTTGACAAGAACTTTATTCCATTATCTTCTATATTTTCTTAATTGCTAATTTTGGTTGTAATTTTAGCCCCCTTTCAAGGCTGTTACAAAATAATTACTATTGAACTGCTCAAACTGCTGGGTTGCTTAAACTTACATCTCTCTCTTTTCAGCATGATTCTTAATCCAAACGCCTGCTCCCCATGCCTTGATAATTTGGACGGTGAGGACTGACCAGCTGTAAATGTCCTTCTGACATTGATATACATTTTATTCACTTTGCTAGGTTTATCAGATCTCTCCTCCCTAAGCATTTGCATTTTCAGACATTAGTCAGTGGTCCTTTCATGGCTTTCATTTTCATTTGATTGTTTTTATTATTATTCACAGATTCTTTCATGTTTTCTTCCCAAGGTCACTCCTGACATGTTCATAGATGACCAAGATTCTGTATTTATTTCTTACCTTTTTATTTTCTGTGTAGACTTTTGATTATGCTTTCTACTCTTATGGTTTCAATGACCAGTTAAAAGAAGACAGCTTCTAATCTAGTATTTATTTATTATTGAATCAGAGACGTATTCACCTGCTAGGTATACCTGTATGTTCTCTATATAGCGTAGGTAACAATTGATACTGAAGAAGCCTTCTCAGTGTCCTAGAGAGCAAACATTATTAATATTATTAATATCTCTATTCTATTGACCTATCACTGTACGTGGTTTAGCCCCATTTTCCTGATATTTGTCACTTTTCCTATACCTCCCACAATTCTTCTAATACATGAAAAATAATTTCAGTTTTCATCAACAACATTATTTAGAAGCAAATACATACTTGAAATCCCAGAATTTGTGAAACAGATGCAGAATGATGGCTTGATGTTTATCTTAGTTTACAGAATGATACCTTGCCTAAAAATGTGCATATACTAGGTTGTTTTCTAATTTCTTCACCTCCACATCAATTCTCCCTCTAAATTAGCATGGGATTCCTAATGCTAAATCTGATTGTATCTTACCTTTATTTTAATGTTATTTTTATACCAATATTTGGGGAAAGGTATGCATATCTTAAAATTACCTGCAAATGTGTTGTGGCTCTATCTTATTTCCAAGCCTCCTTTCTTTCCTTTATAGCATGTACCCAGAGCTCCAAAACCATTAAGTGAGTCTTTGATCACTAGATGTGCTCAGTTCATCCTTGGCTTCATGTCTATTCACACACTATGATTTACTTTCTGTCTTTATTTTCTGCCAGTTATGCTAAGCTCAAATGATCTTTTTCTTTGAATCCTTCTTCAACTAGCAGATGTCAATTTCCAAATATATGCTGCTAAATAATCTCATTCCTGTCCATTTTATAGCACTGACTATGCTGGCTTATGACAACTTATTTTTAAAATTATGTCTGACTAGTCTTTTAAATTATTTATGAACAGATACTGAGTATTTAGGTTATATGCAGTTCCTAGCACAGTGCATACTGTTGGTTCATGGGAAATACTAAATACAGGAAATGACCACCATAATTTGGTTTGAGCAGAACATCATACAGTGGCTTTCTAAGGAAAAAAAGATACATACTTTAAAGATAATTTAGAAAATGAAGAAGGATCTGTGAAGGATTTTATTGTGAAACGAAAGATTAGTTGTGGTCAGGGAGAAAGGAATATAATGAGGTGATCTTCCTTGTGAGGAAGGCTCCCACCTTCCTTAGTTGACCAGTACACAAGTGAAAAGGAGCCCCTCAGAGTTCACAAGTGACTACAGTCACTAAGGAAAGACAGCCACATGAACACTTTGCTACAACGAAGCCTGAAAGAGTATGGAGAAATGGGAGTAGTGAAAACTGGTATCGTACAAAGAACAGGTATTGTCTTATTCAGGGAAATAGACAAAGCTTCCCACAGGAAGTAACTAAATAAAATTTCAAAGGTAGTATTTTTGCAGAAGTGCAAATAATATCAGAAACTGTAAATTGTAAAGTGAATAATGTATTAAATGGAACACTGAAGCATTCCTCTTGCAGCCAAGTGGACATGTGAAATATTTAAGCACATCTATGTATTCAAAAGTTTTACCCTGTCTGAAAGTTTCACTTATTATGAATTGATGTGTTTTCTTGATTTTATTAAGCAGCCATACTGAATTTTTGCTTGGCCACAGGAGAAATAGAAATATTTCATTACAAACTCTGGTCTGGTGATGGTAGGGAAAGATGAAAGCATGGAGCAGGTTAAGAGACGGTACTCCCGCAGGCCCAGAATCATTTGTAGAGACTTTAGACTTTGTTCTTGTTCCCGAGTTCTCCAGGAGTGTGTTCAAAGTCATTCAGATGTCTCAGGCCACGCAGCTCGAAGCCGACAGTGGCCCTGGAGAACTGATTTGACAAGTCTGTGGGGACTTCAAACCATCAGTCAATTACTGTGAACGAAGCAAAAGTCTCTGACGATAATCATTAGGATTCATGCACCTAATTAGTGTGAAAATTTGCTGTAATTATTTAATCGCAGTGAGGAAAATTAAATGTTAATTATATTGTTCGAATATTATTTGCTGCAGTTTTGATGCATGGTGAGTTTACCTACATCTGCATATATTTGTATTGATCTTGTCAGAAAGATGTAAGTGTTCAACTAAAACAGTATTCATTATGTGATGAACAAAGGAAACCAGACAGCTATGTATTTGATTATGTCTCATAGGCAAAGATCCAAAACATGTTTTATTGTTTGTTAAGATTATTAGAACTTTTCTTAGCCATTAAAAATATTTGATCATTGTTTAGTAATTTTTCTTGGAAAACTACGCAATACTTTTACTTGTCTGATGTTTTATGAAGAACTGAAAGATTTTGTGCATTTCTTTTTATTTTCTACTTGATTTATCATGCTGTTTTTTACTGTAGTAAAATTTATTTTTTCTGAATGTGTTTTTAACTGACAAAAATTCCATGTGTAATGGTATGCAGAATGATGTTTAAATATATTCATATGTTGTTGGGTAGATAGATCACATTAATTAATATTCCTGTTGATACTTTTATGAAATCCTTAACTCTTAGTAGGTAACTACATTCTTAATCATTTTTTAATGGCTACAATATGTGCTGTTTTGTTAATTATGGTCACCACAGTGTCCAACAATCTACTGAACTTGTTCACTGTATGAAGTTCGTATCCTCATATAAGTACACTACTCTCCTCCCCCAGCCTCTAGCAACTGCCATTGGGCTCTCTGTTAGAGAGTAACATTTTCAGATCCTACATATAAATGAGATTATATCATATATCACGTGTATCTTGATGTGCAACTTATATTACTTAGCACAATGTCCAACAAATTCATCCATGTTTTTATCAGATGACATATTCTAACAACATTTGTCTTTGTATATGTACAAGACTTTTTAATCTGTTCATCCAGTGATAAAATTTTGATTGATTCCACTTGATTATTTAGCAACAGTGACACCATGAACAAGGGTTCATGGGTTCAGACATGGGTTCAGACATGGGTTCAACATGCTGATTCCACGTTCCTTTAGACGTACATATAGCAGTGTGATTATGACACTGTTGGAAGGGACTTAGTGGGGACTTAGTAACTTAGTGGGTATAGCCATTATGAAAACAGAACAGAGAGCAAAAGATTAAACGTACAGTGTTTAAATTAGTCTATAGAGGGGTTACATTTTTTAGTGTGTTTAAGTATATGTGTGTGTACCTAGTACATGTCTGTGCACAACATGATTGCAAGAGCCCACTTCAGGAGAGGCTGTTGGATTCTCTGGACCTCGAGTTAGTTGTGAGCCTAAATATGGGTTCTGTGAATAGAATCTAGGTCCTCTATGCATGGGCAACAAATGCTTTAAACCACTGAGCTATTTCACCAGGTCCTCTGTAGAAGGTGTTATCAAATTTTATTTCTAGTCCCATGATGGCTAGTTATGGTCAGCTGGACATAAACCAGAGTCAACTGGGAAGAAAGAACTTCAATTAAGAAATTGCCTGTATCAGAGTTTTCTGTGGGCAGGTGTGTGGAGGTATTTTTTTGATCAATGATTGATGTGGCAGAGACCAGCCCATTGTTGTTAGTGCCGCCCATAGGCATGTGGCCCTGAGGTATAAAAAAAGCATGCTGAGCAAGCCATGGGAAGTAAGACAATAAACGGTATTCCTTCCAAGTACCTGGTTCAGTTCCTGCCTCCAGGTTCCTCCCCTGACTTCCTTCAGTGATGGACTAGAAACTCTTAGCCAAAATAAAGCCTTCCTTCAAAAGTTGCTTTTGGCCATGGTGTTTATCACAGCAACAGAAACCAAAGTAGAGCAAGCTCATTTCTTGGTTGTTACTGTTATTTCTACAAATGATGTTCCGACCTAGTTATTCCTAGAAAATTCTAGAACATTTCAAGCACTGTTGTTTGAGATGGCAAAAATAAGTGTATCTAAATGTACACTGACCAGAGGCAGAAAAAGTAAATTGCTCCATCCACTCAATAGACTATTGTACTTAGATGAAATTGAGAGATAAAATGTTCTACAACATGACAGGTCAATGTTAAAACACTAGGTTCAGTAAAAATCAAAAGAAAGGTTCATAGCTATTTGAAATGTATTGTTTTATAAGCTCAACAACAAGCAAAAGAATATTTTAAGGTTTTGCAGTGTTCACCTGCATGGGAAAAGTATTTTAAATGAAATGGGTGAATACTACAGCAAAACAACATATAAAATAGAACAGGTTAAGGATCAAAACACCTAGTTTTGTTGTGTATGTTGGTTATTAAAAAACATATGGAAACAAAGAAGAGAGTTCAGTTGTCTCTGATGTTTTTCTTGTTTCTTCTTGATTATTATCATGTAGTAGGTAAAAGGTAATCTCTCATTTTGGTCTTATTTTCATTTTCTTCATGATGGTGACATTGGGCATTATTTTAGATACTTATTTCTCCTTTGCATGTATTTATTCTTTGGTGTCTCACTTTTTTTTTTGCCCATTGAAAAAAGAGATTATTAAAAGTTTTGCTATTGAATTGTGTTTGTCACATATTGGATATCGACTTCTTATCTGATATTTAGTTGCAAATATTTTTTTTCTGGCATAGTACTGTTAATCAATTGCAAATAGCTTGTGACAGAAAGGATATTATAAATGCGATTAAGCCTTATATAATATTTAAGTTTCTATCCTGTGTTTGGGATTCTTTGGGAAAGCAGGCTGCCATATCACGAGAACACGCGAGTAGTGCTATGTTGAGTGACACATGGGGACCAGCTGAGGCCTCCTGTCAATAATCAACAAACCTAGGATGTTTCCTTACAAAGAAAGAACAATTGGAAAGCCAGAAGCATCATGGAAATTCTCTACTTGGCCTGCAGTTGTAAGGAGGGAACAAGTCAGGTCTGCTCTCTGGAATTTAATTTAATTTAAGAACTGAGAAACAGTGACTCTTTCATGCCTCCTATTGTCTGTCTTTGTTGGCAGAATGGCTACCCTTTGCCTGTAAAGATTTTATGTAGGAATATGGCTGTGGTGGTTTGGATAATAATGGCCCCCACAGACTAATATATTTGAGTATTTAGTCATCAGGGAGTGGTACTTTTGAGAAGAATTAGGAGGTGTGGCCTTGTTGGAAGAAGTGTGTCACTGGCTGTAGGCTTTGAGGTTTCAAAAGCTCGAAACCAGGCCCAGTGGCTCTCTCTTCTCCATGCCTGTGGACCTGGAAGTAGAAATCTCAGCTACTGCTCCAGCACCATGTCTGCCTGTGTGCGGCCATGCTAGCCGCCACCATGATGACGGACTAAACCTCTGAAACGTAAGCAAGTACAGTTAAATGCTTCCCTTTGTAAGCGTTGCCTAGGTCATGCTGTTTCTTCACATCAACAGAAGAACACTGTCTAAGAAAATGGAAGACAGATAACTTTTCTGATTATTTCACAGGTACTTTCATTGAAAGCTCAGAACTACATATGAGATGTCTCCTTGTCACGTCATCGGGATTTCCATGCAAAATTTGCCACGTTGGTGCTGTAAAGGAATAAGGCCCTGAGGGCCCTGAGCACGGACAAGCGTGCTGTACTGATAGGAGGAGTGGGAATCCCTGCAGGTCAGGGTGCAAAACACCACTGCTTGTCTGTTTGCCTTGTGCTCTGCTGGTCCTGGCCTGTGGAATCTACTACTTCACAGAAACGTGGCTGGCCACTGTAACCAGGAGAACACTGAAAAAGTAACTGACAGTCTTATTTGTGACTTCTGCTCTAGTTTCATCATTTATTTTTTGTTTGCTAATTAATCTCAAGCGCCTAGAAAAGCTCCTAGGATTCAAATGATGAATGATTTTTTTTTTTTTTGTTACTGTTGTTAGAGGAATAAATATTGCTGACTTATATGTTTGGTTCATTATCATAAACTATTTTGAAATAGTTGGAAATAGTTGTATTTTGTTACTCTTTGTTCATGTTACTTAAATTTTAGCTGTGACACTAGACCTTGACAGTAGTCAGATAATTTTAAAGTCCTTTCGCATTTAGTGGAGATAAACAGCTATCTTGGGGCGACAGCTTACTCTCTAAAATATTGATCACTTTTTTGTTCCCTGAGAGTTACCCCTCTTTATATTTAACCCCTACCACTCTCTGGAACCTTTTTTCTTAGACTATCTTCCTCAGATGTGTGGTGCTGGGCTCCAGGGGCTTCCTGACAAGATGTGTCAGCTGTGCCTCTCTCTGATCTCTGCTGACGTCGTGAATCCATTACATCAGCCGCATTTGGTTTTGAATCTCAAAGACAATTTTAATCTAATATCTAGCATTTAGAATCTGAAAATTGTTAATTTTTTTTTTCAATCATGCAAGGCTTAAAGTTCTGCTTACAAGCTGGCTAATTCTTCCTGTGCTAATTATAGCCTCAGAAAACATTACCAGACACACCCAGTAGAAAATAAGAGACGTGTCTCATGAAACTATGAGCATGGAAATATATGTTCTTTTTTCTAGTTTATCAACCTTAAAAAATACATTGCGTATTTATAATTGTGTCTTTATTTTCTCTGGCTCTGACATGATTATTTTGCCTTATGCCAACAGTACAATGTCAAATATTTTATACTTTTTATACTGTAAGCATATCTCATGATATATGTTTTAGGTTAAACAATTAACTACCATGACAGACAGTCCCAGAACCTCAGCAGTTCAAATCCTTTCCTAATTATCCATGACTCTTTTCCAGTGCAGGTTGTAAGGAATAGGTAATCTCCTCATTCAGGGGCCCAGACTGCTCATAAAGCCCTTCTCCTAACATACTAGCCAGAAGAGACAGGAGGCAAATTAATCCGTAGGACCTCAGCTAAGGAGCAAGAGGCCACTATCATTCATAGTCCAGTAATTCGAACTATTTACAAGGGTCAACCAAGGTAGAGAATGTGGGAAGCACACGTACAGTATTTGGTAACCACCCAGTAGCTAGGATGAGACACCTTCTGAGGATTACAAAATAAGCATGAAGATGACATAAACCTTTAAGACCTCCCAACTTTATTATTTTTTTTATAAATATATGTTTAGGCATAAAATCTCTGCTTTAACAAAAATTTTCACAGACACTGTCTTTATAATACTATGGAAAGCATGCGATCTATCTAATTTCGGTTAAGTATTTTTTTGAGGGCCATGACAAGCTCTCCCCTTCCCACTCAGCAAACTTCCAGCATACTTCTGCAATACCCCATCACTCATGCTCTACACTGCACTGTTTTTGTTGTTTATCACGGTTTTCCTAATGTAAATTGCTCAGCAGGGCAATAGAGCCGGTTAAAATCAAATGAAAGAAAGAGTCTACTTACCCCGTAGCTTTGAAAAGCTCTACTATTGAATTTTTATGAATTTTAAGACTAAAAGTTTTCCTTCTAGCATTCTCTTTATATTTTATTTAAAGTTTGAGCCAAGAGTAAGACTGATCACCATTGTCATAGCAATGTCTAAGCAAACAGTTTGGATTTCTATTTTCTGGTGTTAAGTTAATTTTAGAAACCCCTACATTTTCTCATTTAAAGTGCTATACTTTGTATTTCTTTAAAGGATGAAAAATCATTTTTTCTTTCCCAGGCTAGTTTCTATAATTATATTTAGCTCACACTTCTGATGGCGATAGAATTTTTAGTTTCTGTTCAGTTTAAATGTATGTGAGTTATATTCTAGAATAAAGGAAATAATTCCCAGATTATGTGTTTGTGTGTAGCTCAAGTATAACTTGTATGGAAACAAAACAAACCCCTTTCCTTCCATGTGGATGAAAGTGACAGTAGAATTAAGTTCATTTCTTTTAATGGACTCAATTATTTTTCTTAGTAATACTGTAATACTTAGCTAACTTCCCCTTTTAAATACAGGAACATTGTAATGGTCTTTGCAAGCTGTGTAGAAAATGCCAACACCCACTTTATTAGAGGGAAGGTTGTGCTCATTCTCTGCAACTCGGCCACACACTTCCAGGCTTATTCTCTTCTCTACTCCCTCTGTTGCTGCCCAACCTCCCAGCCTTGTGTGCTGCTATGAATCAACAGATGACCTCCCTCCAAATGGCACCCTTCCTTGGGTTGTCATTGAGACGTTGGTTTGCATCTCTGTTTTTCTATCTGAGGAACGCGTCTTCATGAAGAATGCTTACTGTGCTTGGTAGATATTTATCACTGTGACTTCGGTGTTTGCTTCCTTGAGTTACTGAATTCTGTGTTTTGAAGAACCTGTTGAGTTTGATTTCCTCATCAACATGTTCTGGCATAAAGCATGGCACTTGTCACAGGGAACACATCCAGAAATTGTCAAATGACAAACACAGAGCAAACAAACAGAAAAGTTATCTTAGCTCCAGATCTTTCTAGCCTTAACTAAAGGACAAATAACAAAGATTCACCTAGATTAACTAGGACAATGTCCCTATTTTAATAGAAATATGATTACAATTACAAAGTTCCTTGCTAGTAGTCGTGTGTTATGAGACTAGCACCTAGCTATTTTGAAGGGCATTATTCCAACTCCTGCAAAGCCAGATCATGAGAATAAACCCCATCTTTCCTCCTCACTTCTTCCCCAATTGAAAATCTCCCTTTATACATTTACAATCCCTGATCAGGCTAAAAGAGCATTTTTATAATGATCATGTGATTCTGTGTTCTTTTATTTTCATACTATTCACCCCTTTACTTTAGGCATCTTCACCTAGAAAAGCCTTTTGTTTAGAGGGTGTGATGACTGTCATACTCATTTTTATGTTGTGAAATATAACAATATGTTATAACATGATAAATCACAGTAATCTGGAATGTGAATGTGTTTAGTCATAAAGAATGTGACTTTTGCTTACATTTCAGGAGGCTATGAAGTTCAAGGTGCCAAAAGCTGGTAAGAGCCTTTTGCTGTGTCATTCTATAGTGGGAAGAGGAAGAAAAAGGCAGCACAGGAAGAGAAAACAAAAACAAACAGACAAACAAAGCAGGGAATGCCAAACTTGCTTTCCATAAGGAGTCTAGACTCTTGATAATTAACCTAGTATCTGATAATGACATCAGTCCCTCCAGGAGGGCAGAACCTCTTGGCCTAACCAGCACTTGTTAGACCTGATTCCCAACACTTGCATTGGAGACTCAGTGTATAATATGTGGATATGTGTTGACTCTGCTTGATCTAGCTATGAGCCTTTTCTAAGCACATGTATGCTATCTACCCTTTGCATTACCTTTCTTAGCCGACTGGTTTATATTATTAGCTCCAGTCTATAATTACGTTCTGTGAAGAACATAAGACTGACTAAAGAAGCAAATACACAACAGTTTCTAATACAGTAGTCTGTCAGCATGTTCTTGTCTTCATTCCTGTTTTGAGTCCTGGGATATGCAATGAATTAATATACTTTCCACTTTGTAAAAACTAGAACCTTAATTACAGAGACATTGTTAACTCAGCATTAGTGAAATTATATATGCTTACAACATGGTATAACACAATTTACTATGGGTATTTTCTAAGTGGTGGTCTGTTATCTTAATGGCTTTCAATATATCATCAGACATTTCTTGTAGCTTTAGCTGTGAGAGATTGCTCAGACTTTGAATTGAAATTTTTCTTCTTAGAGATCACTTTGTGTTACCTCCTGGTGCATTCTTTGCTCAAGGAGAATACAAGAGCAGAAAGGATCAATAGAAAAGAGGCTTCTGGTCTATTCCAATAGCCCAAGGAAGGGAATAACAAAACCAAGAGAAAGTTCTGAGAAAACAGCATCAACAGTAAAGCAAAGCTTCCTCAAACCTGACTAGAACAAATCCAGTTCCTGGGAAACATCAGCTGGTGCAGGTTTGGGTGACACAAGTTAGGTGGGGATATTCTTCCTTTACCACACTATTACAAAGGTTAGACTAATTTTTAATACAGTATAGACAAGTCTCAGATGCCTCTTATGTACTATATGCTCTTAACATTATGTGCATCAGCTTTCCACATAGGAAACCAGACTGTATTAGAAAATACTCAAGAATGCAATGAAGGTCTGTGACTTGGCTCACTGAGGAAAGTAAATACCTGACCACTTGCATTTAATCTCTGGAACCTACTTAAAGGTGGAAGAGAAGAACCAATTCTACAAAGCTGATCTTTGACCTCTGCACATATACCATAGCAAGTAGGCACCCCCCTCCACACATGTTAAATATTCACAATAATTAATATATTAAAATAAATAAAAATAAAGCATCCCATTAGAACAGCAATTAACTCAGTAGTCTCATAAAACAATAAATAAAAGGAATACAATCTAAATTTAAGATTTTCTTTTGAGCTGGGCAGTGGTGGTTCATGCCTTTAATCCCAGCACTTGGGAGGCAGAGGCAGGCAGATCTCTGTGAGTTCGAGGCCAGCCTGGTCTACAGAGTGAGTTCCAGGACAGCCAGATTTACAATAGAGAAACCCTGTCTCGAAAAACCAAAATAAAATAAATATAAACAAATGATTTTCTTTTGTAAGTGCAGTCAAAGAAATATTTTATTTCAATAACATTTTAATTGTATATATTTAAAAAATATGTACATACTTCTTGAATATTTGCCTCTATTCAGAGTTAATGGTTCACTCTCTCAAAATGATCTGATGGACCTTAGGGTACAGATATCTATTAAAAACTTTAAAAGGAGATCCAGATCCGCTAAGCCACCTGGACTTTTGCTGTTCAGGGAAAGTGCAGGAAAATGACATATGGGGAGGAGATACCTCCTTCCACATATCCTTGTTCTTCTTCAATCTTTTTGCAATATTTCAAGAAAGTTACAATAAATATACACATGCAGAAGGTCTGAAACAACCACATTGGTTTTAAATCTTTCTGATAACTTTCAAAAGGTGAAGTGCTAGGCAGATGGCCACCTCTTACATTTACATTTAGATACCAAGTCCCCTTGGGGTTTCTCTTACATATTAATTCTTACTCTTAATGGGTTGTGTTCTGATTTATTTGAAGATCATGAAGTGAATAAATTCTTCAGAGATAACAGGAGAAAAGTGAAACTGATGAGATCTTCTGTACAGACGGGAAGGCCCAAGGTGTTCATTAAATTCACAGCATTCATTTCCTTACTTTCTGTCCTACATTCTGCTGCCGTACCAAACCTCAGCAAATTTACTGGACAGTGTTACAGGCTGCTCTGTCCACACTAACTTCTTACAAAGGCAAAATGGGTATTCATCTTTTTTTTAATTGAAAAAAAATGTTTCTCATACAATATATTAAGATCACGTTTTTTCAATTCCCTAACTGCTCCCATTATCCCCCAAGCTCCCTATATACCTAAATCCACGCCCTCTCTTTCTCTCTTTTTAAAAAACAAACCACAAAACAAAACAAAAATGAGAAATTCACACATACAGAAAAAAAACTCCCACAGAATCACAAAACTGTAAATCAAAATATGCAAGTAAAAGTATAATAAGACAAAAAATGCCCAAATACATATGAGATAAGGAAAAGAAAGCATTGAAGTCATTTGAGAAGGGAGGTGAACATGGGCTCCAACCCCTACCCAAGAAGCTATCTGCAATTCACATTCCTTTTTTTTAAAAAAATAAAAAAAATAAAGATTTAGTGTGTATGTATGTGTGTATATGTGTATGTGTATGTATTGGTGGTGGTGGTGGTGGTGGTGGTGGTGGAGGCCAAAAGAAGGCACTGGATTCATTGCAGGTCATTGTGAATCGTGGCACAAGGGTGTTGAGAACCTAATACCTTTCCTCTGCAGGTAGTGACACCCTTAACCTCTGAGCCATCTTTTCAGCCAACATTCTTTACTGCACTCTTCAAAACCCTTATGTGTCCACAGCCCTCACTCATTGACGTGACTCTCTAGATAAACAGGCAGCTTCACACAGAAGGCTCCAATGATGTGCATCATTGTTTGAGAATGTGTCTGTCTGATGAATATGAAGGATATTAGAAGCATAACTTCTTCCTTTACATGATCATGGTCCTTGTCATGGAAAACCAGCACACTCACAGGATTAAAAGTTTTATTGAGCACAACAGACTAATCATGAGTCTATTATTTAGATTAAATAATTATTTAGATTAAAGTCTATTATTTAGGGATTAAAAATCAAGGCAATGCTTGTAAATCTAATGATAGGACAAAGCAAAACAAAGAAACTACTAAAAGCTCCTGTTTTAGTGAACACTGTTAGGTTTGGCTTAGTACTGTGGTGATTTGCGATCCAAAGAAACAAATCAGAAGTGCACCGAGTACTTACCTGTCTCTGTATAAGGCAGGAGCTTTTATTATGACCATGATTGATCCCAACCTCAAACACCATTAATAGCTTCACATTTGCTTGAATAAAAATCTGAGTTTCTTACAGTAGTTCACACATTTTATCTGTATTTTTTTTTCTTTTTGAGATGGGTTTCATCTTGAAGCCCAGGCATCTCTGCTTCCCAAGCGCTGGTATTACAGGTGTGGGACAGCACATCTGGCCAGTTTCACGCTTTCTATCTGATTCAATTTTTGCTTTCTTCTGAAACTACCTATTGAACAACAATATTTCAATTCTTTTCTTCTTTGAGGCTTGAAACATCTCAAGTCATTTCTATTCTAGTAACATTTTAAGTTATCTTCTGTCTGAAAATCTTGTATTCTTACTGCCAAATCCATCTCAAGTCTGTCCCTGACTTTGCTTCAGATCTGTCTGAACAGCATGTTATCAGACATATCTCCACCAAACATTAGAAGCCCCGTTCTTCTCAGAGCTGTCTTTAGTTCCTTCCTACTTGTAGTTGAAGTCAGCGATCGTGTGTGATTACAGTATCGCCTACCAACAGCTGCACGAAAGCTGGGGCTTGGTTATGCACTATTGTCATCTCAGCACCTCAGAGCATCACATGCTGTCCTTGGGTCATATTTTTTGAATGAAGAATATATATATATATATATATATATATATATATATATATATATATATATATATATATATATATGAAAGCAAGAGAATAAAACTGGAAGAAGAAAACTGATAGCTGGGCAGAGAGGGTGTTGCTTTTCATGATTTGGTACAAAAGAGAAAAGGGAGGAGAGGCCATCAGCTCTATGAGGCAGATGCATTGCCTTTCTCACATTATCTTCAGCATTTCAGAAAGATGGAGAGAAAGAGGAGAGAGAGAGAGAGAGAGAGAGAGAGAGAGAGAGAGAGAGAGAGAGAGAGAGAGAGAGAGAGAGAGAGGAAGAGAGAGGAAGAGAGTATATTGATATTTAGACCTCATTCATATTAAATACAAACTTAAAAAGTTGGGTGCCTTTCAACTAGACACTCTCATAAGCTTATGGGACAGGATTCATGATTGTCAGACCACAAAATCCGAACACCTGGGACAGTGTTAATGGTTGTGAGTTGTTTGAATCTGTGATATTGGAATAGTTTTCATTTTAATGAATTAGAAGAAGCTTGTGTAATATGGACTTGTGGTTGAAAGTATATTTGCTTCTTAATGTAGATTTTCATTTTCTACTTAGTCCCTGTATGTATAATCCTATAGTAATTGTATCAAAATGAAGTAATGTTTAATTAAATTGAATGCCTGTCTTATTAGTGTTTTTGTTGCTGTGATAAAAGATCATGACCAAAGTCATTTAGGAAGGAAAGGTTTTGTTTTATCTTACAGCTTTTAGTCCATTGTGCAGGGAAATCAAAGCAGGAACTTAAGGCAGGAACCTGAAGAAGAAACTGAAGCAGAACACATGGAGTAAATGCTGCTTTCTGACTTGTTCCTCATGGATTGTTCAGTTTTCTTTCTTATACTATCTGGTACCACCTGTCTAGAGGTTGGACCACACACAGTGGGCTTGGAAATGCTTCCAGTGGATTTCATCTCAGTGAAGCTGATCTGTTCTTAATCACTTCTAATTTCTAGGCTCCAGCTAAACAGCATCAATTGTCCCAGGAAAGCATATATATCACTTTTGTGTTTTGGGTCTCTTGTTAACCACAGTCAATTCTTCAGCTCCAGCTGACCCAGACCATATATTCCAAATTCAAAGTATCATTCAAATGGTCCTAGTAGAGTCATTACTTTCCATTTAAATCCCACAAGTCAGGTCTCCATCATCTGCATTGTTCCTAGCATTATCTTCCAAGCTCCCATAGTAATTTATTAAACTCTGAACATTTGATGGTTTTTCCAGTCCAAACTTGCAAGCTTCTTCCACAAATCTCTGCAAAATGTGATCAGGTTTGTTACAGCAACATCCCATAATCCTTATACCAATTTCTGCTTCAGTTAGGGTTTATGCACTATGACCTAAAGCAATGTGGGGAGGAAGCTGGTTATTTCATCTTAGAACTTGTAGTCCATCATTCAGAGAAGTCAGAGTGAGAGCTGGAGCTAGGAACCTGGAGTCGGGAACTCGTGCAGAGGCCATGGAGGAATGCTGCTTACTGGCTTGTTTGTCTTGGCTTGCTCAGCCAACTTTTTATGCCTTCTGGGGCCATCTGCCTAAGGGTAACAGCAGGACAACGGACTAAGACCTCCTGCACCAATTATCAATCAAGAAAATGTCCCGGTCTTGCCCTCAGTCCGATCTTGTGGCAGCATTTTATCAATTGTGGTTTTCTTTTCCCAAATGACTTTAGCATATGTCAAGTTGACGTAAAACTAGCCAACAGAGTATGCTTATCAACTTGAGAATGTTTCAAGTTCATTTATCTCCATAAAACAGTAAAATGATAGATACAAAGAAAGCATGCGCACACACACACACACCCCACACACACACACACCCCATCAAAAAAATAAAAAAAGTGACTGTATTTGAAATGTTAGTTTTGTTTCTTACTTGGTTTCTAGCTCCTATCTAAGCATGTAAAATTATAATACACTATTGGATTCACAGAGTTGCTCTTTCTTCCGTCTGTGTAATGTTAGTAGCTGTATATAAATTTTGAGGTCAGTTTATGAAAGAAGCACGGGTTCTTTGCTTTTCTATTTTAGTTTCTTTTACAACAGATAATGAAAATAAATCCTAAGATATATCCTTTGTGTAAACTGTCAGTGAAAAAGCTCAGGGCACAGAGGGATCACTGTGGATACTTTGCAAGACTCTTGCTTCTCAGTAAGCTTACAGCTTCCCCCCTGCACATTCAGAAACTTAGGAAAATACAATTTCTTTATAGTGTAATCTCTTGAAAATTTCATGTATTGTAAGATGTGAAATTCAAAGTTTTCCAAGAAAGTATGATGAAAATAAAACGTAAAATCCATGAACAGTGGATTCTGAGAAACAATGCTTTTCTAAACTCCTATAATATCTGCAAACATGTTTCTTAGTGGCCTTTCAAACTGTGAGACACTTCTACAACCAGTTTCTCTGATGTCAAAGGTATATTTTATAAGTGGGAAATATTTAGCTTTCATATAGAACTCTAGATATTAGCAAGAGGTGCCAGGGAAATCTGCTGCTTAATTTGGCTAGATACTTTTCTTTTTCCTTATAGAAAAAAACTGCTATAAAAATGGCAGATCCAGTTTCCTCTCTTAGAAATAATCCCAGCTTATGGCAGGTAGCTGTTTCTAACAGCCAGTGTCTTACTTAAGGACCCAATATAGGCTCACTATTAAAATTTTTATATACTATGGTGGTCAAGAATGGAAACTGTGAACCAAACCAATGCATGATAAGCATATCTAAACTTCATGTGGAAGCAAGGGAACTGGTAGAGGACAAGTTGAGATCAATCAGAAAAGTTCTGAGTAGAATGGCTCCAATGTTGGTGAGCCACTGAGAGACCAAAAAAAGGACACATAGAGACATGACAACCTATCTTCAGAAAAAGAAGACTGCATTAAAGAAATAGAAGTTTCACAGAATTAACATATGACTATGGATGATGGAGGAAAGACTCTTCATAGAGTGGATGTCTCTCTGTCAGTTACAGAAACAGACTGCCTTGCAATTAGGTTGGAGAAGAGGGAGAGAGGGGAGAATGGTGTAGATACAGTAAGCTGATAAGTATGAACTTCTCAAAAAATTTAGCAGACAAAAAACCTCACACTTCTGGGAAACCAAACAATGTACATGAGAAGGTTAATAAAAGCAACAACTTAAAAAAAAAATAAGGACAGATTGTAGCAAGGAAAGGGGAATGAGAAGCCTGAAGACTAGAAAACAGTAGCTCTGTTTGGATCAGGTTGAGTCAAAGCTGTTTGTTCTCTTCCAAATTACATGTATATGTGAGCTGTGTTTGGGCAGCATGGGGATTTAAAACACTGAATACTAATGCTTTTATATAGAATTGATATTGTTGGTTTCTTTCATTACATTCTAGTATTATATTCACCTCACTTACACATTTTTGTTACCTACAGATCCCATGTGTGTAGTTACACTTGGGACCTGAGAAAATGCTTTTACATAATATCAAAAAAGAGACATGGTACACTCTATTTTATCAACACACCATGGATACACTTTGTTCCGTGTATTTTCTTCTGAAATCATGACAATCACAGTGGAGAAAGTATAGTTTTCATCGTATAAGCTTTTAAAATACATGCTTCTGGTATTTGAAAAAGCCTTCAGCTAAAGTTACTATCAGGTACTGTGAAAGATATCTGTCTAGACCCTGTGGGACCTCAGAGGCTATGGCGGTTGAAATACAGTTGTAATTCTCAGCCACAAGCTGCATGTCTGATGTGATTCGGGTCAACTTCACTGCAGATGATGATTACTATTTTTCTTGTCTCCTTCCTTTCATCCTTTTCTTTTAATGTCTAGTTTCTCCCCTAAGGTGGTATCGCCATCACTAAATTAACACAACTCATTCTAGTTTCCACTGTAACTAAAGGTAGCAATCTTGGTTACCATTTTATGCCTCGCAACAAAGCAAGCATCCCTTGAACAAAGAATGCTTTTTAAATTCATGGTCCATTACTATTTCAGCTGTTCATTCACCAATTGTCTCATAAGTCATTGCATTTAGCAAACCATATTTCTTTGTGAAACTGTTTCTGAGAGATGTGTGACATACATAAATGTATGTGTACATATGCATGGTGTGTTTATTTCCACTTTCTTCTGCACACATCACTTACAGAGAAAGGGGATTGATGGGAGGCCACCGGACAGGTGTTCTCTGATTTAGCTTTCACACTGTTCTACAAGTTAGGTATTACACTTTAAAAATCATTTTGTTATTAAGGAGCTTCAGGTTGAAACATGTTAATGCTTTTTTCAGGTGCACTGGGCAGTGAATGGTAGAGCCAAGAATTCAAATGTCTAAGCCCATTAGATTTTCCTTTTAGCATGGTGCTTTATATTAATAGCGGAATCACACTGGTAAGGTGATTAAGATTTCACTTCCCCATATCTTATGCTATAGAGGCAGAAAACATCTCTCTCTCTCTCTCTCTCTCTCTCTCTCTCTCTCTCTCTCTCTCTGTGTGTGTGTGTGTGTGTAGATAGACAGATTTATTTTCTTGTAAGATAAATAAAATGAAAAATGATCCTGAAGTTTGGGCCTTTGTAGAAACAGAAGCCAAGATGCCTTAATGACTTCTGCTTAGTTTTAATAGGCAACAGAATCAGGATCCACACCTGGGGAATAGACGATGCTGTATTGAGATGGGCAGCAGGAATCATTTAGAGTAGTAAATCATCACCAGATTGCTAAGGCTTCTCTTGTCAACCACTAGCTGCCAAGAGTTTTCATCTTGTCATCAGATTGAGATTAAGCTTGTTTGATTGAAATGCTGTTTTTTTCATTGAAAAAAATGATACATAATTTATTTTTTAATTCCTGTAAACAAGGAAAATGTTTGTCATCTTTAATGGTGGCAAATGTCGAAATATCTTCACTTTAAATAATAAAGGGCAAAGATTTCTAATGTTTATGAATTTTGCGCAGAAGAGAATCTCCTTATGCAAATAAACTCTTATTTTCTTTTGAAGATAATTTCTTGATTTCAAAACAGAATAAAATTTATCCCTAATTTATATTAATGTTTTCCTTAAATTTAAAATCAAATATGTGCTTATTCATTTATAATTCATATTATTCTTATCTTAGTTATTTGAAATTATGCTGCATAATAAGTTTCTTTATTATCCTCAGGTCCTGGAGCCTAATTCTTTCTCTATAAACTCAGTTTCTCCTCTATGTGCTGGTTTGTGAAAATAAGATTGTAGGTATATTAACTCAGCAACTCTGGTTAAAAATTCTCTCATCACAAAACAACAAACACGCAAAGAAAAAAAAAAGCAACATTCAAATTTTTAAAATGTACATCTGTGATTGTAAAAAGGAAGAAAACATTGAGAAAATGAGAAACTATGTAGCTACAAAATCAGTGCCAAAGTAATAAACTGATAAATTAGTTTGAAAGGACATTTGACATTATAGAGTCTCTTGTATCCTAATTCAACTGTTGTATGTTGAAAATATCAGAAGTCAAATATTCATTTACTATATCTAGCCTACTGAACATCATAGCTCAGCCTAACCTACCATAAATGTAATCAAAATGATTTAGCCTGTAGTTGTTTATACCATGCACTCAACAGATAGTTATTTTGTAGACATGATGGCAGGTAGAAAGCATGAAACACAATAACCTAAAAGCAGTGATAATACAGAACTCTGCGTAGAGTTCATTTTTATCCTTGTGATTACATGGCTGAAAGGGAGACATAACTTGCTGTTATGTCTCATCAACCAACTCTACTTGAGAGATCATGCTTGTCCAAGAAGCTTCAGGCAGCCAAACAGAAAGCCCAGTGCCAGGTGTGGGATACCATAAACAGTAAAATGTAAAAATGGACAGTAGACACCTGACATAATACTGAATGTCTTTTATTCTAACACCTGGGAGAGATCAGAAGTGGGCTTAAGAAAATCCACTGGAACTGGCCTATATAGTATAGTGGTAGACATCAGCAACCCAACATAAATAATACATCAACAGAATAGGAAACATTAATGAAGGAGACTCTTAGTTCAGTTTCACTTATTATTGGGGAAATACAATATATCACCGCATAGAAACACTGTGTCTGTGAAAAGTTACTTGCTGAGTGTGACAGCCATTGCCATATCAACCAGAACAGCTGAATTTACCTCCAAGGGACCTCCAGTGAAGTCGAGGTCTAGGCTGTTGACATTCTCTTATAGGAAGAGAGAGCTTAGGAGGGACATTAGAGGCTCACTTTCTGGTGATTCTGGGCACTCCGGTGCACATTCCCTTCAGCTATGTGCAATCTGCTTCAGCCATACATAGTCTCAGGAGTGCTCAAGTATACATAGAGATCAAGTTTAGCTGGAGGAAAAGGCTCCATCTATCCAGCTCTGGGGAAGTAATCATCTATGCTGAGGTGAGATTTCTTAGGGTCTGTTTGAGGGTCACTGACGATCCTGTAAATAGCCTCTCATTCAGACTCCTGTAAATAATCCCAGTTAACTCATTGTTTCTCCAGGATGGACTGGGCTGGAATCATTATTTTGGACTTTCTCTAGGGCTGTATTAAAGTTATGTAGATATGTGTTCATATTTCCCCAGGAAAAGTTAATGCAATGCTATTTCTTGTTCATCAAGTTAATAATTGATAAATATTTAGTTAGAAGACTGCTTGTGCTGTACAAACATGTGAAGCAATTAAAATTCCTATGCATTCCCAAAAGTATAAATTTGTCTTGGAGAGTATCTTGGTTAATACAGGGAAGGAGGTAATTTGTTCACACCATAATTTAGCAAGTCTGTTTTTATGAATAGGTACAAGGATGATTATATTAGCATTATTTGTAATAGCAAGAGATGAGAAACTATCTAAATGTACATAAACAGAAGAATACACAGCATTGGGGATATTCAGGTAATTAGATATTATACAGAATCCAAGTATAAATGAACAAGATCTAAATATGTAAATATTGATAAAGCCTTCAAATCAATGAGTGAAAAATACATCTATAAATTACAATTTCACTTATATAAAATGAATATATACAAAATAGTGTCTTACATTGCTTGAGAACATTTTCCAAATGCATTGGGTGCAATTCTTGACTACTAAAATAAGAAAAGGAATATATTCATGTTCATAAATATTCAGAGATATGTATGGATTACAAAAATCAATCTTAAATAATACTGGAAAGGGAAAAAAGAAGTTTTAGAGAAGGACACATAGGGGATTTTAATTGTATGAGGAACTTTTTCTTGCCTAAGTTCTATGGTGAGCATGGTTATTTAATAATGTATATACAAGTGGCACTTAATTCATGATATATTGACTGACATTTTTTATTTCCAAGTAATATAAGAGCTGTACACACAGAAACCATATTTTGAATTTTAATTTTGATCCTTTTCTTAATTAGCAGTATATATTCCCATATTCTCTGGAGGTGCAGGGCAGCAACAGTGAGCAGCAACTGTGAGCCATGTGATCATGAGGGTGTACACACCAGACAATCAGTGTGCAGCGTTGCCCAGTTATAGTGGGAAATTAGATGTAGCTTCCTTTTGGAATAATCATAACTTTAACTTACAGGCACTTGATTGGAATGTGACCCTATCATAAGCGTTGGGATAACAGGTGCCTTTATTTGTATTAAGTTTTCTTTAATATATAGCTTAAGAGAACATGTGGGTAAAAAGAAAATATAAGGAGAAGAGGGGATATAGGAAGGTTGGAGAGAAGGAACTAAAGATGAGACTGAAGAGATGACAGAGCCAGAAAGAAAACTGACTTCACACTCCTGCACAGGTTTCTGGTGTCAGAGAAACTTGAACATAAATTCCAGCTCATACATTTAGTACTGATGTGACCCTAGGAAATTTACCAAGTTCCCCTCAACTTTTTATCTAGAGAAGGCAATGATACCCATGTTAGCAGTTTCCTCTGGTGATTAATTACAAGCAAACTATTTAGCAAAATTTCCAACATATGTTGCTTATAGTAAATTGTAACTAGTATCTTTCTCTTTCAATCCACTATTTGAATTGTATTACCTTACTTTAGTAATATTTGCTGTTTGTTCAGAAGTGGAAACACAGTATATACAGTGTCTGGACATAATTATTCAGTTACATAGTATAATGATAGATGGGTAGGAATGGTCTTCTGGTGTTTAAGGGACTTATATAAAATCTCCAGCCTCTCAGAGGATGATAGGCTTTGATATAACACTTCTCCCCAAACTAGTATTCTTCCGAGTTCATGAACCCCATTGACTTGTAACTTCCATGTGTATAGAGACTATTTCTTGGGTTTGGTTTTTTTTTTTTTTTTCATTTCTCTTTTAACTTTCTTAAAACTCTAGGACATGCCTGTTCTACAAACAGAAACTGGCCAGTAGAATAATTTTACCAATCTTCAAAGCCTGAATTTTCTTCAAGTTCCAGCAACTTCCTCAGGGGTTAAGCAAGAGTGCAAACAGTAGCACACAGCTGTGCAACAGCTGCGCCTGCAGAGGCTTGAGTGTTACCATCAGTGGGTAGAGGTAAGAAGGGCTTGTTTTCATACATTCTCCCTAATCAGCAATGCGGGAATTGTTGGCAGTAAACCGAATACTTGGAAGCAAGGATAAAATACTGATTTAAGCACGGGGAAGGGAACTAATCATGGTATAATTAAATGGCAAGGTGGATTAGACTTGGAGCAACTCAAAGTTTTTTGTTTTTTTTGTTTGTTTTGTGTTTCTTTTTAATGCAAAACAATGCTCCCCTGCACCTGAGGGATGCATGGAATCTTTTTCAGAGGAAGCAGTTCACATAGTGAAGATGGGACTCAGGTGCAAGATGCTAATGTGCACATTCTTCAGTGACAAAAAAGGACTCCTTTATTAATGCTGAAAAGGAACTTCAAAATAATGTCCCTACCTTCCAAATAGCCACATTCTGATGACAAAACCTGAATCAGGGGCAGGTATGGAGGCTTGAAAGATGGATTACTGTCCCTTATGTGACAAACCAGAATGCTCTCTAAATGACAGTGATCAAGATCAAGAGGCTGTGGTGCCAGGGCACCAGCAAGGACAAGACACAAAACAACTTGAAGATGGCTCTTCTCTGGATGGAATGGAATCTTTCCACAAATGTTTTCTCTGCTCCCAAACTGGGAATGCTGTTTATTACTGTTATTATTCTAGAAAAGTTTAACCCGAAACACAAACAGTAAATCAAGTGTTTGAAGAATGATTAATATTCTATATTTCATATTCGTAA
Source organism: Cricetomys ansorgei (assembly GCA_026225945.1). NCBI lineage: Eukaryota > Metazoa > Chordata > Mammalia > Rodentia > Nesomyidae > Cricetomys > Cricetomys ansorgei. The sequence continues at coordinate 2,882,995 of JAMJFZ010001100.1, read as the reverse complement.
ATGTGCTGCAACTAACAACGCTCATAAGTGTGGATGAGGAATGGATGGTCAATATTTCCTTCTACATAAAACACACCCCGCATACTGTGAATGCTCACACCAGTATTATACAAATTTGGGCTCTGCCCTTAGCTTCTTAAAGGTTTCATGTTTTATTGGCATAGCAATCGAGATTTTTTTTTACAGAAATGATTACAAATTTAGGGATTGTAGGTTCAGAAAGTATTTTTGTTGTATAAAGATGTTTGTTACAGTGACATCTCTTAAAATGGAATTTGTGTGGTGAGAAGTACCTCCTCTCCTGCAACATTCTGAATCCACCCATCAAATCTGAGAATACGGTGTTACCATACTGAGTAACGGCAACTGTTCATCTGCCTTCATTTTTCCTGTGATGGATTCAAATCTCAATGACATGAACACATTACTGAACACTGCTTAAGAAGGAGTCAAAGGGCTCTTCTGCCATCTTAAATGCATGGTTCCCACAGAACACATCTATCTGCTATGATTCAGAAAACATTAGATTTCTGAGAGTGCTTTTAGACCTGTTGGCTTCTTCCCAAAATTTCCATTCTTTTTTTTTTCATACAGGAAATGTAATGTTAATGCAATTGCAGGCTACACAGAGCAAGTGAAATAGAGGATGACTGGGTAACCTGAATGCTGTTTGCAGTCATGTTCAGTGATATTTTTCACTCTTGCTTTACGGGGGAAGAATTTTCCTAGTAAACTTACAAGGAATCTGAGTTTTAGAGTATGAAAGAAAGTTGTTTGTAGCAGGTCTTTTAAGAACTGTGTTTTAATGAGGATGTATCTCCTTTAACTCAGCCTTAAAGAAATAGCCATTATTATTAACTTAGATCCCTTTTCCCCAGTTGGGAAATAACTTCTTTTATTTAATAGTATCTTGCTCACAATAACTTGATAATGAGTAAAACAGACTTTTCTTATGCTTCCTGAGAAAGATGATTTACATGGTTTCCTAGTATTTTGTTTCGTAAGTGGATGGTCATTTAACTAACTAGTCACTTTTTATTATCAATTGAAGTCCCCACCTCCAAATTCTATTCTATTTTAGTTTAGATAATTTTTAAACAATGTAATAATTTTTAAACAATATAAAAATTTTTATCAATTTGTACAGAATTTCATACAATGTATTTTTGATCATATTCCCCTCTCACTCCTTCCCTCATCTCCTCCAAGAGCCTTTCCCTCCTCTGTATGTCTCTCTCTCTCTCTCTTTCCCTCCCTTTTTTTCCCTCATAAACTATTCTGTAGCAAATGTCTCAGTGTCTTGGTCCTCTGGTTCTTTCAGTAGTTCCACCCCTCTTCCACAATATTTCCTGAGCTTTAGGTGTAGGCAGTACATTGTAAATGTTCAACTGGGGATGGACACTCCACAGCCCGAGGTCCTCTGAGTTTGAACCAGTTGTGGATTTCTGTAATGGTCTCTATCTGTTTCAAAAAGAAGCTTCTTTGATGAGAAGGTAGAGGTACATTTATTTGTGGACACAAATGAGAAATATTTAGAATGCAATTAGAAGTGATAAGTGGTTTAGGTTATCTAAGTCCTGTGGCTTGACCAGCCATAGGTAGTTGGCTAAGCTTACAGTACCAGACTTGAATTACCTTCTATTTGAGCATGCCTTAAGACCAATTTGTTACTCCAAGGATACAAGTTCCACTACTGTGCCTTGAGTAATATCTGGTCACGCTGTTCTTTGTTGTGATTCAAAAGGCATTATAGCTGAATAGGACTCTTCAGCCTTTCTCCTGTGTGGCAGCCTACAGAAGGCAGTGTCCTTCTGACACTGTGAGAGCTAGTCCCCAGGAAGGAGACTACTTCTCAAACCCCATGTGTGGAAAGCACGGTCATCAGTCTGTGGCTCTATTGTGAGGCTTCCAGGACTGGAAACCTTCTTCTCTCTGATTTCTATCCACTGAAAGGAGAAGAGCTTTACTCTACCATGCACCTTCCACCATCACAAGCTGCTTCACCATGTGCACCAAGGCATCATTTACTAAGATTTCTGAAACTTTGAGTCTAAATAACTCTTGTCATAGACTGCTATATATAGTCTCCCTGACTACCATGGTCATTTCAGCTATATTCTCAGAGTGGTGGGAAAATGATTCAATGCATTAGTTCTGGTACTAGGAATTTAGGAGCCTTTTGTGTGCAAAATAACATGTATAATGAATGCATCCCTGAGTATACCACCTCTACCACAGAGAGGTTTACATTCAGTTGGGAGAGATACAGCATGAATAGACAAGTATAAATCAGAGAGCTGATAGTCATACCATGATATAAAAGGCAAACAGTTTTAGGTGCAGGACAATAAGGTCTTAAGAATTCAGGCTTTGCCGGGCAGTGGTGGTGCATGCCTTTAATACCAGCACTTGGGAGGCAGGTGGATCTCTGTGAGTTCGAGGCCAGCCTGGTCTATAGAGTCAGTTCCAAGATAGCCAAAGTTACAACGGAGAAGTCCAGTCTCTTAAAACAACAACAACAAAAACAACAAAAACAAAAAGAATTCCGGCTTCACATTATAGGTTACTGTGGAAAAACAAGTTTTCTCCATTAGAGAAATTAAGCATCAGGGACTGTCCCAATTCAAGTGGACCCAGGTAGAGTTTTAGGTTTTGAGGAAGAAGAGAAAGGAATGGAAGATAGTACAGCCTTAGATATTCACATCTTACAGAGTCCTGGTGGGGGGGGAGGGAATTCCAAACATCCCAAACGTGATTGAGGGTGAGGGAGGCTTCGCCCACTTCCACACCTTGAATCCTGGTAATTAACATGAAAACTAGCAAAAATAACAGAAGGTAATAACAAAAATAGTTGATTTAGTACACAAATTGTAGTTTAGAATGTGTGAAATCTCCTTCATGGCTGGCCCTGCCCTGTGCATTCAAGTGGCCATTCCATCAGTTGACTATCTGGTGCAATATGCTACTGGACCACTACATGGCATGTCTGTGTGCCTGCTGTTTGCCTTCTTGAGTAATAAGTATATTGCTTAATGGACTGTAATATTAGATGGAATGTAATATCAGAAAATGTCTTAATTCTCAAATACTGGTGCTAGTTTAAGCATTTCAGAAATGGAATATATTCTATGTCTTAGGTAGGGTTAATATTTGATGAAAAATCATGATCAAAAGCAACGTTGGGGAGGAAAGTGTTTATTTGGCAGGAACTCAAAGTGAACATGTACCTGGAGGCAGGAGTTGATGCAAAGGCTATAGAGGATTGTTGCTTAGTGGCTTGTTTCTTATGGCTTGCTCATCCTGTTTTCTTCCTAGAACCCAAGACCACCTCCAGGCTAGGCATTGGACAGCATATAATGGGACAGGCCCTCCTACATCAATAACTAATTAAGAAAATGCCTTACAGGCTTGCCTATAGCCTGATCTTATAGCAGTATTTTCTTAACAGAGGTTCCTTCCTCTCAGATGACCCTATCTTATGTCAAATTAGCATAAAACTAGTCATTGCATTCTGTTATGTTTTGAAGAGAAAATGTCCTCTATAAGCACATGTGTTTGAAGACTGTTTTCCAGCTGGTAGAAGGATTTTGGGAGCTCATGGAGCCTTTGGACTTATGGTTGATCTGGAAGAAGTGGGTTAGTGGGGAGTGGGATTTGAGGTTTATGAGTTATACCCGCCTCCTGTCTGGATTTGAGCTACCCTCCACCATGTCTTCCCAGCCATGATGAACCATATCCCTTCAAACTGTGAACTAAAACAAATGTGTTTCCTCCTTCAATGCTTCTTTTGAGATATTTTGTCAAAAAGAATGAGGAAAGTAACTGAAGCATGTAGTAATATTATCATCCCTACAACGTGAAAGAGATTCCGTGTAGTACTAGAGTGTTGATGCCATTTAGAATAAAACTGCCACTGCTGTGTTCAGATGGTAGACTGCAGATGTAATAGCAACAGTGAATGGAAAACTATTTTGGCAGGTATGTGAATGAATTCTGCCACTCTATTTCAATAATTAGTTAGTTTACAATTTTACTGTGATAGTACTAGGGTAGAAGATGGCAGAGTTTGCCTAAATGTAAACAGTTGAGTAGTTGTCTACTAGTTATTTAAAGCTTTATTTGGCTGTGGATACCTTCTGGTAGGTGATGACATATGACATAAATGTCTTTGTACTTTATGTCCAGTTACAGAGATCATCCCCATGCCTTTTGTTCTCAAACTTCCAATATTTCCTCACAGGCTTATGATCAATAACACAAGCTCTTCTACATTGAAGAATATTTATCAATAAATCAATATTTATTCTGATATCAGGCTATTACCTATACAAAACACTGATACCAGATGTATGTGAAATGTATGTGTATGTGCACCAGATGTATGTGTATGTGCACTGCTCTTTGGGAGAGTTATCTCTACTTCCTGTCTTTTTGGGATACCACTGAGTAGGGTTAAAATGCAGTAGTACTTTTGTTTTGATACTTACATATGTGGTGTTGAAGCATCATTTACCAACTTTGCTCTTTTCGTTCCCCAGTTCTGTGATGAGAAAGACAAGCCAATGCCACATTCGTAGATGACATAAGGGTCTGGCAGATTGTATGTTCTCTTTGGTTTCTGCAATGCCCAGTCCTATATCTGTCATCTTCATTTTATGATGATTTGCAGGAACCCAACAATATATATCAATAAAGTTCTGGGTGTATATTTTTATCTCTTTCTCCTAGGGCCCATTAGTACAGCAGTAATTCTTTGCTAGAGATGGAACTCTTCTGTTGAATGTTACAAATCCTAGACCTTGCTACGTCCATCTACTAGGACTAATTACTTGCATTACATTCGACTTTGTAACTGAGTACCTCCTTGCTTTGGGGTCCATGGAAGTATTTCTTCCATGTCACTTGGTAAATGTGTTTGAACCATAGTCCCAAGGGTAAGTTCTTTTTCTTCTCTTATCCAGTGACACCTACCTCTTCATAAAGAAATAAATCCTACGGAATAATAATTTTTACTCTGAGAAATGATGCTGAAGTATGCTCCTGCTCTTGGAACCATAAAAAAAAGTCACTAAGGTGGACATCTGAATTTTGTAAAATTTATGTTTTACCAAATAGAGTGCATTTATTTGGCCAGAGTTTTCAAGATATATGACATATTTTAAATGTTTCTTTTCTTCCCCCCCTCTTACTACAATACTGCCGTGTTTAAAGCCCCTAGTGTATTTTTCAGGAGGTCTGAATAGATAGTCCAAGCATTTTGAATTATTTTATGTGGAAGATGTGAATGGTAGTATGGCTTTGGGGGGAACTTAAATACAGACCATTGTTTCTTCTATTGAATGACAACATGCTTATCTTTCCTGATAATTTTAGAAAGTAAAGTAAATGCAAAAACAGTGAGCTGCAGTTTTATTCCCAGGGCTGTGTCAATCTGTTCTAGGAAGGATATCACACATCTGTACAGAAGTTGAGGTTATTATTTATTTTAAGAGTTTATTGTCATTTTCTGGGATCGATTTAATTACATTGAAGACAGGTAAATTAAATGGAATCACCATGGCAGGTACAATCTGTGTATCTTTCAGACACTTACAATTATCATTGGTTCCTGCCATTTCATCTGAGAAAGGAGTATATATTTTATTCAGTTTTGTGGCTTGGGGATAGAGCTTAAGTGTCCATTTGACAGTCCTGCTGATAGTTCGTACCCCTCAAAGTAAGAAACCAGAATCAAGATTTTGACATCTCTGAAGTATTTTTATTCTAATAACTTAAAAATGAAAAATGGCCACTTATTTGTTTATATGCCAGGTTTTCACATGGCTCCTGTGCAATTCTTTTCCTTTCCTCTCTTTGCATTTACTCTAATGAGGCAGCCACAGGAGCACTTTGCAGCCACAGATCGGATCCATATCTCTTATGTTGTTACAAATGCTTGAGCATTTTCCGTTCTGTATAACCATGAAGCCCTTTGTGGTAAAGGTAAAACTTGGAGAACTGCAATTATGCATACTTGATGTGGTGTTGTAGGGTCCTTTATATGGGAGTCTTGGGCATTCATTCAGTGAGTGAGGCTCAGGTATAAAATTGGCCTAATTTCTCACGGAAAGACTTGTTACAGCTTATTGGGGGCAGCCTTGATCAACTATGAATGTTTGTTCTTGTTTTCTTTTGGTTGCATAGATTGAGAATTCCCTAGTTGGCTGCTCATTTGTTTCATCTGGGAACACTTTGCTCTGTGTACTATTGTACCTCTCAATGGACCTGGTTGCTACTTGAACCTTGCTTCTCATTACGTTAATAGAGTCCACCTTATTTGTGCTGATTAAATGCTGCCCTCTGCCCTCTGCCCTGTAACACTGGTATGGCTCTCGTTGCTTCCTTACCAGTGAGCAACTTCTTAGATAGTTTCAGATGTGATTCCAGTGTGCAGCCAATTTAAGAACTATTAATATATCTATATGATTTTGACCTCAGATGTGTTATCATATCTTGTTAACATTATGTCAATGGAAAACCTTATCAAAGTTGTACTAATTGCTTTAGATTAATTGTTTTAAAAATCGTTCTTGTTTCAAAATTAATCATGGAGTCAATTGGTCAGTAGAACCTATCTTGGACTGTATTAGAATGTTTGCATATTTTTTTCATTTTGTTATAGTTATTTCTTTAATTCAAGTTTCAAACAAAAATAATCTATAAATATCTCACATTAGAATTTCTTTTCTATTAGGTTTTCTTTCACATGGAACATTTACACATTCACCTTTTAAGTACAAATATTCCATTGGTTTCTGTTGGTTTTTACACCTATGTTTAATTCCTTAACTATTTATTATTGAGATCATATGAGTGTACTTTTTTGCCATTTCATGTGCTAGCTGTTTTTATAAACTTCAGGTCATTTTTAAATTAGAGTTATTTTATGGCATTCTCAAATTTCATTGATAAAACTATTGAACAGGAAAGGCCCAAGGGCAGACGCCTGAAGTTTATCTCCTTCACAATGGTAAAAATCCATTAGTCAATACTTTAGGGCTGCAGTTGCTCAAACAGCATCGATCCACATAATTGTTCTCTCATCCAGCTCACATTTCGTCTTGTCCACCAGGAATCATGTGAAGGTTTGTCAAATGCATTACTGAAACTAAGAGATGCTACATTTGTAGTGTTTCTTCGGCTGTTTTAAAACAATCCTAATAGTTGCTATTTGACGGATGACTTACTGAGAGCTTTATTTAAATTATTTAGTTTAATAATCAGATCATGGAACTCAAGGACTGCCATGGCATTTGTTTTACAAATGAAGAAATTATGAGGGAAGAGGTAAAATAACTATCTGTAGTGTTATATGATGCCTGAGTAGTTCAGCTTCTGGATATGTTAGACTCCCAAGGACGCTGCCAGAATAGCAAGTGCATCAAAATATAATCGGTCAACAAAATTCAAAGTAATAATTTGTGAAATTATTTTTTAACCTTATTTTTACTTTAGGTGTATGGGTATTTTGACTGCATGTATGTCTGTGTGCCACATGTGTGAAGCGCCTGTGGAGGCCAGAAAAGGGCATCAGCTACCCCAGTACTAGAGTCACAGATGATTGTGAGCCACCATTTGGGTGACATAGATCAACCCAGGTCCTCTGCAAGAACAGCCTGTGATTTTAATCACCAAGAAATCTCTCCAGTCCCTATTTTTTAATGCTTCTATACTCCTTCCTTACTTAATAATCTATTCCTATCCCTAAAACATTTTTAGAAGGAATACTCAGCTTAGTCAGTTCTCATATTTTAAATTAAGCATTGAGAAGGACACCTCTGAAGAAAAAAATCTAAAGAGATTCTTGAGATGGACTAGAAATTCCAGTTAAGGTGAAATAGCATTGTCTGACAAATGTCACAAGGCTACAAGGATGAGCACTGCTAAAACATGACATTTTGGTGATGACATCCTGTCCATTAAAAATTAACATTTGCTGCCTGTGATGACATTTTATGAAGTATTTTAAGACAATTTGCTCCCTAGTTCTATAAGCTCTTTATTTTAGATTCCACATAGAGTTAACGATATCATTTGTATGTTTCAAAATAACTGGGTTGTAGTAGTACACTGCTGTGACAGCTGAGCAAGAAGACAAGGAGGCATTTTTCTACATGGAAGCCCTGCCAGACCTCAGTAGAGGGAACCACTGTCATGGCCAATGCCGTACTTGATTAACAATGGAACCCTGAGCATCTGAGCTAAGGTGTTTTTATTGGTTTTTGAGCTCCTCAGGTACAGATCATAAGCAATCAAACATCCCCCACAGAAATCCAATACCTGCAGACAACATAAAATGCCAGGGGCTATGCATCCCTTTTTCCAACAGTGTACAAAAAAATATTTTAAAACAACTAAAAACAAACTTCCACAAGATTTTTCCTTTTCTATATAAAAAAATAGTTTTACCTTTACAACACAATTTAACACTACACCAGCAAAATCATTTACAAGAGGAACAATCATGAGTTGCTAAAGCACAGGACCAAATGAAACCAAAGATCTATCAGGATTTTCATAATGTTTTTGGACATCAGAAAAACATTATCAATATCCAATTATCTGGAATTCACTCACGATCTTCTGAACTCCTCTAAAGGGCTTGGATCACTTCTCTGGCTCTGCCCTCTGCAGCACATACAGCTCATCCTCCAGGCTCTGGCTGACTTTACTCCTGTTGCTGCTGTTCTTGGTGGTCTTCCCATGGTACTGGCATCTTCAAAATGCTGGGGTCCCTTGCTGCCACTGGGCTGCACTTTCTCCCATAGCTTCTCATAGGCTTTCTTTCTAGTGCCAAGCCTCAACTTCTTTACATGACCCCTTCATCTTGGTCTTCAACTTCTATCAAGGCTGCACCTTCACCAATGTCCTCTTCTGGCCTCTCACAATGACAAGCCTCATTTGCTCTCCAGGATCCCCTCATGCCTTCAAAACCAGCAACACTGGGAGACTCTCACAGTACAGTAAGAATCTTTAGCTACCAGCATGAGATACAACCTCAGTCAGTTCTAGAAGACAGCTTCTGTGTGCTGACCCTGAGGAAACACTTCCCAGGTTTTAAGAGAGAGTCTGGTTTGCTGGAAAAATAACTGATCACTTTGTCTGCAGTAAAGGTCTCCTCGTAGATAGAGTTCTCATCACCATCACCAGGAGTTCTCATCACCCCTGCCATTACCAGTGCCAATACCACTTGTCTTTCTCTCAGTTGGGTTGCAGGAAAAAAAAAATTGGTCACTTTAACTAAGTGGCTTTTTCACTCCAAGCTGCAACTTCCGCAACAGTAGGGGTATTCTAGGCCAGTGAGAAGAATCTCCTGTTGAAATATTCTGGCAGTTTTGCATTCTTTTTCACCACCACCATGGGGAAAACATACAACTCCTTCCATTGATCTCAAACACAATATCTTGAGTCTCACACACATACAATGCAGCTACCAGAAAACTCAGTTTGTGAACCAACATGCTACCACCAGTGGCAGGAGGGAGCTTTGGCTCCATGATCAGGAAAAGCAGTAACAACATTGCGTTTTCTCGCTTCCAGCTGAATTCTTTATCTCTAAGAGCCTCCATTCTGTGGCTCTCACATTGGAGTTTTTTCCTTATTTATTAATTAATTTCACAGCTTTTTTTCTTTATAGAGGCTTATTTACTTTCTCTCTCTCCTCTTCCTTCAGGAGTCTTCAATTAATAACTACGTCTCTATCCTCAAGTAGGTTCTCTTTACCAGACTCTGAGAGGCCTGGAGTTTCTTTCTTTTCTTCCTTGTCTCTACATTGAATTAGCTCATGTGGATGACCTGCCTTATGTTGATGAGCCATTTGTAGCTGTACAACTACTGTGGCAGCTCACGAAGGATGACATGGAGGGATTTTTCATACATGGAAACCCTGCCAGGTCTCAGCAGTGGGAACTACCATCCTGGCCAGTGCCATGCTCAATCAACAGTGGAACCTCAGTGTCTCAGCTCAGGTGTTTTTATTTTTTCTGAATTCCTCAGGTGTAGATCATAAGCAGTCAAACATCCCCCACAGAAACCCAACACCTGCAGATAATACAAAATGCCAGGGCCTATGCATCCCTTTTTCCAAGAGAGCACAAAAACAATTATTTTAAACACAACTAAAGATAAACTTCCATAACATTGGGCTAGAGAAATTTTAATGCTATCATCACACAGAACTGATATATTTGAGATGTTGAATAACATGGTATCTTCCTCTGATCAGTGAACAATATATAAATAACCAAACCATCACACATACCTCATAACATGTACAGTTATCTATCAATAAAATGATAAAGATGGTGAAAGTAAAAAATTCAATTTCATAATTTTCATATATATTATTTCTGAAATTTGAAAATGAACTGCTCAGTTCTTTTAACAATCATAGTGTAAACTGCAATGCTCTTTGTATTTGTTTGTAGATTTATTGCTCTAATTCAATAGTAGATACTTTTCTACATCTTTTCACTACTTAAAATGATATAAAGAGCAAAAAATAATGATGATAAAGATATTTGCAGCCTTTTTGCCTTGTTGTTATAGACAATAGATAATTGCATTGATTTGATATTGGATCTCTGTCATATCAATGTTTATATTAGCTTTTTACCAAGCAAAGTGTATATGTTGACTTCTTTTTTTAAAAATTGAACCAGGCTGTTTTGGATAAATTCAGTTTCCTGGACATTTTTCAAGATTTAATATTGAATGGAAGACCGAGAATGACTACACAACAAGAGGGCCCCAGTGGGAACATAGGATCTCCCTGGTAAAGGAGAAATAGAACAGATGGTGCAGATGGGCTGGAGGAGGATGGAAATGGGAAGAGAAGGAGTAAGGTGTGGAGGGAGGGATGGAGGGAGAGACTGTATAGAGAAATGATTGGAAGTGGAGGACATTTAGGGGGGAATTGGGAGATCTACTGCAGTGGAAACTCATTGGAATCAATGAAGAAGACTCTAACAAGAGTCTAGCAATAGAAGACAGGGAACCTGAACAGGCCATCTCCTGTAATAAGGCAAACCTTCCAGTGGTGGGACTGGGACACCATCCTAACCACAAGTCTTTGACCTATAATCTATTTGTTCTACAGGATCTGTTGGGACAATGGACAGGCAGAACCCCATGCCAAAGGAGGTAACCCAGACCTGATACTCCAGGGCAGGCCAGGAAGTAGAGCCTGAATATCCAGGGGATGATTTCTGATGATATACTGTTCTGCTCATAGATCTATGCCTAGTGCCTAGATTTCTTCATCAGAGAGACTTCCTCCTGGAGTTCATGGGAATAGATGCGAGGGTCAAAGTGTAGCGCTTAGGAAACCCATGGAAGAGGTGGAGGAGGGATTGGGGGACCAGCAGGGTCTAAGACACCAGGAGAACAAGTCTCATAGAGTCAACTAACCAGCACTCTTAGGGGCTCATAGAGCCTGAAGCAGCAGACATAGCACCTTCAGGGTCCACCAATTATGTCTTGAGGTTGTTTGGCTTAGTATCTTGCAGAACTCATATAGACTAGAGTGGGAGTGTCTCTGAACCTTTTGCCTGCCTTTGGGATACTTCTCCTCCTGCTGGGTTGCCTAGTTCACCCTTGAGGTAGGGATTAGTGCCTAGCACTGTTCTGTCTTGTGCCCTGTTTGAGCAGTAACCCAGGGAGGACTGCTGGGGAGAGGTGAGGGTGGGAGTGGGAGTATGGAGTGAAGTAGATCTGGGGAAGAAAGGATATGGGGGGACCTGGGAGGAGTGGAGGGAAGGGAGGAGGAGTATTTGGGTTTATTATATGAGAGAAGAAAAATAAATAAGAAAATTTTTAAAAATTGACCATTGAAAAAATTATTCTAGAGAGAGAAAGAAACTTAAGGTTATCATGAGTGATGTATAGCTCCATAGGTGAGAGAAAGATATATATATATATATATATATATATATATATATATATATATATATATATATATTACGTCAGAGGGTTAAAGGGATGAAATGTAGGAAAACAAAAGTGAAATTTTAACTTTAAAATTTTTATAACATTCCCAAATTTAAAGTCTAAATTAAAATGGAAATATGTAAGCTCATACAGTAAATTTGTGAATGATTCTGTAGAGATAACGTAAAATGTGAACTGCATATATTTCCCATAATATTTTAAAAGGAATTTTCATGAAATTTGAAAGTGTATTTTACATTTTGTTTACGGCATTTTGGGCTAAACAGAAGTTAGTATTTAAGATGGTCACAGCTTTCTATTTTACTACAGAGTATGTAGTCATCCTCATTTTTATTTGGGAAATCTTATTCTCAGATCAGTTGTAAAGACTGGTGATCCACTTGGGGAGAGACTATGCAGAATGACTATGAAAGGGTAGTGCAAAAGTCCAACAACTGTCACAATGTGTTAGAATGCTTGTAACTCATATATGTAATAGTTATGTGGCATCAAAAACCCACTTAAGGGAATAAAAACAAGGAAAAATAAATCTCTTCTTGGGGATGATGCAGAAGGTATTAGTAAATGATAAGGGAAATTGTTTTTATTGCCTTGGCTAGTAAATGACAGTATTCAGAATGACTTTCATGGAAGATAACTTAAAGTATGAATGATTCAAGACAAATGGATAATTTTTAAAAATCCACTATGTATCTTTAAATTCTCTGAGTTTAAAATCAGTTGGATCTTTTATTCATGTGTTAGTGGAGGTGCTTTGAAAAATGTTAGTAAAGACATGTGAAGTTTTAGAACCATACCTGTATAAAATATCACTCATAATTAGCATTCTGTATGGACAGAATTGCTATAAGCTTTGTCCCATTCCTAAAACAATAGAAAAAAAAGCAGAGTACAGGTTATGAACAGATCTCTTTACCTTGACAAATAATGAGCAACAAGGGAATTTGGGGGTCTCAATACCCGTAAAATATGCATGATCATAATCTGACCATAGATTTCATTTTACATCCATGAGACTTGGAACAAGTGTACATTTTTAGGTGTTGGGTAGTTTCATATCTGTCTTCTCTGCCTGCATTCTGCCCTTTGCTTTGTCTTCTTTGAGCTTCCCATAGCCCAGAACACCAGCTCCTCATCTCTCTCAACTACAACTTGACCTTTCTTTAAAGTGAATTTTAGATAGCATCTCCTTTCCCTGAAAGAAAAAAAAAATCTCCTCTCTAAATAAAAAAACAAAACAAAACAGTACTTTGCTCCTATTTACATGAACTGGCCAGTAAAATTCAAGCATTTGCTAGATACACAAGATTTAATAAAGTGAATAAAAACACCATATCTTTATTTAAGGAAACTACATTCTAGTGGAAGAAATACACACAAAAGAGCTGTAGAAAAAGAAAATGGTGTGTACCATAATTAGATTCCATATAATATTTGCCAAATTTGGACCACTTTTCAGAGTGAAAGTGATAATTACTTATTATATATGGGCAGCAGACATTACTTGGAGCTCTTCCAAAAGCTTAACATATTATCTCCTTATGGATCTGTCTGTACTTGTTGAGTTTCATTCCAGATGGAGGTGTGATTAATCCAAGGGTGGGATTGGGACAGTGGTCAGGGAAGCATATGGTGTTTGCTACTTTCTATTTTAGTTCCCATACTCAAGCTTGGTGGCCTTCCAGTCTTACTAAGCATTTCAACCACAGTGCTCTCAGCATGGCTCCTCACAGATGGTCCATTCATACATGCTAGATGAATGCATTGCTTTCCATCATGTAGAAATGTTCCTTCTGCTGGTTAGCAATGTCTGGCCATCATTCTCCAGTATAATCTGACAGTTCATGCATTTTTATCGTTTTAAATTTTTTTAAATTTCTAAATCAAAATTGATCATCATGTTATTATTGGATTCCTCAGTCCTGTAAAATTTACTTGCTACCAATTAACTAAATATGGAAGAGACAGAGGTGAGATAGAATAAGATGTCAATAGGTGGAGAGGGAACCGTTAAAGGAGGAGCTGACCAGATAAACTAAAACTAGGAAAACCATGGTAAAGCAACTCTACTATTCTAGAGCCCTAGAAAATGCTTAGAAGCCTTCTCAAAATACATTATTGGTTCTTGCGTGGGAGGGTGAGTGACTGTATGTTCTGTCCCAGTGTGAGGGACCCTAGACTCTGTGACAAAGTGGAAGAGGGTCTTCCACAGCCAGCACAGCCATGACCATCACGGAGAACTGCAAAGGATAATATTGGTAGACAAAGACACAAGACTCTGGGTTTACTTCAAGACTGAACAATTTTTATTTTATTTTTCCCATTGTTGCTTACATATTGTTTAGCTAGTTACTAGAGATTAGCATGGTAAGCAGAGATTGATCAAACTCTCTTCAGTTCTTTCTTCCCTGCCCTTTCTTCCCTGCCCTTTCTTCCCTGCCTTATTTTGTCCTGGAGGACATTCCACCGAAGCCTTGTGTCATGGCTGCAGTTATGTTGCCACATCTTGGTCAGGATTTGTGCTTGAGAGAGGAACTGCAGATCACCTAGACCCCAACATGAATCTGGTCCCCCCATTCACTCCCTATCTTTTCTCTGAGTGTGAAATAGGCCTTCTCTGTGTAGAATAAGGCTTCCTCTGGGTTCCACAGATGTCCTTGATAGAGGGTGCTAACAAAGAGCCCAGTGCTAGAGAGGCCACTCAGCCAGATGAAATGTATGCCTCATAGTGAACAAATCCTGCCAATAACTGCTGCACATTCATTAGCTTCTTTTGACCAATTAGTAAAAGCATGATCCTTTGCAAATTAGTTTTATAATGACTTTAGTTTGAATTCTGAACATCAAGTGCCTTGAGTCTTAGGGTATCCTATAGCTCTTTAATAATGCAGAAGATTTTAGCTTAGGTTTGGAGCATCTTGACCTTGACCCTATACATCAGCCGTAAGAAAATACGTTTGTGTCAGTCAAGGGAGAGCAGAAGCATATGGAACTTGTTACACACTAAATAGCCAAATCTACAAGTCACACTCATGGAAGGAACACAATCAGAGAGTTAAGCAGCACCTGCCAATAAGCTAACCACTACTTCTCTCTAACAGAGGGCATGTGTGTAGTTCCTAGGGTCCGGGGTAAGGTAAGGGTGCCTGGCTCAGATAGACTGAGTTCTACACTTTATTATGTTGATGAACTTGGGGAAGAAACTGGACCTCATGGTGTCAGCTTTCTCATTTGTGAAATTTCAATATTGTTGGTGCTTAGTTCTTTACATATGGAGACTTTATAAACATTAAAAGTTAGACTAAGAATGTAACGCTCCCAGCATGAAGAAAATAATTCATGAAGTGCTTCTGTGAAAATGAGCATTGTTCCCATTAGGGCTGCTAGATGTCCTTAAGACATGTCTTAGCATAAAAAGGGACAAATCAAAGTGAGAAGCATATGACCTAGGAATGTATTAATTAGACCAATTTACCTGTCAAGTCTCTGCACTTATTCGCATCTTTTACTTAGTCTTAAGAAAGTGAAATGCTATTATTCTTTGTACTTTTTCTATTGTAAGAAAAAATTATATTGGGCCTTGCGGTGAAAAGGACTATTACAGAATACCAAGTGAGGAAAATAGCACTAAATGATACTACCATGAAAAACAACAGTTTCTGAGTTGAACAAGATAAAAGTGTCTTTTTTAAATGCATGCTTTTACTTCTAGAATTCTCTCTCTTTTGGAAGTTACAAATCGTTTAAGTAGTGACTTTAGTAGACGTCCTGTTTTGTTATTGTTGTTTGTTTAATTTTTAATCTTAACTTAGTTTAGAAAAGAAAAGAGATATAGCAAAATTTAAATTAATTAATGTTTTCAAATTGCTCATACTGTAAAGATATGCATGCAAAGACTTACTTCTGGAGATCTAGAAATAAATATTCTTTATTGTGAAGATTGAAGATACTTATTTCAGCAAATCCACAGAGTGGAAGCAAGGGAGTTAGAGTTCAAGTATTACCCAACTGATGTTATTTACATTGTGGATGTTGGGGCCACTACTGCTTTGGCCCCTCCAGATTAATCCTGTTAGAGGAAAATCTCATTGCAGTACAAGCATGTGAAAACCCAGAGGTCTGTTTGAAGGCAGTTGATGGTTCTGCTACTGCAACTATGTCATTACTAACAACAGCAGCAATAAAGGAAAAGATTCTCTCTTAGAGTTTGTGGTAATTGGGTTGGAGCTGCATCTAGTTGCACAATTAAAAAAAAAACTCAACAGTAAAAAGAACAGTAAAAAGCAATAGAGAAATAGCAAGGGCTGGAAACTACCATTTCCTTGGCACTGAGAGAAGTGATAGCCTTTATATATGAGTTTCTGGGCCCAATGGCTTAATCAGTACAATTCAGGTACACACTCTGCAAGTACCAGTACAAAGTTTTGATGATAGGATGTTGTAAGTCACTAAAATCCCAATGGCATCAGAAGGGTGTGCAGCTGGCTGTAGCCAAGCATTACAGCAATCAGTGATCTTGAGCAAGCATTTTTCAAAACATGTGTAGCACCGCTCTAGTCCAACACACTCCTAAAACTAAGTGTTTTCATCAAGAGAACAAAGAATAGATTCAAAGAGGAGACAAGGGAGCAAGTTAGCCGTATGAAAACATTATGCAATCTATGTGAAAAATTGCTCTAGTCAACCTCTACTGGTAGTAATTTAGAAAAGGCAGAGGAAAAGACAGTCCAAGTGAGAGGGTAGAATTGAATATATTTGCTATGGTAAGAGAAAATCCCTTTTGATAGCCCACAGGAAGTCTATTTGAAGCATCAAACCTGGCACCACCTGAAGTCATTTCTCACTGCTTGGCATCTGTCCTATAAGTTTCTAGTTCGTGGCTGGTGGTGTAAACAGGTTTGGCTAAGAGTGAATAGGGACCTCTCTCAGCAATTCCCAGTTCTTAATTAACAGAGGTATTCTGAGGATGGGTGGTCTGTTTTTGTCACGTCGATTAAATCCATCAAAACGAGCTCAGTATATAAAGCACAGCAGCTGTTTTATTGGCTTCAGCTATTTTGCTAAAAAGCCAGGTGGAGATTTTTGGCGAAAGAATCCTGCTATGCATTTTATTTGTTTAGTACAACCTATGCATAATTAATAGACTGTGTATCCATATCAATGCATGTTCATGGAAAAAAAAAACAACAACACTTCCAGCTCCAGTCAGCATTAATCATGTGTCATTAATCAGGTTAGCATCACCTGGCAGTATGTAAGAACTGCAGACTCTCAAGGCCAACCCCAGAATAACTGAATTAGCATTTTGCAAGATTCTCCTAATACTTTGTTGTTGATTTTTTTCCCTTTAAAAATACATTTATGGGCTGAAGAGATGGCTCAGCAGATGGGTCAACAGTTCACTGCTGTTCTTCCCTGGGACCCAGGTTTGACACCCACATATGCATGTGGTGCACATACATACATACATACATACATACATGCAGGCAAAACACTCATACACAGAAAAATAAAAATAGAGGAAACTGTTTTAGAATTACATTTATATTTTAACTAATACATAAACAGAAGACCTCAAATGATAACAGCAATGTTTATTTCAATACATGTATATGGTGTGTAATTTTTAAATCAACTTAACATATCTGTCATTTTTTAATATTTATAGATTCTTTATGGTAAAAACCCCATAAGCATGTTGCAAAGACTAGTAATTCCAGGTAACTGGGGAAAGAGGAAAGAGAATCACAAGTTCAAGGCTAGCCTGGCCAAATTGATGAAAGTCTTAAAAAAAAAAAAAGCAATGTAGCAGCATTAATTAATATTTTCATTATTAGTTAAAGCAGTAAACACCATTCAAGTTCAACTTCTCAGACCAACTGTTTTTAGACTGCACAAGGTGAGTAAAATCCTTATCGTCCTTATTTTCTGGTTTATTTAACCAGAGTGACTTCTACTTCCATCTATGCTGTTGTCACAAATGACAGGATTTTGTTCCTTTTATAGTTGAATACTAATCTAACATGCATGAGTGGGCCATGTTCTCCACTTTTTCATCATTTGGTACACACTTAGGTGGTTCATAATTCTTGGTTATTATAAGTAATGAGGCCATGAACCTGGAAGTGCAGAAATCTCTTGAACATATTGATCTCATTTCTTCATGGAATAGGAATGTTGCATCATATTATATCTTTAAGCCTTTGAGAAATGTCTCCAAAGATGTTCCATATTAGCTGTACTGATTTAAGCAACAACTGGGCAAGGCTTCCTTCACTACATTCTTGCCAGACTTTTTTTTTTTTTTAGCCATTTTAATCATAGCCATTTTTGCTAGGGTGAGGTAAAGAGGCTATCTCATGATTGCTTTGGTTAGCACATTCCTACTGTTGCAGGATGATGGAGAATCCCTGCTCAAACACTCGTACTTAGAGTACAACTTTGTCTTATAGAAGTATTTTCTTTTCATGCCTTCACTTTCATGTTTGCATGTCTTTCCTGGTGAAATGAGTTTCCTGTAGATGACATACCACTGGATCTAGATTTTTTTTAAAAATCCATTCAGCTAAACTATTTATATATTTAGATGGTTCATTTAGTCAACTGGCATTAAAGTTTATTTTTGGTGAATAAAGATATATTCCTGTCATTCTGTCAAATGTTTTGGCTGTTTTACATATTCATTGCTCCTTTCTGCAACTCTCAGTCATCTGTGTGACTGGATGGTTTCCTGAATTGGTAGGGCTTGAGCTGAGTATCATATTTTGTCTATTCTATCTATGTTTTGTCTGTTCTATGGCTATGTTTTCCACTTCCATATATTTTCCTTATAATGGCTACCAAACTTTGTCTTCAGAAGTTCCTTAAGTGTTTTCTGGAGTGACAACCTGTGGTTATGATGCACTTAGCTTTGCTTGTGTTGCTTTTCCCTTCTGAAGGATGGTTTTGGTAGGTTTAATATTCTTGGTTGGCAGTTTTTGGTTTTGTTTTTCAGAATGTTAAATGTATCCTATTACTGTCTATTGGCCTGCAGGGTTGATGTTAAGAAATCTACTGTTGGTCTAGTACAGATTTCTTTATATTTAACTTGATAATCTCTCATATTTTTTGATGTTTTATTTGTTTATTTGTTTTTTAATTTTCTTTTTCATATTAAGTTGGCAGTTTTAATATATACCTCACAGTAAATTTTGGGGGACCACAATGCTCAGCTACTTATTGAGTTTGTTTTACTCTAGATTTGTGATTATTTTATGATCTCTGTAAAATTTGTCATTTATACTGTGAATTATCTTATTATTATCTAGAATTATCAATACCATCATATCACACTGAATTATTTTTAATTGTTATTTTGAGAACTTTAAAAAGAAATTCATCCATTTCCTTTTCTTTGGTGTCTTTTGTAAAGAACTGTGATGTTCTTTTGAAGATTATTGTTACCTTGCTCATTCCTGATGTCTATGTTCTTACGTGGATATTCATGCATTTGTGGGTCAGATATCTCTTCCAATCTCATCAAGCAGATTTTCATATATTTTCTGTGGGCAATGTGTCCTGGAGTCTTAGCAAGATATATTGCATTTGGGTTAGGGTCCCTTTTGTAGTGCCTGCGTGGCCTTATTTAGCTTCCATCAATGTTGGCGATGTTTGTTTATCTCAATATCCTTGACTGCAGTGATTATGATATACTATTGTCTGCTAGGAGGAAATTTTCGAAGGCTGGACAGATTTTTCACAAACTTTAAGAGCAACAGACTCAACAGACATGCATTTTTTTCAGCTTCTATGGTCTCTGTGGGGCACAGGCAAACTGGTCAATCAATCCAGGTGTGTAAGGTACAGTGTGCCTGGTCACTAAGTGGGCAGCATGCCCGGGCTTTGGACTACACAGGGACTGAAATGCACAAGTAGATGGATATTTGACTTCTTGGGGCTGAGCATGGGTGGAAGAGCTGACTGTTTCAGAGTCTTTATGTCTGAGAACAAGCTGATCATTTGTTTCTTTGGAAACAGGAAGGTGAGTGGAACCATTACTTTGTTTTCTGGAGGTTGAAGTAGGCTAAGTCATTCAGGAAAGCACTGATGGAGCATAAGGAAGTCCCATAACTGCGTCAGGGGCACTGTGCAGGGTTCACAAGTATATCTCACTACTTCATGACGTAAAGAGTAGGTGACAAGGTTACCTTTGAAGACTTCATGGCTCACCAGAGAAAAACACTGTATTTGTTTATTGTGTAAGTAGGGACTCCCAGAAGTTTCACATTTATCCTGGATCCACCAAATGAAGTCCTTCTTGGTTTTTTATTCTTTTATTGAAAAAGTTTTTTTTTTCACAAAATATAATCTGATTACTGTTTCCCCTCCCTCTACTTCCCACTTCTCCCAGGTCTACCCCATCTCCTCTCCCATCTGTATCCAGTCCCCTTTTGTCTCTCATTAGAAAACATTTTTAAAAAATGAAAAAAAGAAAAAAGAAAACAAAGAGGCTTATAAGAGAAAATGAAATGCAATATATATACATACAAAAATATACAAAAACATACAAAGAAACAGAAGAACCACACCAGAATAAGACAAAACAAACAAACAGAAGGAAAAGAACCCAAGGTACAAGAACAGGTATAGACGCAGAGACCACTCACTTGCACACTCAGGAACATCATACAAACACAAAGCCAGAAGCCATAATATAGACACAAAGGACATGTAGGGTGACAGTGAGGGGGAAGGGGGGGAGACACGGACAGACAGAGACAGAGAGACAGAGACAGAGAAATAAAAATAAATGATAAAGTAAAATAAAAAATGAAAGGAAAAGAAAGCCTTGACATGGTATTATGAGACCAGGAACCTCCAAAGGTGCCATATTGTTCTCTGTTGCTATCTACTGCTAGGCATGCAGCCTAGTGCTAAACGAGAAAGCTAAATGTTCATTTGCAAGTGATTATCAATTGTAGATAGCTACTAGATTAGGGATTGGGGCTTGTGCCCAATGCTCCCTTCAGCTCTAGGAGCCCATCTTGTGAAGACTCATACAGGCCCTGTGTATGCTACCAGTCTCTGTGAGTTCATATGTGTATGGGTCCTGCTGTGTTTAGAAGGAGTGTGTGGTGTTTTGGATGAAAATAGCCCCCATAGGGAGTGGCACTATTAGGAGGTGTGGCCTTGTTGGAGTAGGTGTGGCCTCGCTGGAAGAAGTGTCACGAGGGAGTGGGTTTTGAGATTTTAGAAATTCATGCCAGTCCCAGTGGCTCAAACTTTTTTTCCTACTGGCTGCAGTTCCAGATGTTTTTGTTTCTTCTTTGGTTGAATGTAGAGCATCTTCTGATACCAAGAACTTTAGACCATAGAAGGCTCTGTGAAGGTACCTGATTGACTTCTTCATATTTAATGAGTTGTGTAGATATTGGGACCTTGTTGTCTGTTTGTAGAGAGCAACCTTCAGCTTTGACAGCAGCCTATGTTGTTTGGGGGTTCATTTGTGTCCCTTTTGACCAACAACTCAATTAGACGTAACCCAATTCTAGAACTAAAATTCTCTTTCATGACAAGGGTTGTCCAGTGGAACTGTTTCCCCTGTTATTTGGTGATTGCATTTAGATCACCGTCATATATGTATATATTTTAGGAAGCTTCTACTTTATTAGATTTCCATACTACCCCTCAAATGGCCCTTAATGTACTCCCTCCCTGGTCCCCCTCTCATCTCCCCATCCCTGCTTGATCCTCCTATTGTCTCCAAATCTCCATCCATAACTCCTTCATTTTCAAAGATTGATCCCAAGAGACAGGATAGTAGGCTGTGGGTGTTTACCCTTCTCCTTTATGAGGTTTTCATGTATCTTCATGATTCACAAATATTCAACCATATCACTAGTACACTCTAAAACTGTCTAAAGCATGTCAGGAATACGCCTATTAATTTTTCTTGTTTGGGTCCTTCTTATTCCAAAAGGGATTATTTCACATTACTATCATTCTACATCCTTGTACACACTAACACACTCCACTTGTATTGCTTATTCCTGGTATGGGAATCTCAAATTTCTCATTTGTCTTAAAATATCTGTGTGTAAAATATACACTTGAGAGCAATAGAACAGGGAAATAATTCCCAAATATCTTCTGAGTTCAGACAGTGTGGTGTTAGCACTAGTCTTTGAAGAGCAAGAATTTAAATAAGTTCATTAAAAATAATTTTCAAATTGGCTATCTTTTGAAAGGTTATCACTATGAGTACAAAGTATAGTAAATCTAAAAATTACTTCTCACATATTCCTTTTACACACACATTAGCAACTTAAAGACCCCAAGGTAACCTGAAATAAGAAGCATTATAGTTTATTTATTGCTAAATAAATCAATAAATCAGACTACCTATTGTTTATATTTATATGTATAAATATATATAAATATATATATATATATGTTAAGATTTGTGTATCATTTCTATGTCTGTTTGTTACTGTCCTTTTTTTGGAGATCAATCTGTTCTCTCAGTATTATATGAGATTACTTTTTAAAAAATCTTAAATTTTTCATAATACAGATTCATCCTTTTGGCTTAATTCACCTTTCTCTTATTGTTAGCAAAATTTAGTATCTTTTAAAATATTTAACACATGCATATAATATATATTATATATAATATTAATAAAATTATTATATATATATATATTCATATAGTAAATAAATATTTTGCACTTTGACTTCCCAATGCCTTTCTTCTATAATTGTGCAAAACACACACACACACACACACACACACACACACACACACACAAGTGTGTAAGTGTGAACTATGCATAACCAAATATTAGAGGACTCTGATTCTCTCCTTCCATTATGTGTGTTCCAGAAATAAATTCAGGTCTTTGATTTTTAGCTCCTGTCCCAGCTTTACTTTATGATCATAAATAGCTTTATTCATTTATCACTAAATCTGAGTTTTGTAACATACTTAAGAATGTTATATTCCTCTATAATTTCTTATATAGTGTTTTATGGAATGTTTTCAAATGTAAGTGGTCTTTCACTTTACTTTTCCAAATGTTATCCAGTTTTATTAACTGAGGATTTTGAATGAATGCATCTTTCCCACTGATACAAATGCAATTGCACTGAGAACCAGGAAAGGTGTAGGTACTCAAGTGGAAATCACTCTAAGTATGATAACAACTGAACTTTACCTGGATAATAGTTATATCTTATTGTAAACAGACAGGGAGCCCCATCATTAGCAATATTAAGAAGCACCTACAATTTCCATTGAAATAATGATCACATGAGAAGTATTGATTAGAGAATTTAGGGCTTACATTGAGAGAAGGCTATGTGAAGGAACACTTAGTCCCAGCTGAGAAATAGATCTGAGGCTCCCCTAAAGGCTTAGGAGTCATTGGAAGACATACATTTATGAAGCAGAATTGGCATAATAAATAATTAATTTAATATGGAAATTAAATGAAGAAAATTTGGCTCATGTCCTCAACAGACAATGGTATTACTTACCAAGATGGAGAGACACAGGGATATAGGAAGGACAAAAATGGCAAATATAACTTTGAATGTGATTAATTTGAATTGTCTGTGAGAAAATTGCACAAAGCCATTCATTTTACAGTCAGTTGGATCTTCCCATACATCTTATATCCAGGAAAGAATAAAATAAACTATATTACATATTATTACATGCACATACATATTCTATGAAAACAGACATGATCTCACAGTATGAATGTCAAATCAAGAGACATAAAAATCCTATGATATAACAAATAAGAGATTAAAGAGCACACAGTCTTCAGACAGTAAGTGGTCATTTTTGAAGGAAACTCCTATTGATTAGATGGATAAGAATCCAGATTGTATAGGCCTGAAAGAGCAAGGAATGTTAAAAATTGAGATAGTAGATGTAAACAAGTGTGTAAAAAACTGTCTCTAAGAAGCCCACATAATGTAGCATTAAATGAAGTTGATGTTTCTCCAAATATTCCTGACATCATTATATCATTATTTATAATGAACTTTTAATACTTCCTCTTTCTGGACTCTTTAGAGGATTATGAGAGATCTGGTCTACCATGATTTGAGAGTGGGAAAGGGTCATATTACTATCATAGAAGTGCCATCCATTCAATAAATATTATAAAGCTTTCTTTAAAATACACAGCATAAACCCTATTACACTGTGATGCATCCCTCATTTAGAGTATATCCTTTTCTTTAATTTGCAAAATAAATTTATGTATAGATTATCTCTCAGCTAATTTATTTCATCTCATTGAAGCAAAATCTTCACATAGTAGCAAATCTAGATTCAGTGTGATTAGTTATACATTGAAAGGTAGGTAAACATTTCCTTGATATATTTATTCACATTCAGGTCTATATTTCTTACATAAGGCTTTCCAATTCCTTTCTGATATAGCAAAGACATTCACAGTGATCCTCTGATGCTACAAAAAGGGCAGAGAAGGAGGCAAGGCCAGTAATTAGACCTGAAGTCAACATATCCTCCCTAACATAGTGATTATCTTTCACTATACCAAGTCATACACCAGAGAACTGTCTTAATATTCTATTGCCCAAATGTGTCATTCTAATAAAGAATATGAAGATTGCTGTAAATTAATAAATCTAAAACTTGAGATATAACCAGATGAATGATACTGTTCAGAGAATCCAAAGGGCAAGGTAGCCTCACATGTAGACTAGAAATAAAACCTTTTTTTTTTTTTGCATGCCTGTGGGCCTGTATTTTAAATGTGAAAATATTCACAAAAATTTGGGAAAGAATGTATCAGGAATTTGTGTTGTAATTTACTTCTTTTATTTTTTTTATGAAACATACACATTATTATCAACTACCTAAAATTTAAGAACCTAATTTTAATACTATATGGGAATAATACCATACAGGAAAGATACAGGAAAGAAAACTAAACTGTTCATATCACATTAAATGAACACAGAATGACGTCCCACTCCCATGAAAAGAGAAATTCCAGGGGTGTACTCTGCATAAATCCTCATCTCAGCCCGTGAGTCTCCTAGGCTCACCCAACTTTTCTAACTCCACTACAGCATTGTTATCTACAAGTCCAGCCTTGAAAATTATGAAATCAAGTTACAAAAAATAATAAAATCGTAATTTAAAAATGAGTTTAAATTTTGTATTGGGCTGTATTCATGGGTAACCTTAGCCATATACAGCCTGATGGCCTCAGATTAAACATACCTGAGGCTTTACAGACAATACAACAATTGCAGAAATCTTATTTGGATCCAAGAATTATACATTCTTCTCATATTTTGTAGTTCAAGACATTATTAGTAGAAGTCAGATTTTTTATTTATTTTTTGTTGCTGCTATTTCTTTGGCTGATTGTCTTTTGGTGAGATATGCTAAAGTGTAAAAAAGCAATATTATAAAGCTAACATGCTGTAAAAACAGACTCCGAACTTCAGTTTTATGTATCTGCATTTATTAAACTACTTTTTAATTCTGCATTTGTGACAGTAAGAGATTTTTATGTTCTGACACAAGAAATATTTTTACTTTTGAAAACATATTCAGAGCAATGTTGAAATATTTATTTTGAAAGACAAGTATGTCCATACTGTGAGGTGATTTCTTTGGGGCAGTGTATTCATTTGTTAAGAAAGCATACATAATTATTACTCTTGGAGAGAGAAACATGGTGGTCCTAAAATGTATATCTTACTTTCTATAAAGAAGATTACCTAGTGCTACTTTGTCTTCCTTTAAACAAAAATATCATCAAATCTGATATGCATCTCTGCTTTTACAGTCTGACATGGGTTCTAGTTAAGGTTGATGTTCAGTGAAGCTTCAGACAGAAATAAAAACTCTTGGACAAATGACACAATAAATATATCATGCAGGCTATATTAGAAGTAACTTCAAAAGGATGATTTTTGTTCTTTCAGGGGATCTTGATGTCAATATATCTTTGAAGCAAAAAGACATCTAAAATTCCAACAGTGAGTTCCCAGTGTAGTCAACTCTTGAACTCTGTAGAACTTTTCAATTTATTTGTGTAGAGGTCTTTTGCTGCAGTCCTGTGGCATATTATAAAAACAAACTAAAAAATAAAACATTTCAGTAATACTTCCTTCCTTAAGGCACAGACCTATTTGTTCAAGAATAGTATCTCAGAGAATTTAATAGTTTTATTAAAAGGTGTCACAAAACAATCTCAATCTTTAAAAAAAAAAAAGAGGTCTTACAAACCTCTTTTCCAGTTAAGTTTCAGACCATTCAGATAAGTCTCCCCAAAACAAGAAACCAAGGAATATATTTATATATTTATCTGTTAACTCATTCATCCATCTACCATCTATTTCTTAAAGATTAGCTAGGAGGGCCTGTCTTGCCTTCTTGGTCTGGCTCCCTGTTGTAGTTTTGAGGATCTTTAATTCACAGAACCTGTAGATGCTCCTATGTACTTCAGTCTCTATGAGTCTATAATTGGGGTCATATGTTTGTCTTAGAATTTGGCCTAAAGCAGGGAGAATAGTTATATGTGCTTTTTAAAATACAGCTCTGCTGGAGCCTATGGAGGACAGGGTGTAATGCCATTTTAGTAGCTTGTACTATGGAGTAAGAATAGTACTTAATAAATAATCAATATTTGCTTGACGGCTGCTGAGTTGAGTAAGGTTTTTTTTTTTCATATAACTAAACAAGTTATAAGTGAGGAAGGTGAGGAGTAAATTGCCATGATCAGGAAAAGCAAATCACATGCTCTACAAGCTCAGACCTGAGAGTTACTATTGATTATCATAAAACATCATTGACAAAGCAAATGACATTTCAGAAGGTTAACATTTTAGGGTACTCCAATGAATACCTGAGAATGTGTTTCTCAAATTTATTATGCCAAAGCAAACAGAACTTGATAATAGAACCAGACTCTGAGGAAGGAAATGATCTAGCTGATATGACACATTCATATGACATCATAGTAAGCAAAACCTAGGGGCAGGGAAAAAGAAGAGTTCTTACAATGCATATTTATCTGAACTTGTTATAACCTGAAGCTTTAATGAACTATATTTCTTTACTGTTTTCAACAGAATTCAGCATCAACCCCTTAGCAACAAAGTGAACCCTGAATCTGTCTTTCTGTGAAGTGCCATGGACATCCATTTGTCTGAACATCCAGCTCCTACAGAATGGGTTTGGTTGAACCATGTAGTCTCCAATAAGTGTTGGTAAGCAGCATGAAAACACCAGGCATGGTGGCTCATACTTCACTGATGAGGCAACATAACCTGATGTAAGTTTGAGGCCAGTCTGGGCTACACAGAACATATCAGGTATCCAGAGCTACATAATAAGACCCTGTAGAAACAAGGGTTAAAAAACAAACAAGAAGTTGGATGTCATTGCTCACACCTGTAATCTAAGCACTGGATGGCTGAGGCTGGAAAATTGCTGTGAATTGTAGCCAAAGATTCAGGAAAAAAGGCTATTTGTATT
The DNA here is from genome assembly GCA_026225945.1 of Cricetomys ansorgei. Classification (NCBI taxonomy): domain Eukaryota; kingdom Metazoa; phylum Chordata; class Mammalia; order Rodentia; family Nesomyidae; genus Cricetomys; species Cricetomys ansorgei. The sequence continues at coordinate 2,855,496 of JAMJFZ010001100.1, read as the reverse complement.
TTGTCTAAATCAATCCCTGGTCCATAGAGGGTTTCAGCCTTCATCCAATCTAATCTTCAAGATGCTTGCTCAGACCTGGAAGGCTTTAGCCTTCGTACAAGTACAATAACATTTCAACCTCCAACCTCCAGTAACCTCCAGTTACTACTGACTGAACCACTCTGACAGGTTCCTTCTGAACTCAGAGTTGTACTGAACTCAGCTGACTCTTCTGGTAGGCTGATTCAACTCATTCACTGTTCTGGCTCCAAGCTGTTGGTTCAGACTGACCTTAGCTGGCTGATTATTTCTTTTTCAACTCTTCTGACTCTGATTGACTCTTGCAACTTCTCTGAATAAACTGTTCTGCTCTGCTTCAAACTGACTCTCACTGTTAGCTGACTCCTTCTGCTGAACTGTCATTGTGTCTCTGTCTCAGACCACCTGCTCATTTGACTCTCTGAGCTAAAAGCCTGCTTTTATATTGTGAGAGTTAGGCATGTCCTCACTCTGACTGACTCTACTAACTCTTCTTCTGGTTCATCACTTTACTTGCTCTTCACATCTGATTCATCTAAGATGTCATTTCCTGTGTGACACTGACTCCTTTGAGCTCTGCTTGAGGTCTCTACTTCCTCCTCTGTGTATATTTGCTTCTATCTTGGAGATTAAAGGCCTATGCTTTCAGTGCCTTCTGAATACTAGGATTAAAGGTGTGTTTTAACATTCTTTATATCATAAAGCAGCCATGCTACTGGATTAAAAGATTAAATGTTCCTCTACAGTGAAATTAAGGTCATTTTGACCTCAAGAGTGAATTCTAGGATAGCGTGGCCTAGACTGTGAGACCCAGTCTCCAGTGAAATAATGGATGGATGAATGAATGAATGAATCAATTAATCAATGAAACTGCATGAGTGATGATAGGTTACCTGTCTTATTCTTGATAAATCTTTTCTCACGTAGCATTTACTACTTTTTAATGTCATGCCCTCACCAAAGGCATTATTGTTTCTGAATAAATGGTTACAATAGGCTGTAAAATATAAATTTTCCAATGCTTCAAGATATTGGAATAGCTAAGGATTTTTTTACAATAATATACTAGTATCACAGGACATAAACCAGAAATAGACTGATAGGGTTACATCTAAAAATTACAATATAAGAAGCTTTGGTATAACAAAGGAAGAGAGTAGAGAGACAATGTACAGAATGGGAGAAAATATTTGCAAAGTTCATGACTGACAAGGGGTTAATTTCTAAATATTTAAAAACTCAAAACCAAAAATAGAATGAACAACATCACAGATAAACTAATTTTAAAATGGGCAATAGAGCATAAATTGAAACAATTTTTTAAAAGACCAATAATTAAATAGTAAACAAAATAGTACACAGAAAAATGTATGAAGCCCTGAACACTGAGTAAGTGCCAATCAAAAAGATGAGATGTTACCTTTCCCCAGGAAGACCAACTATTGTAAAAAAGACAAGCTGTGGTGAGAATGTGGACAATGGGGCTGATGATGGAAATATAAATTTTAGAAAAACAGCGTGGAGATTACCGAATGATTTAAAAGCAGAATTGTCTCAGCTAGTGGTGAGATTTCATGTCTGTCTCCCTACTCTATGATGTGATTTTTTTCTGGCTTTGTCTTATGCATGTCACAAGCATTCTGTGTCAACTCCTGTGAGTTCATATGTACACCTGCACTTTGTGTCCATAAAACAACATTTACCTGTGGTTATCCACTGCTTCTGTGGTTGCTACTTCTCTCCACAGTAATTTCTGAGCCTTGATATGGAGATGCATGACATAGATGTGCAACTTAGGACTAAACACTCTATAGTCTCTTGTTCTTTGCATCTTGCCCATTTATGGGTCTTCGCGTGAATTATCATCTAATGCAAAAAGAAGCTTCTTTGACAAGGTTTGACAGATGCACTAATGCCTGGGTTTAGCAATAAATCATAGGAGTTACTTTAATACTACGTCTTCTAGCAGGATAGTAGTAGGAGGCTATCCCGTATGGCCTATGACCTGACCAGTCACAGGTTGTTGGGCCTGATAATGATCCTTGGATGAGTTTCATTTGTGGAATTGGCCTTATGTCCAATAGAAAACGGCGGGCTACTTTCATAACATTCATGATCTATTTCCAACTCTTGAGAACCCTCCACACTGATTTCTACAGTGGGTTCAGCAATTTGAATTCACACCAAATAATTGTTCTTCATTCCCAACACCTGTATCTGCCTTGCCCTATTTTTTTGTTATTTATTTATTTGTTTATTTGGGTTTATTTTGGTCTTTGCCATTCTACTGAGAAAAATTAAATGTCAAAGTAGTTTTAGATTGCATTCCTCTAATGTCTAAGTACGTTGATTATTAAAAAAAAAAGAAAGAAATTTCTCAGTCATTTGTCTCATATCTTTTGAGAACTCTTTGTTTAGTTTATTTTAGGGTATCAGGGCCTTGATTCATTTGGAGTTCAGTTTTGTGCAGGGTAAGAGATAAGATTCTAGTTTCATCCTTATACATGTAGCTATCCAGCTTGATCAGTACCACCTGATGAAGATGCTTTCTTTTTCCAATGAATACTTTTGGATTTTTGGTAAAATATTAGGTAGCTGTAGGAGTATGGGTTTACATGTAAGTTCTTATCTTAGGGTTTCTATTGCTGTAATGAAACTTTATGACCAAAAGTAACCTGAGGCGAAAAGGGTATATGTCAGTTTACAGTTGTCCATCATGGAGGGAAATCAAGGCAAGAATATGGAGTCAGGAACTGAAGCAGAAGTCATAGAGAAGTGCTATTTACTGGCTTTCTCCCTATGGTTTGCTCAGCCTGACTTCTTATACAACTCAGGACCAGTTGCCTAGGGATGACACCACCTATGATGGCCATTGGCCTTTCTTAGCAATCATATTTAAAAAAGTTGTCCCGCAGTCTTGCCTACAGGCTTGTGTCAAGTTAACAACAAACAAACTAAAACCTGTACAGCACTAAATTCAATTCCATTGATCAAGATGACCATTTTGATGCCAACACCATACTGTTTTATTACTGTATATCTGCAGTTTTTCTTGAAGTCTAGGCAGGCGATGCCTCCAGAAGTCCTTTTACAGTACAGCTATCCTGAGTCTCTTGTGCTTCCATGTGAAACTTAAGATTGTTTTTCAATTCTTAGTAGAATTGCATTGCAATTTTGACAAAACTTACTTTAGGTAGGATGTCTATTTTCACAGCATTAATACACTAACCCATGCATATTAGAGATATGTCCATCTTGTGATATCATCTTTAATTTTCTTCTTCAATATCTTTAAAACTTTTACTGTGCAAGTCTTTCATTTCTTTGGTTAGCTTTATTTCAAGAAAATTTTGAGGCTATTGTGAATAGGATTTTTTCATGACTTTTTTTGGTATATTTCTTTTGAATATCAAGGGATACTGAAATTTTGTGGGAATTTTGTATACTGCTACTTTTCTGAATATATTTATATTTTACAGGAGATTTCTAGTAGAATCTTTACTGTATTTCATGTACAGAATCATATCATCTATAAGTAAGAACAGACTATTTTGTTTCTTCTTGGTGTCCCTTTTATCATCGCTTCTTGTCTTACTGCTCTACCAAAGAGTTCAAGTACTATAATAAATGAGAGTGGAAAGAATGGAAATCCTTATCTTATTCCTGATTTTGGTGTAATGCTTCAAGTTTTTTTCTCCATTTAACATGGTACTGACTGTGGAGTTGCTGTATATTGCTTTATCATATTGATATGTGTTTCCCATGTCCCTTGATTCTCCAAGACTTTTGCCTTGAAGAATGTTACCTTTTGTCAAAGACCTTTTGTTTATATAATGAAATGATCATAAGATTTCTGTCCTTGAGTTTATTTATGTGATGGATTACATCTATTGACTTACAGATGTTGACCCATCATTCCATCACTGAAATGAAGCTGACTTGATCTTGGTGGATAATCCTTTGATTAAAGCTGGATACCAAAAACAGCAGAAACAACAGAAAGCTTACAAACTCCTAGAAGCTGAACAACACCCTACTGCATGAAAAGTGGATCAAGACAGAAATAGAAAGAAATTCAAAGAAAATGAATATACCACATACCCAAACTTATGGGACACAATGAAATCAGTGTTAAGGAGAAAATTCATGGCATAAAGTGCCTACGTAAAAAAATAAATTAGAGAGATCTCATACTAGCAACTTAACAGCACACCTGAATGCTCTAGAATAAAAAATAATAATAATCACATGCAAGAGGAGTAGATGACAATAGTAATCAAAATGAGGACGGAAATCTATGAAATAGAAACAAAGAGAATAATACAAAGAATCAACAGAACAAAGAATTGGTTCTTTGAGAAAAATCAACAATATAGACAAATCCTTATCCAAGCTAACTGAAAGATGGAGAGAGAATATCCAAATTAACAAAATAGGAAATGAAAAGGGGGACATAACAACAGATACCAAAGACATCAAAAGAATCATAAACGACACACTTTAAGAGCCTGTACTCCTCAAAATTGGAAATTCTAAAAGAAATGGATAATTTTCTTGATTGGTACCACTTCCCAAAGTTAAATCAAGATCAGAAAAGCAATTTAAATGTAACTAGAACCTCTAATGAAATAAAAACAATCATTAAAATTCTCCATCTCCCTCCCTCCAAAATATCCCCACAGGGACAGACAATTTTAGCACAGACTTCTACTGGGCTTTTAAGAAAGAGTTAATACCAATATTCCTTAAATTATTTAATAAAATAGAAACAAGCATAGATGCAAAAATACTCAATAAAATACTTGCAAACGAATCTAAGAACACATCAAAAAGATCATCCACCATGACCAAGTAGGCTTCATCCCAGAGATGCAGGGTTGGTTCAAGATTTGAAAATCAATAGATGTAACCACATGATCATCTCATTAAATGCTGAAAAATCCTTTGACAAAATCCAACACCTCTTCATGACAAAAGTCCTGGAGACATTAATGCTATAAGGGACATGACTAAACATAAAGACAATTTACAGAAAGGCTACAGCTAACATCTAACTAAATGGGGGGAAACTCAAAGCAATTCCACCAAAATCAGGAACAAGACAAGGTTGTTCACTTTCTGCATACCTATTCAATACAGTATTTGAAGTTCCATCTAGAGCAATAAGACAGAAGGAGATCAAGAGGATACAAATTGGAAAGGGCAAAGTCAAATTATCATTATTTGCAGATGATATGATACATAAGCAACCTAAAAATTCCACTAGGAAAAACCCACAATTGATGAACACTTTCAGCAAAGTGGCTGGATACATGCTTAACTCAAAAAAATCAGTAGACCCTCTATAAACATATGACAAAGAACTGAGAAAAAATCAGGAAAACAACACTCTTTCCAATAGCCTCATATATTATAAAATATCTTGGGATAATGTTAACTAAGCAAGAGGAAGATTTATATGAAAATCTTCAAGTCTTTGAAGAAAGAAATTGAAGAAGATATCAGAAGTTGGAAAGGTCTCCAATGATCATAGATCTGTAGGATTAACGTAGTAAAATTGGCCACTCTACCAAAATCAGTCTACAGATTCAATGCCATTAGAGGAAGCCCATGCATATCACTGCCTGGATGGCCTGGAACCAGAGAAGACTGAATAGCTTAGAGACATAAGATAGAACCAAGCTCAACTGTCATAGATCAATGCCATGTCCAGTGATCTACAGAGAGGCTTTCTCTGACAGCAGATGGGAGCAGGTGCGAAGACCCACAGCCAGACATTACACATCCACAGAGTTTAAATTGGAGGTCTCCATTTGGCCCCTCCTCTGAGAGCTTGGGGAACTCTGAGGAAGAGTGGGAGGAATGTCTGTAGGGCCAGAGGGGATGGAGGACACCAGGAGAACTAGGCCTACTGAATCAACTAAGCAGGGCTCAGATGTACTCACAGAGACTGAAATGGCAAGTGGGGAGCCTAATGGGTTTTCACCAGATCCTCCACATACATGCTATGGCTGTTATCTTGGTGTTTTTGTGGGACTCCTAACAGTGGAAATGAGTGTGTCTCTGAGACTTTTTCCTGCTCTTGGAATTCTTTTTCTCCTATTGGCTTGCTTTGTCCAGCCTCAATATGAGAGTTTGTGTGCTTTGTTGTGTTTGGTTGTTGTCTCTTGGAGGTCTGTTCTTTTTTAAAGGGAAATGGAGGGGGAGTGGTTCTGGGAAGATAGGAGGTTGACAGGAGCTAGGAGGAGTGGAAGGAAAGGAAACTGTGGTCTGGATATATTGTATGAGGAAAGAATCTATTTTCAACTTTTTAAAAAGGAAAGCCAATGTACTTGGCATTAAAAATTCAGTTTGCAAATATTTGAGAATTTCTTATTTATGTTTGTTAGAGATATTTGCTTATAATTTCCTTCCTTTCTTCCTTCCCTTCCTCCCTCCCTCCCTTCTTCCTTTCTTCCTTCCTTCCTTTCTTCCTTCCTTTCTTTCTTTCTTTCTTTCTTTTCTTTCTTTCTTTCTTTCTTTCTTTCTTTCTTTCTTTCTTTCTTTCTTTCTTTCTTTCTCTCTCTCTTTCTCTCTCTCTCTCTCCCTTCCTTCCTTCCTTCCTTCCTTCCTTCCTTCCTTCCTTCCTTCCTTCCTTTCTCTCTCTCTCTCTCTCTCTCTCTCTCTCTCTTTCTTTCTTTCTTTCTTTCTTTCTTTCTTTCTTTCTTTCTTTCTTTCTTTCTTTCTTTCTTTTCTTTCTTTCTTCTCATTGTTTGCTTGGTCTTTGCCTGATTTGAGGATCAGTGTAACTATAGCTTTAAAAATAGAATGTTGAAATATTCCTTCCTTTTCTATTTTATGTGATGCTTTGAGGAATATTGGTTTTAGTTCTTCTTTGAAGTGCTGTTAGAATTCTATGCTGGATCATCTGATCCTATGTTTTGTTGTTGTTTTTTAACTTGTTTGTTTAGAGATTTTTAATTCCTGCTTCTGTCTGATGTTTGAGTATACTTAAGTTATTTATTACATCCTGATTTCACTTTTATAAGATATATATATATATATATATATATATATATATATATATATATATATATATATATATATGGAGAAATTTATCCATTTCTTTTAGATTTTCCAATTTGATATGATATAGAATTTTAAAGTATGGCCTTAAGATACCCATATGTTACTGCATGTCTAGGATAGCTCCTGGAAAGGAGGGCTAGTGGGCAGGCTTCTTGGGTAGGTGGAAGATGCGGAGGTCTGGAATAACTCTCTGGATAGTCTTTTTTTTTTTTCCTTTCAGAAAATTGAACTCCAATCTTTGAGGTAAGACAGACTTTGGACATGTTAGATCCTTAGATTATTTAGGATACCTTACCCCCTCTCCTGTAAAATCATAATTTATGAGACTTGCAAATCCTAGAAGGAACAATACAAAAGTATCTAATATATGATAACAGGGGCCAGATTTCAAGTTCACTTTTAAATAGCCAGAGAAGCTGCATGTAAAAGAAGATAAGAACTAAGAATCAAATTGCATGAATCAAATGCTCTTTGATTGTCAAACTGCTGTGTCATTCAATTATGACTTTGTACTGAACATTACCTTGCTGCACTCCTTTCCCTTAAACTTGAAGGTTATAACATCATAACTCCAAGGATCTTCATAATTATTATATCAGAAAATTCATGCTACCTGCCTAAGATGTAGAAGTAGTCAGTAAATCTGTACCAACAATAATCATTATTAATATCTTTACCCATAGAGGATAATGTAAATTATCCTGATCATCTACAGCATGTGATAGGTTTTTAAGTGTCAGTAAAGTCATCTGATTGCAGAATAGATTGCTATTAAATAAGTAACCATTGCCAACTACACTTGATGGATATGAAGTGCTACTTTAAAATATTACATTTGATAATCTCATTTAGTTCAATCATATTACCAGTGGTTGCTGTTGATTTACTTGTGATTTTTGTAATTTGGTGTTTACCTGTAATTTGAGGGAAATTGAGACGGAATCCAAATTGAGACAGTAGTAGAAGCTATAATCCTTGATTTTGTAACCACTAAGGAAAACAAACTCAAAGAAAAATGACCCTGTAGGAGAGCATACCTTCTCACATCTTGGAGAACTTAAGGTAAACTCCTGCTTCTTTGAGCCAGGCAGAAAAATAGAAGCACATGTGAGGAAGCAGAGATATTACTACACATAAGAAGAATTTCCTTTCAACCCTTCTTACATAAGTTGACTGATTGCTTTTTTCCGACTCAAATTTGGGTGTCCTATATAGAACAGTTCTAGTCCAATATTTTTTTGCAAGGTACCTTTGGAGTAAAGCAATTTTTAAATATGTTACTAAGTAATTTTTTGGTTTGTTTAAAATGGTGTATATTTTGAAAATTCTAAAACTTGGGCTTATATTTCCTGACTCTGTATGTCTGATCCACATCAAGAAGAAGTGAGATTTGATTTCCTTTAGCCAACATGATAAGCCATTTATATATATATATATATATATATATATATATATATATATATATATATATATATATATATATATATTTGGCTGACTTCTGGAGAAGGAAGATATTACAGCCATAGCATAAAATTTCCTCATGCAAGTTTCATATCTAAATGTAAAATGGTAGGAATCAGCCTGCTTGCTCAAAGAAGGGAGACACTGCACTGCTCACTTCAAAGAACCAAACAAGTACTTTGTTTGTAATATGTTTGTATGTAATATGTTTGTCACATGCCCCAAGCTATCTCCCCAGTCTACTTCACTTGCTAAGTTCCTGCTGATATGAATGAGAATGCTCTTATTGCATCCATTATTGCCACAGATAACTCCCTTTAAGCAAGCATGCTGTCATCGCTTCCTACAGGGCACCTCCCCCCCATACACGGACACATCACCTGTCATTTCATCACATTTTCAATTACATGCAACTTGCCCTTTGAAGCCTTTCCTAATATTTTCACCAAGAATTCAGCCAAACCTTTTAAAGTGCCTCCTGGCTTTTCATCTGTGCTTTAACATGACATTTTATTCAATAAGTTGTGCATGTATGCTGTGCTGTGCAAGGAGCTGAGTGTGAAGGGTGCATGGCTGGGCAAGGCAATGAGAAGTCCTTGTAAGGTGATTAAACCTAAATTGGCATCTTAGATAGTAGAATTGAATGAGAAGGGGAAAGTAGAAGAGAAGGGGGGATATGAAATAGAAGAAAGTTGTATGTGGTTAAGAGATACTCAAGAACAAGGACCTGGATGTATTAAGAAAAGAAACACACAATCATCTTGAAAAATGTTCAGGCAAAAGAAAAATGAAAGCAAAGAGCTCAGGTAGGCATGTGCTTTTCGTGGAGTACAGATGGTTTAGGGTTGAGTAAGCCAGAAGGAAAGAAACACTGCATAGAATCACAGAGATGAAGCATCAGGAGGGAGACCAGAGTGTAGGGAAGGGCAGGTCAAGTGCATAGGCTTTTGTAATGGCTGACATATTCTCGGTGTTATTGAGCAAACTGTTAAAAGAGTCTTGATAATAACAAAGGCATGGTAGTTTAATAAGGACGATCCTTCACTAATGATAAGGTAAAGATTCTGGAAACATTTCAAAGGTAGAAGCTGTAAATATTATTAAAAGTTTAGACATCAGGTAGTAGAGAGAATGGGACATCTGTGACTCTAATGCCTGTGGCCTGAACAGTTAGAAGCAGCTGACATTGAGTGAAATAGAGAAATCTGTGAAGGAACAGGATGCCATTAAGGTTTAGATGTGAAGTATGAGATTGTTTCCCTATCTTGTAATCAGTTGAATATATAAGTTAGATGCTTCAGAGGGCAATTGGGCCAAGGATGAAAATTTGGAAATTATAAACACTTAAGTGAATAATAAAGCAACAAATGATGGAGCATGCATCTAAGGAATGAGTCCCAAAGGAGTGCATTCGGGAGAACTATAACATATAGAAATGGCTGCAGCTTAAGGGGGTGGGGGTCTAGGATGGAGAGCAGAGACACTTACAAAGGAGGAAGGAAGCAAGGGCTTCAGTACTGTGGGGCCAAGTAAGGATGATGCATATAAGGAAGGAGGGACCAGCTGTGTTCAATGCTACTGAATTAAATAAAAAAAAATCAACACTGAGCATCAACCACATGGTACAGGATAAAGGATGTAACTTTGCATTTATTTCACTGAAGTAGTGTGAACAAATGCTTGGTAAGAGGAGGTTCAAGAGGAAAGATGCTGCAGTCAATGAATATAGTCAGTTCTTCTGAGTAGTTTGGCTCTTTAAAAAATGGACAGAGAAAAAGAATAATAGCTTGTAGAGGGATAGACCAAATAGGTGTATACATAAACCATACAGAAATGCATGCACACACACATATGTGTATGTATGTATGCATATATATATATACACACATGTATATATACATGTATATGTATATATATTATATATGCAACATATACCTTTATTTTAAAAGAATGAAATAGCATTTTCATATGATTATGAGAAAAAGGAAATTGGTGGTACAACTAAGGAAAGAGAAAACCCCAGGAAAAATTTTTGTTCCCATGACAATGTTGACAATTGGTATCTTATCAAAGAAATGTATATACCAGGTTCTTTACTGGTGTAAATAAAAATATAATTTCTTTCCTGAAATACATAAAATAGATTTGTAAATAGAGAACTGCTTGGTACATTTAATTTGGCATTAATTTTCCTTGAAAAGAATAACTATACTATTTTTTAAAGAATATGTTAGTTAAAAATCAAGGTATACTTCCATTATGAAGATGGTGAGTCCATGACTTTGTAGCATCACCAGCATTAAAGACTATGTTTGAGAGTCAGATATGCTAGATATACACTCATAATTCCAGAACTGTGATGATGGAGGAAGGAGGATCAGGAGTTCAAGGCCACCCTTGACTGTGTATATATATATAAATTTAAAACCAGGATGGCTTATGTGTGGTATGATGTAGTCTTACAAAAAGAAAACAATAGCAACAAAAGCAAATCCAGGTTTGACTTATGTCATACATTCCTTTTATTGCATACTTCATTTCAAAATATATTGATATTATACCTGTAATATCTTACTTGTATACACTGATAAATAAAACGAACATTACGGATAATAAAGTCGGGAAAAAAAAACTTAAGAAAGAATTTGATGTGCTTTCTCTGTTATCAACAGTTTGAATGCCCCAGCCTAATTATGTCAAAAATGTTGCTAAAAGGCCAATTATTAGATTAAAAATAAAAATTTAAATTAGGTTTTCAATGTATGAATGTGTCAGATCTTGAAACTTTTCTTTATAGCTCTAAAAAGTTCATGGCACCAGCAATTCAATGAACAGTGAGGGTGAAGGGAGGTCATTAAATTTAGCTCAGTGTTATAAAGGTACATTATGCTACTTCTCTCTGTTTTATCATCTATAAGAGAAACAGTGATATTATGCTCCTAATTACTTACTTGCTTAATTATTTCAATGCCATTAACATCTTTCTAAGTCTTTTCATATTAACTTTAACATTGAAATCATGTCCTATTAACAGAATCAGATATATTAGACTACATACTAATTACATAACACAAAAAATTATTTCTTATATAATATAATATCATTTATAACATGCAAAAACTTTTCAGTATTTAGAATCATATCCCTCCTCCTCTTTGGTTTTAGTAAGAATATTTGCATCCAAGTTATTTTAGATTGAAATGTTATAAAAGTAAAAAAGCAAAACTAGTATTCTATGTAGTGTGGAAAGGATAAGTAAGAATAGGGATGAACATTTTCCTAGAACAAGCTTTCATACAGATTGCTCAAGATAAGGAGGATATCACTGAATGGTTAAAGCTGCCTTAAGTGGGGTATGGTGGTACACACCTTTAATGGCAGCACCATGGAGGCAGAGGCAGATGCTGAGTCTTGCATGGCTCCCAGGGACTAAGGCTGACCAAGGGTAATGAGGTAATGAAGAAAGTACAGCCAGCCAGCCAGACAGACAGACTGTGCATTCAAAGCCAGTCAGGGCTATATCATGAGATCTTGTCCTACAAAACAAAACTGAAAAATATTAGCATAAGGTGAAGAATCTTTTACTAATAATATTGGCTCTGTCATTTTAAGACACGTTGACTTAGAAATGGAGGCATTATTTGTGTTTAAATAAAAGCAGTTTTGTGAAAGTTTGAATTCCTAATGGAATCTACCATTTCTTAATGTTGGCACTGATTACAGTAATGAAGATGATTTATGTGATGATTTTAGTGAGTAAGAATATGTCTAGCTGCTCTGCAGATGGACTGCTTAGATGATGTTGGAATGTGAAAATAACAGAGATTAATTGGTAAGGATTTAGTAATAACATTGAATATTTCTTGATTTCCTTTCTACAGAAGCATGTTAAGTAGATGAAGTGTATCATGAAACCTCAAGTGGTAGGCATTATTGTTAGCCTCAACATGAAAATAGGAGAAGCCATGTCTTAGGGAGCGAAAGCAATCCTCTCCTTTGCTGTGTCTAGGCATTGGAGAAAGGTGTCACATCTGGAGTTTGTGTTCTGGCCAGGCACAGGGAGACAAAATGAGCTCATAAGTAAAAACATATTCAAATTTTCAAATCAGGCATGGCAACTGATATTGATAAGGAAAAACTGTCTGACATATGTAGTCTCTGGGCTTAATATGGAATTTAAGGAACTTTTCTTATTGAAACATAATATTTGTACATGTGTAGAGTAATTCAGCACACATGCATAATGAATACTAATCAAATCATAATTTTAAGCATTTCTATCTCTTTAAACCTTGTTTTAATTGGAGGTGATATTATACTCTGCAATTATTTTTAAATTCAATTATTTTAAATAACTTTTAAATTATTTTTAAAATACTAGATTGTATAAACCTGTAGGTACACTATTGTGTTTGGGGGTTTACTTATTGAGATTGAATTTTGGGTCTCTTGCATGTACAAGCTAGACAAGGACTGTATCACTGAGCTTCATCCCCAGCTCCACCCAGTGTTTTGGTGTCCCTTATTGAGTTTATTTCTCTGTCCTCTTTCTTCCTCTATATCTCAGTACCACATTGTTCAACTATGTTCTTCTCTAAGACTTAATTTCCACAAAGGATTAAGAACATATTTTGTTTCTTCTTGTATCTAGTGTATTTCACCTTAATATAACGATCTCCATTTCTATTAATTTTTCTAAAATTTACAGGATTTCATTCTTTTCATTAAAATTATATACACACATATAAAATCTGGTAAATATAATTACATGATCCTTATATATTAATCCACTGAAAGCATGTGAGTTGATTTCACAGTTTAGTGCACGTGAATAGTGTTTCAATAAACATGGAGTGCAGGCATACTTCTGGTATAACTATGTCATCTTCTTTGATTATATACCCAGTAGAGTCATTGTAGAATCTTATGGTAGTTCTGTTGATGAGTGTTTTGAAAGTTTTTTTTATTATTATTTTCTACTTTGGGTATATAGTTTACATCTCCACTGATAGTACATAACAATTTTCCTTTTCATAACCTAGCTATTGATTTTTAATATTGCTTGACAATTGACAGGCTCTGGAATCACCTGGAGACAAGCACCCAGTCACACCTATGTGGGATTTTCTAATGACGCTGCCTTCTGAAAGGAAAGAAATAGAAAGTTATGATCATGTTAGAGTGTGGGTATTGATCACAAGCGTTAGTTATGTCACAAGGTTTGGTGAGTATAATTTACTTTAGGGATCGAGAGCAAATCTGAGAATATAGGTAATTGGTTTAGTGTGTGATTAGCATAGTTGACTACATGCTTAAAATCTATAATGCTCTGGGCTGGATATGCAGTACCACAAAAGAAATTAATAAATAAGAGTATAAAGACATCACATGACCTTGTAGGTTTAGTGTGGTTGATTTCAACATCTTCTTTTGTATAACCTCCTCTGTAGTGAATCCTATGTTGCTCTCAGTAACAAATCCTCAAATGTCTGCCAAGCACTCTTCTCTAGAAAATGAAAGTTCAAATTCAACTGCAGCAATATCAAACTAAACATGGCCACATGAATTAATATGTTGTATGGATTCTGTTTTTAAGCAAACACTGCTTATGTTGGAAAGCATTGCTACATTTTACTTATTTAAAAACCTAGTATTATAAATACAAAATAAGTGAGTGGAGCCCCAAATATATATGGGTATTTTTAGAATCATCAAAATAAACGATAATGCATATAAGAAAAGTCACCCAAAATTTCACTTCTGCATTATTTTCAATTATAATCAAAGGCAAAGAAATCTTGTTGTCTTCATTTCTCACAACCAATTTTGGCTCATATTTATTCTTTGAAAGTTTTGCTTCAGGGTGGTTTTACTGAGCTGCACAAATTTGAAGGGATGAAACAACACATACAGAATTTCCAAATATGATCTTGCTCTCCCTTGAGATGAGTGATCTTCACATTTTCACTAGAATCTGGTCTAGAAAAATTCTGTACAGGGTTCAATGGAGAGTAAGGAAATAGTCTTTCCCCTCCTGGACCTTACATTTTGGTTAGTAAAGATCATGCATGCTCTAAGAAGAAAACATTCAAGAAGTTTAAATCAAAAGCCAGGATTGCCTCATTCCAATTTCTTACTGCTGCTTTTAGTAGTTAATCATAACATCTCATATTACACCTCTCTTCCATTCTCATACCTACCGGTTCATAAGACTTCTAGCAACTGTGTTTGTATTTGTCCCACTGACTCTGCTCTTATCTTCAACCAATATTCCCTTACAAGTGAGATATTCATTCTACTTTCCACCTAACTTTGGAACATATCTAGCAAAATTATTGGCAAATAATTCATTACATATGGGAAAACAAAACTCAGTCCATGTGCACATAATTTATTCCTTGATCAGTTGATAATATATAATCAACTGCCTACTTTTCTCTGCTTTCTTATATGATATGATTTTACAGCATTCCTAAAGAATGAACTTCTCTAGGTTTGGGATCTGATTATGTCACCTTCATTTTCAAATGGTTTTATTGAGCACAGGGGTTTTTAACAAGTTCTCTATCTGTATTCCAGACTGGTATAGGTCTCTATGTAGTTCAGGCTAGCCCAAGCTCCTAATATTCCTCTTGCTCCAGGTTCATTCAGTGCTGGGAACAGAAGCATGAGTCACCAAGTCCAACCTGAAATTCTTGCACATGGCATGGCTTTGTTCTTTAGATTTATCTCTAGTCAGAGTCTCCTTGCATAGATATGAATATATTTAAGACTATCCGTATCTCCCCACACTTTGTAGCTTTGCAGGTCTCCAGGATTTTGTACACGCTTTTTCTTTCCTAGGGTTACACACCCTTTTCAGTTTGCTGCCACATTCCTACTCATCTTCCTTGGAGCTGTTTCTAAAACTAAAGTGTTTGTGTAACACTTCTCAGAATCATGTGCTTCTATCATTATAACAGTAACTGCACTACATTTTCATCACCAACTTACTCCTTCAAATGCCCAGGGAACTTCAAAGTTCTTGTGTACAGGGACTATATGTGTGTTTTCCACCATTCAGTGTTAAGCAGCTAGCGTAAAACTACATGCATAGAGAATGCACAGCATGTATTTCATAGTTTGAAGTTCATGAAGTAGAAATTGAAGATATATCTATACCTGTCCCCAGTAAAGAAATAGTTCAATTTTTATTAAACAGCTTTCTATATGTGGCATTTTATGCAGCCTTGATGATATCAAGGTGAACATTATAGAATTCTTGTAGTCCAAGAACTATCCAAAGTAGTTCTGTTTAGTATGTTTGTCTTTGTTGTTTCTCTTTTTATATGAACTACCATGTTTTTACTGTAATTTTAGAAAAATTGTTTAAGGAACCCTAAATCTGAACCCAGAAGCACTTTACAAATGATGAGTAGAATTCACTAGAGAAGCTTTATAACTTCTCTCTGAAAATGTTCATGAGTCTAATAAAAGTAAAATGTAGCTGAGTTTCCAAAGGTATTCATACCATGGAAAGAGGTCCAGAAAGTCTGATTTGATATAAAAAAGAATATTAGCTTGCTCTAGTAGATGCAGCAGTCAAGTCAGGTACCACATATGAAGTTACAAATTTAAAGTGTGGCCTAAGTCACAAGAAAGGGATTTGAAGGAATAATGATTCCCCGTAGGTTTATATATTTGAATATTTAGTCTCCTGTTGATGGTACTGTTTAGGAAGGATTAGGAGGTGTGGCCTTGTTGGATTACGTATGTTTCCTGGGGTGGGCTTTGAAATTTCTAAAGCCCATGGAATTACCAGTGAGCATTCTCTCCTTTTCCCTCTCCTCTTTTCTTCTTCTCTTGGGTACTTTTAGGATACTTCTTCTTCTGATACTTACTTGTGGATTAAGAATGATTAAGGATATAAATTCTCAGCTAAAGCTACAGAAATATGTCTCACAGCCTGCTGCCAAGCTTCAGGACATGATATTCATGAACTCATACTCTGAAACTGAAGCCCTTCCCCCAATAAACATGTTCTTCTATAAGTTTCCCTGGTCATGGTATTTTGGTATACCTGGTCATGGTATTCACAGCAATAGAAATGACCTTTCTATAGTGACTTTGAATAGTGAGGGGGAAAGAAATGGATTATGTTTAGCAGGTTGGCACAAGTTACATAATAAGCATTTCTTATATATCTGGGTTACAAATACATAAATTGAGAAATTTGAAATCATAGTGAAAATTGAAAACATGTTAAAATATCTTCAGTAATTTTCAGTGATAAGAGGACATTTCACTAGCTAATAATTTCAAGTCCTAAAATTCTATTAAATATTCATGCTGGGATAAATAGCTTTGGCTTTAACAATTTTATTTAAAAGTGTCAAAAATATAAGTCACACGAAGTTCTAAGACTGTGATATTTTTTATGTGAGAAAATTAACACATATACTTCACAAGTATTGTCTTCAGTTTAAAGATATCTAAATAAGGTACAACCCACTCCCATCTTAAGTCTTTATCACATAAGGATAAACAGAAATGTTCTGGTATTGAAGCAGAGGAAATGTGAGAAAGATATGTTAAACCTTCTGTGTATTAGGGGTAATCTAAGAATAGTCATTAAATCTCAAAGAGAAAGTTTTATGAGAGATGAAAGCATAGACATTTCAATGTGCACTTGAAAATGCACTTCACATTTTACTAGAATTGTTCAAAGTGAACAAGTCATGTCATAATAATTTTTAAACACAATTATTAGTTCATTTTTTTTGAAATCTCAATATAATTTTCCCTTGGAAAAAAACACAACCTCCCCCCCCAGAAATTTGATGAAGCATTTTCAATAAGCAATAGACAATTCATGAAGGAGTCAGTACTGAGTTTTGGACAAAGCAGCCCTTCAAGAAAATGTAGATTCAATAAAGTAGTTGGAGCCTTCTACGACAAGGCTGTGGAATGAGGGCTCTTCCCTTTGAATCTTTTTTTTTTTTTTGAGACACATGTTTTAATTGAACACATTGATTATTTGTCTAAGTGAGGTGAAGCTAAAAACAAAAAACAGATAATTTTTTAAAAAGACAAGAAGTGGTGGGTAAAAAGTATAAAGGCAAAAAAATCACAAATAAACAAAAATACTGGCAAGTAATACAATCTGAAGAAATGGAGGACTTAAAGGAATATAGACTAAGCAGGAACAATCTGAGACCCAAGATTCTTCTGAGAAGCCTACATGTCCGTTCATAGTAATCTTATGTGGTTTCTCAGTTCATATCACCACATTTGGAAATTTTTAATGCACCCATATACTTAGGACCTGCTCCAGAACTCCTATTGCCAGAATTCTGGGCATGAGTCTGTTTAATAAGCTCTACATTTCTTGTATACAATAAATTTGAGTACCATTTTTATTTATTGCTCATTTACTCATGATATTCTCCAGGTGAGTTTCTATGATATGATTCAGATTGCACTAGCTATCCTTATGTGAGCCTCCACACCAGCACAGTACACAGATAGATTTGATCCTACTTTCTGAGAATAACTTCCTCCTTTATGTTCTGAGAAGACTCCTATATTTCTCTTTCTTAGCCAAATTTAAAATTGGTGGTGGAGTGAGTATCTAACACATAGATACTGAACATCAACAGTCTATTTCCTTCTTTGCCATTGGGCATATGAATGGTAGTTTATGTGTATCTATGCTGTCAAATGCTCTAGAACCCTAGGAATCTCCCTACATAGTCTAGCCTGTGAACCTTCTGCTCCAACTTCCTGATACTGAGTGGGATTATATATGACCATCATACCCTGCTAAATAGTTTTAAATCACAATAGTTAAAATTTTTAAACACAAGCTTATGAATTTGTGGTCTTTAATTACCTTAAAAGTTCTTTCAGTATTCAGCCAAAGTACATAATTTATACCCTTCTTAAGTGTTCTGTGAGCCAGATATCATAACTATATCCTTAGATTTCCTAAGCATAATTCTTAGGATATGATTCTTCCTTCAGAATAGTTTTTTTTTTTTTTGCCTTGTTTTTTGAATATATTTTTCTTTTTCTCTCAATTTAGTGACAACTATCTCAGGGTCATCTAAGAATTTGCTGTTTAAAATGATAATTAGACGTGCTAATTAAGGAAAATAAATTGGTTCAAAGAATGTCTTCATAAGCTCATAGATTTGAATGTTTGGTCATCAGGGAGTGGCACTACTTTAGAGGATTAAGAGGTGTGGCCTTGTTGGAGAAGGTATGTCACTGGGGGTGGGCTTTTGAGGTTTCAGAAGCCCAAGCCAGGTCCAGTGTCACCCTTTCTCTTCCTGCTACCTATGAATCTGGATGTGGAATTCTTAACTTCTCCAGCACCATGTCTGCCTGCTTGCTGCCAACCTCCCTGTCAAGATTATAAAAGACTAAACCTAAACCTCTGAAACTGTAAGCAAGCCCCAATTAAATGCTTTCCTTTAAAAGAGTTGTTTTAGTGATGGTGTCTCTTGATGGCAATAGAACACTGACTAAGACATTCACTTTCTCATGTGGGCACTTATCATCGCTTACCTAATGTCATTCTTCCTTCTGCAGGCACAGCTCACACATTAGAGATTTAACACTTATGGCTGACAAAATCATGTCACTCAAATGTAACACCTTGATCCCTAACCTCTTCTCCTAGAGCTATAAGTACTCAGTGTCTCTACTATGTTAATATATCTGAATTTTTTCCAATAATATTTTCACAGAATAGTATAGCCCTGTAGATTTCTTGCTTCTTATGGTGTTTTTTCTTGTTTATTTTTACTAGGTATCCATTAAGTAGATCCTTAAGTGGCAGTATTCTTATAGTTCTAATATATACATGAATCACAGTAATTCAAACTTTGTTCTAGCTTGTTTCCATTACTGTGATAATGTCACCAGGACCAAAATCACTTCAGGGGAGAAAAGAATAAACTAAAACACATGCTTCTATGTTTTCTCTATGTAACAGGATTTGGAGAGAAACATCCCTCATGTGCGGTTCACTCATACCATATTCTTGTGTAGGGCTATGCCTTAGTGTTTTCGTTTGAGGAAAAATAAAGAATCCTTCATTAGTTATAAGAGAACTTCACTTATTGCTATACATAACTCTAAATAGATGAAGAGAAGGGTCACACTTTGAGTCTGGGACACTATATATAAAATATCTTAGATGAAAAAGCATATATATGAGTGCACAAGAGTGAGTGTAAGGAGTATGTGTGTGGAATATATACAATGTGTAAGGAGTGCTCATGCCCATGTGCACATTTGTTGAGGCCAGAGGAGGACAGTAAGGGTTCTGCACTGTCGCTCTCTGCCACATGCCCATGCGGCAGGATCTCTTACTCAGCCATATTACTAGGGTTACAGACAGATATGGTAGCCATTCCTACCTTAAAAGAATTGTTATGAAAGAGGTTAGGGAAAATTACAATTTATAAAAGAACAAAGATATAGTATATTTTAAATTTGGGATATTATACAAGTAAACACATTCAGTTGGAAAGGTTTAATAAAATAAATTATACAAAAAAAATTTACAAAAGAAATATTTAATATATGTGTGCAAGAGGCAATGAATGCTATTTAGATAATCCCATGCTTAAAATGTTGCTTCTCTCGTGTCTTATCCTTACAAAATGAATACATGTGTAGGTTCAATCAGTTCTCAAGCCCACATGCTTCCTTCAGTTGCCAAGGTTAGATTGTTCACGTTTTCCTGGGAAGGCTACTGGTTTTGCCAAGTGTTAGTGTTTGATTTCCACTTTTTATGGGAGAGAATTGTTAAATCCTTCATTTGCAAATGATGAAACCCACAGTTCAGAAAAAGGTCTACATTCAACCTTTTCTATAACTCTATTTCATTTCCTTTTTGCTGTGACTTGGGTGGAGTGTGGGAATTTAAAATGGAATGAATCTCTTTGATAGCATGATTTGCACACTGCAGGGAAAGAATGACCCTAATGGAGCCTTAATACAGACTTTCTTAGATTTTGTTAGTGTGACTATTTCTTAAAAAATGAATTATAATTTAAGAAAGACATTTAGAAACATGAGTCTTCACTGTCTGGATAAAACATATTTTTTATTGAATATTGTAGTAACAAATTTTATTCTCTGTTGAGGTAAATTTTTGGTCTTTAAATTTTCCTGTATCAGATATCTGAGTTTATAATTATGGGTAATTCAAATTTAAGGGGACTTCAGAGAGTTCCTAGTTCTTTCTCTCTGATATACAGATAAGAAAATAAAATTTCAGGAAAACATATCATAAATCACAGAAGTAAAAGAAAGTCCCAGAATCCAGGCTTTCTGGTCCTAATTCTGTGATTTGTTCGCCTGATGATTCCTACTGAGATAGTAGCATCTTCCTCATGAAAATGAAGACATTGGAATATTGGAATTGTTTTACATATTGTTGACTCTACACATAAAGCTAATTAAAATTACATGACAGATTCAACAATGCCCTTATAGCTGGTCTACACTTACATATAGATACCCAGCTTCAAACTCCAGAGGCCCTAAGTATATGTCCAGCTAATTTGTTAAATTGTTCAGGGAAAAATGACACCTTGTTTGCTTCAGTGCCAACTCTTGATAGCTTTTTGATGGCAATTATCATAGAGAATAATTTGATTGGTGAGATAGTGTTGTCAACTTGAGAGAACCTAGAGCCACCTGAGAAGTCAACCTCTTGACTGAGAGGGATTCTCTGCATTCCATTAATGTGGGAAATCCCATGTTAACTGTGGACAGGACTATGTCCTGTGGCACAGATGCAATCCTAGACTGTATAAAATGTAGGGATTGATTGATTAGCTTGTATTCCTCACATTCTGCTTTTTAATTGTGAAGCAATGTAGCCAGTTCCATTAATCTTGCCCCTCCATGATGGATTGTTACTTAAATAGTGAGCCAGAATGAGCCCTTTCCCCCTTAAGTTGTATTTTATCAAAGCAGCAGTAAGGGAAACTAAGATAATTGCTAATAAATAATTACTAAATATACAGATTTATGATATTGTATAGACTACAGACTCAGACATCTCATTTCATACAACTTACATTGGCTGGGTTGTAAACAACATTTGAAAGAAAATAACGATGTGTGTTACGGGATTAAAAACTGAGTAAGGAAACCAGAGTATCTGAGCATAGGATGCAGAAATCGTTTACTGCAGCATGTGGCATTATCAGGTTCCAGATATCAGGTTCTTATTGCGTCAGAACAAACATGGTTGCAGAAAAACTCATAGTTTTTAAAATAAATAAAGCACAGTTCTTGAGATATAAATCTCTTTAATAAATGCTTTAAAAATAAAGTAGTAAAATTATCTTCATCAAGAAGAACATAAACATATTTCACTGTAAGAATAAAGAATGCGTGTTTACAGTGTTATCTTTTCTCCAGTCATAAACAGAAGCATGAAAAATACTCACTTTTGTATAGTAAATATATTTTTAAATTTAAAAACAACTGCAATTCTTAAATAGAAATGAGGACAACTGCACCACTTTCAAAAACAAAGAGAATTTTTGGTACTGCTTTCAAAGGGAATGCGGGTATTAATATATTCTGTTATTAAGCACTTGGTAGCATAAGAATTAGCTATTAACTATGAAGGGAATGTTAAGCACATTCTTTAAATGATTCGATAAAATTTCATTTAGAGTCTCAAATGAATAACAATGTGAATATCTCCACAGCAAATTAACTACATTTCACTTTGAAAATGATGTCTTAATACATGTCTATACACCTTAGGCCCAAGAATAATTCATTAAAATATTGCCACGTTGTAATAGTATTCAAAATCCATATCAAGGACAGGGACATGGCTTAGTAGGTAAACTACTTGCCTGGCAGGCATGAGGACCTTAATTCATATCCCCAGAACCTATGTGAAAAGTTGGGTATGGTAGTGTGTTCCTGTAGTCCCTATGACAGTGACCTGGATTTTTATGCTCCAGTTAGCCTGGTCTACTTTGTGTATTTGTAGGTCAGTGAGACACTGCCTCAAACAAATGTGGAGTGTGTCTGATGATAAACACCCATAACTGACCTCTCACCTCCATAGATGTGTACTAACATCGGCATCCTTCACACATTAACACACACACACTCATAAATGCAGTGAAACATTCAATGATTTTTTTCTCTCCTCCTATCAAAATAGTATGAAGTTTAACAATAAATCTAGACATTGAGCAAAAAATTAGACAGAACTTCCATCTTGTATAAATACTATAAACTATTAGATTAGTGCAAAGGTTTTATATTGTTAAAATTTGTCATTTAATATCGAAATACATTCTTATTAAATGCTGATGATATTACTGATGATATTACTCATCATTTTAATGTTTATATCCCTTTATTTTGCTAATGACTCCTTGCTTGTGGTTCATTTTATGCTTTGAAAATGATACTAGATAAAAAACAAACTAGAGGTGCTGTAAAGAAATGGAAACAACTCCTAATGTCAACAAAATATTTGACCCAGGAACTGCTAATTAACACAGAATGCAGTGGCTCAAGACATTTCACAAAGGAAACAAAAGCCCTGAGGATGAAGCACATGGTAGTTGGCCCTCAGAAGTGGACAGTGACCAATTAGAAACAATCACTTGGGCTGATTACCTTAAAACTCAACGGGAATTTGCTGAAGTACTCAACAAGGACCATTCAATGATCCTCGACATTTGCGACAAACTAGAAAGGTGAAGAGCTCAATACATATGTGAGCTAATTTTTTTAATTGTCAGTTTTAACTATCATCTTCTCTCATCTATGCAACAACAATGAACCATTTCTCAGCCATGTTGTACTGTGGATTGAATAGTGGATTGTTTAGAAAAGCTGGTGATGTCTTCTCAGTGCTTGTACTGAGAAGCCCTTCAGCACCTTCCAAAGTCAAACTTGTTCCTTCTCCAAATTTCATAGCCACAGTTGTCTGGCTGCCTCTTTGATCCACTGAAGGTGTGGAAAGTATGCTCCATGAGACACATTTAGACAGAAATTTAGTGCCCAAGTCTATATAACACCCATCCACAATTAGACAAACAAATGCATTAAAAGTTGAATGAATTTGTTTATGACATTTTTTTCCTTTATATTTACCTGATCTAGTGCCACCAAGATGACCTTGTTTTTTCCCCCAAGCACCTTCACACTTTGTAGAGGGAAAAAGCTTCCATAGTAAGCAGGATGCAGAAGATGCTTCCAAAGAGTTCATTGAGAACCAAAAGTGCATGTTTTGGGAAGCTACAGAAATAAACAAACTTGTTTCCTCTTCACAAAACATTTTGATTGTAATGATTATATTTTGATCAATCCAGGTGTGTTTTAGCTTTGTTATTGTAATTTAAATTTCATGGCCTGGAACTGCAACTCTCTTTTCATAATCTAATAGTTAACAACCAAGAAAATTATATATGTGTTATGATTAATCTTGATCTTCAACATGATTGGATTGAGAAGAGCCTTGGAGACAGTAAAAAATACATTTATGTATATTTGAAAGGTATTTCTAGAGAAAATTGACTGAGAGGAGGGAATTACCTGGAAATGTGGAAAGTAATAGCAACTCAGCTGTGAATATGGTAAAAGCCTACTAGTGTAGGCTTTATTTCTGCTATATGACTACTGGATTGTGAGTTGCTTTATTCCAACATACCTTCCATACAATGACAGACTGAAGCCCCTGGAATGAAGAGCCAAAAAACAATCTTTCCTCCTTTCATTGTTTGTTCAGGTATTTTGTCAAACAAATGAATGTGTCACTAAAAAAGTTATGATAGAATTATGAAAATGTAGACAATTTTTTTTTAAAAAACAGAAGTCTTTCAGCATAGAAGTTAAAAAATAATGATGAGCTGAACTCTCTGAAACAATAAGAATACATCCTTGTACCAGTGAAGAGTTCACATCAGGTATTCTGGTAGCCTGATGAGAACGGTAACAGTACTTTACAAAGACTAATATTTCTTTTTCTCTTCATTTAGCTAATAATGAAGAAAGTATAAATATTAGAGAAAAGTTTACAGAGATTACTTAATTGGATAAACAGGCACTGAGGAATTGACGACAGCTGATATCCTTAGGATCTAGTCTTGGTTATACTTGAAATGCAGCATGGGAGCACCCAGGATCATTTACATATTTTCACTTGAATACATTTTCAAATCATTAAGAGGAAAATTTTTCTCTTTAATATATTAATCACAAGTCCTTGTTGAATAATCACTTCACATTGTTGAATAATGAGCGTGTATCTTCAGGAATATGGACAAAATGTGGTTTTCTATCTTGTTTACCTAACTAATTCATAATCTTTCACTTTACTCTCTTGCATATAGTCCCTGAACTTGCTAACAGACATATGTTTTTGAAAGAAGTGACAATGTGCTATAATTCCATAATAACTGTGTGTTCCCTCATTTGAGAATCGTCACTTTGAGTCTCCAGTTTTGCATGTTTTACTTGAAATACACATGGAAGCCAGAAAACCAGAAAGGGGGTGTGGAGGTTTGAATGAGAAATATCCCATGCAAACACTTGGTCCTAGTTGGTGGTGCTGTTTGGGAGGTGATTGAACCTTTAGGATGTGCAGCCTTACTAGAAGTCAAACACTGAGGATAGGTTCTGAGTGTTTATAGCCTGGCCCCATTGCCACTGGCACACGCAGTTTACTGCATATAGTTGAAGATATAATCTTCTGTCTTCTTGTTACAACCACCCTCTGCCATGTTTCCTTTCCCATAATGGACTCTCCCTCTGGAAACTTTAGCCAAAATAAACTCTTTCTTCTGTAAGTTGTTCCTGGTCATGATTTTTAAATTACAGAAACAAAAGAGTAACTAACAAAGTGTCCATTGACCATAGTGGGTGATACATCAAGGGAAATGGGATAGTAGAATACAAATGAAAGTAAAAGGGAAAATATTGGGTACAGAAAGATATAAGCAGGGAGT
Organism: Cricetomys ansorgei; assembly: GCA_026225945.1. Lineage (NCBI taxonomy): Eukaryota > Metazoa > Chordata > Mammalia > Rodentia > Nesomyidae > Cricetomys > Cricetomys ansorgei. The sequence goes on along the minus strand of JAMJFZ010001100.1, from coordinate 2,829,961 downwards.
GGGTACGAAAGGAAACCAATTACAGATTGTGAATTTTCCTTTGTCTTTGCAAGCTTTCATAGACATATAAAGTACTATGTAGGCTGATGGGGGAGAAAAGACATAAATGGTCTTATCCATTGCTGGAGCCTGCATAGTACAATACTGACCTGCTCTGTAAGATGGTCCCATCTTTGTACTAAAGTGGCATGATTGCTATGGGGGTAACCAATCGCTTTATGCTAGGATTTGATGAATGCTTTCTCAGTAGGAAAAATCCATGCCTTGTACTGTAAAACTGGTCAGAGGCCCAGAGAGAGGTGTAGATGCCATAAGGGCCTAGAGTAGAACCCAAGTTGTTGTTTTGCTAAATGCTAAAGTTGCCAAATACCCCTCTAAAATTGTATTTTATACCCACAGATTTGAGCTGCTCTCAACATTGGTCATAGAAGCTTCTTTGTGTAATAGTCAATGGTCAATCTATATTCAAAACTGGTCAAAGTGCTGAGAATCCCTGACTTTGAATGCTCAGTCTTAAACAGAAAACCTATGTTAACCCCCTTTCCCAAAACAAAAGCTTGAGGAACACTGGGAATGAGAGGAAAGAAAGAATATAAGTGCTGGATGATAAAGAAGAATGCCCTGAAATTCTGGAATTGAAAATGACAACCATTGCAATTCGATGTGCATAGTAGTGAAAATTTCTTCATGGTAGATGAGTTCATGAGGGTCCATTCCTATGTCAAGATTTATTGGCAGTGGATAGCTGTTAAGGATGGAGTGTCATTTTTCTTTGTGATATGGCCATTGATATGTTGCTCATTCCCCAGTTGGTAGTCCCCATCCATGTGCATGCAGGAAGCATTGATTGTATTTGAAAGGGTTATATTAAACAAAAAAGGAAGAAGAGGACATGATATTGAAATGAAGATTTCTTGAGAGTGTTCTGGGGGAAGTGGAAGCATAGAGTAGAGGATAGGTATGATCAGAAAGCATTGTATAAATGTTTGAGATTTTCATGGAATAAGTAAAAATATTATAAAATTATAAATGTTTAAGGATACAAACACATTTACTTTGATTTAAATATCATAGGATGTACACATATGTTGAATAGAACATGGAATCTCACTAATGTGCATTATTTTTATGTATTCTTTTGATTTAAAATAAGTTTAAAATTTTAAAAACAGAAACATAGGCCTCTAATGTACTTATATTCAATGTTGATATTAGAAGGAAATAGCCTTTATATTAATTAGGAAATAAAATCCCACATGAATTATATTCAGCACAACATTTTAGATTTCTCTTTTTCATTGTGTGGAGTGCTTGATAGTTTTTTCTGTATATTAATTTTTATTTTACCAGTGTAATTGAAATTAATGGTTTGGATAAAATAATGGAAAATAGACTTCAGTTTCTTTATTTCAATCCATTATAGCCAGGGCTTTCACAGTGCACTTTACAGCAATTTTCAAGTGATTGAAATGTATGATTATTCAATAAAAATATTTGTAAAAACTAACAAAAATAAACACAAATGTTTTCCACTTTTGAATTGCATTTGCCACCAGATGCTTTTAAACAAAATTTATGTTCAGTTTGACAGACAAGCTAAGAGTATAACACTTCCATTTCCACATTTGTACAGTTTAGAGGTTATTATTTTTACTAAATTTACAGAATTTACTACTTGTATTCTTTCACAGAAAGTTGCCCAGGCCATTACCCATGGACATAGTGATTACTTCAATGAACTGGAAGGGAGAGGTGACCTGTGAATCATTTGTTCAGGTTCATTGCCCATTTTTTCACAGAATGTTAACTTTCTCTTATGTGTTTGTAAGAGACCAAGCAGGCTGTTCGTCCTCTGATAGTCTGGCACAGTAATTGGACAGCTGGGTTGAAGCTAAACGGCTTGAGCGCAAATCCTAACTGCACCATTTTCTAGTTGAAATAAGCATTGGGAGAGTTTCTTAACTCTTACTAACTTTCCTACCTGAAAAAATAACGACAATAAAATTACCTGCCTCTTTCTACAACTAATATGAATATCTAAAATATACAAACTCTGTCTTTATTTTCTCTTCTTCTTTTGAATTAGAGTAATAATTATGCAGTCTTTTTATAATACTGTAATGAAAGAAAATCTATTCACAAGTCTGGGGAAATGGCACAGTTGGTAAAGTACTTGATGTGCAAGCATGTGGACTGGAGTTTGGATTCCAGAATCCACATAGAAGCCAGATATAATGGAGGTGTACCTCTAGTCTCAACACTGGGGAGGTAAAAATAGTAATATCCCTAGGATCTGTTGGCCAGCTAGTCTAGAGGAATTGACAAGCTTCAGTAGGAGACCAGTTTCAGAGAAAAATTGAGGAAGAATACATACTTTGCCCTTGCAAAACTCTTTGACTTCTGATGCTTTCTGTTAGAAATATGTCAACTTCAGTTAAACTCAGCCACCACACATACTTCCCTCTGAACCCTAATGGGATAAATATTATAGAGAAAAATTAAACAACTAGGATAACTAACTTCACTTTTAATCCATAAGGACAAAGCTTCAATATTTACATAACATTGCCAGAAAATCCTGTAATATATTGATAGTAATCTCTTTTTCTAGTTCTGAGCTCCTTAAATTTTTTTTCCTTATTTGTGAACTTGTTCTAAATGATTCATAATAAGTAATGTATCAAAATTGATAGTAAGGGTTCTCGTTTAGAGCAATTGAAGCAATAATTTTGATCCTATTCAATATAATGTTAAAATAATTTGTTTTGCATTATGTTTCACTTCAAAATGTTTAATTTCCAAGCAATTCATGATTGTCATGTTTTATAAGATACTGTTCCATGGTATATTATTAAAAATAAAAATGTATTTCAACTCGGAAACTTTCAGAGACACTGTACCAGGTGTCTATTACATGTGCTCCATTAACTTAGTGGATAAATATGAGGTGGCTACTTAGGCTGATATATTAGATTTATATGTATTACGAGGATCAAAATGTTGACTGGCCTTTTAGCTCATTTACTCCTATTGCCTTTAGCTTCTGGTTGTTGGACAACCAGAAGGTCAATAATACCACTCTAAAACAATGAATTGTGGTTTAAATCTTAGTTTCTGCATATACTCAAGCAAAATTTGCCAAAATAGATCTTGAAGTAAATCTTGTATATTAGTTTTTTTTTCTGTTGCTATGATAAATTACCCTAACTAAAGCAACTTAGATAACAATGAGCTTATTTGGAGTTAGGGTTCCTGAAGGGTAAGATTTTACTTGGAAGAGAATGAGAGCTCACATCCTAAACTGTAAATATGAAGCAGAGAGTAAACAAGAAGTAGGATGAGGCTTCAAATTCTGAAAACTACATCTAGTGATGTTCTTCTTTCAACATGGTTCTACCTCCCAAAGGCTACATAACTCCCCCAAACAGTGTCACTGACTGAGGAACAAGTGTTTGAACATCTGAGCCTATGCGAGACATTTTTCATTCACACCACAACATTCCAATCCCTGGTCCCCATAGGCTTGCCATATCATAATGCAAAATTCATTGAGTCCAACATTTAAAATCCCCATGTCTTTCTCAGCTTCAATATTTTTTAAAAGTCCAAAGTTCAAAGTCTCTTCAAAGACTCAAGATGATTTCTTAATTGTAACCTTATGTAAAACCACTAAGCAAATTTCATACTTTTTTATACTGTCAAGATAATGGTATAGAGTATACATTACTATTTAAAAAGGGAGTGATGGAGGCTTAGGGAGAAATTACTGCTCCAAACTAAGGCCAGAACCTAGCAGAGCAAACACCAAATTCTATAACTCATTTTCCAATATAAAGAGCTTAGATGGCTCTGACCTCCATCTTTGCTGCTAGAACACACATGTCTATCTTGGGATGGTTCTACTCCTTCTATCCAGCTCTCCTTGGCAAATGTCTCCTGCCTCCAGCATCCTTTCACAGCCTTGTGAAACGACTTCTTAGGATCTTCATGCAGAGAATCCATTGCCATACGCTATCTGGCCACAGAAACTCTCTGAAACCAAGAGGAAGAATCCACAAACCCTTTCTTCTTGCATCATTTTAACTCTAAAGCATATAGGGACAATATCGTAAGCTTTGACTGTACTCTCAAAACAAAGTGCTCAGGGTCTTCATAGCAACACCCCACTCCTAGTACCAAATTCTGTTTTACATTAGTTTCTCTTGCTTTGCTAAATACAATAACCAGAAGCAACTTTGTGAACACGATGGTTTGAGTGAGAGTGGTCCCCAAAGGCTCACGTGTTTGAATGCTTGATCCCCAGTTTAATGGCAATGTTTCAGAAGAATGAGGATGTGTGGCCTTGTTGGAATAGTTATGGCCTAGGTAAAGGAGTTGTCACTCGAGGTGGGATTTGAGGTTTCAAAAGCCCATACCAGGCCCACTATACCTCCTTCTTCCCAACTGCCTGTCGATCAGGCTATAAATTCTCTGCTCCAGAATCATGACTTTCTGCTTCTCCATCATGAACATGGACTAACCTCTAAAACTGTAAGTATGTCTCCAATTAAACACTATCTTTTATAACAATTGCCTTGGTCATGATATCTTTTCACAGTAATAGAACAGTAACTAAGACAGGAGGAAAGACTTTAGTTGGTTTATAGATTAGGGTTCATGAGGTAGGGAAGCCAAGGCAGGAACCTGGAGGTGAGAACTGAAGTAGAGGCCATGGAAGGGTGCTGTTTATTGGCTTTCTCCTAATGGACTATTCAGTTTGCTTTCTTACACCACTCAGGGCCACCTGTCCAGGGGTGGCATTACCCATAGGGGCCTGGGCCTGCCCACCTCATTTACTAATCAAGAAAATGCCCCACATATATGCTCACAGCAAAAAAAAATTGATGGAATAAGTTTATCAATCGTGTTTCCTCTTCTCAAATATGTCTAGGTTTATGTAAACTTGACAACAGCCAACCAGCATACCTTTATTGTACAGACTCAAGTTTGAAAGCAGTTAAAGTCTGACAAACCAAGCAGGTAACATACAAAATCATTTTGGTAAAGCATAAAGTCCTTGTACTCTAAACCAAATTTTCTGTGAATGTTTCTTAGAGCAAAAATTTGTTGCTTTGTCCCTAAGCAATTATTATGAACCTTAGTAAAAAAAGAAAATAACAAATTAAGCATTGTATAAATTACACAAAACAACAACAAACACTATACAGCAATCAATGAAAAAGAGAGGTGTTTCAAATTAACACTATAGCTTTTGTTAAGAGAATTTTGTATTTTCATTTTCTCAGTAATGAAGACATATATTTTTAGTTTCAACAAATATATTGATTTGTTTTCACTTGCCAGGAGACACAAAACACCTTATTCTCTTGTGATTGAAATAAGTTTTAAATCACAAAGTTGACAAAAAAAAAAAAAAAAAAGATGGCTGGACTGGTGGGCTTTTTTTTTTTTTTTTCTTTGACCAGTTTATTCTGGGAATGATTGCTTTGTCTCCTTGAACAATATGAAAAAGGTTAAGTCTTTGGCAGTGTGGTTGTCTGATGATATTTTGAGGTGAATTTTGACACTTTTCAGTGAAATTCAGTGGCCTTTCCTATTTTAATCATTTTGATCTTCATGTATCTTTCTCCCTTATAGCATTTTTGTTTTCTGAATATGAAAAGAATTTTAGGATCTCAAGAGAATTGTCTTGTACAATATGTCTGTCCAGGTTGATATATTGCATCTTAAAGGAAAAAAAAAAACCTAGACCTTTCCTGGGTGAAATTATTTGTATTTTAAGAGGGATCACTTTCTATTTCATTTTGGAGATTGTCCTTTTAATGTGAAGTCTTTAGGTTTCAAGATGATATACACAGTGAATACAAGAATCAGGCAAGCTCCTTTGTAAATGATGGCTAACAGAGTGGTGTTCCTGATTATTGACCCTATTTCCATGATGAATGATGTGCAAGAGTTTGAAATGTACATATGGAAAATTTGCATTTGAAGCTTGATACCATGGTCCATACACAGTATACATTGCTGATAGGCTTCTCCTTGGATCAGCCATGGCAAATAAGGAGCTCAGGATTTTGGTGATACATACAGAATCATAAACACCTTCACTGGCATAATCACCTTCCTTAGCGCTCATCTGAAAATAAAACTCTCAACTGTGCGTCCAATATTTCCTCAGCTCCTCCACCCCTCATTACCTTCTCCTCACCTTCATCTACATATGGGTAAATTAAAGTTTACTCATCCTTGAGATCTCTGCTGAAATATTTAATCTGTTTTTGTTTATTTGTCTTGTTTTGTTTATCAAGATAGGTTAGTGTTGTGGAAGTTTATTTTTAGTTGTGTTTAAAATAATTGTTTTTGTGCATTGTTGGAAAAAGGGATGACTAGGCTTTGGTATTTTGTATTGTCTGCAGGTGTTGGACTACTGTGTTGGATGTTGGATTGCCAATGATCTGGATATACTGTCAGTAGAATACTTGAGGAGTTCTGAAAGAATAAAACTACTGAGCTCAGATTCTCAGGGTCCACTGTGAGTATGGCATTGGTTTGGTGGGTCCCTCTGATGAGATCTGGAAGGGCTTCCATGTATCAATATGCCTCCATATCTTCCTTGCTGAACCCACACAATAGGTGTACAACTACAGGTGAGGGTACCCATTAGGCATTTCCATAATGTTCTATAGTTTTTTAAGAGATCATCAGGATTGTAGTTAATTGTACAGTCATTCTCATTTACATCACTTTCAAGGTATCATGAACTCTATGGTTAATTGAATAGCATATCAGCCATAACTAGAGAATTAGTAGATTTTAATAGATGTTTATGGAGTCAGTGTACTGAAAAGTTGATGGCAAAGATTCTACTTTTCATTTATTTGCTCAAAGGTTGCAGAACTCTGAGTTAATGAGTTAAATATTTACTCTCTGCTTCCATCTGCTGCTCTTTTATATCATCTCTTCCACCAACTGTAGAAATTACTTCTTTCTCTAAACTAAGTAAATAAAATGGGATAACCAACTAAAGAACACTAACGTTCAGCTCTATGAGCAGTAGTGAATCAATAGTTACCTGTGTATACATCTTTCTATCTCTTACTGCTCCTTGGAATTCATGCCAGGACTCTGTGTTTTCAGGGAGCAGTAAAACTGAAAATATGCAAAGAACATGGCTTACAAGCCTTTTTTTTTTACTGCTTCCACTCCCAAGTCTTAAAAGTGAAGAGGACCTTTCTATATCATCAGGACTCTTGCTAGCTACTCACTTTAATGTATGTGTAGACCACAAATACCCTCTAGGAAGACAGGATCTGGGCTATTGGTTAGTCCATTTAAATCAATCTTATGAACATTATTGGTGTCAGCATCTCTTACTATCATATCTATTCCATTAATTAGAAAATATTTTTTCTAGATTCACATATTCTCTGAGATGTTTTACTTTTGTTTGTAAAACATGCAGCACTTTATCTTTAGAGGAAGAATACTGTAAAGTAAGTGGGTAGTAAATAAGGGTCGATACTCTTAAATATGCAGTAAGTAAATACTGCATATTTAAGCATAAGTTATACGCTATCATGACAATCCCAGCCAACTTAAGCAGGAATGAGCAATACAGACACAAAATGTGGATTACAATCCATTTCTTTGTTTTGGCCACATTCAAATTCCGTGTGTCTCTGACATCCAGGGATATTATCAGCCATTAAAACTCAGTCTCTTCCCTGGAGTTGAGAAAAAACTCAGGTTCTGTTTCTTGAATTGAATTTGTTAACCAGTCTTATTAGCACTGACCATTAATAGTATCAGCAAGCAATAAGAACACTGTATTTTGGAGACGGCATGAATTTTCCTGTATCTATATTTAATTATTTTCATCATACATTGATACTATACATCAATGGGGTTCAGTGTGGTATTTCCATATATACTATGTGAATTGACCAAATTCAGCTGCCTTCTTATCTATCCCACCTTACATCATTCCCAATACCGAGTAATCATCAATCTACTTCATTTTCCACATATGAAAGAGAACATGAGCTCATTATCTTTCTTTGTCTGGCTTATTTCACTGGATACATGGTATCCCAGTTCCATACATTTTACTGAAACTGATGCTATATCATTATTCTATAAAGATATATTTGAAGACCAAACAACACAGTTTGAATGAACAGTAAGCATACATGTTCTTTACTCATACTTTTCTGTAGGCTTTACCAGTTTGGGACAAGAAAAATGAATGCTCAGATAAATTAGAAATTGCCTAGGACAAGATAAATCCTGTCTCATTCTTACCAAGTATTTGCATGTGAGTGAACTGGACAACCTACTCCTCTGCACTTCAGTTTTCTCCTCTGTGAAGTAGAAATGATGGAGGTACCTATTTCATAGGGTTATTCTGATAATTAAATTTTATACATTTGTAATTGGAACAGCACCTAAAAATGCAAGCTATCATCATTGATGTCACTGAAATCTATGTTTTCTTTTTTTATTTTATTGAAAATAGATTCCTTTTCCACGCAATATATACTGATTACAGTTTTCCTTCCTGAGTCTCATCCCAGTTCTTCTCCATTCCACCTCTCCTCCAGATTCATTCCCTTTCTGTCTCCCATTGGAAAAGAACAGGCTTCTGAGAAATAACAACCACACATGACAAAAGAAAATAGAAGATAAACTGAAAACCATCATATCTAGGCTGGACAAGGCACTCAACAAAGGAAAGAGCCCCAAGAGCAGACAGAGAATTAAAGAGCCACTCACTAACATACCCATACAAATACTTAGCTGAAGCTATAATATATACACAGAAGACCCAGGATAGACAAATGTAGGCTTTGTGCTTACTGCTTCAGTTTCTGTGTCTGCAAGGTTCCCTGAGCTATGAGGGTGGATTTGATAGAGACATCCAGCTAGGGCTGTAAATTCTGAGGACTCTCTCTTCATGTAATGTAATCATGTAATCATCTCTGAGGATGATCGAGTAAGGCACTGATCTAAGTATAACTGAGTATCATTAGGAGTCATTTTATTGATAGTTTTGTTTTTTAAAAAGACAAGTAGTGTTTGGTTTTAGCCTAGGTCTCTGGGCTAGCTAGTCTCTGGTTCTTGGCCAACCAAACAGTATTAGGTGTGGATTACATCCTGTGGAGTGGGCTATAAGTCAAATCAGACATTGTTTGGCTGCTTCCACAAGTTCTGTGCCACTGCCTTGAAGACAAAGCAGATTGTAGGTCTAAGGTTTTGTGGCTGGGGTGGTATTTATGTTTCTCCTTTGGTAGACTGCAGAGTATCTTCCTGAACTCTGCACTGAAGACAACAGAACTTAGAGGTAAAGGCTTCATGTAGTCATCAGCTCGACTTCTCCATTTTCAATGAGTTGTGTGGATATTGTCCTCAGTAAGGGAGCCTCACTGTCAGTTTGCAGAGAGCAATCCCTTATCTTAGCAACAGTCTGGGTTGTTTAGGGATTTCCTTGGGACCCTTTTGGCCAACAACTCAATTGAATCCAACCAAGTTCTGGTACTGAAAGCTTCATTTGGTCACAAGAAATGTCCAGTTGGACTGTGTATTCCCCATTATTAGGAGACCTTGTTAGGATGGCTTTTAATATATTTTGGGAAGTTTCCACTGCAGTAGGTTTCCATATCATTTCTCAAATGCCTCTCAGTTCCGGCCGTCTCTCCCCACATTCCCTTCCTTAACCCTATCTCTCTGAACCCCTGTTCCTGTCCCCACCTGACCACAATCCACCAGGAAAATCTATCCTATTTCCCCCTCCCTGGGAGATCCATGTGTCCCTCCTAGTCCTTTCCTCTATACATAACTTCTCTGGGTCTGTGGATTGTAGGTTGGTTATTCATTTAATGGCTAATATCCACATATAAGCGAATACATACCACATTTACCTTTCTGGGTCTGGGTTACCTCCCTCAGGAATTACATGTTTTCTTCCCAAAAAGAATTGAGTTTACAAACGTGTTTACAATAATTTAATCATATAATTGTAAGGGGACTGCATGTTAATAATCTAACTTTACCACAGTCATAGAAGAAAGTGGACCATCTGATGTCAAAAGTGCTGAGACTATCCATTTAAAGTAATCTTCTGTATAGTAATCACAATTTAATGAGGAAATGAACCAGCTGTGACCATGAGTTCATGGAGATAAATCTTCAGTGATGCTATGTTGTTTCAGGATTCCAACAGGAGATATATACTGGGCATCTGGAGAATATAATTCCACAGACTTTTTACATTGTGCTTGTCACTAATTTTAATTTTGATGAATAACTTTTGAAAGAACTATAGCAACCATGAAGGTTCCATATGTTAGATATTCTCAATATCTCTGCTGGCTACAAGTAGCTATCCAATGATAGTCATTCCATAAATGTAGTCTTGTTATAACAATTACGGAAAAATTAAGAATAGAACAGATGGACATAGATGCTCTGTTACCTAAATCCTATAGGGTTTAGTAACCAAATCCTGTGTTTAAAGGTACAGATTCTATCAGAAGAGAAAATGTATGCAATATAAAGATAAGAAGGAGACATAAACTGAAAAAAAATGATGAAAGGAATTTAATTCTGCCAGATAGGTTCTGAATTTGGAATAATAATATTGGAATTTAGGGGTAATATTCACAATTTCAGTATGTTATCTCTGATTAGTGCATAAATCTAGTCTTATGTTTGAATTTTACACACAAAAGCAATGAAGATTTCAAGGGAAAAATAATATTCCAACATTTTGCTAGTAGTATTTTAGGTTCTGGAGTTCTGACATTTTTGGGTTTGTCATGAGGGAAAGAGAATTAAAAAAAATCATAAAAGTCGGACATTTTGTCTTCCTTTTCTCATGGAAAACTCGTCATTGGGACAAAAGAAGTAAATGCTTGGTGAAAGTGGGCTAGGAGTGGGGAAGGAAAAGATTTAAGATGCGTCCAGGGATCTTTGGGATAATCCAGACATGGTTTATAGGAATCAATCTCGTCTATGTAATAATAAATCACCACAAAATTTTACATAGACTACAACTATTTGTTTTTTACTTAACCTTCTGGCTTTACTATTTAAGGTTGCTTTCCTTCTTTTATAAAAATTGGTCTATATCTGCAACTGAAAGTTTTTCTAAGCCTGATTTCTAATCATGGATATTTGAATTTCCAAAGCGTCTATTCCTCTTGAGCCATCTCTGCTCTTTATGGAGCATTATAGATGTTCCTAAACTTCTGAAACAGAACTCTAGTCTTCTGTCTCATTTTATCTAACCTGACTTGAAGTGAGTTTTGCCATCATTCTCCACAAGTCTTTGTATTTCTGTAAGATGCCTAGTTTACAAAAAATGTTCATCTGCTTCTAATACTGTTCATTCCTTAAGTTTTCCTCTTTAATATAATATTTCTTGAAGTACTATGTATATTCTATTAAAAGGTCACAAAAGGTTCTGTAGCCAATAAACTAAATCTTTTTTCTGTTTTTTTTCTTCTTCAAATTAAAAAAATAAATAGAAATCAGAGCTTATATTTCAATACAGAATTAAAGTCCTTGTCTTTTAGTGATACTACCAAAATAGCAAGGAACCAGTGGCCTAGTGGACAATGCCTACAATGCTCTAAGGATTTTTTTAAAGTTTCAAATGCACAATATTATGTTTAAAATCAGTGATACTTTCATTTCATGGCAATGATATCTTATCCATCAGTGAATTTGATAAAAAAAACAAAACGGTTCCCAAAGCTACACAAAGATACAGTGTCTGAGGCCTGAAGGTAGAGTTCTTTAAAAAAAAGAAAAACCTGAAACCAAATAAAATGTATCCCTTCCAAATACAATTTTGTCACAAAAAATGAATTTAGATGTTTTTACTAATCTGTGCTCGAGACTGAGGCACTGTGCTGTCTTCATTCAAATATGCTGATAATGTATCAGTATGACTATACAATGAAAGTCATCATCTGATATATAGAGATGAATACATGTGATATGTATATAGATAAATATGAATATACACGAAGTGAATCAGATACATAGTATCACAAGCAGTTGATTGTGGATTCTATAGAAAATGAAAATGTAATAATGGTTAAAATAGGATAGTTCTAACTGCTTACTGATGTTAACCACTTTTTAAATGTTCATCCAAACCAACCCAATGCAAGCATTATCATTAAATAAGAGAGAATGTAGCCCTTTTTGTGCTTTTTCCAGGATTTTCCAAATGTTAAAACAATTACACAAAACAGTAATATTTCCTAAGTGTTCAGTTTTACCTTTAATAGTTTAATGAAAGTTCAGCTAGGAAATTTCATTAGCATGGTAACACAAGTGCGATAATTTGTTTGTTTTTACATAAAATTAACCAGAAAGTTATGCACTGGAGTATGGATATTTTGAAAGTTGAACAAATGTTCCCAGATCTTAGAGTCTTCTGAACAATTTTAACATCTTCCTGCTATCTAATTCAGATTGTCTTTTGTGGGGAGCAATGTAACAAAATACCTCACTGAAATCATTCCACCCCCTGATGATTCATCAAGTATTGTTTGAAGGAGTAAATATTCCAGTCGTCCCTGAGATTTCAAAGGAAGCAGTTTTCAAGCCCCATGTTTTCTCTTCCCACAAGAACACCCTCAGTGGGGAATTTCAGAAAAGAACTTTGTGGTGGGATTCCTGGAGTTTCTAAAGCCATCAGTGATCCCCTCCCCCCTACAGATTCAGCATTTCCCCCACAAAAATCTTTTGCTTCCTCCTGATTGAGATATTGATACATTTACTGTTTAGTATGCTCATCTTTTCTTTTTCTAGGGAATGGAAACCCTGGGGGATATTGATCTATCATACAGTGTGTCAAATTACACTGTTAACAGTTGAGTTCTTAAAATATATTCTCTACGCTTCTTTTTATTAGCAATTTTTGTCTATATGCTATTTTATCACTCTTCTGACTATCCAGATATTTTCAGAGTTCTTTGAGACTACTTTGAAGGTCAGAGAAATTACACCTTCATATTAATAAAAGGTCGTGATTGTCTGGTGTATCCTTATAAAACAAACTCAATTTCTATTGTGATGAGTTTATTCTTTAAGTATAACTATAAAATGAACAAATCCCAAATGCAGAAAATTTAATAGTAAAACATTTTTGCACTTTGTTAACTTTTGGGCTTTATATAAATTATTATAAATTTGGGCTTTATATAAATTATGAGATAAATAAAACATGAAAAATAATGCATTTCAAGTCAAGAAGTAAACACAATTAGTACGTTATTGTATCTATTCATGCACGTGTCTCACTGCTTCTTTAGTCAAGGTGTTCAAACTATCTCAGCTGATTATTTCTTTTCTAGTTTTGCATTTATCTGTCTCAGCAAATTCAGGTACACGTATCTAGAAATATGTTCAAAGATCTTCAACAAGGAATTGTGCTTTCATGTAGAATGTAGAAAACTTCAGGGGATAATTGCTGTCCCCTTAAAGAGAAGTTTACCCAAAAACCCTACACATTTTTAGGGCTTAGGGGACTTATTAAAGTGGAGACCTCAAAGCAACCAAAGGAAATGGATTCTAATACATGTTAGGAAAATTTTCAGAGAAGATAGGATACAATAAATTATTTCATCTTCAACAAAACATGGGATGAATAGACAGCTGATAGGAAAGCAGGTTAAATACAAGAATAATTCAGTTTTAGTACACTGTTATGTCTTTGATGAAAGCTACTGTGAAAACAGAACATTTGTAAGAGTCACACTCACTACCCATCTACAGTCTATAGACCTCTACTGTCTACTCATAGGAGAGGTCAGGGGTAGAGAAGGAAGGAGATTTAGTTATGCATGGATCATAGCCTTTTCATTAAATGAACCCATACCTCAAAGCAACTAAGGAATGAAATCCAATTAAAGATCCATTGTTTCTAAGCAGAGGAAAAGAAACAAATCATTTGTTGCTGAAGAAGGAAAAATAAAATATTCTGTTTCCTCCTGAGAAGGAAAGGACATTTATGAGAACTTCATTCCACAAGCTATGCACTGAGTATCATACAAATGAAAACCAAGGATTACCTGCACTGTAAATTACAGTAAGTTTGGCCAAATGAATCAGAAACTACCAGTCTTTACTCCTACAATTTTTGTTTGCTATGTAAAATTCTATGATTCCTTGCCTTTGAGGAGGAATAAAACCATAAAGACAATTCTCTGTGGTTTGTACATAAATCTCCTACTTGAAACTAACTTTGGATCAGGAATGCTAAGAAATAGCTTCTTGTGTTATACAAAATACCAACACAAACAACAGAAGATTTTTTCCAAAACTAATTCAACAAGCTATTAGATTGACAGTCTACTCTATTAATAGCTGGGCAGATCACACACACACAGACAGAGACAGACACACACACACATGCACACACACACACACAGACAGACACACACACACACGCGCACACACACACACACACACACACACACACATACACACGCACATGCACACACAGCACAATGAAGAATAAACTTCTCATTATTAAAAATAAAGAAGTAAAAAAAAAGGAACATAAAATTGTAAATTTTAGTGAACTATGACTAGTAGGTTAAGAGATGCATGGGAAATAATGTAAGACATCCATAAAAAGGGGAAGGTTCCAGTAATGAGCAGGAAATGTAAGAAAATGTCAAGTAGAATTGCTATAAATGTGACAGAATATGTCAGAGTTGAATTATTTCTTAGAATTATTAGTGTGGAATAAAAGCTTAGTAATAGAAGGTCTACAGAAACCATTCAAGCTGAGACCACAAAAGAAAAATCAAGGTTCAGAATATAAGACTAGAATATTCCAAACACATGGGACAACATGGAATGATCTAACATAAAAGTGGAATCCCAGAAGAGGAAAAAGTATTGAAACAACAAAGAAAGAATATGAAAGATAATAGCACTGGCAAAATAATGAAAGGCAGGAAAGTAAGATGCAAGAGACTGAGAGAACCCGTTCACATAAAAGATGCAGATGCAGATGCAGATGCAGATGCAGATGCAGATGCAGAATACAGATGCAAAACAAGACACAAGAAAAACTGCTAAGAAAGAAAAACTTATCAAGATGGAGAAAAGTTTAACTAAAGTTATGCTACTTGCTCTGACAAATATCTATGACTCCTCAAGAGTAATACATATGAGAAACTGCTTTTCAGTTTGTTTGCCAGGAGACTATAAGAGATTCCCAAAATAATATAAGCTGTTGCTGTTGACTTCAATTGCCTCCCAGAGGTGGAAGGTAATTCTTATTGGTGGAAGACACAATGTACTCCAGATATAGGTCCCAGAGGATCTGAGCAAATATGACCAGAAAGCCTTTTTCCTGAAGACTAGCTTCATGGTACCATAAAATGCTATACAAGCTTCCAAGGGAGGGACTCAAACAACAGTTCTGCTCAGCTATGATCTATGAACTACAGTAATAACCAGCATCTCAGGATATCCCTAATACTGCAATAATTGCATGCATACTTTGGTTATAACCAATAAGTCTATAATCAGATTTAGAGCTTACCCAACAAGAGGGAAATAGTTCCTGGTACTGGAAACCTAGCCACTACCCAGGGCTAGTAAGGTAATGGATCTTAGAAGAAAAGCTACTACTGACACTTTTCTAAACCAGCCTAATCATTAACTACATTCTAAAATTTATTCTTATATCTGTAGATAAAAATAGGTATTATCCCTCATTAGATGATCTCTGTTTGTCACAGACAGAGACCATTACAAAAATCCATAACCAATCAAAACACAGAAAACAAGTGACTATGTGATGCTTAACCCCAACTCATACATCTACAACACAAATTTTGTGCCTAAAGCTCAGGGATCATTGCAGAAGAGGAGGCAGAAAGATATAAGAGCCAGGGGAACAGGAAATGACTCTGAGATTTCATCTCTTTGAAATGACAGGGAATCTTGAGCCCAGGAAGTTTCATCAGCATGGCTCCCTATACAACAAGGATGATGCCAATAGACATGCTAATATGGAAAGGGGAAACTTCAACAGTAGACAAAGGACTATGGACAACCAAGGAATGCTGGGAGTAGGAGAAATATTCTTCCTAAGGGAAGAGTTACCTAATTGATTATTTAATACCAAGTACTAAAAACATATCTACTCAAGTAACATTATGTGGGCTAAGCAAGCTGTATTTGTATATTTAGAAATATACATATACATATATATTAGATATATGTGACAAAAATTAAAGAAGTAGAAGAGAGAGGAAAAAAGGGTATATAGGGAGAGAAGGAGGGAGGTGTGAGGGTGTAAAATGATGAAATTATATTTTAATTCAAAAAATTAAAAATATAAGAAAAAATTGAAAGCTAATTTATAAATATACTTAATTCATTGTCTGACAGTTAAGAGGTTATATACACTCAAGAGGCTTGATTTTTTTCTTCAATATTTTTATTAATTACTTGAGTTTTATGCATCGTATCTCAATCACACCCTCTCTCCATTCCTCCAATATCCACCCTCCTCCTACCCCACCTCAAAAACAGAAAAAAGAAAAATTTAAGTCAAACCTGTGTGGTAGGAGCCTGGATCATAGGCATGGCCCTGGTTTTTGGTAGCAGTAAGCAAAGCTGATCATGGGCATCCACCTGGCCTACATTAGACTGAGATTAAGCAGGACAAAGTTCAACCTGAAGTTGGACTTCACTGACCAAACACGCAGGAACACAGACAGCACACAGGCACCTGACCATCCTGCAGATATCCAGGCATCCATGGAATCCCTGGCAGCTCCCAGCCAACCCACAGGAACTATGGCTTCCTGCAGGCACCCTGATATCCTGCAGGCATCTGGACATGCACAGGCATAGACTTTACTTCCAGGATGGTATTGTTGGGAGATGTTAGAACTTTAGGAAGTGGTGACTAATAAAAAAGTCCTTAAATTACTGGGAAGAGAGGTGCAACTCTTGATTGGCCTCATTTTTATCTCTTTCTAATTCACAAGGAAAGCATGTTCTCCTCCTTTTGCTTTCCCATCATTAATCCATTTCAGAACCTAAAACAACAAGATTGCACAAATTTGGAATGGATTCTCCAGACTGAGCTAAATAGATATTTTCTTTTATATATTGAGTATCTCAGACAATTTGTTATAATCACATAAATCTCAGTGAGCATAAATTAGCCCCTGTAACAACAGATTCAAATTAAGCTTTCTGATTAAGTCATCATCAATTAACTTGACATTTTGATATCAACTTGTCTGTGACAAAATGATTTTATCCTAGATTGGTTCCAAATGTAGGGTAAAAATAAAAGATGTTATTTACTGAAAGCACTAAAACCTGAACAAATTGCTGGTGAATATTGACCACATCTCTGAGTGATGAGGAAAACCCATACCAGTTTCCTACGGAAATCTGGTAACTTGTGGCATGAAACAGCAGTGAAACATATACAAATAAAATACAGAATTAAAATAATAGTCAAGCAAGTAAATGAACAAACAAGCAAATGCCTTGTTTTGTTTATCAATTTGATACAAGGTAGAGTTTTCTGTGCAGAGTACCTCAACTGAAGACTCTCCATCAGATGGTCTTGTAGGCAAGTCTGTAGAGTAGTTTCCTGAATACTGATTAATGTGAGAGAACCCAGTTCACTGCAGGTAGAGCCACTCCTGAACGTGAGTTTCTGGATAGTATAAGAGAGCAGGATGAGCAAGAAATGAGCAAGCAAGTAAGCAGCATTACTCCACGGCTTCTGCTTCGGTTCTTGCCTCTAGTTTCCGGTCTTGACTTCCTTCCCTGACTTCCCTTAGTGAGAGAGTATGATCTGAGAGTTGTAAGATGAGACATTAAACCCTTTTTATATTTGGTCATGGTATTTTGCTATAACAATATAAACTCTAACACAACCTAGTAGTTTCAAATCCGATCCTTTTTATTTAGTTCTAAAATGTTTTTCTGATCCACCGTTCCTTCCTTTCCTTGTCTCTGATAGGTTAATTTATCTTTGCAACCCATTGGGCTTTTTAGTAACCTCCACTGAAAACTAAACAAGAAGTACATTATATCAACCTTAAATTTTCTGGAATATATCATTACTATGTATTATTAGCAAAATAGTTAGGTACAATCTACTAAATACATACAACATGGATAAAATCTATTTGGCTATTCTTTAGCTGTTAGTTAATACTCCTTATTCTTTGGAAAGGCAGCATCAAGTTTACCCAAGTAACATTTTGTTTTCTTTGTGACTTAGCTCTAAAGACAACTAGCTTTAGGGGGCACAGTGTCAATAAAGTTTATGGGAAATCACATCACTGCACTGCACTGCTTTACCAAGATCCTTCAGGCGAGGGACCTTTTCCATTCATGTTATGCAGCGAGGTAAAGACAGAACTAGGCCAAAGAGAACATGAGAAAGTTACAGCTGTAAACAATGGGAACTCTGTGCTCTTATTTTAGAGTAACACACTTTAGGGGCAGTCATGATGACACTCATAATATATTTCATATGGATTGCCAGAGGTGTCTTCTGAGTCTCATAAGTCACAAAAAAATCACTTAGTTGCTTCCTGAGGGCTTTACATATGAGTTAATATAATTGAAAAATAAAAATATGAGTATCTTCAAATAATACCTCCTAAGGTCATCACAAAATCATTTTTCCAGAAAAATGCCCCTGAGCATCCATGAAACCTTTTCAAACGTGAACTTATTTCTAAATCTAGAAGCACAGGATAAGCTGTAAATAGCAATATAAATTCATAGCTAATGTATAGAGCTTACTATTTTAGAAGCAAAGAGCTAACAAGACTTGCTTCTCATTTTTTATTGCTAAGGCTGAGTTATTGATATTATCTCTTATTCAACTCTAAATAATTCCACAAATACCTCTTTAAAAACCAAGTAGGTGAGTGGGTTTTACAAGGTGCTTATGGAAAGGAAAGGAAAATTGAAAATACAGTCACCTTCCTTTGGATATGCAGTTAAAATGAGAGGCAGATGCAAACACAAATATGCACCCAGGTATATGAGGACACAGGTCAAATAGTTATGGAGACTTAAATGTGCTTTGGAGCTGTGTGGCAGGAAAAACAAATCTTAGTTCTGCTTGTGGGGGTCTTGGAAGGCTACATTTGCTAGGAAATTCATTGTAGAGGACACTGAAGGCAAAGAGAATTTTTCTCAATAACGGTAGAAAAACATCAGGCTGTACTCAGAAATAGTGAGAACAGCAGTAACGCAGCAGCTGTAAATCCCAGGGAAGAGAGCAGAGCTGTCTGGGATTTAGCGGGCTGGAATGGAAGTTCAGCAATGCACACGGAAAGTTACCAAGATTAGACATTCAGATGAAGTTTTCCCATTAATAGTGGGCGAGGTGTCTGATCAGTGACATATTCTCTAGCTAATCTGAACTAGCTACTGTGACAGCCTTAAACCAGTACCTCAAGATTTCTTAAATACATTGCCCTATCAGAAAGTTATTTCTTTTTATTTTTCTGTAGAAGTATTCTCACTTCAATGCCAGAATCAGACTCAGAAGTTCCAACTGTTTTCTTTCTAGAATTCCAGTGAATCATCTGATATCTCAGGGAGTGTTTGTTGAAATAATTCATCCAGACAGAGAGAGGAATCAAGCTTGGTGATATCTCGCGGTAGAAAGACGGTAGCATCTGTAACTATGGTCATTCACTGAATCACCTATAAGGGAGCAAGGTCTGTGTCAGCCTGCTTTCCGATTTCTGGGAAATTGGCCTTTTGTGTCTCAGGTAATCTTAGATTTAAATGATCAGGGAGTCCTTGTCATCACATAAGCTGCCTTTTAGAAGCTGGTAACTGTGGAGATCTCCAGAGTCTTCATAAATAAAATGCTTTTCCTTCTTTTGCTATTCTTTTATCCAGAGGCAAAGATGGGGTTGGAGAAGCCATGACCAGATCACATCTACACAGTGGAGTGCAACAGTATGTGATTAAATACCTTTGACTTTAATTATCCTCTTGGCTACACTTATGTAATCTTGTCTGAACTAAGTCAGATTTTACTATTGTTTACAGCAAGATAAAATTTCTTTAAGAAATAATATTTTAGTAGATGAATCAGCATGTATTATTCTACTGGCCACCTGGTGGACAGGAAAATAGTCTTTTTTCACGCTTCAGGTTGCTCGGTAGAAATGTGCTTCCTGGGATGTAAATGACTGTCAGGTTGGGCATGTCAAGCAGTGAGGCACTTCTCCGCACGTGTCTGTGTAGGATATTAAAATAGGCTAAAATTCAGCCTCTAGTTAGATGAAATAAGGAGAAGAAGGCAGTTTAATAAAACAGAGGCACACTTTGCCAAAAAAAAAAATGCTCTTATCTGTTTTTGCCTTTTATTTTTTAGGACCCCCACTTAGGGCTCCTTTGTGGATAATAACTCTTTAGAGTCAGTACAATTTGCCAATACACTTCTGATTCCCTGTAAATTCCTCTGGAGCATCTCCTCCTCACGCCTGTGCACCACAAGATGAATGTAGCGATTTTATGCAAAGCAATGATTTTGTACCTTTGACGATTTTCTCTTCTAGGTGTGCCATGTGTAATAATTCTGTTACTGACCCAAGTAACTGGCTTGGTATTTGAAAGTCCCTAGCCAGAGTTCAGGAAATTTTAAGTTCATTATTTTAATAAGGATGTTCCTTTGTTGGTGGCAAAGGGATCCTGATAGTGGGAGAGAAAGACCGGCATCAGTGCCTGCACCAGGGCAAGTACCCCACCTGGCCTGTGGCACATAGTATGGCCTTTAAAATTGTGGATCCTAGAACACTTGTGGAGCCCCAAGATGGGAAAGTCTGCCAGAGCAGGTCGTGTTCCCACTTCCCCATCTTTACGGATACCTTGTTCACCAAGATCAGCAAAATGGATAGGCTAAGAGCTTAAACATACATGCTGAAAGATGGACCTGTCCCAACCTTGCCCACCCCCTCCTACCTCCATCCCCAACACTATGGCAAACTTTGGGTAGACTGATTGAAGTGCTTAGTAATCACGGACAAAAGAGTTTGGACCTCTCTCTTAAGCAATGTCCTGTTTCCCCTATAAAAGCCTTGCTTCTTTCTGCCACCCCAAACTGCGCATAGTTTTCTCTCCCTCACCTGTCCTGGCCTTCCTCCAATCTTTTTTGGCAATCTTGTCTGAATTCAATCTTTACTCCCACCGATGACAGACCAGTTGGCCCCACTTTATTCCTTGTTCGAGGATCCCCGGTGCCCATCTGAAGCTATACAGCTCACCAAAGCGGCATGACAGAGCCTTGAACTGGTTAATTCTAGTCTCAATTGTGCTGTCATTTATGGGTTTGACCCTGAGGCCTAAGTCTGGGGAATGGTGCTGCTCACAAAAAGGTTCCCTTCAGGAGCCATTTATTAATTCTCAGTGGCCACTCTATATCGGGTCCGCATCGCCTACTTCTCAGCCCCCATCAGTGCTCCTTTTCTTAACAATGTCTTCTTCATGTTAGCCATAAAGATCCTCAAGTTCTCCCAACCAATAGGTAATGCTCCTCCCAGTTTCTAAAGATCTCCTTAGCTGGAACTTATCCTACAATCCCTATGCTCAAACATTCCTTACTGTGTTTCTGGAAAGATTGACAATCATTATCCTCTCAAACATTTGCCTCCTGACTAACTGTCACAAATGTCGTCTGTTAGATGTCCCAATTCCCCATGCTGCCTCAACCTTCACAGACTCCTCGAAGGGGAGACGTGTCTATGTCTTAAAAAGACCAGGTTGCCGGATCTGGTTAGAACCTTCTCCTCAGATTTGGTCCAACATGGAGAACTCTCTGCTATTCTAACCCCACTATTGGAATTTCAAGAGCCACGTAATTTGTTTAGTGACAGCCAATTTGCTGTTAATGTAACTAGGTCATTTCCTTTTTCAGTCACCAAATCCTCTAAAGGTCCACTTTACTCTGTTATGTCCCAATTTCAAGCACTCCTCAAGCTACGGGAAAACCCACTGTACAACCAACATATTCAATCCCCTCAAGGCCTTCCAGGGTTTTCTATAGATAGAGTTGTTTCAGCCTTCCTTGCCTCTCCTCTGGCTCAGGCCAGAGAGCTTCACAACCGTTTTCATAACTCAGTTCACTCACTACACACCCTCTTCCAAGACCTCTCTAAGTCTTCTTGTAAACATTTAATTCTCTCATGTGCCAAATATTGCCCTCTCTTACCTCTCAGACCTCTACAGCCAACTGGTACAAAACCTTGGGGCCTCTGCCCCAAATCCCTCTGGCAGATGGACTTTACTCATGTCCCTTCCTTTGGCCGCCTCAAATATGTCCATGTGGCGATAGACACCTATTCTAAATTTGTTTTTGCTGTTGCCCAACTGAAAAAACCTCCCTTATGGTTATATCCACCATAAAAGTTGATATGCTAGCCATTGGAGTTTCCTTTGCACTAAAGACTGACAATGGACCTGCGTTTGCCATTAAAAGGTTTTCAAAATTCTGAGCCAATTGGTCAATCTCCCACATCACTGGCATCCCATGTAATCCCCAGGACCAACCCATAGTTGAGGAGATCAATTCAACCATTAAAAAACAATTACACAAATAAGAAGTAGATCACTTACCCAGACATCAAGAAAGGCTCATCTCTGCCCTGTTCACCCTCAATTTCCTAACCTTTGATACTGACGGTCTCATACCAGCTTACCACCACTGGAGAGGTCTTCTTCCAAGGTTAACACCTTTACCATTAGTACTTTGGAGAGACCCCATATATTCTGCTTGGAAGGGCCCCTTTCCACTGCTAACCATGGGACAAGGTTTTGCTTGTGTCTTTCCAGAAGGAGCTGATAAATCTATCTGGGTGACTGCCCAGGCCATTCGCCCATACTCAGCTACCAACGGAGCCCCTGCAAGAAGAGATGGAAAGTTTCTCCCTGAGCAAAGGGGTAGGATGCAGAAGTCACTGGTTTCAGAGAACGAAGGAAGGCTTTGAGTAGTTAAAGACAGACCCTAATCTGAGGTTGCTAAGATTGCATGTGTTGATTGGCAGGCCAGATTTCTAGAAATGGGAGATGAGGAAAAGTAATTAAATACATTGTAATTGTTTTACTGATGTCATTGTATAAGTTCTCTCAACAGCTCTCCCTTGATAAGTCACTTGACCATAGTTTTGTTTATAAATTTTACCTTTTAACTACTAGTCTTTTTTTCTTAGTCATACATATTTCTGTATTATTAACCTATTGTAGTCATGTTGTAACTGATGGGCCAATATTGATTTATTATAATTAACTTAGCTCTTCAGATTATATTAAGGTCTGCTTTTGTTTTGAATAATTTTGTGTCTCTTGACAAAGCTGTAATGTTATTATGTAATGTGATGTTACTACTCAGAACAGTTTTATAGTTTTTGCTTTCACAGAGTTGTATTGTTCGGATTATACAGCACGAGCCTGCCTTTCAGTTGACTTCCTTACTTACCAATCACATGGTAAGACTCTTTTAGTTTTATGGATTGGTGGGTCATCGTATTTTTTCTCAAAATAAAATTATCACTCAATTATAGAATGATTTCTTGGTTGCTTCCTGTTTTGAGCAATTGTGAATTGGGCTGCCACAACTATCAATAGACAGACTTCATGTTGACATAAGCTTTTAAGAAATTTGGGAAAATACCCAAGGACACGATAAGTAGATCACAGGATGACTATGTTTGTAAGGTTTTGCCAAACTGTCTCCCAAGGTAGATAGAACACTTTGGATGCTTACCAGCAGTGAGTGAGTAAGTGAGCTTCCTTTCTGTTTCACATCCCTGAGATCATTTGGCATTGGCATTGTCTTGCGTATTAACCATTTCAACAGGTATGTAGTTGTATCACATTGTGCCTTTAACTTGTAGCACTCTATAGTCATGTTATTGCATTTTTTCATGAAAATAGCTGTGGAGTTCATTATTTTTTCTATCATTTCCTTATTTTATTGTTTTACATTTATAACTTTTGTTATGGTTTTTATTTATTACATGACTAATTTTATTTGTCTTTGTAAATTTCTTGAGATTTAAACCTTGATTATTAATTTAATCTTATTTGTAAAGTAAGTACTTAAATACATTACTTTCTGAAATCTGTGAATTTTGATGTGTTGAGTTTTATATTATATTAGTATATATTACTTATACATAATGGGTTTCATTATGAAATATTCATAAATGTCTATAATGTATTTTGGTCATATTCACTCCCTTCATGGAACTCTCTTAATATCATCCCATTTTTGCTAATTTCCTTTATCTTTCTAACTAGCTCCTTTTCAATTTTCATACCTATTTTTGCTTTTTTGTTTGTTCTTATGACCCAGTAAATGTCATAAGAGTTTGTTTGTTTTTTTTTAATTGAAACAGGCCATCACCTAGAACCAGGCATGACTTCTAGTGGTGGGACTGGGACACCATCCCAGCCACAAAAACTTCAACCTATAGCCTATCCTGTCTGCAGGATCTGCTGAGACAATGGAAGGGCAGAATCCCATGCTAAAGGAAGGAACTCATGGCCAATACTCCAGGGCAGGCAAAGAACTAGAGACTGGATAGCCACAAGATGAACCTCTAAAGTTATCCTGATCTCCTCATAGATTGGTGCCTAACCCAATCTGCATCAGAGAGGCTCCCTTCAGCAGCTGATGGGAGCATATGAAGAGGTCAGGAATCCCATGGAAAGGGAGAGGAAGTCTTTTTGGGGACCAGAGGTGTCTAAGATATCAGAACAAGCCCCATAGAGTCAATTGTCCAGCACTCTTAGAGGCTCATAGAGCCTGAAGCAGCAGACATGGAACCTTCTGCATCCCCCAAATATGTCCTGAGGTTGCCTGGTCTGGTGCTTTTGTAGAACTCATACAGACTGGAGTAGGCGTGTGTGCCTCTGAATCTTTTGCCTGCCATTGGGATTCTTTCTCCCCCTGATGGGTTGCCTAGTCCACCCTTGAAGTAGGAAATTGTGCCTGACCATCTTGTTATTTCATGTTTGAGCAGTAACCCTGGGAGGACTGCTCTTTCTTGGGGATGGTTGGAGGTGGGAGGATGGGAGTAGATCTGGGGAGATGGGAGACAGGGGTGGTGAGCTAGTAGGAGTAGAGGGAGGGGAATAAGGGTGTTGGAATGTATTGAATGAGATAAAAAAAAAAAACAAAAACAAATAAACAGAAAAATAAAATGAATTTTTCATGCAATATATTTGCATTAGAGTTTACCCTCCTTCATCTCCTCCCAGATCTTCCCCACAGCCTCACTCATCCAATTCCATGTTTTCTTTTTCTCTTGCTCTAGGAAAGAAAATGGCAAATAATAAAACAAACAAACCAGAATAAAACAAAACAAAATAAAGTACAAGAACCTATGTAAAACCCATATAAACAAAAAAATGTAGACCATAATATATAAGCAAAAATCAGCAAGATTAAAAAAAAGTACTAACTAGGTATCATGAGATGAAATTTCTCCAAAAATACCATTGAGTTCATTTTGTGTTAGCCATCTACTGCTGGGAATGGGACCTGCGCTTAATTGTGGCTTGTATGCACAATGATACTCAGTTGGGGAAAACTAATACATCCTTGCAATCAATTGGTGATTGGCGATAGCTTCTGGGTTAGGGATAGAGGCTCCTGTCCACTTCCTCTCTCATATCTGAGTCCCTTGTGCCATGCTGCCACAGTCTCTATGAGATCATATGTGTGCCAATCTTGTTTTGTCTAGAAAGCACCATTTCCTTGGTGTTTTCCATTCCCCACTGGCTCTTATAATCTCTCCACATCCTCTTCTACAAAATTCCCTGAGCTTTGAGGGGAGGGGTTTGATAGAGACATTCCTCTTAAGACTGAGTCTCTCACTCTACCCATTGTCCAATTGCGGATTTCTGCGTTGGTTCCCATCCATCTACTGCAAGAGGAAGCTTCTCTGATGATGGTTGAATGAGACACTGATCTATGGGTATATCAGAATATTTTATGAGTCATTTTATTGCTGAGTTCCTTTAGAGAGAACAATAGTATCTGGTTTTACCCTAGGTCCATTGCCTATCTAGTCTCAAGTTCTTGGCCATCTGAGAAGTGTTACAGATAGATTCCATCTCATGATATATATATATATATATATATATATATATATATATATATATATATATATATCCTGTATATATAAAATATATGAATATATTATATATATATATGTATGTGTATGTGTGTATATATATATATGCAGTGTGTATATATACACACTTCATAATATTCATATATAGGAAAAGTTGTAGACTCATGAGTCCCTCCCAGCTAGATAAAATTAACTACCTAGATAGCCCAAGTTATGAGTATAAACTGGTGAATATCTTTTTCTCCATGACAAGATAAGGATGAGTCCAATCTTGTGAAGCTAATCACAGCTTCTAATAGTGGAATGACTTGCTCAGAAGACAATGGTCCATGACACTTCT
Organism: Cricetomys ansorgei; assembly: GCA_026225945.1. Classification (NCBI taxonomy): domain Eukaryota; kingdom Metazoa; phylum Chordata; class Mammalia; order Rodentia; family Nesomyidae; genus Cricetomys; species Cricetomys ansorgei. The sequence goes on along the minus strand of JAMJFZ010001100.1, from coordinate 2,803,444 downwards.
TCCCTTTCACTGGCTCTTATATTATTTCTTCCCTCTCTTCTGTGACGCCCACTGAGACTTATGGGGGTTGATAGATGACTCACTTATGTATGATTGTCCAATGATCACTTGCCATGACTTTGACCAGTCATGAGTCTCTTCAGTTACCATTCCTTGCTTAAAAAGCAACTTCTCTGACCAAAATTGTGGCATTAATCAATCCATGGTCAAAACCATAGTTATTTAGAAAGCAGTAGGACAGGCACATAACGTCCATTCAGCGAAATAACAGCATCATCTTCCCATTCCTCACTGTAGTCTATGACCTCCCTAGCCACAGGCTTTCGTAAGGATTTACAGAACCAAAACATGAAGTTCTTCATGTGGATTGTGATATAGTAAAGTTATTTTTCTTTCAATTAAAATGCTTTCTAGTTTTCCTTTTGATGTCTCCTGTGACTCTGTTACTTTGAAGTACTTTATTTGATTTCCAATTACTTATATTTGTCTTTTGGTTCTGCTGTTCAATTCTAAATTAATTAATTCTATTATGAGACACACACATATTGTACAATTTTAATTTGTTATGTTAATGTTAGTGTTTGTTTGAAATATGGTCTGTTACAGACAGTTGCTGTGGGCCCAGTCTAGGAAGCTGCAGGATAGTCTCTCTGGGCTGGTATTAACTTCCTTTCTATATATTTCTTAATGTATGAGTGTGATCAGTTTCTAGATCCTTGATGTTTTTCTGATAAGATTTTTTGTAGTTTACATTTTTAGCCATGAAAAAAATATCCTCGTTGTTCACGCTACCAATGCCAGAAGTGGTCTGTTCCTTTATGGTAGACTGCATTGACTCAACTTTTGCTCTATAGAAGTTAACAACCAAGCTATTCATTTTGAGTATCATGATCTAGATGATCTTGTTTCATTTCTTTTGCTGTGAGGAAACATCCTGACCAGAAGCTTCCAATCCAGTGTGAAGCCCACTGTGTCCAAAAACTCAAGGAGGAGCTCAGACAGCTAGTCACCCCACTTCCGGTCAAGTACAGAGAGAAATAAATTCACCCACGATGCCTGTTTGGTTCCTGCCTGTTAGCGCCTTACCTAACTTTCTTCACTCATAGAGTTCAGAGCCCATCCCATGAAACAGTACCACCCATATTCAGGATGGATCTAATTAACAATTAAGACAACTTTCCACAGACAACTCCATAAGCCATGAGGAATGATCTAGATCATTAATTAACTGAGACTCCTTTTTCAGGTGACCATACTGGATTTTAGCGTGACTTTATATTATACCATCATCCATTATGTTTAGAGTTTGGCCAAATCTCTAAGAAATTTGTACTTCCAATTTTAGTCTACGTTCATGACTAATTAATTATAGTAAAAATCCTAGCTACAAGACACTTATGATTTGGGCATAACATTATTCTAGACTAATAAATTCAGCCGCTTGCTAAGTTTCTTGTTTCCTCTGAGATTAATCTGATTTGAAATAATGCTGGCTCACTTGCTCTCTTTAGGCCTTTGCTAGTGACCACAAATTAAATGTTAATTGCATCCATTCATTTATCTTCACTATTTGAGAAAAACAATATTTGTTTATTACACCAAGATTTCTTAATTCAAGAGTACCACTTAAAAATATTTAACAGTGTTAGCCATTAGGGATATGCAAAATAAAACTACTTTGAGTTTTCATTTTACTTTGGTCAGAATGGTCAATATTAATAAAAAAAAATGACAACTCATGCTGGCAAATAGGCAGAAAAAGGGGACCACTTATTCATTGCTTGTGGGAGTGCAAACTGGTACAGATATGGAAATCAGTATGGAGGTTCTTCAAAATGATAAAAATAGATATACTACAAGATCCAGAGTTACCATTCTAGAGCATATATACCAAGGACTCTATATCCTACTATAGAAATATCTACTCTTGCATGTTCATGGCTGCTGTATTCATAATACCCAGAAATTGGAAACAGCCTAGGTGTCTATCAGCTGATGAATGGATAACAAAAAGGGGGTATTTACAAAATGGAATACTATTCAGATGTTAAGAAAAAAATGAAATTATGAAATTTGGAGGTAAGTAGATAGAGCTAGAATCAACCATCTTGAATGAAGTAACATAGAGATGGAAAGATAAATATTGCATGTTTTCTCTAATATGTGGATGTTAGCTTTTAAGCTTTAGATATGTATGTTTCATTTAGAATGTACCCAAGAGCCAGGTAACTAGTAAGTGAGTGGGGTGATGACATCTTCCAAGGAAGGGGAAATAGAATAATGTGTTATAAAGGGGTAAAGGGGAAGTTAGAATAGGAGGAATAGATGGGGAAGGGGATGAGAGGGCAGGGTGGAAGAGAGACTGTTGGAAGGGCAATTAACACTACTGACCTTTGAGAAGTCATATGCAAACCTACTTCTGTAGAAACATCCTTAAATACATACATATATAAAAGGAATTTGAGCAGTTATATGAAGTCATCATATAATGAAAGAGACAATGCCCAACTAGACATCAAATGCTACTTACTTTCATGCTTTTAAACTGTGTAGGAGTTGGTATCCACAGCATTATGCCCAACAGTGTTCTCTAAGAAGTGTTCATCCACAGAATTATGTTCAACAAAAATCCGCATGCACACACTCTTGGTGCATGCACAGTTATGCCCTTGCAGGTTACAAATTGCACAGTGGAATATTGGTCCTGGGAAGCCCAAATGAATGAAAATGGATTCATCTGCCACGGCTTTACCACAATTAACTAGCAGGTGTGTTTTAACTTACAATTTACTTGTACTATAAGGTGTTAATGTTCTGTGAGACACACTTTGGGAAAATCCTTTTTGTGATTTTGTTTTCTTCATTTCCTGATTTCTCAGAGGTAACTTTTCTTAGTGTTGAATGGTTAGAAGAGATGAGCCTAATGCTAGATGCAGGAATAGGTGGTGTCTTGAATAAAAATATTTCAGATGTAGATCCAGAGGTAGATGTGATGGCAAGTTCATGATTTTTTTAAAAACATGGCTATAAAACAAATCACATCCCAGCTTCATAGATACCAGTGTATATGGCTCCCAAGACCTTATTCTTAATATTTTAAAGCCTGTGTTCTGTGTGAGCTTGCTATTTTCCTTCTCTGTATCATGTAACTGATTTGTTTTACCTTCAAATGAAAACAGTAGCAAGGTAAAATGCCTATTAGAGATGTAATTTAGCTGTGATAAATGTCACAGGATACCGGTAACTATAAGAGCAAAGCAGATGCAACAGGGGATACCCTGGCTTTTCTGATTTCTCTAATACATCATTAAGTTTCATCCAATTATTGAAAGAGTACACTGAGAAAATCTTGGAATTAGTGATAGCCCTAACACTGACACAAAATAATATGTCAAATAGACCTTTCGATTTTGACCCCAAATAAGTCCCGATTCCTTAACTCACTATGTGTTGAGATAAGATTTATTGAAAACATTCATGTTGTTAAATTTATTTAGTGTTTATGTTTGAAAAAGTATTAATATATGAATGTTTTTGTTTTCTTTGTGAAATTCAGTAATAAATCATCATTGTTAAATGATGAAAACTAAAATAAGAAAACAGAATGATGCTTTGTGTACATCACAGCATGCAACTTCCTTTCTCATAATCTGTACAGTGTTTATTTCACCACTTTCGACTTAAAATAGGATTAGAATAACTAGTTTCCATGTCTTCTCAGTTAATGAAAAATCAGCTATGTATTTTCTGCTACTTTGTTTTTAAAATTCTGTTAAAATTTGTATATTATAAGCTTCAAAGAATTAGTAGCACGTACTAACAAGTACACAAACTCTTCCAAAGAGAGACTGAAATTCGATGCCCAAAATAATTTAAGACTTCCAATTTGACACTAACTTTTTTCTATAACTTTTTAGGTTAAAACTTGTCCATTCAGAAAGATAGTTGCCTCCATGTCTGTTAAAAAGATTGCAGTAACAGAATACATATGCAATGTGTTCAGTTGTTCAGAACTGAGTATAAGAGCTGTGTCCTTAGGTGTTTTGTTTGAAGCACTTTAAAATACATACAAACATAGACAATGCTAGTTCCCCATTTTCTTTTCCCTGATCCCAAAAGCAAAATGTCAAATTACATGTGATCCATCTATGTGGCTGTTTTTCACCAAAGCTTTTTTTTTTTTCTTCCCAAAAGTGTGCTCCCGCTGGAAGTGATTTGTATTTACTCTTCAGTGTGACCACATTTTCTACCATGATTGTTACAGTGCCTCTGTACATGGCTCCAGGATTAACACTTGCTGTTTTTCCAGAGGACCTGAGTTCATTTCTTAATATCCAGCTCAGGTGACACACAATCTCTGTAATTTCAGCTCTGTGGGATCCTGTTCTCCCTTCAGACTTCCACAGGTGCCGGAATATATGTGGTGCGTGTGCGCACACACACACACACACACACACACCTTTGGATTATTGCATCTTTCCTGTGAAATCATTACTATGTTTTACAATAAATTTCTTCAAACTTGACTTTTGACACAGCGACAGGTTTATTAGATTCAAATGTTAACGTGCCGTCTTTCGCTGTTACTTTTAGTACTAATTAATTGTGTTTTGCACATGAAATTCACAGAAATGTACTGTCTTAACAAATGTTTAAATTCCAAGTCCTTTGAAACGAAAGCCCACATGTGTAGCATTTGCCTACTTCCCTGCTGTAAATAGTAGACCATGGCAGAATTCGTAGAAATAACAAAAATCTACTGAAGAGGATGTTTGAAGACATTCAAAGGGCCATGTGGTGGTGTCGGCCTTTTATCCCAGCACTCGCAAAGCAGAGGCAGGTGGATCTCTGTGAGTTTGAGACCAGCCTGGTCTACAGAGTGAGTTTCAGGACAGCCAAAGATTCAACATAGAAACTCTGTCTAGGAAAAAAAAAATACTTATAACAAATCTCATGAACCCAGGGCCTGGGCTGGCTTCAGAATAACTTTTCTTCTTTCCTTCCTTTCAATGTCTAGATTTTCTTCTATTTTCCTGGAATGGAAATTACATATCATACATACTTTACTTACTCATTGCCCTTGAATATTTTAGAAGAGATTTTTCTTACAAATTACCTAGTATCTCTAGCTTCCCCCTAAGTAACCTATAACAATGTAAGTTACTTTAATTTTGATTCTTCTTCCAACTTTTGTGTTACTTCGATGTGATATTTTATTTTATGCTTCGTAAAGTCTCCAAATTCATCAAAATATCACCACAATTAATATTTTAAAGTACATTTTCAGGACTTACTATTAATGTCATCATTATAAACAGCAGAAGTTTGCAAGCTTCTGTGGATGCTGTAGACATCCATCATATAGGTATCCAGGGGCCGCTGGTGTGAGCATGGCTGTCAGTAGCCAGTGTTCCATGCAGTCATTTAAACATTAAACATCCACTCTTTTTTAACTGTACTTGCTCCTAATATTCTCTCCTTTTAATAGATTGATATATAATTTAAAGATAATAAAAATATGCCATGATTAAGTAAAATTTTGATGATGTAAATATTCATAAAACATAACCTTATAAAGAGTATGGCACTATTTGGTATCTGAAACACCACATACACAGACACACACACACACAAACACACATACACATACACAACTCACATTACCTTATTGTTCTTTCCTTAAGCAGGTGAGCTATGCCTGTCAAGCACCATTTCTCCAAGCAGAGTAGCAGAACTTTGGACACCTGAGTGATTTCTCCTTGCAGTTGATAGCATGACTATTTGATATGGCTATTGTTTGTCACACACTAAGAAGCACCATCATGCCTCTGCTTGCTTTGCAAAGATATATTTTCTAAAACCAGGTGTCACTGGTTAAGCAGATTTAAATATGTCTTCAGTGGTTAATTTCTGTGATAACTAGAGAGATGTCACTTACTTATGTTAAAAATAAGTTCTGATGCCTTATTTCCATAGCAACAGAAGAGTCAGTCTTCTGAAGGTACACAGATTCTTTCATTCATGATACCCCCCCACTGCTTCCTTCTAAGCCCTAACAAGTAAGACAGTAATTTCGAGTACCCACCACTATTGTTCATTCTCCTTATGGGGAATGTTGTTTGAACAACAATGAGTTTTGCCTAGTATATTTTTTTCTGGTTTAGATCACTAAGTTATCCATGAATTCATCTACCAGAATAGTGAATGTAGAAAAGTATTTAGATTTCTGGGCAATGAGAATCTCAGGTGTATGACAGAATCCCTTACATTTCACTTTGCTGTAACCCACCTCGTTAATGTTTCAACCATTGTGCTCTGAAAAGGTTCTTGGTTTGTGACCTTGGTCTGTTATGTTAAAAGCTTCATCTCACTGTTACCACATGGACACATGGAATCTGGGTAACCTAAATATGTGCTATCAGTCTGTGTTTCTCACATTTGAGAAACTCTCTGTTATTAAGAAAAAAAAAAAGAAGTCAGACAAATGTGAAAAAACCAAAAAGAATTAGACAAACACTGTCAGTGTGGTATCAAGGTAAAGATTTTCAGACTTGAAGAAAGAACCAGATAAAAGAAAGGAAAGTTGGATCAGTGACTAAAGGCTCTGGCTACCAAGCCTGATGACCTGAGTTTGGTTCAAGGAACCCACATGGTGGAAGACAAGAATTGATTCTTGTTCCTCGAACCTCCACATGTGTGCATTCATGTGTACACACACCAGATAAGTAGATGTGGAAAAAATTAAAAAGAAAATACTTTCTTCACTCATTCATCTGTTGATGAGCATTGAGCCTGGTTCCATGTCCTCAATATTGTGAACAGTGCGACAATAAATGAGCATGCGAGTATCTATTTGCTATGTTAATTTTAAAATTTAGAATTCATATATGCAGTAGTTGCATAGTTAGATTACTGTGTTTTTCTATTTTTAATTTTTGATTTCTTTTGTTCAGTGGTTGCCGAGTTATGTCCTCACTATCAGTGTATGAGGATGCTTCTTTCTCCACATCCTCCATGGCACCTCAGTGTGTGTGTGTGTGTGTGTGTGTGTGTGTGTATCTATGTATACATGTGTTGTTTATGTACTCGTTCATGTGTGTACATGTGCACATGCACATGTAGAGGCCAGCCAGTCAATACTGGGTGTCTTCCTTTGTCTCTGTCCACCTTCTTTGTTGAGAGAACATATCACTGATCCAGGAGGCCCTCATTTTAGCTAGAATGGTTGGCCAGTGAGCCTCTTTCTGCCCCTCCTCACCTCAGTGGTGAGTTTTACAGGCGTGTGTCATTTAATTTTTTTATTTGTTTTTGTTTTGAGACAGGCTTTCTCTGTTCTAACTCTGGCTGTTCTAGACTCACTTTGTAGAACAGGCTGGCAATGAACTCACACACGTGCGTCTGCCTCAGCCTCCTGAATGCTGGGATTAAAGGCGTGCACCACCACTGCCCAGCTTAAATTTTTTATGAGGGTAACTGGGATCTGAAATCATGGCCTCGTGCTTGAGTGTTAACCACTTTACCCACTGAGCCATCTCCTCCCTACCTCTATTTACTTTATGGATCCACTTCTGTCTTTTAACTCTTTGTGGTTTTCTTCACCAGTGGGTTTTGTCTCTTGGAGATGATATATAGCTGTGTCTTGTGTTTCAGTCTAGTTGTCTGGTGTGTGTTATTGGTGAATTGAGGCCAGTAACCTGTAAGGCTGTTGTTGAGAGCTTTTTACTAATTCCTGTGAGCTGGTTCTTTTTCTATTGTTTGGATTATACTTTGTCCTTTTTTTTTAATCATCATGAGTTTGCTGGCTTACTGTGTTGGACATAATGGAAGTGTCTCTAGCTCGCTTTTGCTCATTTGTTTGTGTCACAAAGTTTATTCTTCCTGGGGCTTACATAGTTGAGAGTGCCTTTCTTCCTTCTTTGAGTATATTATTCCTCTAACTGTTTTCTGAAGTGATAACTTTGTGACCATAAACTGCCTTAGTTCATGCTTGTCTTGAAATGTTCTTATTTATTCATAAATTAAAAAATTTGATTGGATGTATCCCTTTTATTAATTATCTACTATTCAGACTTGAAATATATAGCATTCCATGCCTTCTTGTCTTTGGGGTTGTAGGAGAAAGATGTTATGATATGTTTTCTTTCACGGGCAAATTGGTACTTTACTCTTAAAACTTTTGCTACTTTGCTTTGTATTTTTGATATCTTGGCTCTAAAATATTATGGAAGGTGTAATCTCTGGTCATGCCTAATTGTGATTCTAAATTCCCCCTGTCTTTTGCTCTGTGTTTTTTCTTCAAATTTATGGATCTTTTGTTGTAATTTCACTGAATACATAGTTTTTATAAAAGATCCTATTTCTGTCTCATATACTCTTTGCTTTTTTTATGACATCCCAGAGTTCTTGTTGGTTCTCATACATGCATTCATACATACATAATACACACACACATACATACATACATATCTTCTATTCTATGAATCTTCTATTCCTTCCATTTTTCTGCTTGCTTTTCTAATTCTATTGGTGATGCTTTCTACTGCATTTTATTATTTGTGTTTGTTTATAATTTCTTTTATTTTTAAGATTATTATATAATTATATAACTTCCACTTTCAATTTCTCTCTCCAAATTCTGCTATATATCTGCTCCTTGTTGTCTTTTATATTCGTGGCCTCTTTTGTTTTAATTCTTAATATATATATATATATATATATATATATATATATATATATATATATATCCCTAAATATATAAATAAAACCTACTCAGTCTGTATTTAATTCTATGTGTGTTTTTAAGGCTGGTCACTTAGTATTGGATGAATAATGTTCTCTTCCCTGGATAAGAATATTTCTCTAGCTCTCAGCTTTCCTTAATTGCTGGTAGTACTTTGTATATAGTTGAGACTTCATGAGCACTCTCTCATCCACATTACTATATCTATAAGTTTCATCCTTGTTCAGATCGTGTTTATTTAGTCATATGCATTTTTATTTGATTATTGAAGCTTTAATTTTCAACATCCCTATTTTTCCACAATCTGATATTCTTTATTTAATTTTCTTTGATGTCAGTTAGGTTTTCATCCACACTGCTGACTTTCTATCTACTTTGCTGACTATATTCTCTATGTTGATTGTCTTTCCTTTAGATCTCACATGGGATGAATTTGCTTGTTTATATGTTCTTGAGATTGGTGTCAGTTTTACTAGTAAGCTTTTGAATTCATCATCTGGCATTTCAACTCTTTTCACATTTCTGGATTCAGTAGTTGCAGAGTTATGATCTCCAGAAAGGTCATGCTTCCATGCCTTTGCATAATCTTGATGCTGCTGTGTTGTCATTTGAATAGATAGTCATCAGATATATCTTCTTGTTTTATTTAGAGATCTTCTTTTGAGCAGTGTACACTTAGGTGTTCTATGTTCAGTCCCACTTAGAGAAAACAACTTCCTCTGGTACCACCAGCACAAAAGTGTATAAGATATAGAAAATATATATATGAATTAATAGAAGGTCATTAATACATCACCAATGACAACAAAATAGAAAGTAGAGATCTGATCTAGAGTGTGCTGTGATGTTTAATATTGTCTAGGGGAAGTGTAGAAACAGTAAATAAATAAAGGAGTCAAGGAAGAAAAAAGTAGAGAAAAAGCACTGTTACTTAAAATACAGGGAAAAGAAAAAAGTGAATATGGATGGGAGGAGAAAAAAAAGTAGATTAGAAAGCAATAAGAAAAATGTGAAGAAAATAGGGGAAAAGATTTTCTACATTCAGGTGGAATTCTTAAATTGGAATTCTCAGATTACTCAAAATGGTTCTAGTCACCTGCCACAGTGTGAGTTATGTAAATGTGTGCTTTAATGGAGGAATCATGGTGTGCCAATATATCACTCTGAGGTCAGGGAAAAGTCAAGAGATGACAGCGGCAGGGAACATTGGTGGCAGAGTTCAGAAAAGAGACAGCATCTTATAGCATTAGTATAAGACTATAGTAAGGATATAGTCATGTACTTAAGAACCCTGCCATCAGGACATAAAACATTAAAGAATTACAGAGCTAGGAAGATGCTAGGTGCTCCCTTGAAAGACCTGAGTTCCACATTGAGAACTCATTTAATAAGATGGGTAGAGTAAAATCCTTGAAATCCCAGAACTGGGGAGACAGAGACAGGCAGATCGCTGGGTCCCTATCCTGCCAGCCTATCTTACTTGATGAGCTCCTTGCCTCAAGAGAAAGGTGAGCATCATTCTTGAAGAAGGACATTTAAGTTGTCTTCTGGATTCCAAATGCACACACATACATGTATATATGTATACTTATGTGTGTGTGTGTATATATATATATGCATATATATATACTCACACACACTTATGTATGTATTCGTGTGTGTGTGTGTGTGTGTGTGTGTATACACAGATGCACACACACCTTAACATGGAGACACATATACACAAATATCCCCTGTAAAATGTATAATACTTTCTCATCAGTAACACCAAGTGGGTATAATAATCAGAGTTGTTGAATAGGGTTCTCTGTAAGAACAGATGACAGAAAAGTGTGAGTTTTAGCAACTGCTGCAGATGTTATCTAAGAGCAAGATTAAACAGGACTAGAGGACCTTGGCAATTAATTTTACTCATTCTGCAATTTTATCTGGGCTTAACTCCAAGGATAAATGCTGTCTGGGGGACCGTTTCCTAGTAATTTATGCAATAGGAAAAGAAGTACCGCATAGTGGAAGTGATCTAGTCAAGCTGAAGTTGGATGACCCACCAATTTCATGATAATTAGGGAAAACTAAATCAAGAATAGATTCAAAAGAACTAGAAATCACTAAGTATTATGGTGGGAGACAAACACCTTCAAAGAGAATTCAATTCGTTCCCTTTCTGAAGAACAAATGGATACTGCTTTAGGAAGGAGTTCAAAATATGATAAACTCTGTTAGCAGCTGCAAGAGAAAGAAGGACCTCATTCCTCAGAAAGGTCTTTGGTACATAGGGAACGCTTACCTGTTTCCAGTGACATTGTTTTACTAGAATGTCCTAGCAACTTATCATGGATAAGGTATGTATTTATCCCACAAACATTTTAATAATTATTTATCAGTGTCACAACCTCATTCTTAGATAAAAGAAACATTTGATAGGTCACTAACCCTGAAACAAGTGCTGTGGCACGTAGTGATGCTCCTTAGGACTCAATGTGAAAAACAACATAAGCCCTTAGCTCTCAGTTTAAATATCATCTTATTGAGAAAGATGACTTATTGCAAAACCATAATATCTTGCTATTCCACTGAAAAAGGCCCCAGAGATGTGAAACAGAAGCATGCAAGATGAAAAAGTGACTGTTTGGCAGTAATAGTGTTTTAGTAAAAACTGTATAATGCTCTGCTGGGAAAAATGTTCTGTGCTTCTACTCCAGAGGAAATATGCTATCACTTAGCAGTAAGAACACAGGATGTAGCTTAAACTCTGTTTGCCAGTCAGAAGACTTTGTATCCTGGACACAATTTTCTTGCTGGGTTGTAAGAAGGAATCATCTAGGTAATAAGTGAAATGCCAAGTTCAGTATTCATACCTCCTTGTGGTTACATAGTTATTTTTATATTATACACAGGGCAATCTACTAGTCTAAGAGCAACTTGTGTCTGCTTCGATATCATTGAAAGTACTAACCATTGTTATATATCATGTCAATAATTCCATTTAATCTAGTAATAGTAGTAATTAGGTCATTGTTATATAGACTGCTTTTCTGTTTCACCTGGTACATGCCCATTGCTTCACTTTGAGAGCTATGAGAAGGCTAGGGTGTCATGCTTAAAAGTGCCAAAGTTTGCTCTATTAGAAATCATTAGGAATGTAGCAAACATAATGACTTTTATTCTTGAGAAATCAAATGCATGTTGGAAACACACACAAAATTTCAAACATGGAAAATCAGTGCATTTTTAAAGAAGTATAGACAACTAAGGAATGGAATGGTAAAGGGGAGAAATAGCCTTTCTCATGAAAGAGTACACCAACTGAATATTCAAAATCAAATGATCATCTCTGACCATTTATACATACATACAAGTAACATTATACAGATGAACAGGTGGTATTCATGTATTTGAGAATATATAGATGTGTGTGTGTATGTGTGTGTGTGTGTGTGTGTGTGTGTGTGTGTGTGTGTGTGTATGTGTGTGGGTGTGTGCACGTGCATGTGTAAAAACAATTTAAAAAAAAAAAGGCTGTGAATCCAAAAGAGAGCAAGGGGGATCATGGAAGTGTTTAGAGGGAGGAAAAGGAAGGAGGAAATGACATTCTATTATAATCTTCAGATTTTAAAAGTAATTTCAATAATTAGTGTGGTTAGTCACATCCATGCTTGTGAAATATACATTACTGTTTGGAAAAGATGTTTGCTAATAAAGAAAGTTGAAAATGCTTAATATATTGTTGACCAGCAAATAAGAAAGACGTGAGAGGAATATGGAATTTTGGGAGGAGTAAGAGTAGCATGTACTGCTGTGCTCAAAATCATTTTGTTTAAAGACTAGCTTAATTCTGGACAAAGTAAAATGCCACAGTTGAGCTCACTGTGAACAGAGATTTGTCCTGTGCTTCTGGAATCTTCTCTACATCTGTCTCGATTTCTAAGTATGCATGTAGAATTACTGATTTGAAACTGTGAACATTTTCATCACTTGTTTTGACTCAGAGAAATGAAAGTGCAGATTTGTATTCTTCTGTAAGGACATTATTCCTTTAAAAATATCAACTCATTTATTCCCCTATGTGTGGCAGAATATTGATTACTCTCTCGAGACATTGCTTGTACTGCAAAAATGAAATTGTTTCCTTTAAAGTATCCTAAAAATAAGCATTGATTGGCAGATGACAATGCAGAGAAAGCATTTAGATCAATGAAAGAAATCAAAATGTAAGGCTCACAGCTAGATATCACACTGATTGGAATTATATAATATGAGAAATGAACTCCAGAAACAGCAGGGGATCTGTAACACAAACAAGAAGAGGTCTGAGAGGGAAAAAAAGGTTTCTGAACAGATCTGAGAGAAATGAACATTATGAGACTCAACTTGGATGTTACCCCCCCCCACTCCCCTAATGTCCTCAGAGTTGGTCAGAAGTAAGAAATGGGTATAGGTAGGATGGGAAGTATAAGAGCTTTGTGTACTAGACATTTCTTAGATACAATGGCAGGGACCATACTATTGGTCTACCTAAATGGACAGATATAGGTTTCTGGGCACTTGGAATCAGAATGGATAATGACCAGATATGGTTTGAATGTTCCCTCTTCCAAAACTCAGGTGTCACCAATAAAATAGTGCTAAGATGTGAGGGTGTTAGAGTGAATAAAGTATGTGGCCCTCCTTATGAAGAGACTTCATACAGTCTTAACTAGATTTTTCTCTTGCATTTCAGCTTTCTGCCCCATAATGTAAGAAGAACCCTCATTGGATGCCAACTGTTGGTTTATTGATCTTTAACTTCCAGAACTGTGAAAAATGAATTCCTTTTCTTCATAAAAACTCAGTTTCGGGTATTCTGTTACAACAGTTCAAAATCAAGCCATCAACCCACAGCCACGTATACCAGATTGTGATGTGACTAATAGGTAAGATTGAGCATATCAATTTTGTGTTGTTCATTATAGTTTGTCTCTTAATACTCAAACTAATATAAGGTCCTGAATTAGGTCTTGGGATAGAACAAAGGTAAAATATATTCTTCCTTTCTAAGGTAGTAGCAGTGAATAATGAAATGACTTATATGATCAAACACTAACCAAAGGCATGTCCCAGGAGGCCAGGCTTTATTACATCCTGTAGATTACAGTAGATAAAGGAAATCAGGCCAAAAAAACAAGGCAGGAACTTGAAGCAGAAACCATGGGATAATGCTGCTTGCTAGCAGACTCTGGTTCATGCTTAGCTGGCTCTTTTATACAATCCAGAACCACTTTCCATGAGCTGCCTATAGTGGGCTGGGTTTCTTTATCAATTAGTAATCAGAAAATCCTTAATAGGTGTACCACAGACCAACTTGATCTAGGCCTTTCTTCACCTGAGGTTTCTCCTCTTCAAAAACTCTAAACTTTGTAAAGTTGGCAATTGACGTTAACCAGACAATCCTTTTTCACCATTCATAAGCCTGGAAGACCTGCCTGGAATGTGTCAATAAGCTCAGTGGACACATGCCTTGGCTGGGGCTCAGGCAAAGAAAGAATATCAGTGAAGAACTGAGGCAGGAAAGGATGTCGATAAAGGTTGGGCTGAGTCATGCTTTCCTCTTTGCTACCTTTACGACTCTGGATCCTTCAGGCTCATCAACAGTGGGATGTAGTAGTATGCCACTATGGAAGCTCAGCAAGGATGACAAGGAGGCATACTCATTGGTGTAAGCTTTTCCAGACCTCAGCAGAGGGAACCACCATCCTAGCCATCGCCATAGTAGACAATGGAGTCACAAGAGTCTGAGCTCAGGTGTTTTCACTGATTCAGAATTCCTCAGGTGTTCTACTGATAGTGCAGATCATGAGCAATCAAACATCCCCCCACACTAATCCAATACCTGCAGACAATACAAAATGCCAAGGCCTCTGCAGCCCCTTACCCAACAATGCACAAAACAATTATTTTAAACACAACTAAAAATAAACTTCTACAACAGTGGAGGGCCTGTTTACTACCTTCTGATGCTACTCTACCTCTTGCATTTCCTGACATACTCTTGAACTCTCAGGTGAAGGTTTAGACTAGGGTTGAGATATGAAGATTGCTACCATACACATATGAATATGTACACACAAACATTAATATCATTATACCAAAGACACTTAAAACAAAGCTAGAAAGTTTTCTGTTGAGTAGATGTGGGCTGATGGAAGTAAAAAGGGAATATGTACACACATGTACACACATGTAGGAGAGGGGTAGAAAAACACAACAAAATTAATTCCACCTTCAGAATCCTACTTATTACTTACTGCTTGATAGTCAGCTCTCCATTATTGCATCTAATACCTGAGGTACTCAACCTGTTAAAGAAAGCAAAATCTTATTTACCACACAATTTTCAAGATTCTAATTCATGATGGTTGGACTCTTTGACCTTAGACCTCTGCTGACAAAGCAGCATTTGGTGGCATCCCAGTCAGAACTACCTCAGAGGGCTAAGTTGAATTATCTTCTATTCCTTGGTATTACCATGGTTGTGGACAGAAAGGCTATGAAGGCCTGTTGATGCTTATGTTAAGACAATATGGCACAGATATGGTTATCTTGCATGAGTCAGCTAAAACCTAGCTGACCATAGACACCCAAGGGCTATGAGTTAACACAAAATGACTGACATCAGCTGTTTAATGATCCAAATGTACATAATAGTATAATCCATTATATACTATTTTGGACAGAGGGTTATTTTTGTGTGACTGTGTATAAAAATGGTCTTGATTTTCCTATCAGCCATTCAGACTGCTTGTTGTGTCTATCTGCAGGGCTGTGTGCCAGCCTACATGTGTGCCTGTGACTGTCTGTATGTTCAAGCACAATCCCCAGTGTCTGCTGGAAGCTGTCTGCCCAGCAGCCTTCTCAGGGAGTGAATAAAGTATGTGTTTTTCTTCTGTGAGTCTTCAAAATCTCTTCAACCTCCTGCCCCTTGTAAACTTCCTCTTTCCGAATCATCAGTGCCCTGGACCTCATAACCATATTTGAAAATATCCCCAGAGAGAAGCCTTAAGTGAATCTGGGCTTATGCCATGTGCTTTCAATTTTTAATAGTGCATAACTCTACATAGTTGGTCACAGTTTATATATCATTGTGTCTCTAACAGTGGTTCATGAAGGGATGGTGAGTCCAATACTAGTCACTATCCCATGTCTGTTGCTGTGAGATTTTTTGGATTGTATTATTCATTGTGTTCTTACTTTGCCTTTTTTATTTCTACTGTCTTTTCAACTTTCTGGTGTTATCCTAAAATTAAATTAACATCAGATGGAATTACTATTTTTCTAGTTTCTAACAACCATTGTACCTACAAGATTTACACTTCATTTATTTTCTGTTCATCTTTAAGTTGCTATCATGCACCTAATAGTGTGTGTGTGTGTGTGTGTGTATATATATATATATATATATATTAACCCCTACAAGGTTTATATTATTCTATAATCAGAGAATGAACTGTATTTATCCAAATGTATACATTTACTAGTACTTGTCTTTTCTTCAGCTCTGGACTTCAGTGTAAAATAATTTTCATTCTACTGAGTACTTCTCATTGTATTTTCCTTATTTAAGATTCTGACTGACCTACTTTTGGATGTTCTCACTGGATACAGAATTTTAGGTTGGCTGATTTTTTTTTCTTGTGTGTTTAAGGTGCCATCCTACTCTTTACTGGCTTCCATTTCTGGTGACAATCTTTTTGAAGTTGATTTATTACTACTAAATGTGACTCAGAAAATATTGTTTATTTTAAATTTCAGCATTTGTAATTTTTATCCTGCTTTGTGTTTACACCCCTTCCTCAGTCTCAGAATCTCCCCTAATTATTTCTGCCCATGTTAAAAAATTTGTATTTAGTATCTCTGAAATACCGTTGGCATTCAATCTTTTTCCTTCTTTCTATTTTATTTATAACTCCCAGTGGCACATATGTCAGGTGTTTTTACTGTCTAATGTGGGGATTTTATTCTCACAACTATATAAACACTTCAATTAAGTTGAGTATTTTCTGTGTAACATTTTCTCTTTGTTCACCATTTCTTTCTTTCTAGATGTGCCTAATAAACTGTCAGAAATTTATGCATCAATTTTTAACTTCTGATCAATGCATTTTGTATTGGGTTTTCTATTTTATCTGAATTTATAGGTTGCAGTTTTTTGATAAATTATTTCAACTTAATATGTGTTTTCTTTAAGTACATTTATCACAATTATTTCAAAGCCCATGCACATCTGGATCATTTGCATCCATTTGTTTTTGTTTTCCACTTCTCCACTTGACAGTGTGCCTTGGTATGACTGGTAATTTTTACTTCATTGACAAATACTTACATTTAAAAAATATTAGTTGCTTCAGTACATCCTAAGAGGATTTAATGAGTTCTAACAATCAAACTCTTTAAAATACAAAAGTCAGCGATACTAACTTAATACAGATTAATGGGACAGTTCCTTTGTATGAACAACTTTGAAACTTTAGTTTAATTTATTTGGAACAGTCCAATTATTGTTTCCCAACTGTGCAATAATCAGCCTATGAAATGTAAGACATGTCAGGAATACTGTTAATATACTAATATCTTCCATTTTTATTGCATTCTAAATTAATATACTATTATTTGTAGTTCAGTTTTATTTCTCCAGATTACACAAGTATGTACCCTTTATTACAAACTACTTTCTATTCTATTACTTATCATTACTTTCATTAATCAATGATGGTCAAAATATAAATTTAGGGATCAGAAATTATTAACTTACATTTCACAGGCTTTGTGAGTTTACAGTCTATACTGCAATTTTCCTTTGCCCATTTCCTTTTCTTCAAAATCTGTTTGATGCTCCAGGGCTATCATATTTAGATATAGAACATGTTAGCAATCTCCTTTTCATAGTTCTCAAAAATCTTATAACATTGTAACTTTGTGCTCTTTTCTGTCTACTAAATTCAATGAATTAGAAAATTAGACTTTAAAATTAGACTTTCTCTTCCTTGCTAATGTCAGTTATGCTTGTCAAAGAGAACATATATTTAAAACCACATTTCTCACAAAAAGGATAGAACATCCTCATTGACAAATGCAGCCTGTTAACATTAACGCCTGAGGAAATCTTTCAGGAAGCAGGGAAAGGGGGTGATGAGGTTGTCGAACTACTGAGGGATGTTAAAAGGGAAAAGGATGTTTGATAAGCTCTCATGTTAATACAAACACTGTACATCTAACCCTCAGATAGCATGTGCTAAAGATATTTTGCAGGGGGCCTGACACCAAAAGGAACATCTGATAGAGCAGACCAGAGGGGTGTGCACAAGGTAAGCAGTGTGTCTCAGAAGCGCAGACTTGGGATGGAATCATTAAAATTCAGAAGATTCCAGAAGACCCTTTCCCTCCTCCAGTCCCCTTCCCCATTGACTAGTGCAAATCCAGGGTTAAAATCCTAATAACGAATCTGCAGAAAAATAAGCCGCCAGAAGTGATTTTTCTCCCTACTGCAATGAATTTCAATTATCTAACTGCCACTGTAGAAGGATGATTTTCCAGCTAACATTTCACTGAGAATGCCAGGGGACTACTGGGGAGGGAGGAAGATGCAGAGTCTTCTTGATCCTTTATCACTAAAAACATACACAGGCAAAGAAAGCTGAAAGTAGTTCAACAGCTGTAATCCCCAAGGAGAAGCCTGGGGACCCAGCTGTCAACTCAAATACCACCCAAAAGCACACAGGATAAATGAAAGGATGTAGGTCCCTTGTGAAAGCCAGTGTCCCTGCTATTCAAAAGGTATATCTGACACACTGTCCTTGAAAAATGACACAAAGGCTAGGACTGGAAAAGGCCACCTCATATGACACCAGAAATAAGGCTTGAGATTCTGGAGAATCAGAAGAAAATTAAAATACCTGAATTTCCAAGTTATTGACTGTGAAGTAACAGTTCCTTCAGTCAGCAATGTTATTTCTCTCTCTCTCTCTCTCTCTCTCTCTCTCTCTCTCTCTCAATGAAAACATTTAGTTCAAGCATAGTTGTGTCTCTCTCAGCATAGCCTTGTAGTTAAGATCATGAAATAACAGAGAAAGACCTAGGCTCAAGTCTCTGCTCTGCCATTTGCAAGTTCAATTAACTGGATAAATGTGCTTAACCACTTTTTGAATCTTTTTCCTAGTGTGTAAGCTCCTGTCCTATGGGATGTTATATGTGTCAGCAACATACAGAACTGAACCTTTGGGAGTAAGTTTGTAGACACTTTAAGGATACATCTAAAAAGCTAAGTATATGCTTTGAGATTGATATTGCTAAGTATGAGCTATTCCAAATTAAGGAGAAATGTTGAAGTACCTGGCTTGGATATCTGACATGTCCATGGGTATGGAATCTAGGACAGAAGATTCTAGTGACTTGTGTCATATAAGCTCCTGTATAGAAACTATATAGATTCATTATTTTCCTTACATTCATTTCTTATGCATTTTTGAGGCTTACTTGTGCCACAGTGTACGTGTAGAGGTCAGAGGATAGCTTATGGGAGTCGATTTTCTCCTTTCTCCATGTGGGTCTTGAGTTTATACACTCACAATTACCCTACTTCACTGAGCCATACAGCCTGCTTTAAGTACATCTTTTAAGAGGTTTTTTTGCTAGAGAATAGTTATCGTTTCCACAAAGATTTGTTGGTGGCTACTACACTCAGACCAATTTGTTGAGTACTGGGCATTCAACACTCTCCAAGGTCAGCAAAGAACTGAATATATGATCACTGTAGAAAGCCATACCCTTAACTACACACACACACACACACACACACGCACACACACACACACGCACTGTGAGAGAGATTATTAACGGTAAATTATTCTCAGGTGTGATGACTTTAACATTTATTAGCATTGTTAGAAGAAAACACATTGAAAAATGTGTTGTATGGCGAGAAAGTTGCTGGCTCAAATTGAAAAGTGTCCTTTTAAAGCTCTTGGGATAAAATTCAGCCTGATTCTAGGACAAAGAACAAGTAATCTGGTTCTTTTTTCTCCAACAGATATTGTGACTCTCAGCTGACAAGAGTCCTCACCTGTTCTTGTTATTATTATTATTTTTTAAATAAAACACACAGCCAAGTCATCAGCAGGGCCAGTCAGTATTTCTTTTAATATCTTGTTATAATTTGCATACTTAAAAATTATCTTAAGACCTTTCAAAAAGAAGGAAACATGAAAATATCCACACAGACTGACTGCATCTCTTTGGGAAGCAAGCTGACGGGATTTCTCGCCATACAACTTTCTCGCCATACAACACATTTTTCAATGTTTTTCCTTCTAACAATGCTAATAAATGTTAAAGTCATCACACATGAGCATAATTTAGCAATAGTAATCTCTCTCTCTCATTGTGTGTGTGCACAGCAGAGGTCTGCAAACTAGACTGGAACTGAAGGAAGTTCATTATACCCACTATCTTCTTTCAAATGAACATTGTGGAAGAACAGAGCAAATAGGGAAAGAGCGTTGATGGCCATGGCACATTCCAGGTGACGTGTCAGATGTCCAGCTACATAAAGGGAACCATCCTATCGTGACATCCAACAGAGAACTAGGATGAAGATAGTAGGGCCCAATATCAGGCCTCTGCCACATGTCTGGAATTCCTTTTGAAATATGATATTTCTAAAATTGCATTTATATGCTAGAAAATGAAAGTATTTTGAATAAAGCAACTACAGACATAGAGCATGGCTATATTTTCAAGCTAAGCTTCTGTGTTACAGCCTCAAAGAAGCTGTTGAGAACAACCATGTCCCACCCCTGGACAAAGAACTACAGCAACTAATAACTTTTCGGAGGAAGTTATGTGTGCATACACATACATATATGTGTGATAGTAGTAATCATAGAAAAGGAGGCTATCAACTTGAGAGTGAGAAAGTCATAGCCGTGGTTCCAGGGAGGGTAACTGGTAGGGTCTGGAGAAAGGGAAGCGAGGGGGAAAATGGATGTACCTGTTAAATCGTGTAAACATGTGTCTGTATGTATATGTATATTATGTTCATGAATATGTGTATGTATGTATACACACACACACACACACACATACTCACTATGTATATGCATAGGCTGGATGTGGTAGCATGTGGTTGAATTCCTAAGTCTGTGAAGGCAGAGATGGATAGATCCCTCCCATTTACTGATAAGCCAGCCTAGTGTATTTGGCAAGCCTTAGGCCAGAGAAAACTTTAGTCTTAAAAATCCAAGATAGATGGTACCTGAGGAAAATACCTGATACTTTGTGCCTACACACACACACACACACACACACACACACACACACACACACACTGGCACATACACACACAATGCATGCATGCACATGAGATGAGAGGAAGAGAGAGAGAGAGAGAGAGAGAGAGAGAGAGAGAGGGAGAGGGAGAGAGAGAGAGAGAGAGAGAGAGAGAGAGAGAGAGAGAGAGAGAGAGAGAGAGGAGGAACATTTTCCTCACAGTATTTGCCCTTAGTATCTCCTGAGAGATACTAAGATCATATGAGATTCTAAAGTTCTGTGAAAGACAACTTGGAAAACTGGAAGAATTGTAGAACATTTTAAAATTTTAATGGATATAAAAATCTATTATTTCTTTTAAAACCAACCGAATGAAGACACAGGAAAGAAGATAGTTTATAAGAGAGAGACAGAGGTGATTTAGGTGTAGGATTCTTCACCTATGGCCTGGCTCCAAGAAGGTAAAAATGGGAAGGAAGGCTGACATGAGACCCCAGTGACTTTTACGCATTTTTAGCATGGTTCCTGCCTCTCCAAGCTAACATAATGCAGTCAGCAGGAAATTTAAAATTAAATAAGAAGTTTTATGTTTAAAATGATTTAACTATGAGATTAAACAAAATAGTTCATAGAAATCCTATTTCTTCCTAAATTTGGAAGCCATTTGAAATAAAATTTTGTGTCTCCAAACAGTAATTGATAATAATTTGACATGCAATCACTCTTTAGAAGTAAGTACACAAAGAACAGACATACATGTTTAAATGCACACAAATATGAGAAAAGGTGCATCAATAGTAAAACACTCTTAAATGCTAAAGCTATGGGAGAGAATCTAATAGGTTGAACCATAAGATATAGAGCTAACTAAAAGTAAACAGCTTAAACAAAGAAATCCCACCAGTGCAGCTAGCTCCATCCCTGTGTGTGTTCCTTGTGTAAGTGTGCACATGCTATGGTGCACACTTGGAGGTCAGAGGACAACCGTTGGTGTTGGCCCTGGCCTTCCACATTGCTTGACACAGGATCAATCTTGTTGTTGGTTGCTGCTTAGGTCACGCTGGCTACTGATTCTTTTGTCTCAGCATCCAATTTTCCAGAAGGAAGTACTGAGAGTCCAGAACATATGATACACCAGCTTTTGCAAGGGTTTGGGCAATCTGAACTCAGGTTATAAGGCTTGAACTGCTTTTACTCAGTGAGCCATCTCTCCAGCTCTCTCCAACTTATTTCTTTTCTTGAGAAACTTCCATAACAGTTCCCCTTTTCTGTATAAGTTAAAAAAAAGAGAAATGTTTTACCTCTACAACACAATTTAACACTATATCAGCAAAACTATTTATAAGAAGAACAATTATGAGGCTTCAAATGCATATGACTAAATGATACCAAACATCTATCAAGCTTTTACAATGTCTTTGGACAGCAGAAAAACATTATCAATGTCCAATTATCTGGAATTCACTCACGATCTTCTGAGCTCCTCCAAAGTTCTCTGACTCTGCCTTAGGCAAAACACACAGTTTGTCCTTCAGGCTCTGGGTGGCCCCATTCTATTGCTGCTGCTGTTCTTGGTGGTCATCCATAGTACTAGCATCTCCAGAACGCTAGGGTCTTCTACTTCAATGGGGCTGTGCTTTCACCAATAGCCTCTCCTGGGTTCTCTTCATAATGCCAAGCCTCAACTTCTTTATATGACCCCTTCAATCTGGACCTTCAACTGCCACTGACGCTGCACCTTCACTAATAGCCTATCCTGGTCTCTCTTCATGATGCCCAGCCTCAATTTCTTTATTGAGGCTGCACTTTTACCAGTGGCCTCTCCTGCCTCTCATAGTGTCAAGCCTCAGCAGCATTC
Source organism: Cricetomys ansorgei (assembly GCA_026225945.1). Lineage (NCBI taxonomy): Eukaryota > Metazoa > Chordata > Mammalia > Rodentia > Nesomyidae > Cricetomys > Cricetomys ansorgei. The sequence continues at coordinate 2,780,546 of JAMJFZ010001100.1, read as the reverse complement.
CAAAGACCCTTTCATGCCTTCAAAACCAGTCCACCTGGGTAACTTTTACAGTATCAAGTTCAGCTGCCAGCATGAGATAAAACTTCTGGCAGTTCTGGAAGACATTTTCTGTGTGCCGACCCTGATTTTAAGATACAGTCCAGATTGATGGGAAATAATTGGTCACTTTGTCTGCAGGAAGGTTCTCCCTTTTGGGGTGGAATTCTCATCACCATAGCCTCACTGGTATCTGGTCAGGTTTACAGAAAAGAAAGGAAAACAAAACAAAATGGACTCTGTGAGAATTGGAGTTTCTTTTTCATTCTTCCTTGTCTCCACATTGGATTAGCTGGTGTAATATTGTACCCCACATTGAGCACCATGTGTAGCTTTTAGGCTGTTGTGGTGGTTCATCAAAGAAGACAAGGAGGTGTCTTCATAGGTGGAAGCCATGCTAGACCTCAGCAGAGGAAACCACCCTCCTGACAGTACCAGACTGGACAGTGGAACCCCAAGTGTCTGAGCTCAGGTGTTTTTATTGATTCAGAACTCTCCAGATGCAGATCGTAAACAATCAAACATCCCCCACAGAAATATAACACCTGCAAATGATACAGAATGTCAACACCTAGGATATCCCTTGCCAAACAGTACATAAAACAATTATTTTATATATAACTAAAAATAAACTTCCATAACAGTTCTCTGTATTTTGACCATTGTAGTTTCCTAAAACTGTCTCTCTGTTGCAAAGAAAGGTTTCTTTTATGAGGAGTAAGAGCTGCATTTATTTATGTGTAGAAGGCTTTTCTAGACACCTCATGTGTTATCAAAATAATTTTAAATTCAGAAAACATACAAATGCTGAATAATTTTGAATATATAAAATGTTTCAAAATTTAAGGAATTAATCTCACTATATTATTCCTTCACTCAATATGCTAGTTGAAAATGCCATAAAGTAAATTCCTAGAGCTATATATCTAATTCAAAGTTAAGAGTACATGCCTAGTGTGATCAAGGTCCTGGGTTCCATCTGCAGCATCGAAACATAACTATCACTGAGAGAAAGACTGTGACCTAAAATGTCCAAGCATGCTCATCCATCTACCTCTTACTCTATTTGAAATCAGAGTAAAATGCCCATAAATTGATGCAATGTGGCATAAATACTAATAGCCATCCACTAAAGAACAGAGGGAAGTCATTAGATGCAGAAGTTATTTTTTCTAAATGCCCATTGGAAAGTTTGTGACAGGCAGAATAATGACCAGGAATGTCCACACCCCAGTCCACAGGGCCTATGATATACTGCTTAGCACAACAAATGATAGTCTGCCCACAGGATTAAGGTCTGAGATGCTGGGACTGCTGTCCGTTATGACAGTAGGCATCTCTAATCACAGCTTCTTTACAACTCTGACTTGTTCATTTGTTTGACTGTGTTTGGCATTTGGTACAGCGCCTCAGTTGTCTCAGGCTTGCCTCAGACTTCTTAAATAGGCAGAGCTAGTTTTGGACCCCTGATCCTCATTTCTCTACCCTCAAAGCACTTGATTACAAGTGTATGCCATGCATCATTTACATAGTTAAAGCAAAGGATTCTTCCTGGCTTTAGTGTTGAGGAGTGAAAGGTAAGAGACAAGAGGAAAGACAGAAGAACTGGAAGGTAAGGAAGAGGGGGAGAGGAAGAAGAGGGAACAAAGGAGAAAAAAAAACAAAAAACACTGGCTTCAAAATGAGGGAAAGGGTCACTAATTGCAATCAGTGAGTTCAGTCTTCAGGTTCAGTTCATTTCTTGCCTTTGGATAAGGCCAGAGCCTACAGGGAGGCATAAATACTTGACAATGACTGGTTTTAATTGAAGAGACTAGTACTGACTCCCAGACCTACCATGCAATAAATGCGTGTTGCTTATGCTACTGGGTTTGGAGTAGTTTGTCATGGCAGCAATAGAAGACTAATGCAAAACTAGTGGACAAACGTTGATTGATGAAACAAAGCGAAGAAAGCTGCTGCAAGCCATCATCAATATGTACAAGATAGTAGCCCAAAAGGGTAAAATTAAGTTACAGATGGTCAATAGGCTTCTGTAATGTCAGACTCCACGGAGTTGACCAATAGCAAAGGGGGTGGTTTTCAAGTGTCGGGTCATTTTGTGGAACCCAAGTTTATTCTCACCAAAAGCAAGTTGTTACGAATGATGTATCACCAGTTTGAAGTCAAAGCTAACCAGAGTCCTATTTGATTTCATATTTATCATTATTTGTGATTTCTCTAACATGCATCTGCCACTGCCATGATGTCCACCTGAGGGCCTCAGTGAAGTCCAAGCCAGTACTAGTACCATGCTCTGAACTCTCACTACCATGAGCTAAATAAAAGCATTCTTCATTACAAAGTTGTCCAATCTCACTACTTCATTGCAGTATGAAAAAAAGATTAATACAGCAATGCCAGGTGTTAAGAGACAATGAGGAGGAATCTTTAAAATCTGGATAGAAAATTAATTCCTGAATTTTGTATGAAGACCAATTATCAAACAGATGCAGTAATGCAATAAACTCCAAACTGATAAGCATTCTAATGACTTTTCTCTTGAATATGGAGCAGTAAACAATGAAACAAATTCAGTACTACCCAGACAGCCCAGCAAAAATAGCCAGTCCCTGAATGACAGCTGAGCCACAGACTCAGTTCCCTAGAACTGCTCTTCTGAACTAGATGAAGACCTCCCAAAACATTAGATTCCAATATCAGCCATGTGTTTGTTTTGTTTTGTTTTCCTTTATATTCTTTGTCTTCCTTAAATCAATACGAAACTGAATGAAAACACACAAAAGGGGAAAGAAAGAAAGAAGGCAAGGAAGAAAGGAAAGACAAAAACAGAAACAAAACACCACAGAGTCTCTTTTGGCCAGCTACTCCTGAGCATACAGACTACTCTAGTCCATTGTTGTCATACTCAATGAGATGCCATTGAAAGTCATTGATTTTTCCTCTCCACTGTTCCATTGCATACAAGCCCTCATCGCCACCTGGATGAACTAGCACAGAAGCCTCCAACGCTCCTCCTATTCCTCATCTTCTCCATTCATTTTTACATCGTGCCCATTGTATCATCTTTAACACATAAAACTAAAGTTCCCCAAGACATAGTGGTTTTCCTCATCAAACACAAGGAAAAAAAAATCCAAGTCATGATGCCTTGAAAATCTAAATGAAGTGGCTCCCAGCTGGCATACAACCCAGTTTAATTCATTCATCTTCTCTCTCCCTTTCTTCCAATCTTAATGTCTTTTCAGGATTTATCAACCCATTCTAACAAATTTCTCTCAGAATCTTCGGCCTTGACCTTTACATATTAGAGATACCAATATGTTAAACTCTTTCAATGGTCTACTTCACAAGGGACTGGCCCATATAGGCTTCTATAGGACAGTATTTTCATTACCCTACATAACTTTGTATTACTTTATGTTTTTCCAACATATGCTTTAGTCACTGTTACATTGTTGTGGAGAGATACCATGACCATGGCAACTCTTACAAACGAAAGAATTTAATTGGGAACTTGCTTATATTTTCCGATGTTGAGTTCATTATCATCATGATGGGGAGCATGGTGGCATGCAGGAAGGCATGGTACTGGAAAGGTAGTTGAGAGTTACATCGTGTTCCAGAGGGAGAGAGAGAGATGGGGGGAGGGAGAGGGAGAGGGAGAGGGAGAGGGAGGGGGAGAGGGAGAGAGAGGCACACTGGGGATCTGGTATGGGCTTTTGAAACATTAAAGTCCACCCCCAGTGACACTTTTTCCAACAAGGCCATCTTTCTAATCCTATTGAACAGTTCTATTTTCTGGTAACTAAGCATTTACATATATGAGCCTGTGGAGGCCACCTTTTCAAGCTACGACAGCATATGATACTAATTTACATTGTATATTTACTTGACTTTCTGTATAGGTGACCCACTCTCATAAGGATGTGTGGTCCACTAAAGCAGAGATAATCATTTTTGCTTGTCCCAAACACCATCTGTAAAAGCAACATATAGCTACATTAAACACATTAAATACATTAAATAGCTACATTAAAAGGAATGTGAGGCTGTTAAAATGTGTAAAATATTGACAAAGAATTCTCTCTACAACAGGGTCCAAGGATATGCAATCCCAGAATCCTGTCTGCTTCTCCAATAACAGCCAAAGCACACCTTGTGATAAAAAATGGCTTGCTGTTTTTGTTTTGTTTGTTTTTGTTTTTTTTTAATTTCCAGAATCAGAATGCATTTAAATAGTTCACAAAGAAATGTGCATGTCTTCCCTTTGCAATGTGAGTGTCAGTTCCTTCTAAGGAAAAGGGGTTGGGCAGAGCTGGAAGAACTGGAGAGCACAGTGCTTTCCTCATATAAATGTTCAGAAAAAAAAATCTATTTGTTGGTGGTGCAGCAAGAAACAGTAATAAATTTTCTTTCTTTCTTTCTTTTTAGAGTACAGGAATTGACAAAAGAGGCCTTAAACTGAAAATAGTGCTGCAGTTATGCTTGGAGGAGGCAGAGCAGGGAGCAGAGAATGCTTTATGATTTACCTCTCTCTTTGATGGCAGAGGTTTTCTTTAAACTTAGATATTTGGATTTGGTGCCATGGATCCTGATTTCAGTATATGCGATTCAGAACCAGAAGCACAGGATTGTTTTATTCAGGTGAGGATGATCTCGTGTTCGTGTTCTCGTGCATCTTAAATGATTCTATTTTTAGATAGACTTTATTAAAAATTTTGTGAGCTTCAGTTGGCTCCTAGAAATGACAAAATGTTGAGATGATAAAAGGTTAGCATGTGGTGTGTGATGGTGGTGCTGTTCTTTCTAGATCTTGTGGTGACAACAGTATCTTGTCTTAAGGAGCAGAAGTCATCTTCTAAGGTGGGCAGTCTGCAGGTTCTACTTTGAAAAACACTATTTCCATAGTTCCTTATTATGTCATTGTTGTGCCAATCTGTATGCCATTGTCTATAGCCCTGCATGATCAAGCACCCTACCCGTCATCTACACTTATTCCCCTGTTCTCTAATATTCATGTCATGAAACTGAAAGATTAATCCCACTGCTGAATCTTTGTTGATGCTGGCCTCCTCTCAGAAATACTCCTTTCTATTTTCCCATTGATCAACTTCTATTCATTCTTTTATGCTCCAACCCAAGTTTTGACTTCACTGTGAATTTTCTCCAAGGAGCATGAACACACTGGCGTTCTTTTTAATTCTTCAGACATTCTCTGCTGCCTTTATTCTCACAATTCAATTCTTAATGGTTTTCTAATTAATTCAGAAATGTTCATGTTATCTCTCTAAAATAAGCAAATAGCTCTGTGCATGCTTTGCTTGTTCTTGTATGCCCCCCTCTACGGTCCTTGGCACAGAGATGACTACACAGTAAGTGGTCAAAATGTTATTGATTGAACAAGACAGTTACACTTCAAGGTCACACCTAGGGCAGGATGTGTACAAGAAGAAAGAGCATTCAGAGAATAAAATAGAAACATAAATACTATTTGGTTCTCTGAAATACACACTAGAAAACAAAACAACCACAGCAAAACATCTGGGGGATCAGAAACCTGGGAACTAATGAAAAGAAACGTATTATCAGGAAAATGACTTTTAAACACAAACCAATTACAGACAGAATCTGGAAAGCACAGAATATGTAGACTATGTTGCCTACACTAACAGGCTTCCCACTGCTCTGAGTAAACTCCGGGCATTTGGCAAAACATGAAGCCTTAGTTATAGATCACAATCTCCCTTTCTAGTGTTTTTCAAAAGGTAAGAGAGGGAAGAAGAAAGTCCTCTGGTAACTGGGAAAAATGAGCATTCCTGTTAGTGTTTTTTTGTTCCAACACACAGTCACAAGAGGAAAGAATAAGTGCTGAGAAAATAACTGACACCTCCGAGACTTCTAGCACAAATTGTCTGGATGACCCTTATCAGTCTTCCACTCTGGACTAAGAAGAGGTGGGGCTGGATAAAAGAGAGCATGCTTTGATTTCTGCTATAGCACATATCCAGGTGAATCTTGTTAGTTATTGAAAGTTTTGGTAAAATCGTAGGCAGAACAGAATATTCTACTTTTGAGACCATGTGTGTGGAGTCTTTATCGCACCCATCTTGTAGCTTACGATATATGATATGCATTCAAATGAATTCTACCTCTTCACGTTGGGTAGGTAGCACCCTCATTGAAACCTCTTATGTGTCTGACCTTGTACACCCCTTCTGTTTTATTCACATGTGTAGTAGATTTTATGTTCACATCATTCCAAGGACATGGATTTTGCCATAAAGTTTTGTGCACTATTAATTGAAGCAGTTTCCCTCGTGTTTTAGAAAGATAAGGGCATGAAAAGTGTACCTCTCAACTAGTAAGTAGAAAGACAGATGGTGAGCGAGAGAGAAGGTCATACTCATGTACCAGTAGGAGCTGAAAATGCAGAAGGCCCGAGACAGTGCAGAGCAGGGCACTCAGAGAATACAACAGATCTAGAGGCTCCCCAGTCTCAGACATACAGAGCTGCAGGCCAAGCTTATGAATCTCTACTTGATAAAAGGAAGCAGCTTAGTAACTTTCTTAGTCAAGAAACTTAGTCCTTAGTCACACATGCTTACTCACGTGCAGCAGTGCTGGCATGCGCTTACAACTAGATCCTCCTTGTATCTTATTCATTTCAGCCTCAAAATGAAAGGTTAATTAACTATGGCACTGCAAGTAATGAGACCACAATTTCAGTTATACGAGATGAATGTAGCATCAACTGCTGACTGCTTTTCTCTTCTCTCCTAGAATGGAGAATTCTGCTACATTCCTGAATGAAGCACATTTTCTTGTGAATAGTAACAGATTTCCTGCTATGATTAACATTCATTGAATACAAACAGCTTTCATACAAACAGTTAAGAATTAATCAAATTGACTTTAGCAGCACAATGTATTTCAGTCTCAAGTGAAGTATACATGTCTTCTCTTATGTGCAAACCCAATACCAAGTGTCCATGCCCATAGCAAACCAGTGAAGGCATTTTCTTTTTATTTTGTAAAAGGATTTTCCAAGGAGCCAAACAAGAAGATGTCTTTCTATAAGATGGTTGGAGAGATTGGTTTATATATAAGGCTAAAGAAAAACCATATTGACGTCTCTTATAGGATGTTTGAGAGTAAAGCAAAGTCCACATGCATTCAAGTTCATGTTCTACAACAGTAGCAGACCAAATCAGTCAAGGCCAGTAATAGCCATGATATACTGCTTTTGTTTTCTCTGGGCTTCAGTGCTAACTTTGCGGCTTCTCAAGCCTGCATAGATTCCACATACCACAGAGAATTAGCCAGAGGAGAAAGGAGGAAGAAAAGAGAAATCATCCTTAACATTGTTTCCAGAGATCCCCACCCTGCACAGGACACAATCAATTGATAGTTCTCTGACCTCTACCCAAAGACTTTAGAGGCCAGGGAAAGTATGGTTAGGAATCCCTGGTATGCAGTAGAGAAATTCTAAAAAAAAATATATATATATATAAAATAAAATAAAAAAATACAAAAACAAACAAAGAAAGAAACAAACAAAAACATTAAAACAAGAGCTAGTGGGACAGATAATGTTTGCTTTAAATTCAGATGTATCTGGAATCAACTAAGAGATAAGCCTCTGGGCACACCCATGGGGTCAAGGTTAGCCTCTGCAAAGGTCTGTGAGGGTTTAACTTGAGTAGATTAGCTGAAGTGGAAAGACATAACCATAATGTAGATGGAGATGTTCCAGGATTAGACCAGATAGAAGGAGGTATGGGGGGTGGGGGTGGCAATTGCTTTTTGTCTGTCTTCCTCCTGTCTTGTCAGTGAGTTCATCTAGCCTTGATGCAGAAAGCATGACCATGACTTGCTTACTTATTTCCTAAATTTCTACTGGCATCAAATTATCCCTCTTACTCATTGCTGTGTTAGCAAACTGTGCTAAGGACTTTGACCACAATGGTACAGAGTTCACTAACATCTCAACAAAGAGCACGTATTGGCTTCACAGTCTGTGTATAATGGGGGTCACTCTCAAATCACCCGTGTCAAGAACTATGACTCACAGATAACAGATGAGAATAATGAACTCTCCCACATCACACACACAGACTGCTTTTGAATGCCACATACCTTATATGCTACGTTACAAAGGGCATCTGCTGGTTCCACTTACAAAGAGACTTTGTTGAGATCAGAGGTCAGGTGCATTGAATAAAACAGGTATCAATTTAATGAGAAGCAGTAATGGAAATACTAAATTCTCTGATCCTTGTTAGAGCCTGTAACAGACCCAGTGGAACATCTTTTTAAGCCACCAAAAACTCATTTGTGTGCTCCTTACAGCCAGTCCTTGAGTTCAAGACTTCTTTGAGCTATTGCTCTTTTTATACTGAGCTACAAAGCACACCTCTATCAAAGATTTGAAAGGTCTAACATTTCTTGGGGAAAAAAAAAAGAAAAAGAAAAACAAAAGTGACAGGCAGCACTGTTTCTGTTGACCTTCTGGTCAATATTCTGCCTGATGATGGCAGAAAGTTTGGTGAATAAGATCTGAACGTTCTGCTCCCACCACATTAAGGAACATGGTTCTTTGACCTTACTCCCCTCAGCCTTCAAATCTCATATGGATTTCTAGATGAAGGAGAAATGTTCCATACAAATACAGAAATAATTGAGACTTTTTTTTTTACTTCTTTTGTACAGTTTATTGATCAACATGGGCAAACTTACCCTTCTTTATATCATTAACATTATATGTTTTATTAGATAAAAGCCAAAAGATGATGAACACCGTGAGAAGCTATGCTGGATCCTCTCAGCTTCACACTCCATTCTCCACTCACTCACTACTGCCTCATGTTTCAGTCTCTGCTCCACCAACACTTGTTTTCTTTGCTCGCTTCAGGTGATGCCCCGTAAACCTACTAAGAGAAAGTTAAAGGTTGATGGGGTAAGGTCTTTTAAAGACACCAGTGTTCTTTCCCCAGTGATCTAGACCACAATGTTCTACTCTAACGCCATCCTGCTATCTAAACACAATATGCAAGAAGGATACATTAAAATATTCGGAAAACAATCACAGCAATTTTACAGACGCATCCTCTGTTCTGTTGAGCTTGTCCTAGTTCATTGTAAATTATTCTCAGTTCTTGAGTTTATCTGCTTATTCTCCTTTTCTCATAGGTTTGTTTCTGATGTTGTTTTTCTTAGGTTGGACATTGCACATTCCTTATATTTGGATATATATTTCTTTACATGTCTAGGAAGTTTTTCTCAAGGTAGCCTTTTGTAGAGAACTTATTCCTGCATCCTCCTTTGCACCCAAGGTCTTAACCCTGTTTCTTTAGGCCAGCATGATGATTTCTATCTAGTGAGCTCAGGAGATGGAATAAGCAACACATTTGCATGAAAGAATATTCTATCCTGTGTGGTCGATTGTCAAGGTGGCCAAACTTTAATTCTCTTCACATCTGACTTGTACTGATGTACCCCTTTGCAGACTTCATTTTTGTAGACTTGCTAATTTGCAGACTTCATTGGTACAGGGCATTATGAGGACCCTGTCTGATGTTCGACTAGAGACTTAGAGCAAACATTGCTTCTTGCTGTCACACTCGAGGCTTTTTATAGTGGAAGTTCTTATGTCTCACCCAAATCTCCTTTCAAGATCATTCTCAGAATCTAAGCTGGCTCAGATGTGAACTTTGGATCTAAGAATATTACTCTACATGAATGAATCTGTCTTATCCAGATTATGTTATTGAAGTGGATCCTCCTTCATCCCGTCACTCCTTAATTTTGAGGTACAGCTCAATACCCTACAATGATATAATAGAACTCTCAGGTGCATTTCTGATTTCACAAGACTCATAGTCTCTGCCTCCACAGACATACCACCTTCTGCCCTTGCCCAGGCCTGTTTCCTCCATCCTTCTGAGAATACTCTGACAAAAGGTTCATAGGAACCTCTTTGTTGGGCCTATACATAGACATTCATGATCATCTCTTTCAATGTGTTGTTAATACGGACTCCAAAACCATGTTTCTGAAACAACCATTTCATGAGACCATGGTATCTTAGGTAAATCCATAAGTCAACATCAAACAATAGATTAAGTATTATTGCAAACATGAGCAACACATTTTTATAAGCAAACATGTTTAGAAAACATCTGTATTTACATGGCTTAAATATTATTGTCACTCAACAGAATATTTAAGTAGTTGCATACTGTTGTGCATATTGCAGTTACTCAGATATATTATTGCAATGTTAAAAAGTCTCAATATGCAAACTCTTAAGACATAATATCTTCAGTTTTTCACAAAACATATGTCAAACAGAAAATGCTTAACAGACTGCAAGAGAAATGCAAGAAGCAACATAAGCTGAGGTTCTTACTAGTATGCACAGTGCCAAACATTTCTTTTTAAAAGAAAAAAGAAAATCAAAAGAGGAAATAGATAAATTATTATTCATACTGAATTTGAAAAATATGTCTGTATTTGAAGCAAAATTAAGAATTTAGGTATTTTCAAGGTAAGCTTTAGTGTACTTTGTTATATAAACTTAAAAATTAGGACATAAATATTTTGTTATCCTGCTACATTCATAAAGCAAAAGCCCCTTCTAATTATGACTAAGAATAACTTGTCTTTTTCAGTTTCCCTATCTGTAAAATGGAGATAACAGTATTTACCTTCCTCAGAAGGTGCTAAGACGATGAATTTCCTAATGTGTATAATGTACTTTGAAGATGAACACCTTCACATAAATGCTAAGTGTTATTATTGTACATAAATTTATGAGTTACCACAGATGCACAATTCCAAAGAATACATTAAAGGGAAAATTTATTATGAATATTCTTTGGGTTGTGCACCTGAATAAAATATAAAGAGAGAACCCTCTAAACACAGACAGGACTGATTTTCTTCAGATGTTTCTTGAATGTAGATTGGTGTATATTACAATTAGAAAAAGAATTAAAAAGGCATAAAGTAACTTAAAATCATGGTATTTGGCTTTCAAAGCTTTGCCTATTTCTGTTGAAATTCTCAATTATGTAAAGTTAATGAAACTACCTGTTTTAAATTACTTTATGACTAAAGGAATTTATTGGAGAGCAGTGAGATTTTACACTCAATCATTAACAATAAAATTTTATCCAAAAATAATTATCATACTCCTGATCATTAAATGTTGCCTGCATTGTCAAAAGGTATAACTTCTTTCAATATACATCTGACTCAGGAAAAATAGATCACATTACTACAGGGAAGGCCTTGATAGAAGTCTCTTGAGTTCATTATCAAAATGACTTTTCTGGGTTTCCTGCCTTTGTGTTATAATAAGGTATTGCAAGGACAGACGAGACACGGATTTTTACTTAGCTTGTGACATGTGGCATTTATTCCCAGGCAGCTATCTGTCTGGAGTGCTCCTTAATTCTCCGTGGCTATATCCATAAATCCACAAGGATGGGGACTTAGAAAAACAACACAAGATCAACATGAATGTCAATGGCAAGATTCTCAGGGTTATTCTACCATCTCAGTGCTATGATCTGGGTCTTGGCTCTCATCCATCATAGGAACTTTAAACAACCTCAAAAGTACAAAGAGTTGTCTCCTTTGAACATTTATTCTTAGCTCTTTTTATGGCAAGCATTTAGAAGTAGGCTGACCCAAGTGCTGAGAAGAAAGGAATCATTGGAGAATGTTGCAAAAGCTATACCATTGCCTCTTAGGCTTATTCCATTTTATTTTTTGCAAGGAATTGCCATCACTTATAAGCAATCTTCTCACAGAAAGATGTTCAGACTAGCCATTCATGTGTCTGAATGGCCATGAAAAATGTTGCTTTCCAACTTAAGAGTAGCATTAATTTGTTTTAAGTGTGTGCACTGCCAGCTAGCACCATAGATGAAACCATTTACTGAAATAGGGCCTTACGGTGAGGAAAATTAGTGCAAATGAAAGGATGGAATGAAATCCAAGCTATCTGGAAGAATTGAGTTTACATTGTACAGCATTGTTCAAAAGCTCAAATGGAGTAAACAGATACAAAACTTTGAATGTTTTATGATAAAAGCAGAATATTCGTTTAGCTGGGGGAGAGCAGCACTATGCTTTCTGAGAGCACTTGAAAAGCAAGGTCAGCAGATCATGTATCTTTCTTCATCTGACTCGTGTTTATTTACGTTAAGCACATTCTGTATACCATGAGGGAAACAAAGAAGAAAATAAGATAGCTCTTATAAAGTTATTTAGTTCCTATTTATTTATGAACTATGCAGATAGTTCAGCAGTAGAAAGAAAGGTTGGGTCTGTCTATACTGCTGATGGTTCCATGTCTCGCCTGAATGAACTATCCTAGAGAAAGCGAAGAAAAGAAGACAGAAAGAAAGAGGTTAATGTTACATGCATTTTCCATCATGAAAGTAATATATGTTAATGTCATTCCTCTTAACAAATGTCTATTGATTCCATAGCCCCTTCCAATTCTATTTTCTTGTATGTTTTCTTTCTTGGAATTCACAAGTTGCTTCAGGTTGTTGTCTCTGTTGCCTAGCAACACATTTTTGTGACTTCGCCACATGGGCTTTTATTGACTGCTCCTGGAAAATGTGTTTAGCAAAGTTACCAGTTACCTACGAATAGGGTAACTAATAGGGTGTCAAGAACTTCTTGCAAGTGTGTTTATAGAGTTGTGTATTATCCTATTGTCGAGTCTGAGAAAATAAATGTTTTAAGTATGCCTTAAGTAGAACTAAAAGAATGAATTCTCTTGGAATACACTGAGCTTTTCTCATACAAAGGAATTACTTTTCCATTCCAAATATTGTTGGTCTCTCTCCCGGGGTGAGTGGAATGGACCCGCCGGACAGTGGCTGAAGGATGTCCCGCCCGCGGCAGTCTGGCTCAGTTTGCTGGCCAGGAGATCGGGCTTAGACTTAAGCTGTAGGATGCATGGGCCCCGAGGTAGAGGTTCTGTGACTTCATGAAACCGTCCTCTAGCGGAACCTGAGAAATGATGGGGCACAAAGAACACCTTGGGAGCCATGTTTGATGAACACAAAACTCATTTATTATCAGCCCTTCCCTGTTTAAATATCTTCTGGAGAAGGTGGGGTTCCTCAGGTGGGAAAAGCCTAATTAGCATGGCAGGGAGGGAACACCTGGTCTTTGCAAAGACAGAGGAAGGTGCATAATTCTCCACAGGGCAGTCAAAAAGCTTACCAGATTTGTTTCCTATGTTACTGTGAGTATCCTCCAGGGCTTAGAAGAGAAGGAGTTCACAAAACGTCCTGCCTGCCCACCTGGGGAGGATGAGGCGCCCTTTTGCGGCTTCCACTTGCTCTTTAGCCCCAGAGGTCTACAAAATATATAATAGCTAGTATATGGAAATTTACTCTAGATTAAAATATTTATTCCAAACTTGAACCTTGAGATTCCCATAAGAAAAGCAAGGAATATAATAATAATTTAGGAATTATAATAATAAACTAAATGTATGAGTGATTTTTATGAAGGTGTCTCTAATTAAGTCATATTATTGAAAACCCAGGCAATTTCTATAGAGTTATTATAGTTAAAGCATTTCAAACAGGTGAAATGGAAAAACCAGTCTTCAGTAATGAGGACAGAAACTCCATTCTGTGAGACTTACATAACTCAGATGTGCCTGACCCTAAGAGGCCTCCTTCTCTTCCTTCTCTATTCCTACCTTAAAAGTGAGCTTTGCACTTCAAAGCAGCTTCTTAACCAGATTCAATTCAATGTGCCTTAAAAAGGACAGTTATTTTCCTAAAGAGAGATTCCATAAGAACACAGGGAAAAAGATTCGCATTAATTTGCCCACAGCAGAAGTTACAAAATCTTTTAAATATTTTCCTTGTATGTTTCCCAGGAGATGCCTCTGAGTGGCTGAGAGGCTGGCCACCTCATTTCAAAGTCCTTTGCTAGGTCCCCTCTCTTGTTCTGCTTTATCAACACAAGCCCTGTGGCAGCCCCACAGTAACTTCTGATCTCTTATTGCTAGGAAAGGCATGTTCAAGTGTCAATGCCCTTCCTAAGTATCTCTTTAAGATACAGAAATGACCATGTTCCACTTAGAAAATAAGTTACTCAGTGTCTCACACTGTCTTAATAGTTTTTTGTTAGAGTTTTAACATTTATAAACACACAGGGGTGAGATTTTTCCTCAAATAAAGATTTAATACAAAGATTTCTACTTGTGGGTGTCAAGAGCAGGTTCTGTACCCAAGGTGTGGAATAGGTAGGGTTGTCTAGATCAAACCACCACACTTTGGTTAGAATTTATAGATTCTACTAAGTTATAATGGAGATGTGGCATCAAATACATTTCAAACAGTATCGAATGCACTAAGAGAATAGTAAACATTGGAGGATGTTTGTTGGTAATCACATAGACTCCACAGAAAGGTATTTGTGACCTGGCATGCCCTCTCTTCTTTGACCTTGGCAGACATGACGCTTTGTTAGTATGGCTCCCTGATGGTCTGTGGCCTCTCTGTTCCAGTACGAAGCCAGCTAGGTTTCCGATGGGATCTCCATGCTGGCCAGGCATAGAGAATCCTTGCTGAGAGAGGGACAGGGGAGCACTGGAAGGGAGAGGCAGGGTTCTGGGTCTGCCTCTGGAACCTGATCCCTTAATGCTGAGACTGAATGAATGAGACCCAATGAATCAGTCCCTGGACTCCGTGTGATGGAAGCACAGGTCCTTTATGCAGGGGTGGGCTGGGGAATTTTATAGAGTGCCCGGGGTATAGGCAGCTATGGTCCTTAGCACGATTTGCACATAGTGGAGGTGGGCAGTGGACCATGTGACCCAAGCAGGAGGCGGGGCCTCGTTTCTCCTGTCTTGGAGGTAAGGATTCCTTAGTGCCCCGCGACTCTTGCTAGGTTGAATTTTTTGCCTGAATTCGTGGTGTGGCAACAATGTGTATACAAAATGTAACGGTAAAGTATACCTCTAACAGATTCGGACATTTGGAAACTTCTGAAGTACTTAAAGAGATGTCTGTGGAGGCAGGAAGTGCAGGGAAAAGGAGATAGGCATACAGGTCTGGCCTGAAACAGTCCTCTTAATGCAGAAACATCAGAAATATTAAATGAGGAATTGTGCCTGTCACTGAGGGTGGTTCCCATATTGACCATTATCCTTTTCAGTGCTATGCCAAAAAACCTAAATCTGAATCCTGGGTAGAAGTTTTTTTATGAATAAGAGCTGAAAGAGCTACTTCCACTGCAAGACGCCCAGGTCACAAAATACAATTTAAAAGGGTTAAAGAGGCATTCTTTTCACTGTTGAAAAGAAAGCAGAATTAATTGCTTCAGAGCCCAGAGAACTCCTGAGAACAAAAGCATCAGTTTGATACTTTGAAGGCCTTAAGCTAGAGCAATAGAGTTCTCGAGGGTGGGGGCAAAGGGCCAGGAGATGGAGAAATATCAGCAAGGACAGCAATACCTGGAGAAGTGGATCAGTACAGTTTGCTAGAAAAATTCAACATTGTTTTCTAGGTCCTGGGAACATAGCAAGATATCTATCTATGTGCCTTAGAGTTGTGATAGATGTTAAAATGTACAATAAAATAGAGTTTAATGTAAGTAAAGCTCAGAAGAGAAATGTAGAGCCACAAGGATAGATGTGATTAGACAGATGGTATATGAGAGACAGATGATAGATACTTGTAATGGATGATAGATATAGAAGTAGATATATAGGAGGTAGGTAGGTAGGTAAGTAGATAGGTAGGTAGGTAGATAATAAGCTAGAATAAAGGATCACTGACTTGCATTTGAGTTAATAGGAGACATTCTAAGAAGAGACTAGAACCAGAAGGAACCAAACAGGAAGCACTCTATAAAATGATTGTTTTTGATTGCAAGAACATGTTATACTGCTACTATTAATTACATCTTTCAGAAACAGAAGAAGCAAAAGGCAATGAGTTATAGTTATCATTATACAATAATCCTAAAGTTGGCGTCTAGTTATATAGCCTGACATTGTTGCTTATATGTTCTAAAAATAAAATAGAATGAAGATATTTTGGATACAGAAATGTGATACACTAGACATTATACACATGAAAAATCTTGAATATTTTTTCAAAATTAACATGATATTTATTTCACATCCAATTGGTTTGCTATATATACATACACATATATTTAATTATAATTTTTCTTTATTTTTAAGAATTCCATATTTTTTTCTAGTCCCAAACCCAATCTTTCCACCTCCATTCCCACCCCTTCCTGTCACCACTGCCTGCAAGAGTCCCAGATATGAACTCTCACAGGCATCTCTTGTACCAGAGTATGCCAAAGCAACCAGTCAGAAGAACAGGTAGGAAGCCAGCACATTCAGCATTCCAGTCCCCAGCCCAGGGAGAGACTACTTGCCTGATTAGGGGCCAAAAGAACAGAAGACTAGGTGGTAAAAGAAAGCAAGGAGCAAAATACTCATCTGAGAAAGAAAAACTTAGGGACAAACCTATAATCACTCCAAACCCAGATGCTGAAACGCCAGCATATGAACACAATCACCAATAACTAGGGCAATATGCCATCACCAGAGCCCAACTATTCCACTAGCCCTACTAGCCCTGAACACTTTGACACAGCCAAACCAAAAGAAATGGACCCTAAAATCATTTTTATGAAGATAATAGAGGCCCTTAAAGAGGAAATGAATAACTCCCTCAAAGAAATCAATGAAAAAACAAAGTGGAGGATTTGAATAAATTCATCAGGGAAACATGGGAAAACACAAACAATTAGAAGAAATAAATAATAAATCCCTTAAAGAAAGCCAAGGAAAAAATCAAGCCAACAATTCAAGGAAATGAACAAAACCGTCCAAGACCTGAAAATGGAAATACATAAAGGAAACACAAGAGATGGAAGAGACAATCTCAGGAGTTAAAGATACTGCAGATGAAAGTTTCATCATTAAAGGAAAATATTACATCCAAAAAATTCCTGACACAAAACATCCAGGAATTCTGGGACACTACGAAAAGATGAAACCCAAGAATACTAAGAATAGAGGAATGAGAAGATTCTCAGTTCAAAGAACCAGAAAATATTTCTTACAAAATCAAAGAAGAAAATTTCCAAACCTGAAGGAGGAGATGCCTATAAAGGTACAAGAAGCATACAGAACACCAAAAACACTCTACCAGAAAAGAAAGCCCCCTAACAGCATAATAATCAAAACACTAAACATACAGAACAAAGAAAGAATACTAAAAGCTGTAAGAGAGAAAGAGTAAGTAACATATAAAGGCAGACCTATTAGAATTACATGTGACTTCTCAATGAAGAACCTAAAAGCCAGAAGAGCCAGCACATTTGTATTCCAGATTCTAAGGAATCACAGATGCTAGCCTAGAGTACCATACCCAGCAAAAGTTTCAATTGCCATAGATAGAGAAAACAAAATATTCCCTGATAAATCAAAATACAAACAATATCTATTTGCAAACCCAGCCCTACAGAGGTACTAAATGGGAAACTCCAATTCAAGGATATTAACTTATAAAAACACAGGAAATAATCTCAGACCATCAAAATCAACAGAAGGGACACACACACACACACACACACACACACACAATGAGGAAATCCAAAGAATCATTAGGTCATATTTTAAAAACCCGTACTCCCCAAAACTAGAAAATCTAAAAGAGATGGATAATTTTCTCAATAGATACAACCTACCTATGTGAAATCAAGGTGAGATAAACAATTTTAACAGACCTATAACCTGCAAGGAAATAGAAGAGGTCATTAAGAGTCTTACAACAACAACAACAAAAAGCCCAGGGCCAGATGGTTTTAATACAGAATTCTATCAATCATTCAAAGAAGAGTTAACACTAATACTCCTCAAATTACTCCACAAAATGAAACACAATGAACAGGGCCAAAGTCATTCGACTGAGCCACAGTCACCTTTATCCACAAATCACACAAAGATTCAACAAAGAAAGAGTATTACAGACCAATTTCCCTCATGATTATAGATGCAAAAATACTCAGTAAAATACTTGCAAACCGAATCCAAGAACACAGCCAAAAGATCATCCACTATGATCAAGTAGGCTTCATCCCAGAGAAGCAGGGATGATTCAACATATGACAATCAGTCAATCATATAAATAAATTGAAAGAAATAAAACAAAGCAACAACAGCAACAAAAAAAATAATCATGTCACTAGATGCTGAGAAAGCTTTTGAGGAATTAGAAAGGATGGGAATAGGAAGAGAAGGGACCAGGTAGGGGCAGAGGGATGGAGGAAGAGAATATATGGAGAGATGGCCAGAGTTGGAGGGCATTTAGGGGAGAATCTGGAGACCTAGCACAGTGAAAATTCACTGGAATCTATGAAGAAGACTTTAGTGCAGATCTCTAGAAATGGGGAATAGGGAGTCTGAACAGGCCGTCTCCTGTAACCAAGCAAGGCTTCTAGTGGTGGAACTGGGACTCTATCCCAGTCACAAAATCTTCAACTTATGACTTATCCTCCCTACAAGATCTGCTGGGACAATGGAAGTGCAGAACCCCATGCCAGAGGAAGGAAACCCATGCCTGATACTGCAGGGCAAGCCAGGAAATAGAGACTGGATATGGAGGAGATGATTTCTAATTATATTCTGTTCTACTTATAGATTGGCACCTAGCCCATTCTTTATCAGAGAGACTTTCTCTGGCAGCTAATGGGAGCAGATGGCCCAGGGCCAAAGTGCAAAGCTTAGGGAACCCCATGGAAGAGTGGGAGGAGGTCTACTGGGGGACCAGAGGGTTCCAGGATATTAGGAGGACAAGCCTCATAGAGTCAACTGACTAGCATTCTTAGGGGCTCACAGAGTCCGAAGCAGCACACATGTAACATGCAGGATCTCTCAAATATGTCTTGTGGTTGTCTGACTTTGTGTCTTTGCAGAACTCCTAAAGACTGGAGTATGGGGGTCTCTGAATCTTTTGCCTGTCCTTGGAACCCTTTTCCTTCTTCTGGGTTGCCTTGATATAGGCAATTCCTCGATGTAGGAATTAGTACCTGGTTCTGTTCCATCTTGTTGTGCCCTGTTTGAGCAGTAACCCTGAGAGGACTGCTCTTTTCTGGAGAGAAGTGGGGGTAAGGGTGGTGATGGGAGTAGATCTGCAGGAAAGGGGAGATAAGGAGATCTAGAAAGAGTGGAGTGAAGGGAGGAGGGGTATTGGAATATATGAGGGGTATATGAGAGAAGAAAAATAAATAAAGTAAAAAAGAAATATATATATATATATATATATATATATATATATATATATATATATATATAAAATCTCCCATCTACCCTCATTTCCCTAATCTAACTCCCCTTGTATTCATTCTAGCATATCCCTTCCCACCTACATGTCTATTTTCTTATTTGTTTTTTTATAACCTAGCAACTCTAATTAGCATTATTCATATGTATGTACATTTGGCATCATCCACTTGAGCAAAGAATCTAGTAACGGCCACATCATCACCCTCTCCCACCAGCTATCAATGGCAATAGCTCCTCAGTAGGTCTCTTACTTGAATCACTCTGATCAATGTTCCATCTCTCCATTGAGTAGTGCCCACTCCATTCTGACCAAATTTGAGAGCAGCCTAAGTCTATGGTTATAAACACAAAGTATCAGAAAACCATTTAAGAAAATAGCAATAGCAAAGTTCTACCCTAGGGACTTTCCAGCCTGAGTGTCTATGGTCTTTGCTGGCTCTTGGATTTTGAACCTGCCCTGGGTTCCAAGCTACACTGTAGCAGCCGTGAGATGTGGAACTCCTGGCTTGCTGGTGAGCCTTCCCATCCTCACAATCAGGAATCAATTTCAACAAGTAGAAAATGTAAACTAAATCATGTACCCTAAAACTATTTAGAAAACCATATCACAAAGGGAGTGTTCTACTTTTTTTATGTATCCACCTTTAGATAACTTTGTTTTCTGAAATTATACTTAATAAAAGTAAGACAATCATACATTAGAGATTATTCTAATTTATACCTATATATTTTTTCAAACATACAATTTTAAAAATAAAAATGACTTTGGCAGCCCAGCCCGACACCTTATTCTGCTGAAACAAATCCCATCTGTAAGTACCATTGTTAAGCGAATTGCCCATTATCAGAAATCCTGGCTGTCTGCCATTCGGTCTGCACGCTTCTTGCCTTCTTACTTAGGTATTCTTCTTATCATTGCTTTGATGCAACATAATTTTAAATGTTTCCATTTTCCAATTTAACTCCTTCCTTTCCCTTCATCCTTTTATAGTTAGTTTCCTTTTTTCTCAGCATTATTTATCTATAGTTTACAATTTATGTCTTTATGATTTGCATCTACTTCACACCTACCATTATGTGAATGTGAGAGAATGGCAATGAAATGATGATTAAGAATGCATTTTTTAAGTGCAAATGAGAGAATGTAGGAACATGAGAAAATAGGAACACAAGTAGCTCAATAGTGTAGCACAGTAGATCCCTATTTCTTGCATTATAACCAGAATGTTTGCATTTTTTAAAATTCTATTGAAATTATTTTGTGGTGCATGTGCATTTGTGTGCTTGTGTGCAGGCATGTGTGTGTATGCGTGTGCATCTGGCTATTTGTACACATTTTTTGTGGGTATCTGTAGGTAGAGAGCACAGAGGCCCTTATTGTGTGTCTCTTCTCAAACACTCCCTACCTTTTAGGTCTCTCACTTTACCTGAAGCTTACAGACTGGCTAAGCTATAATTTGCAATTTGTAGCATTTTGTTTAACCTTTTAAAAGTGTCAGCATAAAGATTTATATTGGAAAGTATGACAAATAAGTATTGTAGAAATATTTACTTATATTTATAATTTTAATTGTTTATATATGTATATAATAAAATTTAATTTATTAAGATGACATGAGACAGAGCTAAGATCTCAGTGCTGTTACTACTCAGAGATTACGAAACCCTGTTATGCTGACTGCTACCCACTCTGCCCGTAGAATCTCCAGTCACAGATAATAGTGAGATAGTGCAGAAGGCCATACATGCTAAGCAGGCTGGGCAATATGATGACATGAAGCCTGCATGAGATCTATAACCAAGCATGAAGCTAAGTATCTTAACGAGGGGAGTTACTTATCAAAATGTAGGAGTCCATAAGTCACCTTGGATCATCGTCTGAAGTATTGAACAAAAGTATGAACTTGGCTGCAAAAAATAAAATAAAATTAGCAGATAGCTGGAAAATACAGATAGAGAGCTGAGGTGGAGCTAAGTGATATTAGAAGCAATATGCTGTCTTTGAGGGGGGGGCATTTCTTGATCCCTAGTGCTTCACAGGCAGAAAGTCTTCTGTTTGAAAATGAAGGGAGACTCCTCTTCTCTCTTGAGCGAGGTTTCTCCTAGCTCTAACAAGAAAGGTCTTGTGAATAAGCCACAAGCCCACCAAAAAGCCTTTGAAACCAACAAAGAGAAAGCAAGACCAACACATCCCATTGGATCAAATTGGCCCTTAAATTCTCTGTGTACAGTCACGAGATCACAACTCCCAGACAAAGCCTGCTCTCCTGCACAAACAGCTTTAGATGAATTCATTGCTGAACTTCATTTAGTGAGTGAAGAGTCGCAGACAGACAGTATCAGAATAATGAGACTACTGAGAAACAATTGACTGTGGACCTCACATAATCAAGGGGACAAACTGACATGGGAAGGGTAGAAAATTAATATTCATACCAACTTTTGCTTTCCTCATTTTAAAATTTACCCAGTAGATAAATATCATCCATGCTGATCCACAACGTATTTTTGGTTTATGATTTATGTCAAGTTTAGCTTACTTATATTATAATTTCTATATTTTACACACCGTTCTGAGTGTTGTGATACTACGGGAGTAGAATCAGTTAACATTTGGGGAGTTACTCATTTTCATCTTGAAATGGCCATTCTGGGGATGTCGAATTTTTTATGACTTATAAACATTTGGTATAGTGCTTTTGGTACATTGTGGCTTCACCATCTTAAAACTGCTTCGTATTTAAGCAAAGAAAAGTTTCTAGAGGTTGTTTTGACCCATTGGAAAACCAAGGGCATAATTGCAAGAGTCACAGTGAGGTGTCATAGGTACTTTAGATTTTGGAGCACCTGTACAGCTGTGTTACAAACAGGCATCTCAGGGATGTGTGTTGGAAACAGACATGTTGTTAGGAAATAGTCTCAGCATGGCGCCTCTGAAAGCCTCCTCAGAAGTGTTCCTTTGGACGAAATTGTGATGCAGCTGACTCTGGATATGGGCAAAAATGGTTCACATCTCATGAATTGTAAAATTGCCTGCTATTGCCTTTCATTATATTAGGTACTTTTTTGTATTTAAATATTTTGGGCTATCTAAGAGTAAATATGAAAGTGATGATAAAGTAAAAATGATTCCCTGGTGTTCACTGTTTTATGTGTATTGAGAATGACAGTAAACAAACAAACATCTTATCTACCCAAAGATTTGTAGGTTGTTATTTTGCTTTTCTGATTTTTTAATGCTTCATTAACATGCATGTTGCCGTAAAGACAATTAATGGAGAAGTAACTTTCGATGATGGCTAGCATAATGTCTGATGAAAGTTTCATGAAAAATCCAAACACAAATGTCAACTTCATGTAAATAGAATACAAGTTTTATGAATGCACTTTTCAAATGCTTTCTCTGCATCTTTTCATATGAATTGATCTTTTGGTTTTGAGACTTGTTTGTAGGAAGATTTTATATTTTTGTTAACTTATTTCCTCTTGGCTGACAACAGGATTTATCAGCTTAAATGCAAACTTCATCATAAAAACCAACACCAATATTGCTACTATGCTCAACTATGTTCCATAGTTTCCCTTCTCACCTCCCCTAAAAAGAAAACATGATCTAATCTAGAAACACCAAGTCATTCTGACTGATTATTATTTATATTACACTTTAAAAACAAGGACTAAAACCTCTGGTAAGTAAATCTAATATAATGAAGAATGGTAACAATAAATATTAAATAATAATAAATACCAAAATGCCTTAAAATTAAATTGCTTTTTTTTTCTGGGGGAGAGGAAGATTGATGGACACAAAGCAATATGTTCCAATTATGATTTTGACCTATGGTATTTTGTAACTTAGGAAGCCATAGTGTTTTTGGCTCATCATAGCATTTATGTAAGTTCTGTGTGGTTTGGAAGATTTACAGCATTCTTTATACCTTTGCAGCATGTTTTTGTTTTTGATAACTATAACTGTTTGTTAGTGCACATGATTACTTTCTTCTTTTGCTTTCTGTCTTATCACAAACTGTTTCTACTTGTTGGGTGACTCGGTACATGGTAAAGGCTGCATAGTCTTCCTGGATCCACTCAGTATCTAGGCTCCCATATTTCCTTTGCTTTCTTTGCTCTCTCTTGTGCTGCCATTCTTTCTTTAATGGATGTGTTTATTTTCCTAGCAATCCCCTTCTGAACAGCCTGCCACTGCTTGCCTTTAAAATCCTTTCTCTTCCTCTCCTTTTAATAATGATGAAGCTATATCCAAACCAAATCTTATGCCCCACCCAATATATTTCCTCAGTGTTTTACAGAAAACAACAGTCCCCCAAATGCCACTTTCATGCACCTTTCTCCTTTTACAATGTCAGCTCCTCCTGAGCAGGAATAGTTTCTCATATGTTCTATTGTACTAGTACACTGTAAATGTTCAATAAGTATTGATAACGGAGGGTGGGGTGGATGGGAGGTGATTAATGTTTGAGTTTGAGAGAAAAGGCAAATGGTGAAACCTTAAATAATAGAAAGTTAGCTGTTTTCTTTTTAAAAATTCAGATGTAATAAATGGTTGTCTGTTACGGATTGTCATGGAGTCACTGAAGCCCTACTGTAAGCTCAGTTCACTACCCTGAATTCCCCAAAATGTGGCCTTTGACCCAAAGGTCCATGAGGGTAGAATTTCTGCAAGGGCTAAAGTAAAAGTCACCACTGACCTCTTAACGAAGTCTACAACAGCTTCCCTGTGACATTTTTCTTTAAATTTTATTGACCAGAGTTAGTTACTTAGTCAGCAAGACTGTAAAGAAGGAGTCAGTGAAAGGTGTGTGTTGGATAAGCAAAAACACTAAAAGCATAGAAGAAAGAAAGAAAGAGGAGACTTGCTACACATATTTCACATATATAGAATATCAGTAAATATAGTATATCATAGCACAAGTAAGCCATGCTGTTGATTCCTCTTCTCTGGAATATTGCTAAATCTCTTTGCTAATAATAGCTGGTTTGGGTTTAAATGCTTTCTTTCCCTTCTTTCACGTGCTTGTACACTCTGCATATTTTTCTGTCTCCAAGCCATGCTGGAAGTTATAACCTTGGGGTTAATGCTACCCCTAAAATCATATGTTAAAATATTGAGCTTCAGTGTTAAGATCCTAGGTCAGGGCTTTGGGGAGTGGGTAATTAGGTTAAAAGGAAGGAAAATTTTAGATGAGTTGGTGCTTGGTGTCCTTATGAGAAAAGAGAAGGACCTCTTACTCCTTCGTTAATGTGAGATGACTGAGAGGAGGAAGTCATCTGTAAAGAACCACATCTTGATCTTAGACTCCACAACCTCCACACCTGTGAGAAATGTATTTCTGAGGTTAATAAACTGCAGAGCTCATGATACCTTGTTATAGCTGTTCACATTGACTACTATAGAAGTTAGCTCTGGGCTACCCAGATTCTCTATCAGTATTGATTAATATACTCCTGGTAGGGAGCTTCCTTTCCATATTTGCAAACCAGCAGCATTCATACTTCACAGATGCCAGTGGCATGATCACTGCAGTGCTTCACGTCATGAGAATTCAACCTCAGAGCTAACACACCTCTGATGCCCATTGAAAGCAATGGGCCTTGAAATAATTTCTGGAGCAGAGATTTGTAAAGTGTCCTCTGCCTTCAAGGAATTAAACAATTGACTTATTATTTCCTTATCATCACTAAAATTCATTCACAATCAGTTCTCATCTATGTTCAAAAGGGATCTTGGTCTATAATACTTTTTTCTTTTGGGGTCTTTATGTCATTTGGGTATCAGGGTAATTGTGCCTCATAAAACAAATTGAGCAATGTTCCTTCTGTTTCTATTTAGTGTTATAATTTAAGGAGTATTGGCATTAATTCTTCTTTGAAGGATTGGTAGAATTCTGTCCTAACACCATACAGTCCTGAGTTTTTTGCCATTGGGAGAATTTTAATTAATCCATCTATTTCACTAGGGGTTATGGGTTTTTTAAAATCACTTATCTGATCTTGATTTAGCTTTAATAAGTGGTATGTATTAAGAAAATTATCTGTTTCTTTTAGATTTTCCACCAAATTACCAGCTTGAGATGCTCAAATAGTCTGGCAGTTGGTTAAAAGTTATGATTGGTTTAAACCTTTCCAGCACTGTGCCCGCCTGCCTGCTGCCATGCTTCTGTCATGATAGTCATCAGCTCTAGCCATCTGGAACCACAAACCTCCAAATTAAATGCTTTCCCAAGTCTCCTTCATCATGCTGTTTTATCACAGCAATAGAAAATAAGTAAGATATTTCTTCTGTTTTATCTAGATTAAGCATGTTCACGAATTAATCTTATGGTAACTGCTTTGATAGAAAATGCACGAAAGGGTTAAATAAAGCATCACATTTTACCCAAACTGCCAGGCTTTGGGGGGGGCATCTAATTGTATGTATCTTATGTCACAATTAGAAATTTGCTTTGTTTGAAACAATAAGAAAATAATTTGTTTCTTCTTGCTTACAAGAAGTCACTGGAAAAATATGAATGCTTTACAAATGACAGAAGCAACAGTTACTGTAAAAAAAAGATTTTGGCTTTTAACAAGAAAATGAATAGAACTGTTCAATGCTCAGATGGTTTTCAAAGCATTTGTTGATTTATACTGTTTTCAATAGATATTCAATAGATGTTGATATATTAGAGAATCAATATTACTCCCCTACGTATACTCATGAAAGGCATATGGATTAAATTTGATTTATTAATATTCTGAAATTATAAATGTATATAATGCTATTATGACTTGGAGTTTTTATCATTGGATATAATTTAATGTTTTAAATTGGAGATAATTTTACTTTTTTCTCTTTAATTTTTAGTTTATGTGAGTGAGTGAGTGAGTGTTTTGCCTGATTATGCCTGTGCACACATATGTGCCTGGTGCTCATAAAGGCCAGAGACAGTGTTGGATCCTCTGGAACTGGAGCTATGATGACTGTAAGTTGCTATGTGGGATCTGGAAATCACACTTGAATTCTCTGGAAGAGTTTCAAGTACTATTAACCACTAGCCATCTTGCTAGCCTCTATTTTAATATTCCTTTTTTTTCTTTTTTTCTTTTTGGTTTTTTGAGACAGGGATTCCCTGCTGTAATTCTGGCTGTCCTGGAACTCACTCTGTAGACCAGGCTGGCCTCGAACTCACAAAGGTCTACCTTCCTCTACCTCCTGAGTGCTGTGATTAAAGGCGTGCACCACCACTGCCTGGCTCTAATTTTAATACTCTTAAAGTTTTGACATATAGTCTTTCTGGTTTATACAGCATTCAAAATAGAACAAGAGTGGGCCTAATTTTCATTAAAGTCATAGAAGTATTAAAATTGCACAAAAGCAAAAGTTAGTTATTAATGTGATTGATTGGTTATGATAGAGCATAAGCAAGTCAGCTAAAAAGATTAGCATTCTACTTTTCAAGACACTTACAAAAGAAAATCCCAAGCACGGAAGTTATAATCAACGTCAAGATTATCCATATCTGTTAATTTTCTGTGTCATTCATAAAAGAATTGAGAAATATAATTAACAGCAAAACAATTGCATAACGGTACCACTGTCTTGATAACTGCCTGCAACCTTTAGCTAGGACCTCACTTGTATATAACAGGGACATGTCAGTCATCCCCACTTTAGGGATTGGTCCCACACAGTTTCATCACCATCCTTATAGAGAGTAAGAGGACTTCCTGTCCTTGGGTTTTTGAAGTAGAATAAATTACTGGAAGTGAAAGAGTGCCTGAAATATATTAAAAGTGAGAAGATTATTTCAATTTGTACTAAACCTTGCAAATAAAACATTACTGAATTTGTATTCTCCATTTGGAAAAGCTTGTTGTTCTCTGATAAAAGGAAAGCTTGTTGGAGCACATTATCAAATATTCATCTGCTCAATGTATTGGAGTTTAAAGAGAGCAGAGAAACCTTGAGAAAAAAAATCTAAGGCTTAGTTTCTAAAGAATATTCTAAGTGAGGAAGGAAGGAAGGAAGGAGGAAAGGAAGGAAGGAAAGCGGGGTATAATGAATGTGAAGATTGTCATAAATATAAGAATCAAGATAAGTCTATGAACAATTTTGAAATCTGAATTCCAAAATTTTGACATAGATTATAAATAGGCAAGCCATAAAGAAATGGAACACTATTCCCTTGAAAGAGAGATGTGGCTGACTTCTCTCCTTCTTTTGTGCCTCTTTCTTCCTCTCTTTGTCCTATTTCATATTCTTGCTTCAAGTTTTTCTTGTTTGCTCTCACAAGTTCTTAGCTTTAGCCCATTTAGCAGTTCACTAGTTCAAAACAATGATAATAAGTTGTGAGCTAAACAAATTTCCTTTCTTTATGAAGTTAGCCTGCATTAGGTATTTTGTTACAGTAATGAAAAACTGACCCTCACAGTAACTTGGTTCTGAGGACCTAGCCATTTCCACACCTATGAATCAAAATATAGAGGCAACATTTGAACTGGAAAACCGACAGAATTTTGGAGAATCTGGAGGAGTAGGCTAGAAAAAGCTTACAATGTTCTGGCTCAGTGTAGATTCTGGTGAGGGCTCAAAAGACAGGAAGACCAGAGAAGCCATGAAATACTTAGAAGTTGGCCATTCATTGTAATCAGAATATTTGTAAAAATATAGAAAGTAAAAGTCATGGTGATAGGGTCACAGATAGAAATAAGAATCCTATTAGAAATTAGAAGTTAGAGAAGTTAATTTCTAGTTATGTTTATAATAATTGTTTTGTAGATTGTTGGGGAAAGGACTGCCTAGGCCTTGGCAGGTTGTATTATCTGCAGATGTTAGTTTTATGTAAATCTATGATTAAGATGTTTGCTCATGATCAAAACCTGTTCACTGCTCTCTGGCAGAGCCATTTTTTGAGAGCAAAATTGCTGTGAAGAAATTTTGTAGTCCTGTTCTCATAGTCTCCAGCAACAAGGAAAGAATACTTCCCTTAGGCCTTGAGTTCCTCTACCTTAAAGGTGACATAACTTGTCTGCTAAAGGATTGTGTAGACTAGGCTACAGGTTTCCTTCATTATGCAAATAGGCTTTTGGATGGAAGGTCAGAGTTTGTGTACCTGTAGAATACCTGAGGAGCTTCTGTATCAATAAAAACCCCTGTGCCCAAATGATGAGCTTCCACTGTCCAGTATGGCTCTTGCCATGACAGATGATTCCCTCTGCTGAGGTGTAATAGGGCTTACATCTATGAAAGTATCTCCTCCTCTTCTTTGCAATCCAACACTTTGGGCACCACTTCTAATAGGTTGCTACTGTGGAATTTAATTTCTCCAAACAAAGTTCCTCTCAGCAATAATCAACCAACCAACTAACCAACTAACCAACAATGACCAACAACCACCCAACCCTGGCTCTCTGGGTTTTAACCAGTATGTACTCTAAGCAAAGTTCCCAGAAAATGAAGCAGCACACAATCATCAGGACAAGCTACATGTGGTGAAATGGTTGCCTGTAACCAAATCATAGCCACTGGTAACGAACAGTCTAAATCAAACTCATTATCATCCACCACACCTGGGAAGGGAATGAAAACTTATTCCAAAAGCCATTTTGTGTTTTTAAAGAAACCAAAATCACAAAACTCCTTCAAAGCATCCTGCTACAGCACCATGGCAGAGGATTATCTGTACTGTATCCTAAGGCCTTGTGGAAGGTTAAATAAAAATTAGGGAATAATTTATCTGCAGAAGAGATTTCAAAACAACAGTGTGTTTTGGCTATGAAATGAGCACTACTGGCCAGGAAAGATTCTTCAGGGTTAGAGTCCTGCCAAGGATTCATTGGTGGTATGCTGCTCAGTGGAACTGTGAGAGTAGAGCCAACGAAGGAACCCTAAAAAAAATCAAAGTGACCAGCAATGTGCCATCATAGCAGGACACTTGGGAGGAGTTTTTTTTTTTTTTTTTTTTTTTTTGGTTTCCTTAAAAACACAAAGATGTCAGTGGCTGTAATTTGATTATGCACAGCTGTTCTGCCACATAAAGCTTGTCCTTGTGATTGTGTGCTGCTTACTTTTCTGGGAACGTTCGCTTAGAGTATTATAAGGGTTAAAGCCCCCAAGAGCCAGGGTGAGTGGTTGATTGGTGGTATGTTGGTAGGTTCATCATTGGTTGGTTAGATATTGCTTAGAGGAACATCAGTTGGGAGATTGTGTTCATGGGTAGTGAGCTGAGATGCTAGTCTGGCTCACTGTCAGCTCCTGCTCTCCAAGCTTTAGGATAGCAAAAAGGGTTGTGAAGATTTCTCCCTTTCTTTTCTCTTTTTATCAAGGCTTCCTACAAGAGCAGTGAAGATTTCTTCCTATCTTTCCTGTCTCTTTCCCTAAATCGAGGGTAAAAGATTATAGCAAACTGCTACATGCCGTGTCAGCCTTGGAAGCTACAAACACCTGCATGTAACATGTGGAAGCCACTGTGTGGGTCATGGCCAGCAAAGCTCAGAGGTCAAGCTGCTTTAAGACCAGGGATGCAAAATCTAAGTTATGGAACTTTAGGCTTAAGGATTTAATATCTCTCCTGCTGAATTTCTACAGGAGCCTCTTTCCTCAATCTATCAGATTCTCTCCTTCACAAATACACTGTCTTTTCTTAAACAAGATTTGGTTATTGGAAATGGATAAACTCTCCAGTGACTTCCTAGACTCCCATTGTCTATGCTTCACTAATTGATTTCATTGATATGTTTTGATTTGTTTTCTTGCAACATACTCCCAGGATTTCTAATTCCAGACTGGCCTCAAACTGTGGTAACCATTCCTTCTAAGCCTCCCCAGTGTTGGGATTCCAGAAGCTGTTACTCTCAGCTCAGCTATAGATATCGTATTAGATATTTAATTTCATTTTGTAGTACTCTCTGTGGAGATGAGGTAGAAAACATCACTTATGCAATGTTAAAGACTCTTGTATAGAGATTCTTTAATCTTTTAATCTGACACCATGGCTGTTCTAGGGTAGAAAGAATGTTAATATCCACCCTTAATGCCAATGTAGCATATACCTTTAATCCTAATTCAGAAGGCAGTGTTTGTGTATGCCTTTAATGCCAGCACTTGGGAGGCAGAGGCAGAGCTCAGAGGGAGAAGCAGAGAGTAGAGGCAGAGTTCAGAGAAGGTATGTAGAAGCAGAGTGTGGAAGCAGAGCTGAGATAGAAACGAGGTGGAAGCAGATGAGAAGCAGATAAGACGCAAAGCTCAGAGAGAAGTGGAGAGTTAGTTCAGTCAGGCAGTTTGAGTGCAATCAGCTCACAAGAAGAAGCTGAGAAGAGCAGAGCCAGTCCAGAATAAGCTAAGAAAGAAAGCAGAGAGTCAGAATCAGACAGTTTATGATGTACAGTTCGGAGTTCACAGTACATAAGGCTCAAAGGATTAAGATGTAGTTCAGAAGATAGCTAGTCAGACTGAGCCAGGTCAGCTCATTCTCACAGTTTGAAACGCTCTAGGTTTAGGCTTGAAATTGTACAGAGGCTGAAACCGTCTAGGACTGGAGATTGAAATAGCAAAGAATAATTATACATCTGTGTCTACAAGGCTGTGTACCATGGGATAATGCAGAACGGTAAACAAGTGTGGAACTTGGTGTTCAGGTTGAGACCTCTTCCCATGCTCTACATAGTGAGATGCCAAGGGGCCTGGTATGCCCCAGAAAACCTGGTGCAACCATGATTACTGTCTCCCTCTGAAGTCCCGAATCAGTTACCTCGTGTCTGAAGACACTGCTGACTCATTACCTGGCAAGCATATCAGCCACATTCTTTTCAAACTTTTCTGTTCCAGGGCTATTTTCTATAATCTCTTCAAATGTTTTGTTCTCTGGTCATTTCTCCTGTCTTTATTTTTTGGGTCATTCACTGAATTTCCCAGTTTTCTTTTATTATTATCATATACTTACCCAACCCTGACAAGTCCCTCGAGGCAGCATTCTTTCATGTGACACTGTAATTTTATCACATGTCCTGGCACATGTCCATTCAGTGTTTACCGAGTCAACTCTAAGTAAGCTGAGGGTTTTGGCTGGTGTTATTTCACACAGTTTTCAGGAACCTAGTGAAGTGGACTTTGACAAAGTGCTCTCTCCCCTCTTTACTGGATGACAAGGTAATGTCACAGGTATTACACGCTTTATGACAGATTCTATCCAAAGGCTTATAGTCATTTTAGTTTAAAAAAAGAGAGACAGAGAGAGAGACTTGTCTGGCCTGATAAGAGCTCTGCAAGAGAATAAGAAAAGTGCTGCCAAGAAATACAGCCGCAGGCACCAAGGGCTAGGGATTTGTTTATTTATTATGCTGTTGTTTCAAGGTTAAAAAGTAGACTGATGAAAAAAATATAGAATTATGGTACTTCAAAAAGATTTGAAGAAACTTCAGATGCCATTTGTCTCATCTTTTTTTGAAATCCCCTAGGCCTACTTCCCCGGGATTCTGGTCTATACTGAAGTCCAGCAGAGAAATCCCGCCTTGTGGTGGACTGAACCACTACTGATTCTTGACACTTTCATTGGCAGACAGCCATTGTTGGGCTAGCTGGTCCACATTTGTATTCATTCTCTATGTTCTATTTCTCTAGAACAGTGGTTCTCACCCTTCCTAATGCTATGGCCTTTTGATACAATTTCTCATGTTGCGATGATGCCCAACCATAAAATTATTTTTATTGCTGCTTCATAACTGTAATTTTTCTACTTTTATGACCCACAGGTTATTAAGAATCACTGCTCTAGAGAACCCTGACTAAGACAAATGCGGAAGAAAATATTTTCTTTATCACATGATAAATCATGTTACATGACTATAGTAATCAAAGCTACAAAATAACTTTGTTGAGGGATTAAGTGCAATTGATAAAAATGCTGCCATGCATGGGTATTTGTAAGGAAATAAAAATAAGCAACAAAAGGAGTGATTTAACCTCCACCTGGTCCTCCACATCACAGGAGCCTTCTATGGAACAGGCAGTTAGTGTAGAATTTCTAAACATCCATAAGCATATTGTGCCCGTGTCTACATTAAACAAACGGCACTGATAATCCTGTAAAATGGACAGAAGCCAACTTTCTGCCCACCTGACCTAAAGTCCCACTCTGATTGGTTGCTACCAGGGATTTCTGAAACCCAAAAGTTAGTTTTACTTCAGACCCAGAATCCAACAAGTAATCCACTCAAACTATATATTTCAGTGTTTCCATTTTAGGGTGACATTGGACGAAGGTTAGTAGCATAGATCAAGAAGAAGGTTTTTAGTAGTTAAGTATTTCTCTTTGACAATCTGTTGTGTTGTTATTCCTAACAAATCAGAGAGCTTATTCCCATGGTTGTGTTTAATATTTTCATCATTTTCAAGGGCCGTGGTGCTGATTTGGTTAAAGTATTCTTATTATCTCTTGGCACAGTATGGATTTACTGGTTGATCATGCCTGTGTCTTTTTGTTTTACAATGTGTGTCTTCTCTGTCCCCAACCCGTACTGAGATTTGAGCTTCACAGTGTAGAGGACACTTGTCTTTCTCACTGGTGAGCTCTGTGTTAGAATGTTCTGGCTTATGGTTCTACTCAATTGCTAAAAGGAAATGGATGAAAAGGCAGAATGGCTGCATAACAGTCTATTTTATCATAAAATCTCAGCTGCCTCAATAAACATTTCTAGAAAATGTATGGCTGTCTCACATTTTAAATCCAGCCATCAATCCTATCTTTCTAAGGCTATGAATATTTTCCAAAGAATATCTGGTATTATATATTTTGTCAAGTTTAAGGATGCCACTGTGTCTAAACAAAGTAGAATTTACTCTCTCCATAATGTTCTCTAAACTGAACTTAGAGTCTGTTTTTGCAGCTAGTACTGCTAAAATTATGCTTTGGCACCTATATAGTTCCAGGGATCCAAGCTCCCTAAGCCTTTTGAATGTTTTGACTTCTAGGAGTATATCTGTTAACTTGACAGCTTTGAACTATCCCAGGAAGTTTCTGCCAACAGTGTGATTTAGGATGGAAGACTTAGATACTACCATGTAAGACTTTTCTTTAGAGGGACAAAATAGGTGGCATGTATCATAGATGTATAACCAAGATCAACAAATAGCCCTGTTCACTAAAGCTTGGTTAAGCCTCTCTTTCTGACAGTACACTATGCATACTCAAATATTACTGGTGTGTGAAATCAACAAAGAATCCTGGGGACAGCCAGAGATTTCATATATTCTCTTCCCTAGAGCCTGTCCTTGTGTCTCTTAGTTGACTTTCTGGCTAATTATAGTTTGTACATTTTCCTTGCAGTAAACTTTAACCATAGTACTTTCTGAAATTTGTGATTCCTTTTAGTGAATTGTTGACCACACAGGTAGTCTCAGTGATCTCGCACTAGGCTGAGGTACCACAATGGATAGAGTCAGTTGAATCTCTCCACTGTTCCTGATTTATAACCACCTGAATGCATCACATGCATATCCTCCAGGCTTTTATTGATATGTTATTGAGCAAAATCTCACATTTAATATCCAGAAAGCAAGATAATAAAAATGTACCACATGTAAGAAGTTAAAGAAATGGCCTAAAAATGGTAAACTGAGCTAACGAAAGACTAATGCTATAGGGAAATAGACAGGAACATACTAAAGGAATGTAAGAGTTAAATGTAGTTGCTGAAAAAGAAAAATAATAGGCTCAGCAGTCTGGAACACTATCTACTTTTCTAGAGGATCCAGGCTCAATTCCCAGCACCGATTTGTCTCATTAGTGTCTGTATTTGACATATCAGTATTGTGTTTACATCATTTCCACCCCACTATCCCCTCCCCCCAACTCTTCCTGTGTCACAAAATCCCTCTCAAATTCCTGACCTTTTCTTTAATTGTTATTATATAACCACTTCTTTAATTATTGTTGCACATACACACATGCATACACATAAATATGCACGTATGTATATATAAATAATACCTACTGAGTCCATTAAGTATTTATCATATGTGTATGTGTTTAGAGTAGACCAGTAGTAACTTTTCCTAGAGAAAACTGATTTTTCCTTCCCTCAGCAGCCACTAATTGCCTAAAAGTCTTCTCTAGGGTTGAGGCCTTGTGAGATATTGCTATCCAGATTTGAATGTCAATCAGGTATTACCATTGTGCAGGTATTGCTTAGGCATCTTTTTATTTTAATTTTTGATAAATCATATGACATGTTATTGTCACAGAATGATATTGTATTGCATGCACAGTGTGGAATGATACAAATTAATAAAACACTGTCACTTTAATACTTTATTTTCCTTGTATTTCTGAAACTTCCTACCAACTAACCAATATTTGTCCCTTCTCCCCACCACTAGCATTTCCATGGCTAAAAAATTCTCTCTTCTTTTGCTATTAGCTCCTTTGTTTTAGCATATTTTTAAGGCTAAATAATTGTCTACCATGTATAACATGTGTGATTTTTAGTTCCCGTATCAGCCATCCACTGATGGATTTTTTGTATCAAATTCATAATTTTGACTTCTAGGTAATGCTGCAATGAACACAGGCATGACCTTATGTGTGCAGATGTGTGTGTGTGCGTGAGCGTGTGTGTGTGAGTGTGAGCGTGTGCGTGTGTGTTTGTGTAAGTCTATGTTAGACCAAACTTGAACAATTTTCTCCCACATTTCCTTTTTCAGTTTTACACTTTCATGATTTACATTTAAGTCTATAATACGTTTTGAATTTACTTCTGTATACTATAAAGGATAAGTTAATTTCACTTTTCTGTGAGTAGTTTACAAGTTTTTCTAATGTCTTCTATTGAAGAGAAGATCCTTTTCTCACTGTGAAATGTGGATCTTTATCGGAAAATCAATTGATTGTAAATACATAATATCTTTCCTTAGATCACTGTTCTGTTCCTTGAGTCACTGGTTTTATTCTTATGCCATTACTATACTGTCTTAATAATTATAACTTTGTAGCAAACACAGTTTGTAATCAAATGCCTCCAGCTTTGTTCTTTTGGCTAAGAACTGCATTCACTATTCTCATTTTATTGTAGTTCCACATGGGTTTTAAGATTTCTTTTTTATATATGTGTAAAAAGATTCCCTAAGTTTAAGGGATTTTTTTTAAGGTGTTGGGACTTATTTTGTGACATATGCCACACCCTGAAAAGCTGTACATCTTGTTCCCAGAAGGTTGTGTTGGTAATTCTTTTGTGCATTTTTTTTTTTGTCTATAGTGTAGCTTAACGTCCATGGTTTTTATTGATTTTCTGTATTTGAGTTCTCTGGGACTGGGCGATATCTACTGCACATATATTTATAGTTTTTCTCTTGCTAAATTAATCCTTTGTCATTGCACAATGTCTTTGTCTGTTTTATAATTATTTTACTTAAAGTAAAAATTATAGCAATAACTACTAGCTTTTGTTTTTTTTTTTTAACTTTAAATTTTATTCATTGGTTTCTGGAGGGGCCATTATTCTTTGTTTCCTAGTAATTTGTGTGTCATAACAACTTGAAAAATGTTCACATTTTACTAAATGCATTTTTTTCTGAGTACCACATAATAAACATAGAAGTTAGCAATAGTAACAACACAAGCAAAACAATACATAGAAAGTATGCAACATTTTGAATGACAAATGGGTAACTGAAGAAATTAAAAGAGTAATCCAAAACAAGCTTACCAAAACATAACAACATTACATCAGGAGCAATGACAGGTAGGAAGTTCAAAACAGTAGATACAAGCATGAAAGTAGAAAGGTTTAACTTACACAAGAAATGATGAGCATCTAGGATCTAGAAAACCAGGGACAAACCACACTTGACAGTAGAGAAGCTTAAGTAATAAATGTCAGAGTAGAAAGAAATGAAATGGAGACTGAGAACAAACACAAACACCAATGAAACAAAAAAGTTTTTTGTTTTTAAAAGAAAAACAAATCAAGGAAATGTTAGATAGTTGGACAGAGCAAGAGAGAAAATGCAAGAAAATGAACTCATAGGTGAGGAAAGAATCATTACAACTGTCATGATAAAAATGCAAACATCCATTGTCATGGATTGAGTACATGATGTCTTCTACAGGTTCGTGTGTGAAGACCTGGATTCTAACTTGGAAGTGTGTGGAATCTTTAAGATTGATGTATAGCTAGCAGAAATGGGTCACTAAAGGGGTACCCTAATAGGCAATATCTGCTTCTGGTACAGTTTGAGCTATATGCTATCAGATCCTTCAAGATGTAAGCAGATATAGCCACACATTCCCATTGTGACAGAGCCACCCAGCTGTCACTCAGAAATTGGTATAATGTTACTTAATAACTTATCAAATTTATGTGCTTTTTTAAAAGCCTGTGGTGGTACTGTCTCTCCATGGTACTATGGGTGGGTTTTGATGCTGTGTTTAGCTACTTTTTCAGTATACATGGGGACAAGTCTAGACTTTGTAGTTTACTGGGACACTTTGAAATTGTTCGTTCTACCTATATGTGGCTTTCAGGTGGTTTCCAGGACTGGACTTAGAGGCTGACTATCATAAGAACTCATATCCATGCTAACTGAGCATCTACAAGGGCTTAGGGAATATGCAGGTCAGTTTTGCAGATGTTCTGTGCACTGACATTTCTGATTACATGTCTCCTGTGATAGTAAGAAAGAGCTGTCTCCAAGATGGTTTGCTGAGAATAAAGTCTTCTTGCATTTCTGTTTAACCCTAGGTGGTCTGGCTGTGTTAGTTTCCTCAGAATTCCCCTCAAGGTTAACTCACATGAGAGTGAACTTCCTAAGGGGCATCTTTGGATGCTAGGAAAATCAAAATTTCACCTCCAATCTTCTCCCACTGTGCAAATAGTGGACTCGTGGGAAGGCTTGTGTGTGTGTTACCAATGCAGGAGACAAAGGAGCAGCACAAAGTGGGAACACTTCTTTCACTCTTCTGATGCAGCTTTTGTTCAGTTCTGTGGTCCTCAAGACTGTCTCAGGCTTACTCTCCAGATGCTGGACATTTCCCTAAGTTGTTCTTATCTACAGATAGCTGCTACCTGGATTTCCTGTTGGGGGAAGAAAATGTTAGAGTCACTCCCCCCAGTTTGCTAATTAGTATCACTCACAAAGTGACTTTTTCTCCAAACTGCTTGCTTCTCTTGGTCTTGACTGTTCTCTCCCAAATGTACTTCTTTGGCTACTCTTTGTAACCTGCAATTTTCCATTATCACGAAAGCTCTTACGCTGGGGTTGGTAAGAACCAATACAAAAGCCACCTGACTTTCGCATATATGCCATTTTCATCAGATCATCGCTTTTCTAACTTCTTTTCATCTGGTGATCATTCAAGCACCGTCTCCCATGCTCCTTTCTTATCTATTCAGGCACATATGCGAAACCTCCTCTTCTGTGTGTCATAGGATTCGAAAACTTAAAAATTTTAAGCCCATGCTTTAAGTCACTTCCTTAACCCTATAGCATGCACTGTTCATGTCAGGAAATATTTCCTCAGTTCCCTACTCTACACCCTGCCAATGTAATATCAAACTACCAGAACCTGCATCTTTTACCTAAAGACTTTCTTTGACAATGGAGAGTGTTCTGCCCAGATGTTAGATAATAAATTACCTTTGAAGGAGCCAGAGTGAGTACAGGTGGAAATTAGTATGTAAATGCCTTCAGATGCAATCCTTGGAACCTTAATTTGTATGCCTCTCAAGCAATTACGCTGACTTCCAGAGTTCATCTGTGGTGTTTTGATTAATTTGTCATGGTGTTAACCTAACGCCTAACACACCCACTATCGACCTATCTCCCTTCCCTTGTTACTACCTGCCAATGCTCTGTGTCCTGAGATAACCTCTTAGGGAAGCTAAAAGCTGCACTAAACATGATTTTATTTCCCCCATGATGTATTCACTATTCTGTCTGGAAATATAGAGAACTATAATTTCCCCCCACTTCCTTTCAGCCTGCCTGTGAGTTTACACATTGTAACTAGGAAGAATACTATGATTCTGCCCTCTTCTCTCCATCACTAGCCATTACCCTCATACAGGCAGCTGTCATTTAGTAGAAACATTGAAGTCACCTATTTTTAACAGATCAACTAGTTCTAGAGCCTCTGAAGCATAGCCCAACTTTCTCACCCCCTCTTGTGCTATTCTCTACAAAGAAGCCAGCAAGATCTTTGTAAAAATAAGTAAATAGATTGCTATGATACTTTATAGTTTAAAATGTTCAACAGATTCCTGTTTCACACCAAGCATCTACCTCTGGTCTATAAGGCGTTATATTATTGTCTTTACTATGTCTCCAAACACACTTTGATTCGATGTTCTCAATTAACAGAGGACAGAATTATTTTTTGTTTGTGTCAAACATAAATATTTGTTTCGCTATGAGAACCTGTATGCATCTGTTCCTTTATGTTTAGGATAATCTTCCCTCTTCTGACCTCATATGGTGTTGACTCCAGGAAAATTTGTGTATACATTCTCATTCTTCCCCCCTTTCTCTCTTTCGCCACAAAGTGACCCAGTGATAGCATCAAAACTAAGACCTCGTGAATGCTAAAACGTTATTATATTCTACCTCCTCTACCTCTGAAATGTGTTCTCAGGCCTGTATTTTTTTTCTTTCATTACATCATTTTGAGAAGGAAATTTACATATACACATACTACTATAAAGTTCATTGACTATCACTGTTTCCTCATTCCTGTATTACAGAGTATGAGAGTAAGTACTGTGTTTCAGCTACTGTTGAATAACCATGTATCTAGCATGGAGTCTGAGTCTAGGAAGCCCTTAACACTTACTAAACAGATAAAGAAATATGTCTTAAAAAAACTACACTATAAACATTATTCTTCAACATTTTGCTTTAAAATGTCAGTATAGAATATAAATACAGAGTATCTTATTTTTCTTCAGTTTAGTAGTGTGATATCTATGTGACATGTTTTCATACACACAAGTGTATAATTTCAAAGTTGATTAACTGTAGAAGCAATCTTTTCTGTGTTACCCTCCATCTCCCTCTAAATGCCTCAGTGATGTCTGTCCTGTCCCCTAAACATGAAATTGAAATTAACGCCTTGTTAATGTTCCTTTCTCTTCATTTAACAATTCACACAGGAAAAACAGACAAACACACATATCTGCATTTATTTCACACATGAACAAAAGAGTATGCTGTGATTACAACACTCTGAAAGATGGGGTCTATCAGACATCTTCGTCTATATTTCATCCATCTCAGTCATTAGGAGTGCCTCAGATAACAAGCAAATCTCCAATTCATTTTATTAATGGTTATAAACTTCTGTGATGCAAAGAAGCTTTGATTTATTGACTCCTTTCTCTCTGTGATGTTCGTTGACTTTATTGCCACTTCCCTTGCTTTGAATATTACTATAATTAACCATCTAGTAAATATATCATTTTTACTGCTGCTTTTATTTCTGGGGAGCATACTACCAGGATTGAAATTGCGGTGAGATATGGCATATACTTTTAATTTTGATGAATGCAGTTAGCTTGCTTTTTCCAAATGCAGTGACAAATTACATTTTCATAGAAATATACATGTCTTTGCCCTTCCCTGTCAGCCATGGATGCTATTTCCATTTAGCTTTTAACAATCTACTACATGTAATAGGATCTGTCTTTAATTCACATTGTCATTAGTGGCAGTGAGTTTGAGTTTTGCTGCTGTCTGTCAGTTGATATATTCATCTGTGAGCTGTTGAAATTTTGTGCAGCTTTCTGTTTGTCCTTCCTGATCAGCTGATTAATACAGACCTTAAGTTAGTTATGTACCTTGGAAATTTTGTGGATAATTCCTTCATTTGTCTATTTGGTTGTTTTTACATATCTTTTAAATTATAACATTTATTTTCATTTTATGTGCTTTGCCTAGACATGTCTGCATGACAGTGTCAGGTCCTTCAAAACTAGAGTTACAGACAGTGTGAGCTGTCATACGGGTGCTGAGAATTAAACCTGGGCCCTTTGGAAGAGTAGCCAGTGCTCTTAACCACTAAGCCATCTCTTTGCATACCTTTGCATAGCTTTACAACCCTCTGTTTTTAATTTCCATAGTCAGAATT
Source organism: Cricetomys ansorgei (assembly GCA_026225945.1). Taxonomy (NCBI): domain Eukaryota; kingdom Metazoa; phylum Chordata; class Mammalia; order Rodentia; family Nesomyidae; genus Cricetomys; species Cricetomys ansorgei. The sequence goes on along the minus strand of JAMJFZ010001100.1, from coordinate 2,740,034 downwards.
TTAAAAATATTTCAGGATATACGGTTTCAGGGTATATGCATGGATTGTGGTGTGTGTGTGTGTGTGTGTGTGTGTTGACTACTTTATATTAATTAACTCGCTGTCTAATGAATACTTAATAAACAACATGATTATCTTGATTTCTTAGAATACAGTGATTATTATTATTTTATTTAATTCACATACTAGTTTTAGAGAATTAAATTCTCAAATGATAACTATTTAATAGTGCTTTAATTCATTCCTTTTTCACCACATTTTAACTACAAATCATAAATGTCCAAGTTAAATATATATATATATATATATATATATATATATATATAGAGAGAGAGAGAGAGAGAGAGAGAGAGAGAGAGCTTAATTTGAAAAACAGGCTACATATAGGAAAGGAAAGAGAAACTAGGAAGAAGCACTATTTTTCTTTGCCAAAACAACTAATCATTACTATCATGCATTTGCTTTCCATTTCTCTAGGGTCATAGCATTCCACATTAAACAGAAATGCATGGCTATGTTAACACTGACCATTGCATAGTAACCAAAATTAGATATTAGCAACTGATTTTCAAGAAAAGCAAGAGCTATCTCACATATTTTAACCTTGCCTTATGGTGTGTACCTGGGCTCTGTGGTCTTTGTTTTCATTTGCATTAACCTGTAAGAGGACCCCATAAATCCCCTTCCTTTTCTGACTGATGACTGGGGTATATTTCTCCCAGGAATCACACTTGCCTGCTTCAATTCTCTCTTTTCAGTAGAAATTCTTTCCACATAAAAAGTGCTCTGAACTGGCTGGTTTACTCTGTCCCCCAGGCTTGCCTTTCCTGCACCAATTTAAGCAGTATGTGCAGATTCTATTTTGAAGCTTGGAGCCACATTCTATACACCACTGGCTTTTATAATAAATAAAATGGAAAGTAAAGTTAAAGTTATAGCTTTTCAAAGTTTGCTCATCTCACTTGTTACACTTGTAACTCCTGCAAGAAAATTGAAAATTTTTTTGTTTGGTTTCTGCCCCACCCCTTTTAGATTGCTTCATTTTCTATCAGCTCTTTCAACCTCTTCTCCCTACTTTTGTTATTTGAAGTGTTTCGTCCCAGGAGTAATGTAGTAATTTCCATTTCATTCTTAGCCTCTTTGGCAGTTTCACTCTTCTATCTGGTTTGCCGAGAGTCCTCAGTCAACCTCCTAGTTTTCATCTCAGCAGCGAAACCAACCTTCACTATAGGCAGCATGAGCCAGAGCTATTTCCTCCTGTTTTTACTTCCAATAGAAAAGGAATTAGAAGGCTTACCCAGTTTCCTTCTAGTCTCTTGTTCTCAAATTTGTCTAGCTTTCCCACGATAAGGATGATTGTGCTGATTAAAATAAGCATGCCTTATTCTCATAACTACAGTACCAATAAATTGATCTTGCTTCTCACTACATATGTGATTTTTTTCCCCTTGCTTAACATGAATAGAATTCTCTATTTCACTCAAAGTAGTTCCATTATTAAGGTACAGATGCTTCTCAGAATGCCCTCTTAGCCCTTGAACATCTTCCCCTTCTGTTTTTCCTTAGCCTTTCAAACTTTGAGAACCCAATAAGAATCACTTAAGGGTCTCCAAACGTGTTTTTTTGGTCATATCAAGACTTGTTCAGATGTTTATTCTCTCTTAGAATAGTTTTCCCACATGGAATTGGCACTAAATGATAACCTTTATTGTTGTTCTGGAGATAATCTTTTAAAAAAGCAACTGTAACTTTTCCTTTCCAATTCATTCTGCCAGTTCTACCTAACATCTAGCCAAGGCAAATCTGTCCTCAGATTTCTCATCTGTAACATGTGGAATCATTTCTTTTAGCACTGTTCCATCAATTAAATGACATATGTTATAATGCATATAAGAAACAACATATAGTGACGAAATCAGTAACTATTAACTGATTGGTTACTTAATGCATGTAATTATTACTTCATTTTCAATCTTTTGCATAATTTTACTACTATGATTTTTTTCATGATTATATGCCCTCCATGTTAAAGTAGAAGTTAAAAAAATGTTTGTGTATATGAATGGAAATATGTCTAATGATATAGAATAAAAATTGAAATTCTTTTGATTTTGTTTAATTCTAGTTCTACCATATCAATGAAACCAACAGAATTAACCACAAAACTGAATCACATTTGGAATTTAGTAAATATTTTTCATATATCTCTGGGTTTGGTATTAAGCATTATGTCATGAGCCTTCTGAAAATTACTCCCCTATTTTTAGAATGTTATAAAATGTTTAACTCACTAATAAGTGATTCCCTTTTTTAGCAACAAACAACATTCCCAATCACAGATATTGAAGTAAATTGAAAAAGGGTCATTTCCACAAGTTTTCCATCACTATCATAAAGCCTGTGGGAGCTCTGGGAATCTATTGCAATTCTGGGGTTATACAGGGTAGGCATGTCTATACACAACACACTTCCACCAAAATCATGCTTTCATAATGAAGGGTTGTTTATAGGGACATCATTGATTTTATGTGCAGGAAAAGATGGACTCCTTAACTAACAGTTCCTTAATAGACATAGCAACTTATTGTTTCACTTTTAAATTAATTTTATAGGCAATTTGTTTTCATTAAACCATGTTTCCCTCGTTCTTACCTCCTTTACCTCTTTCCAACATTTCTCATACCTACTCTTCACTTCCTTTCAAAGTTATGGCCTTTTATCCTCTATTATTTTTACACAGAGAGAGAGAGAGAGAGAGAGAGAGAAACTGACACAGACACATACATGCACTTACATGTGTGAGCACCCACACATTTATGTGTTTAAATAGCCTGCAGAATTAATTTAATGACATATGTATATATGTACACACATACACACACACACACACACACACACACACACACACATATGTGTGTGTGTGAGTGCATTTTTTTTTCCCTCTCATCCATAGCTGACTACTGACCACTTAATATTGTAAAACCAATTAGAGGGCTCATCCTAGGGATAAAGAATTCTTCCTCTATCAGAAGTCATTAATTTTTCTAGGGGTAGGGCCCAATAAAATATCTCCCTTTCATGATAGCATGTCTATTGTTTCTATAATTTTTCAGGTCTTGTTAGGCAGCCATATTGTTGAGATTTCATTGGAGTAGCTTTTTTTTCACTTCTAGGAGACACAATCTTTCAGCATACTACCTGGTCCTATGGTTGTTAGAGTCTTTCTGCCTCATCCATGGTATTTCATGAGCCTGAACTGTTGGTCTTGTATTGTAGATATATCAATTGGAGATGGATACCCCACCATTAGTTGTCCACTGAATTTTGATCAATTGTGGTTTTCTGTAATGTTCTCTGTCTGCTGCATAAAGAAGCTTCTTCAATGAGGGGTGAGAACTGCATTTGTCTGTTGGAATATGGATATGCTTGTAAGCTTTTGTCAACTTGACACAGACCTGAATGCATCTATGCAAAGAGAATCTTAATTGAGCAAGACTTCTATCAGATTGCTTCTAGGAAAGTCTGTAATATCTTTTCTTGATTAATGATAGATGTGGGCGGTCCCATGTCATGGGGGCTGTTCCACCCTTGGACAGGTGGCCCTGAGATGTTTAAGAAAGCAAACTGAGCAAGCCATGAGAATCAAAACAGTAAGCAGTATTTCTCTGTGACTTCTGCTTCAGTACCTGCCCTGCTGTCCTGCAACTATAGAAAGTAGCTCAAGAGTTGTATGATGAAATACACTCTTTACTCCCCAAATTGCTTTTGGTCACATGATCTATCACCTCAATAGATACCTAACTAAGATAAAGGAGACCTATTTAGAATGAAATTAGGAATTATACTGGTTTAGTACAGTGCTACTAGTAGTTGCTCTTCAAATATCCATGACCTCAATTGTCATGTGTAGCTGTCTACATTTTCAATACAATTTCAAGACATTATTTCCATCCTGTTATGTGGACTTTCAGTCTGATAATATAACTATTGGCTACTGCCAAGATATGAGTACCATTGTTGCTTGTCTTTGTTGTGGTTTCATAGGTGTGGCAGCTGTGCAGGACTGTTGATTATTCCCTTCCTTTGACAGCCTGCTTAACACCTTCCAATACTGTGAAATACTGATCCTCAGGAGGATTTCTTGTCAAATACAACTTGATTTCTCCAAGTCCTATGTCCAATTTACATGGTGTATTAAATAGTAGGGATTTAGCTTTAACTTCTAGGAGGTAGACAAGGGTAACAACAATAGCCTATCTATATTCCTTTACACTTTTAAATTCTTAATTATTGAAATATTGAATTTTTAACTTTTATAAAAAGTAGAATCTCCAAAATACTAAACTTAAAAGTGAAGAAAAATCTTATTAATTTTAGAATCTTGTGATATAGCAACACTATAATCTCAATGCTGGAGAAAGGAAGAGGCAGGAAGGTCATATACAGGTATATATAAGGTCATATACAGGTATATATGATCATATATAGATCCTATGTAAGATTATGTATAGAAAGATCCACGATTGCTCAGGCTACATACTGAAACATCAGAGAGAAGAGAGAGAGAGACAGAGACAGAGACAGAGACAAGAGACTAGTGTCCCTAGCAGTTGAAAAAAATGTAAAAATCGTAGGTTTACAATGACAACTGATAATAATACAACTACACATGAAAACTAAAGTTCTAGAAATAAAAACGCAAATATATCAAAGAGTAATGCTATATATATATCTGAGATGACCCAAAGCTACAGAGTGAATAAGAATATGAAAAATGGAAACAAGTTAGGGATATAGAGTGAAAATGTTCAATTCCTGCCTTAGTTGCTTTTCTATTGCTGTGATTAGATGCCATGACTAAGGCACCTTATGGAAGCAAGAGTCCATTTGGGACATATAGTTTCTGGGACTAGAGTGCATGATCACCATGGAGGGGAGCACAGCAGGAGGTAGGCATGGTACTGAAGCAATGTCTGAGACCTCACATCTTGAAGTACAACCTGGAGACAAAGAGAGCTAACTGGGAATGGCATGGACTTTTGAAACCTTAATTCCAGACCGTAGTGACACACCTCCTCCAACAAGGCCATACCTTCCCAAACAGTTCCTACCAACTGAGGACCAAGTATTAAAATATATGAACCTATGGAGGCCATTCTTATATGCCAATCACCACAATTTCTACAAGAGCAATTAAGCCTTGCTGCTACATGTCTGTGATTCTCTTTACTTGTGAGATAGGGGCAAGAGACCAGGAGTTCAAGGTCATTCTCTGGTATATAATAAGATTTAGGAAGCCTTGTCTGGGCTACTTGAGACTTTGTTGACAACTAATAGCCAGATGGGAGTAGTAATTAGGATAAAAGAGGAAACAATAATGAATAAGAATTTTCCAGAATCAAAAACCTTATATTCAAAATCAAGGAACATTAAATCTAAAGAACATTGATAAAGAGAAAATTTCAGCATAAAAGATGGTAGAGAAAATACAAAGTGTTTATACCAACACAATCATATACAAACAAAAACTTTAAGAAAAGGCACTAAATATTTTAGACAGAGCTTGCTTCTGCCTCAAATGTGTGCACACATGTGTGTGCATGCTCTTTGGAGTGGTGTGTATTCAAATCTATAGGTCTGTGCTACCTTTATATTGCCCCCAAAGTAAAGCTTGAAAAATTAATACAACCTAATAAATGAGAATTTCATAAGCAATTCATAGAGATAACCACACCAAATTTATCACATTCTGCTGGGTACACGGCCTCTAACTTTGAAATCTCAGCTTTCATATTTGCTTTCAAATTTACATTTTACAGAGAATATTTGTTTTTCAGCAAGCAGTCTATCTCCGGGCATATGTGAATTACATTGACTTAGAAACTTCAGACATGTTTATGCTTAAAGGGAGCATTGTTCTCCTATTTCTCTAAACCTGCCTTGACAAATATCCAGATGCTTTGTTTTGCTTTGATTTTGTTTTTGAATGTCTCCGTTCACGCTTAGTTATGAATGTCCCCTTCTGAAATGACAGCGCTGGCTGACTGGTCCTAGAGCAGCTGGACAAGCAGAATTTTATTTTTGAGGAGCTACTTCAGAACTTGCATGCTAAAAAGAAAACAGGGCTTCAATAAAATATTTCATCCAAGTCACTAGACAGATAAACAAGCAAACAATACAATCCCAGAAAGACAATGAGGAAGGGAAGGCAGGATTCAAAGCCGCTACAAAATATTTCCTGAAATGTGATGCTCTCTGCAAAGGGGAGGGGTAGAGTGGCAGAGAGGTTCAACAAATGCACAAGGAAGGAAAGCAAGTAATAAAAGCTGCTTTTAAGACCCAGGAGTCAGATAAACCCAACAGATTTCAAAGTAACTAGTATAAATATGTCCAAGCAAGTAACGAAAACTATGCTGACAGGATAAAATAAAGGAAGGCATTGACAATTTCCTGCAATAGGGAATAGTAATGAAAAGTAAGGTATAAAAAATAACAATTAGAAACCCTGAACATGAACAATAACTGGTATGAAAGACAGTTATTATATCTTCCACTAAATTGTACAAAGGGAACTGATGTATCACTATACTGCCTTTGTACATCTCTACTGAGCAGTAATTAGCAACAGTTCAACAACCTCTGTATTTATTTGTTTATTCAATATAAAGCTGAAAGTCTAGAGAGTTAATCCCAGTACAATCTATATTTTAATAAGATGCTTAAGTGTGTTTATGGTAACTGAATACCAACTCATTTTTTTCTGTAAGTAGAAGAAACAGTCAAATGCATCCAGCTGGAGATACTGACTATGTAAGCTTTTTTAGGACCTATGTTCCTTTGTCCATGAAACAAATTTAAGTGCTGAATTCTGCTACCTCCTTCAATTCTTATTAAGATAATACTTCTACCATCCTTATATAAAATTGGAAACCTGACGTTAATCCAACTGGCAAAAATAGTTGATTTCTACAATTAACTTGATTAAGCAAAACAATGTTTTCTATTTTTGTGTGTTTTGATTTAGTAAGAAAAAATATACATTCATATTCTAGGAACCAAATTAATAAATTTGTCATTGCTTTTAGTGTTCAGATTATCCAGATTAGATGATACTTTCTACATAAAATTAAACTTAAGTATTTCCTAGTTTAAAAAGTTTTCTCTTTTCATGCAAATATTTAGAGTCTGATATAATGACTTTTGTCAATTTCATCTAATTCATATGGTAATTTTAATCAGGGCAGGTTTGAATCATTAAACTGTCAAAACTATGCTTATATAACAGAATTTATTATACAGTATTTTTTCTTTTATAGATCACAAATTTGATGCAAACACTACAGTAATGAATGTAGCTGTAAAAAAGAGAATTCTGGAAGCCAAGAACAGAATAGGAAGATCCTTGCTTCTTCATCTCTAAAACGCTGTATGAGAGGTGCGGACGATGATACTTTGTTATAACTAAATTTCACATTCACTTCTTCCCTCACTTTTCTAAGATCATTTTCATGTGATTATTACAGTCAGTCAGAGGTGATTGGCATTTCTAGTCTTTTTAAATCTAGTAAATGACATACACTTAGAGATGTGTCACACGGCATGTAAATTTATTCAAAGCACTGACTCATTTTTATTGGTGCTTTTATTCATGGTGAAAGTATTTTTTTTTTTTTTTTTTTTTTTTTTGCTTCAGTGGTTCAGCACATGGACTGTGGAGCCAGGATGCTTCAGACTGTGATTCTACTCTCCAATCTTTATGCCTCAGATCCCTTACCAGTGAAATGGACACAGTGAGATATTCTTTGTTTCATAATTGTCATGAGGATTATATGTGGGGGTATTTAAAGTGTTTCACCCAGTCCCTACAGTATAAATTACTAGTTCTTTCTTAAAACACAGATTTATTCAAGACTGACAGGTATGCATTAAAGTTTAATTTAATATCACAATGATTCAAATGATACAGCCGACAGAATGCTGAGCTCTGTAGAAGACTTCCTACATAAGTATCTATGATATGGACAAGCAGTCTTGTGGCTGGAAGCATATTTTTGTGGATGTAACACTCTGTAACGAGCACCTACTTATTTCCACATCAAGGCAGTTTGTTTCAGAATCCACAAACTCTCATTCTGAAACTTTAAAATGTTTTAAATTTATTTTTTTGTGTATGACTCCTTTGTCTGCGTGTGTGTGTGTGTGCACCACATGTGAGCCTGGTGCCTGTAGTGGCCAGAGGAGGAAATCAGATCTTCTGGAATTAGAGTTACAGATAGTTGTGAGCTGTCCTGCATGCTGGGAATTAGAACTTGGTCCTCTAGAAGAGCATCCTGTGTTCTTAACCATTGAGCCATCTCTCCAGCCCCTCGTTCTGAAACTTTGACTTTATTTTTATTATTTGGGATTATAAAGACTGGAAAATATGGAAGCATGTTAATGAGAAAGTAATTTAAAAGAGCAACATTTGAGGTGAACTATGCTGTCACATTAATCCAAATGCTGAGATAATAAAAACTGACTTTTTCCCAAATTAGGTCCCAAAGGATCACAAGTCAGTCATTCCCTTTCGAGCTCTTCCTGAGTATTCACAAGAGGAAGAGCATTTTATAACAGCAATTGAACAAAGGGGCTGGGTCATGATGGCTCTCAGGTCCTACACTATTCCACGCTGACCCACTGTCCCACAGTCCCACTGTCCCACGCTGTCCCACACTGTCCCCTGCTGTCCCATGCTGTCCCACTGTCCCACTGTCCCATGGTGTTCCACGCTGACCCACTGTCCCACTGTCCCATGGTGTTCCACGCTGACCCACTGTCCCACTGTCCCACTGCCACACACTGTCCCATGCTGTCTCACTGTCCCATGCTGATCCACACTGTCCCACGCTGTCCCACGCTGTCCCATGCTGTCCCATGCTGACCCACGCTGTGCCACGCTGTGCCACGCTGTCCCACTCCCACACTGTTCCATAGTGTCCCATGATGTCCCACGCTGTCTCTGTCTCCATGCTCTTTATGCACAGCTGTAGTTTTGTGCTCTTGCTTCTGAGGTAATGACCACTGATCCACAAGCCTTTCATTGCTCGGTGAAAACTCAAGCGCACAGCATCGTGCTGACTGTGATTATGATGATCGTGACCAAGGTTATTTCTGCAACACATATTTTTGGGTTTTATAGACGACCCAGTAACCGTGTGAGCCCACTCAAGCACACATTCTTAAACTGCACTGTTAGCACTTTATTTAGTAGCTGGGTAAATGATGGAGTTTTGAGAACTATCCTACTGCTAACTGCCCTCTGATTTAGCAGTAATTACTGAATGCTATCTCCTGCAGACAGAAATATTTGACATACTGCTTTTTAATGGCTCCTATGAATTCAAAGAGCTACACAAAGAAACAAACAAAACAATAACAAAAAATTAGTAAATCCCTGAACTAGGATATGGGTGTTGCTTTTGTATCTATGGGCTATCCTCTCTATTTGAAAAGGAAGAAATTTCTAGGTACTAAACTTTTGAAATAACTATTCCATCCAATTCTGGGGTAGGAGAGAGGAACACTTCTTAATTTGCCAATTTGATGCAATAATTAACTTAACATTGGTATATTCATTGGATTTAAAAAAAACAATAATTTTGCATCAAATCTTGGTTTAGATATTTCTTAAAGCTGCATCTTCAAGGACATTGTATACTTCTCATTCTATATTCTATTTTGTCACGAAACCACAATAATGTTAGATATGGACAGACAAACCTATCACCATAAGTCAATAGATTATTGAAAGCTCTGGTTGTAGTTCTTCTTAGTTTTACTTCATAATTCACACACTAACCTGAATGATTTTTTGTGAATGGTATTGAGTTCCTGTTCTGAAACTTTAGGATAAATATGTCACAAGGAAGAAATAAAATAGCTAGCTACTTGAGTTTGAAAGTGAGAGAGACAAGGATGTAGGAAGCTGGACAGCAAAGGTATCACTTAAGATTTAGCATATCCCTTCCCTAGAAGACAGTTTGCCTCCAAGGAATAAGGAAGGATAAGGAAGCTAAGACTGTAGATCTCATCCAGCTATAGAATCAGTGGGAAGAATCAAAGAGTAAGACGCTAGACTTTAAGGGGGATATAGGTTATTTCTGAAGGATTTGTTGAGACTACATGTGCACTGGAGCCCTGAACATTAATATCCCATGAAAGAGGACTGTAGTTCTTATTGGTAAGAGGAGGTGCAGGTTGTGCATAAAAAACACAAATTTTATGCAGAAACAGATTATTGTGATGAAGTCCTAGGGTACCCAAAAATAAGATGATAGTCTTATCCACTATGATTATTCCCTTTGCATCTGAATCAATGTGCACTGTTCAAATATGTCTAACATTATAGACTTGGACTTAAGCAAATGCTTTGTAAAGATCTCTGATTTCCAAGGAACTAAGAATTGGTGGTAATTCTACAGTACATCCAAGACGACACACTGATAGAAGTAAAAGTTCAGTGAAAAAAATATAATGAGGCCCAGATACAGATAGAGATGTTCTTCCATATTTTTAAGCATTGTAATACATTTTTGTTGTTGTTTAGTTTTAGCGGGGTCTCTTTCTCTTTATCCTAGGCTTGACTCAGGTATCCCAAGCTAGCCTTGGACTCATGAGTCTCCCAGCTTGTGAACTCAGTTATAAGAATTTATGATTTCTTAAATTTTGGATGTTATAAAACTAATTCTAGCATGGAGTGCTATCATTTAAAGACATCATAGGATCATTCTACTCCCAGTTTGACTGCCTGTCATCACTACTATCCTGATTTAATCAATTTCCACCGAACTTTCTGTGTCTATTTCTCATAATTATGCAATATGTAGCGTGATAATTATTTGATTACAGTTCAAATATTCTATTCCAAATGATGGATGATAATATTGACAGAATGGGGTGTTTGTTTATATTATAAAAGATAAAGTAGCAATGAAATGTGATTACTAAAGCATGTGCACAAGAGACATGGGTAAAATCTGCAGAGCCAAGGAACGCCCAGCCCTCATAAAGAAGAATACATGGCGTCTTCCCGGATCTCCTGAATGCTTTTGATGTACCTTGTAACTCTTATGTTTGTGGTTAATGATTATATTAAAACCCCAAATCATTCCTTTAAAATGTGTGTTGGATTTTATAAAATAGCACTTCCTTTAATCAAAGAAAATCGTGTTGGTGAAAAATCAGAAGAATTGGTTCAAATGAGAAAAACTGTCATGTTTCAAAGATGCTATAAAAAAGTGAAAGCTGGCGTTTCAAATTAGGACCATGGTTGCACTATCATCAGCAATTCTGGTTTATGTTTGGGAATCAGATGAAAAAAAGCTCAGTGAAAATTAGTCTTCCCATCCCTGCGGGTTGCATGAGTCAACAATAGTTAAATGATGAGAGCTCCTGCTACTTTATGACTGTGCCCCAGGGAAGAGCACGCCAATTGGCTATCCCATGCCAAATGATCCAACTTGAAAATAGACACAAAAGTAACACTACACAGTCTGAGCAGGTTATATTTATGTATTTTAGGAATATATATGTATATACATATATACACTTAATAGCAATTAATGGAAAAAGAGGCAGTGAATTTGAAAGAGAGCAAGAAATTGTATATGGGAAGATTTGGAGGGAAGAAAAGGAAGGAAGGATGCTGTAAATATTTTATAATTTCAAATACAAAAGAAATAACAAACACCTGAAAGGAATAGAATCAATTATCACTTTTCATGGATATGGAGGGAAGAAAAGGAAGGAAGGATGCTGTAAATGAAATAACAAACACCTGAAAGGAATAGAATCAATTATCATTTTTCATGGATATGAAATGATCTTTATTTCAACCAAGTAATATATAATGTAATAAATTATATGCCCTTTATGTTGTTGCTTTTCATTCTGTTAAATTTTTGTTAATTATGTGTCATTATACATATTGCTCTCTATTGTCCCTTCCTCCCTTCCCTTTATACCTCTTCTACACTTTCAAAGCCCCCCACCCAGTTACCTGCTTTTGCTTTCCTTCACTGTGTGGTGTTAGCCTCTCCTTCTTTATTATGATTCCCTTTCTAGTTTGATGACCTACCAACACACACACAGACAAACACACAAAATCTCCCTGTAATTTTAAATGTGGGTTCTACATATAAGAGACAAAATGTGGCTACATAGAATTCATTTGGATATATATTCTTTATCCATTCTTCTTTACATTTCATTTCCTGAGCATTGAGACCTAACAGTGAAACTATAAACATGGATATGCAGGAATCTCTGCAACATGTTGACTTGCTCCTTCCAGCATAGACCTCAAAATAATGTAGATAGATCATATGATGGTTCATTTTCACTTTTTGGAGAACCTTCCATACAGATTTCTATTTAAATTTCTATTGTAAAATTTGTATTATTTTTTATTTTCAAAAACTTGTATCTGTTTATTTTTACATGTGATTTTGTCTCTGTATGTGAACTTACATTGTGCATACTATGTGTCGTGAAGAATTCAGAAGAGAGTGTTGAATCCCCTGGGATTACAGTTGTAAGCTCACAAACAGTGGTGAGCTATATTGGTGCTGAGAATTAAACCAGGTTCTCTGAAAGATCATCCAGTGCCTTAACTGCTGAGCCATCTTTTCAGCCCCAAGTTTATAATCTTAATAGAAGTGAACAAAGTTTTCCTTTTCTGTTTTCACATGCTCTTGTTTTCATTATGCCCAGTCTTGTTGGAATGAGATAGATTTTCAAAGCATTTTAATTTGCATATCTCAGCTAACTGAGGATGTTGATGAATTTTTAAGTATTTATTGGCAATTTATGTTCCATTTTTGAGAACTGCCAATTCAGCTTATTTGCCTATTTACTAACTGGATGTTTTGGCTCTTTATGTTTAATTTTTGTAGTTCTTTAGATACCCTACATATAAATACCCTGTTTGAGACATTGTGAAGATATTTTTCCCATTATGTAGGTTGTCTCTTTCCCCTGGTGATTGTTTTCTTCAGTGTACAGAATCTTCTAATTTCATTTATTCCATTGTGTCAATTATTTTTTTATAAATATTTACTATCCTATTGGTACTCCTTTGCTCATTGGTAGGCAGAATCCATATAGTAAAATTGCTAGATTAACAAAAGCAATCCAAACACTCAGTATAATCCATCTCATTATGCTAATGACATCTTCATAGAATGAGAAAAAAAATCTTAAAATCTATGTGGAAACACAAAAGTCCCTAGATAGGCAAAATAGTCCTTAATAAAAGGAATCAAGTTGAAGGCATCACAATACTTGATTTCCAATTGTACAATAAACCTATAGTAACAAAAAAGTGTGTGTCACTGGAAAAATGCAGTCATGTGGACCAATGGAATAGAACAAAGAACCAAGAATAAATGAATTTAGTTACCATCATCTGCTTTTGACAAAGTGGTAAAAGTTAGACTCTGAACAAAAAACAGCCTCATTAAGAAATCATGTCTGGAGACTAGATTTGCATATGTGTAAGAATGAAAGCAGATACACATGTCTCATCCTTCACCAAAAAACAATTCAATATGAATCAGAGGCCGGACTGTAAGACTTAAAACTTTAAAAGGGCCAGAGATGAATAGATGGGAAATACTTTGGGATATAGGGTAGAGCAGTTTTCTGAAAGCAATGCTTTTCTCATTGGCATGCAATTGATAAAGACCTAGAATACATAGCACAGCCAACTGAGATGTGCTTATGAAATAAATATAATATTTAATGTATTGTATCCAATGCTATAGTTTAATCCATACATAAGCTTAATTTCCACTGAGGACTTTCCCAGGCAAATATCCAGCAACTTCCAAATGAGGATAACTTACTGAATTGTTTGAACCCACAGGACAAAAAATACAATTTCTTACTCCTTCCTCTGACCTTAAGACATGCCACCAAGTCCTTCTTACCCATGGCTGATGGCCTTTGGTGGTCACATCAGAACGACTCAAATATTTTGTTTTCAGGCATTAAGAAGTTGAATCAGCTCAGGGCTACTTCAACCCATGTGTGCCTATCCTAATGCTATAGGTAACTTGTAACTTCTCCGCTGACAGATCTGAGTTCCAGGACACAGGAATCAAAGACTTTTCCAGTTGTAATTCCTAGATCAGGATAGTCTAGGAGTGTCAGCATATATAGGTTTTATTAAATATTTAGATAAGCTATCTCATAACTCTCTGAATAGTTTAGATCACTTCATTATCATATATATCATCAAACTAGACTTTTTTTTTAGGAAAAGCTGCAGAATATCTTGTGTTTTGATTTTGTGGAAAAAATGACTTCAATAGGCCTCTACAGTATGAAAGAAAATGGAAGAAAAAGGATCAGGTAACCTACCTTCTGCTAAATCTTCTGCATATACCTTAGAACTCTAATTAGAATTGAAGATCTTGTCCTGTATTGCCCTTAGCTTTGACAGGTTAGCTATGACACAGGGCAGCACAGTGTTCTGTTGTACATCCTAATTTAGGGCAGAAGAAGAGCTAGTTGCAGCAAATACATCATGTGGGCTAATTTGCCTAAAAGTTAATGAAACATAAATCCTGGGATCTATTATTTACTTCCCAAGGCTCTTTGTTTCATTTTGCATTTATCATTTTATATTAATTTCCTTAAAAGTATCTTTCAGTAGATAAGCTTCAGGGCCCACAAAATTTGGATCTACTCCCAAAGGTGCGTGATTAGATGAAAACCATAGTTTTCTGTCATGAGCAGTGGCAAAACTAGGAGCTAAAGCCTTTTAGAGAAGAAAGGAATTTAAAGATTGCACATTTTACTGGGAAAAGGAATCAACCTTCTTGGGTCTAGGCAGAACACTTATGAAGGCAGATATCCTACACCATATGTGAAACTATGGAAAAAAATTAATCTCTTTGAAGATTATTGGACGCACAATAAAGCATAAGCAAAATTTCTACCTGTGTTTTCTTCAAAAGAGTCGTTATGTGAAGTTATTTTAGAAAAGGACAGGGTAATTCATGAGGATGAAGCACACACTCCTTGCCACCTCAGCCCATCTGTACAGTGTTCTGATCCATGATCATGAATGTCCTTTCTGAAACCTCTTGTGCTGTATACATCCCAAAGGATCACCTTTGCAATCTAAAGTTATGCATATATATGCATAATATTCCTAAGTAATATATTATATACATAATACAATATATATTACATGAATACTGCTATATTTCATCTAGAGACTTCACTGACAACTTTTCCTCTCTATTTTTCCTTTACTTCCTTCCATATTTAGCTTTAATTCCACTGCTTTAGCCCCATTTTTCCATATCAGGTCAGAAAAAAAAAACATTTCAAAAGTTTTGAATGTTTTGGATTATTTTTCATTTCTTCCTTCTTGAACACTATTTTTTTCTGCTAATTTTTAATGTGAAATTCTTTTGAAATTCTCCCCTTTCATATAAAACAATTTTCCTTTTACAAGATTGTCACTCTCTCTTTTGTCTAGTTCCTCTTTGTTTCTGCATTGTTGTAGTCTTGTGGGAAAATCAGTGTTAAGTGGAGCTTTGGGTATCTTCTTCTGCTTACAAGGATTATAAAAGTCATTACAATCATGAAAGGTCTGCACATTGGCTTTGACAGTGTTGTGCTCTCCCACCACCCTATAGCAAAGAAGACATGCTTCTTTTTAAATGTACACTTCTTGAGCTTTGAAAACAGTCTTTCAGAGTCTCCCAAAGACACTTGTATTTCAACCCATAAGAGAAACTACCTCGGCGTGCTTTATTTCTATCCTTGCTCTCAGAATAATATCTTTGACCATTTATATTCCAGCTACTGGACAAGCCATAAACTTGAAGTCAAGAGACATCTGGAATAAGCATAAGAAATATGTGTATGTAGAATGGTAACAAATAGAAAGACATTGTCCTCATCAAAAACACTATCATTCTAAGGGCATATATGACTGACTTGAAAGATGTGTATAAATAGTTATGTGATGGAAAGTGGCTTTTCATTTGTTAAGTTACAGGAAAATACTGAAACATTTGCTGTGGCCTCATTTTTTTTTCACACAATAAAATGGTCTTTAAAAATAACTCTGTCTCACATATAAAAATAATGAGCCTACCCACATTTACATGCAATGAAGGTAAATACAAATGTGTATACATACACATAAACGTATATTTGCAGTTACAGATATTGGTAGCACACAATATGTTAGTTATGTGTGAAATGAGGCCTTGCTTGTTAAGAATGTGCACAAAGCTAACTGAAACTCTTTATTTCAAAAGTTTGATATTCAGTCATCTAAAAATTCTAAAAATCTGTCTCTATTATTTTTCCAGACATAAGAATATTAAATATACCCTTTGTTTACTTTTGAAGCCATTCACATTTCTAGATTTTGTTTTAGTGCCTAACATCTGGAGAGTATATTTGGTGCACAAATCCCATGCCAGCCCGTATCAAAGCAAAGACAATGAAAGTGATGCTGCTTCTAAAAGAATATGCAGAATTGTGAATGCTGTGTGGGGTCCAATTCTCAAATCTAATGTAGCATTTTAATTTTGTTTCATCTTCCTTTCCAACTCATAGCAAAACTCTTTTGAAATGTATAGGGTTCTTTTTCACAGATAATAACTAAAAACTTTCAACTTTTGAGAGCATGTTTTATAATCACAGATTTGTGAAATTCTTGAAATGCTACTCCTCTAATTGAATGCCTTAAAATAGCCATTGCAATGCTCTTAATCTATTTTCCTAAAATGACAACAGCGGAGTTAAGGGATGATTGTTAGAATGAAAGTCCCTTCTCGAAATTAAGAATAATTATTCATGCTGGAAAATTATCAGAAACAATATCAAGCTTCATTAATAACACGTGCAGTAATTTGTGATATTTAGCAGAATTGGAAATATTTACTACCTATAATTTGCTGCAAGAAACAATATGACTATAGAAGCTAAGAGTTAGAGAATATAAAAGTATCCTTTAAAGTTCAATTGAGCTTAGAGGTAATCTTATCTAGACTTCTTAATTTATGGCTGTCTTAGTTACTGTTTGATTGCTGTGAGGAGACACCATAGCCAAGTCAGCTAATAGAAGAAAGCATTTAGTTGGGGGCTTGCTTTGGTTAGCAGAGCAATAATTGCCTTCTGTTTCTTTTAGTACCTGGTGAAGTTTTGGAAGCAATTTCTTAGTACAGAGACAGGATAACAACCTTCTCATATGACAGAAATATTCATTATTACTTTAAAAAATGTTTGTGTGTCAGTTTCCTTGACCATTCTAAATGCTTAAATGTGAATGGCTCCCACAGTTTTATATATTCTAGTGTTTAGTTCCCAGTTAGTGCAACTATTTAGGAAGGATTAGTAGGAGTGGCTTTGTTGGAGGTGTATCCCTGCGGGCCAGCTTTGAGGTTTCAAAAGGCCACACTGGGCCCACTCCTGCTGTTCTCTGTGCATCTTGGCTGTAGATCATGTTGTTAACACTCACCTACTGCCCTAGTCAGTGCCAAGCCTGTCTGCTGGCATTCTACCTAGCATGATGATATCATGGACTCATCCTCTGTAACTGTGGGATCTGAGCACGGCAGGCTGATTAGATGCCAGAACTGATTGAAAACATAATAATAAACTCTCTGAAAATTTATCTTTTCACTGTTAACTTTGGGTTTAAGAATATTATTTCCTAAGTACTTTTATTATGCCCTGTGTGTTGTTTAAAAACAAAGTCTGGTATATCCAAAACAAAATGAAATGAGAGAATCTTGATGATTTGCATTGGTTGTCTACAGTCACTCTGACAATCCTTATATTCTAAATTGGCTGACTTCTTGAATGGAACAACAATGAGAGAAAAAAGAGAGGGTGGGGCTGGAGCCGAACCTAACTTTGAGTCCTACATCTGCAAATCAGTGATTAAGGAATATTGGCTGATGACAACTTTGGCTTCTGACCAGGACTTAGACCTACACCTGCTGGGTCTGTATCATTATAGAAGTCAAGTTTGGTGCTGAATGAATGTAAACTATAAAATCCTCTAAAATCAATATGAAGGTCTTTGGTCCTCTATTGCTTTAATAGATTATCTTACTTTAAATGTGCATATCTTCATGCATGTGTGTAGGTACACATGCATATGCAACTGTGCACATGTGGAAGTCTGTACTCTGATCCTTTCTATCTTTTGTTTGAGATGGGGTATCTTATTGGTGTGTATTTGCTACTTACGCCAGGCTAGCCCTCCTATCAAATTCTTAGAATCCACCTGTCCCTACATCCCATCACACCATCTCTGAGATTACAGGTACAGTACCCTGCACTCATTTTTTAAAAAAATATGAGTTCTGAGGATCTAAACTCAGACCCTCATGCTTCCAATGCAAGCACTTATTTAAAGGAGCTATCTCCCCTGCCTCTCAATTATCTTTGAAATAGTCAAGATTACAATAATCCCATAGTTGATTTTCCACCATCATATTTCAAAGAAATACATCAAAGAGTTTGTAGTAGCATACAAATAATCACTTCAACAGATATATGCACTGTTGATGCACTTGAGGTCCAGGGACAATGTGTCTGGTACCCATGTCCTTATCCATGGCTTCATCTGTCTCTTCTCTTGCATCTGCATGAACAGTTTCCTGTTTCTCATTTCCTTCCTGAGTTGGTCTACATAAGAATAAAAGGGGGCTAAGCTACACAGATGATAATGAATATTGATCTTCCAATTCAGTCCCACAACACCAACGGCAGTGGATTGAATTGGAAAAAATCAGGTGTAAAAGAATCTAATGACCCAACTGAAAGCAACTGCAAGCTTTGCTTAGTGAACCATGTCCTCAGCTGCGTGAATTCTGCCAGCTCTACAGACTTTTAAATGAAAACAAAAAACAAAAAGCAGATCAAAACTTGGCTGGTTTAGGCTCTTCACCAAATCTTCATTAAAGGGTAAAATAGTAATGTAAATATTTTAAAGCCACTGGGGCTATTAATACACAATTTTCAAAAGCATACATAAAAACTGAACTGCTTTGATACTCCAATTCTATCAAATTCACTTAGGAATTTGATCATGAAAATAACCTGAAATATTTCCACATATACTTGTGGATTTTCCTTCTGTGACTTCACTTTTTCTATCTAGCTTTACAGACACTTATGATAACGCCCTACTTGATATTTGCCCTCCCCACCTGCAGCCTCTAGATCCCAGTGTTTAAAAACACAAACATCACAGTATCTTTAAAGCACTCAGACTTGATTTCAAAGGGTATGAGGTAATCACATCATTCAGTATCCAGAGTTGCTGTATTGTGAACATATATATCCCACCACTCATGTTAAAATTCCTTCCCCTTCTGTACTTTCATGAACCTCATATGTCCTCACTTATAAACTGCCCCACAGTTCTTTGATTGTTTCTTGTTATATCCTGTCCTGATTCTCCCTCTATGAAGGGAACAGCTATTTTGAAGACACAGATAAAAGTGTGAATTCTTCTATGAAAACTTTCCTTGTTCTATAGTTAAAAAACAAAAACAAAAACAAAAGCATCTCCTTTGATTCTCTACTTTTTAATGTATTCAACATAAGTATCACTTAACATATCTGGCTACTGGAGGAGACTACAGTCACATTTAGGACAAAACTTTGTTTCCATCTTAGGTCCCAGTTTTCCCTACTTGGAAACATTACAGATAATTGATGATTAGGGAGCATGCGCAGGCACAATTTTAACTAAATAGAATTAGTGAATACTCATGGACACTGCATGGAAGACTTATATGACAGAGTTATAAGGATTATGACAACTTATTCCTGTTGAGAAAGTGAAGTCACAAAGAATTATTAACAGAGAAAAGAAAAACATGTTTAAAGACATAAGAGCAAGTTAATATTCACTGAACATTGTGTTGTATGTGTTTCCTGTAGCTTCTGTAACAAATCACACACACATAATAATTCTGATGCTTGAAATACCTTAAGTGTATTCTCTCAAAGTTCTGAACAATAGATATAGGAAATCAAAGTATCAGTGAGTTTGGGTTATTTTACAGGAGACACAATCAGTGTTCTACCAACTTCTAGGGACTACAGAATTTCTTCCTATAATGACACCTTTATTCTCTCTGCCAAGTGCCTTTTCATCCTTGGCCAAATAGTGTTCTGTTCATGTCTTAGGTGTGTACTTTGGATTTTCACTTAGATCTCATGCAAGATAATTTGGCATGTTAAGATCCTTAGTATGACCTCAAAACATTCTTTTTCTTTTTTCATCTATTTTAGTATTTTTGTAAAATTTCATCTTGAGTACTGTATTTATATCATTTCCACTTCATTTCTACCCCCCAAATTCTTCCCTGGTTCCTCTGACTCTCCACTTCATGGCCTGTTCTTTTTTAATTATTATTATTATTACATGTTGTTACACTGTAGAGAAATATTTAATCTTTTAATCATCAGCATGGCTGTTCTAGGGTAGAAAGAATGTTGGTACACACCTTTAATCCCTGTATTCAGAAGGCAGTGTGGTATCTGCCTTTATTCCCAGCATTTGGGAGACAAGAAGTAGAACTCAGAAGGAATCAGTGTTAGACAGGAAGTAACTTCTGAGATGAGCCAGAGTGAAGGACAGGCAAAGTGATTAATCAGAAGGGAGAGTTTGCCGAGTGAGTCAGAGTGAGGACACACTCAACTCTCACCATAGAAAAGCAGGCTCTCAGTTCAGAGAGGATAAGACACAGGGGCTGACTGAGGCGGAGACATAGAGAAGCAGTCTGAGGAGTCTGAGGCAGAGACACAGAGGAAGTTTGGCAGAAGTCAGTATCAGATGGTAGGGGTGAGGCAGTTTGAAGCCCAGCAGACCAGTTCAGTAGGAGATGTTGTAGGAGTCAGCCAGAGTCTGCCAGAGTCAAAAGAGTTCAGTCAGAAACAGCTGGCTTAAAGGGTCAGTTTGAACCAGCAGCTTGGAGAAGAGAATGAGACAAAACAGTGAATAGTCTTGAACCAGAAGAGTCAGTTGAGTTTAATGCAGCTCTGATTTCAGAAAGAGCTAGTCAGAGTGGCTCAGTGAACTATACTGGTTTAGGAGAGCAACAGTTTTAGGCTCTCCATTAGTACCCATGACTTCATCAGCCTCTGGTAATTTTCTGTGTGTATAGTACTTCACAGAATTTTTAAAATAGAAAGAAGTTTTATAGAATTGCCCACATCAATCTCCTCCTACTGAGCAGGTCTTAAGTCCAATTAGGCTGTTATTAGTTATGCCCAAGATAAAACAGCCACTATTGAACCTTTGGGTTCATGAGATTTACCACTGAATAGGACTTGATTTTCCCTCTTGGAAGCTTGTGCAGCACTTTCTGATACTGTAAGAGCTGGTCCTCAGTGACCAGCTTCTATGTCAGTTCCAGCTGATTCCGCCAAGTCCTGTATCTGAAGCATGCAGTGTCTTTAGCAGTAGGGTCTTCCTAACTGACAACTAGAAGGAAGGTTTACAGTGCATGGTACTTTTCTTTTTCTTTCTTCTTTTTTTGTTTTGTTTTTTGTTTGTTTTTTGTCTTTTATTAGCTAGTCTATTGCTCTTCAGGAGAGCATTATCACCCCAAGTAGCATAACTTTGTTTAAATTATGTATATATGTATATGCATTAACATATTTTATGTATAAATTAACTAAACAAAGTAATATGCTTCCCTGTGGATTTTTCAAACATCTTAGTATTATTTATCTTCACTCTCTCTCTTTCTGTGTTGCCCTCCATGCTTTCCTCCCAGATAAAGTCTTCCCCCATTTCCTAATTCTCCCATCAGAGAAACTGGTCCTACTATCCTCCTCTTAAAAATCTCTTTCCCACTTCCCTAAACCACATGGTTTCTTACTTATCTGGTTTCTGTGGTTACTCTAGGTTATATACTCATATCTAAAGACTCAGAACTAAGTTTCATAAATAAGACAGAACATTAGATGTTTGTTTTTCTGGTTCTGAGTTAAAATACTCAGTATTTTCTATATTTACAGAGGAATATCATTTGATGGTGTGTATTACCACATTTTCACTGTCTATTACTCAGCCAATTATGCTGCATCCATCTTCTAGTTTCTGTGAATACAGCAGCAATGAACATGGCTGAGCAAAAATCTATGGAATAGTAATTTGGTAATTCTAGGGAGTAATATAGATGGATCCGGGTAGTTTCGTCCACTTTAAGCTTTATGATGTGATGCTCCAAACTGATTTTTACAGTTCCTACACTAATTTGTAAGCCTACCAACAGTGAATGAGGTTCTCCTTTCCTCGAATCAACACAAACATTTATTGTCAGTTGTTTTCTTGATCATTAGACTTTCTGACTCCAGTAACGTGATTATTCAAAGATGTTTAATTTTCATTCCCCTAATTGCTAAGGATGCTGAACACTTCTTACAATTTCTCACCCGCTTTTATTTATTCCCTCTGTTCAGAGCAAGTGCCCACTTTTTATTTATTTTTCATGGGGTCTTTTTTATTTTGACTCTGTTTTATGAGTTCTTCATATATTCTGGATATTATCTATCATATTTGAGGCTGACAAATCTTCTCTCCTATTCTATGTTCTTCCTCTTTAGTCATTTTCTTCCTTTGATGTACAGAAGCTTTTTATTTTCTAAAATCCAATTTGTTCATTGTGGGCCTTAATTCTTGAGCAAATATAGTCCTATTCAGAGTCCTTAAATTGCTCCCATATCTTATAAGGTGCGACCTATATTTTCTTCTAGCAATTTCAGAATCAGGTCTTATGTTTGTGTCTTAGATCCATTTGGAGTTGATGTTTTGTGCATGATGATTAATTATAGGTCTAACTTCCTTCTTCTGTGGATGGACATCCAATTTTACCAGCATCATTTGTTGAAGATGCTGTCATTTCTCCAGTACATATTATTGCATCTTTATCAAATATTAGTATAGTTATATGTACTCATATTTGGGTCTTCGATTTTATTCCATTGATCAACACATCCATTTATTTCTTTTTTCTGGCACCATGTATGAGTATTACTATAGCCTTGAAATCTAGCTTGAACTATGATGTGGTAATTCCTCCAGCATTGTTCTTGACTATCCAGTATCATTTGCAATTCCATATGTATTTTTAGGATATTTTAATATTTCTGTAAAGAATATTATGGGGATATTACACTTACATTTTCCAGCTATTGGTACTTTATGACATTAGGTGAATTTTATTCACTTTGCTAAGGCACTACTTTTATTGTTTGGCTCAATCCACATGGCTACATTGGGAAGTAAGTATTGTCCTGACCAAATAGATAAGATCACAGACATGCCAGGTTTGGGGTGACTCACTCAACAACAAAAGCAGCAAGTAGTAGCAATTTAGTTCATACCTAAACCTGTCTGCAACTCAGTACTTTTCTATTGTATCCTGACAGCTTCCTGATACTAGACATTCAGAGATGTGTATGTGGGAATAAAAGAGAACTACTGACATTTTAAAGTCTGTTCTTTTGCCTGCTGCCACTATTTATAAAAGTCCATTGATTATTAAATATTCTCATATAATAGCTGTCTCTCTAGGAAGTATTCTTTGACAAGAAGGCAGAATTGTCTCCAATGAGCTGCACTACAGGTGAAAAGCAATTTAATCACTATACCACAATAGAGTAATGAGGATATTTTCTTTAGAATGTAAAATAGAAGACTTGAAGCTTTTAGAATATGCAAATCTAAACTAAGGTCTTTATCCTAGACATGTTGATAATATCCATCTTCAATAGCACTCAAAATGACTGGACGTGAGTTGTATTGTCACTGTAAAATGATGAGCTTTCAGTAAACATTAGACATCAGGTTCAAACGCATGCAAATAATATTGTATTGTCCCTGATTTCCCCTAAGCAAAATCCAGACACTTTGAAACTATGTTAATGAATCTCTGATAATTGACTATACACTGTCTAGTGAATATTTTTAAAGCCTCATTTCATAAAATGATTTTTCATAATCCAGGAATCTGTACTGGATTCTTCCTACTACACTTGCTGACTCTGCCTCTTTTTCTGAGCCCAGGTAAGCATGAATTAGTTTTCTCCAGCCTGTGGGACAAATTGCCACGAATTTAGCAGCTCCAAGAATCACATGTTATTCACACACAGTTCTGTAATTCAGAAGTCTCAGCAGACCTCCATACAGCTACAACTCTGCCCTGTGATTTCACAAGATTGGCAGGACGGTATTCCTGTTTGGGGTCTAGAGAAATGAATCTCTCTCCAGCTCATTCAGGTTGGGGGCATCATGCAACCACTGTCTTTGTAGGTCTCGGCTTCTTATGCCTTGCAGAGGGCTCACTGGGGATATTTGTAGCTTCTAGAAATTGACTGTTTTTTTTTTTTTTTTTTTTTTTTTTTTTACCTCAATGGCCTCTTTCTCCAGCTTCAAAGGCACCTGTGGCAGATGGAATCCTTCTCATGTTTCAGATGCCTTTGATCTCCCTTTATGTCCATATTTCCCTCATCTACTTTTCACTACGCCTTTTTTTTTTTTACACTCATTTTTCTACCATTTTCATCTACATTTAAAATGCTCCAAGTGATTACACTGGGTTCAGCAGGGTATTCCAGAATACGCTGTATATTTGAAGGTAATTTGATTGGTAATATTAATTTCATCAGTCAAGTCCGTTCCCAGAAGTACAAAGATTAAATTTCAAAATTAATTTAAAAGTGGACTTCTGTATATTATTCCAGAAGTGCGAATATTTACAAAAATCACAATATTGATTATTGTCAGGAGGCAACAAACATCTCTGCACATGAAGGCAAACTGCATTATGTTCCTACAACACCACTTTATGGCGAACAATAAGACAGACGATGAAGGAAAGATCAAATATTGGGTCGATGTCTAAAATTCTGCCTAAAATGGATTGTAAAATGCATTGTGTGCTTTTACCCCCAACTACTTATTACCAGCTTTCAAAGATCAGATCATACCATAGAGAAGAGAGTCCATTTTCTAACCCCAGGAAAATGATACTGGCCAGGTCTTTGCTTGAATATAACTAATGGGCACAGTTTGCCTATATACATACATGTCATTTCATTGTCATATGCTTATTGCATATTGTCATGGGTTTCACATAGATATTTTCACAGGTGTGTATTATATTCATTGACCATGTTCATCCCTACCCTCCTTTCTCTCCATTCCTGCTGTTCTCCATCATTCTCCCTGAGAGTCTCATATCTACTTTCACGTCACGAATGATTCTATGTGTCGATATAAAACCTAAGATCTACAGATGAGAGAGAGCACATTTTATTTTTCGTTTTACCATCAGACTTATTTTGCATACGGTGATGATCTACATTGCATCTATTTTCCTGAAAGTAGTGTTATTTTATAAAATTCAAACAAATATAGTCATGTTTTCATATTATATGGGAAGCAAAGGTTTGATATAATCTATTTAAAACTTTATGTATTCTCAAAATTATATTATCTAATACAGAAAGGCAATAGGCATGGACTACTAAATAGGAGAACAAGCATATATTAAAATATTTAATACAGGATTGTCATGAACACAATATTTACTACAAACATTAAAAAACACTTCAAGCACTGTAGACTATTAAATGGTTCATAAAATATCATCTTAGCATACTTTTGTCTTGCACTAACATTACCCCTATTCTTTTCAAATACTTCTTTTAGAAGTATCCTAGCTCATGATATGGGAATTATCTTAAAAAGAAATTGGACATTGAGAGATGGCTTCTCCATGTCAGTTGATTTTGAACCAATACAGAAAGATATTTAGACTTTTAAATAAATGTCCTGAAAATAAATGAATGCTTATTTTATGAATATTCAAATGTCATTAATAAATGCATCATCCAGATTTAAGACAGTTTTAAACTTTGGATAATAACTGTAATAACTGGTCACTATATTAACTAAAGTATAAGTATGTTTAAAAATAACCAAATCTTTTACAAATAAGACAACAGAGTGAATGTGTTAACCACAGTGACAATTTAATTTAAATGTAGTCTTTTATATATTCCAGATTCATTTACAAAATCACATTATTGATTATTTTCAGGAGGCAATCAACATCTCTGCAAATGAAGGCAAATTGTGTAATGGTCACACAACATTGCTTTAGAGTTAACTGTAAGGAAACTAATGAAGGTGTTAGGGAGCCTGGGTTCAATAATTAATCAGACTGCTCATTAGGAAAACATATGAGATTAATAATTTGATTATCAAATCACTGTCTTAATAGTATTTATTCAAGTTATTCAACAATAATTTATTATTTTACCAGAAACAATGGAGGATATGACACAGGTGCAGTCTGTATGATGGATAAACAAAATATATTAAGTTTCTGCTTTTGGTGGCGATTGCTTGCTAGCAAGGGAAGACAAGAAAGGAGTCAAGGAAGGAATAAAAGAAGGAGAAAGAATTACAAATGATTGGTAAATGCTTCCTGAATGAGTTCATAGACTGCTAAAAATTAAAAGCGTAATACAAATGAAATATGCAAGGGAATGGAAATTAAGATATTCCCAATAAATCAGATCTTAACGAAGAAAGCATAAACACTGTAAATTTATGGAACCAAGGGTTTATTGTAGAAATTAGCCATTATGTAATCGGGGAAGAATTAGGAGAATAGCAGTTTACAATGAAGAACTGAAAGATTATTAAGCAATGCCATTAAGCAACTGAGGTTGAAGGCACCTCTACAAAGTCAGTAAACACAAAGCTACAAAATGTAAAATCTCTTTTTTTTTTCCCTGTGATTTTGTATGCCGCTTTGTTTAGTCTCCTGGTGCATGGAACTTGGCAAGCATCATTTAAAATTTTTAGGAGATCCCCAGAGGACTGGCAATATGCCAGAGCAGCTTTTTTCCCTCCCTAACTTTTCGAAAAGGGATAAGTGAAGTGAGGAGAAATGTACTGACCAGTGCAACATGGATGTCAGTGTGATGGCCCACAAGGTGTCAGCCAGCCGACTGCTCTCATTGCTGTCTGCTCAGGGAGGACAACATTCTCTGATGCTGAGAGTCAGACCAGATTCATGGGATGGAACAGATGATCTGAAAGTATGATGCTTCCTCAACCTTAAATGCATGAAGCATAGCCATGCACTAAATAGTATTCTCTAGAGGGTGTTAAGAATGAGAAATTGTATCTTCAAACTGGCAATCTTTGTAGTATGAAAATAGTTCATTGTACATTTTAAACTAAAGGAACAGGTTGACAAATAATTTTTAGAATGTGAATTTAGATGTTTTTGGATGTCTGAAAAATGAACGGATTTAATTTCAGTGACTCTTTGGACCTTATCTCTGCCAATTATGGTATTTTTCACCAACAATCTCTTTTCTCATTTTATTAGTTCCTTGAGAATTTCATATCATGTTTTATGAACATAATAGCTATCTTCTTACCCAAACTTCTTCCAGATCCACTTCCTCTCCTCCTATACCCACACAACTTTGTGTCTTTGTTTTTTTCTTAATACATAGAGTCCAATTTGTACCACCCAAATAGTCTTGGATGTGTGACCTTCTACTAGAGTATGTCTGACCCACCAGGGGGGACACTCTTGAAGAAACTGTCTATCCCTCTCCTAGGTGCTAATATCAGTTGCTAATAACTCCTCACTAAGGGGTGGAGCTTTGTGCCCACCTCCATTTTTCATGGTGGGATTTGGTCTGGCTAGAGTTCGGGAAGATCTTGCAGATGTTGTTATAACCACTGTGAGTTCTTATGAGCAACTCTCTCTTATGTATGAATAATACTGTTAATAATGTTTGTTTTTGTAGTCAACCACCAGTTTTTGCTTTTACAATATTTCTTTTCTCTCTTCCACAATGACTCCTGAGCCTTGGGAGGAGGGAGTGTAATACAGCTGTTTCTTTTAGGGATGAGAATTCCAGTCTCTTATTCTTTGTACCTTGACCAGTTGTGTGTTTCTGTGTTAACTTCCATCTACTGCAGATAACTTCTCTGAGGATTGAGAGATGAATTGATGAATGTAACAAATCATTAAGAGTTACTCTAATATTATACCTATTTAGCATAATAAAAAAGCATATTGAAAGGTGTAAGAAAGTTCAAGTTACCAATAAAGGCAGGCTCATTAGAATAATACCAGTTTATATCACAGAAACCTTTAAAGCCAGAAGAATGTAGAAAAAGTCCGTAAAGACCACAACTGTCACCCAAGACTGTTATAACCAGGAAAACTGTCTGTTAAAATTTAAGAAAAAATACAAAAATATCCCATGATAAAGACAGATTAACAGAATTTATGACAATTAAGCCAGCCTTACAGGGGACACCTGGAAGAATATTTCAATCTAAAGAGAAGAGTAAACATATCCAAGAAGTCATAGTGAACAAATAAATAATTATCTTTTTGTTGTGGTTCCAGACTGGCCTCCAATTTTCCATGTCATCCATTGTGGCATGAAACTCATGACAATCTTCCTGTTTTAGTGTATTGAGTGCCAGAATTACAACTGTGGTACTTTTCTCCAACAGTCAATAGCCCTAGTGAAAAAAATAGGTTTTTAATATCTCATCTTGTGTATTTAGATGCTATTTATTAAAAACAAAGTGACTTGGATTAAAAATGTAATATTAAAGACACCTAAAATTTATTGTTAGAGAATTGACTTACTATAGTTTCAAAGCAAGTATCTTCAAACTCCCATATGATAATACCTATATCAGGGAGCATTTTGAATTGGCAACTGCTAGAAAATTGAAATGGAAAAATGCAGTTTTTGCTTCAAAGGAATTGCTACCTTAAAGGCTGACTAAAAGCAGTTTTTGGTTCTATATCAAGCGGATTCAGAACGTGTCACTGCAATGAATGTCACCACTACATGTCATTTTCTTGAGGTGGCTGCGAAAATGCTTTAAGAGGAGGAAAATTACATACTAAAGTAACCAATTTTATTAAAATGTGAGCACCAAGTAGAAGGAACTTGAGAAAACAGAGCAGTTAAGCTTCCTTGGGTATATATTTTACTTAACAACTGGAGAAATTACTACTCATTATACTAGTGTTAAAGGTACATCTATAAGAGTCAGAAAACAGATATTTCAGACACAAAAATAAGCTGTATATGGCACCTTTACATAATGCACTTAAGAAATTTCATATTTCCTAATTTTAATATGAAATTGATTACAACAGAGTAATATAGCTCTTAACAAGTAACAGATATCTGCAATTCTTAAAGGAATATTTTTTTTCCTCTCAATTATCACCTTGTGTTCAAAAGTAACCATGACAATGAAGACCTGGTTAGCACGGAAGTGAACAAAGTTGGATTATTAACCAGATAACTTTTACCATTGTGTTAGATTTACTACCTCATCCATAAACACAGAACCATTTGTCATTTTTGTAAATATTGCTAAAATTCAATGGCATAATCTCAGAGAAAATGTTTACCTACTATTGAAATACAGTGTGTGTACAAGGTGTTTTCCTTTCATTGTTTGTTCATTATGCTACAAATTCTAAAGTTAATTTTCCTATATCAAAGAATTCATTCAACTCTACAAAGCATCAGTGTGATAAACCTCATGTCTTGCTGCACTGTTTCCCCAGCATATCCACATGGTATGTGATACCCACCCAGCAATCATTTAGTAGCTCTCTCCTTTCTCAGAGCAATGAGTGCTGTGGTATTACAATGCTTACAGATCATCTTTGATTCTACCCATAGTTTCAATCCTCATCACAGAACATAGAACATAGATCCTTACCAAGAATAAGGGCAACTATTATAATTCATCCCTTTATACACATTATATGTCTCCCAATTTGTCACCCACAATTATCTTCACAATTGCCTAATTGGCTAATTTATTTTTGTATTATATGTGGGTGAATATTTTGGCTGTGTGTATGTATGCGCAGTGTAGCGTGTGAATGCCTGGTTCCCAAAGAAGTCAGAAGGTGGCTTAGGGTTCCCTAGGACTAGAGTTAGAGATCGTTGTGAGCTGACAATGAGTGCTGGGAATTGAACTGGGTCCTCTGCAAGAGCGACAAGTGCTTTCTTAATGACTGAGCCAACTCATTAGTTCCAGCACATAGCATTTCTCATTTCACAGAAAAAGAAAAACAATGGGGGAAAGTGTGCACCAGCTATCCTCTCCGTAACTCATCTGTATCTGAGACTGTGGAGTTGGCCTTTCTTGAAGATACTGATGTTCATAGCTCATACAATTTGTCATTTTTATCCTATATCCTTTCCTCCTTCATCTCTCTAAGCATATAACTCTGGATGCAAACCTATCTTCACTCTGTTACCAGTTTTTCCTATTATATCCTGTGAACCCCATCATCTTTATTAGAATGTAGATCTAGAATATATCCTAAAGAATGATAGGCTGAAGACACAGTCTTCAGCCAGGGAGTGCTATTGGAAAACAGTGCAAACTATAAGATGTGGGCTCTACATAGAGCAATTAAATCACTGGAAGTACCATGTTCCAACATGCATTCACATAGAATGACTATTTTTAACTTTGTTCACATCATTCTCAGTCTTGTCAAGTTATTAATGTATTGGCATTGAAATGTATAGTCATATAGTCACCCCATGCTTACATGCCAACTTTTGTTAATTCTCCAAACTTTTGTGAGCACTGCATGTTTTCTGGAATGATATTCCCTACATCCTTCACATCTTACATGAAACCAGATTACCAGAAAACATCTCTAAGCACCACAGTCACACTCTTCATGTTTGCATGGCAGTACTTTCCTTTGTACCACTTCTTCTGTGATAGCAATTTTTGGATTACTACACTATCTCTTTATTTACTGAACTTGCCACAAGATAATTACTTATTTTGACAAGTATAGATGTTTGCAGAGACTATCTATTCAGCAAATATTCATTAAACAAATTAAACAATTTTTACATTTTTGCACTTTCCCTAATCTTTCCATGAATAAGAATTTTCAAATTTTAAAGTTAAAGTTTTCTTAACATACAAGGCTTATACCTCAGAAGATGCTAAAATTTATAAAAAACTGTAACAGCAAAGCATCTTTGCCTTTGATTTTAAAACTATTTGGAAATCTTGTTAATAGTAAAACCCAGTGTTCCTCAATATAAACTTAAAATGATTGCCATGAATATAATAAAAGAGCAGCTCTCCTCTGAATATCCAGTGCTTTAACATTTTAAATGTAGACTGCATAATGCAATTTTTAATCTTTCTAAGTTCTCAAAGTATTTCTTCAGATTGATTTTGCTAGTTTATTACATTCATGACAAGCCTGCAATAAAATATGGAAGGTTTAAATACAATGTGTTGCCCATTAACTCTGTGAATTAGGGCAGCTTCTAAAGGAAAAACAACTAAATTGCAGCCAGCATGAAGAAATTGGATTGGACTATGATTGCTATCTGTAAGCTGTGGTCTTACATTATCCTGGCATGTGCCTTAGGGGCACTGAAACTGTTCTAAATTAATTTTAGATGATACACAGTTATGTTTCCTTTAATCACAGAATCCAAGAGCAGCATGTCCCTTGATGCTCTGCTACCATGTTTTGAATCTTAGGAACATCATTTTACAATGAGACTTATTAATAGAAAAATTCTCCTTATTTTTCCTCAAGTAATTTTCTTAGATATTGGCAATAATATATGCTTCTTCTTCCAAATATGATTCTAAAATAAGTCATATACACAGATATACATATTTCATATATCCCAATTCAGTTATCCTGCCTTCTCCTGGTGTTTCAATATACTTTAGAACTAATAATAACAGGTAACGATGATGTTCGTAAATCATAAATAGGTTTTGTGATTCCTTTCACATTTTTTACATTTAATTGAATTTTAGTTATTTTGACATAACTATACATTTGTTACCCAGTTTCTTCCAGAATGTACCTTACAAATCCCCTAGAAAATGTCATAACCAGGGCATAGATCTTGATACAGTCAACATACAGAAATCAAGGATCTAGAGCAAAAATAAAAATGTAATCTTAATTTAAGCAGACAGCAGAAATAATGAAAATTACGGCAGAAAAATGGAGATTGAAATGGAAAATAAGCAAAATAATTAAAAACTGGTTCTTCAAGAAAATCCATAAAGTTGATAAGTATCTAGCCAGGCTAGCAATGGAATAGGGGAAAGAGTTCTAGGACATATATGAGAAGTGAAGACAGAATAATCATTACTGAGCCTTTGAACACTGAAGGATGATGAACAAGATTATGATAAAGTCTAGAGCCGAAGTTTTGAAGTCTTTGTTGAAATGGTCAATTTTATTAAAGATTCAGCTACCAGAACCCCCTGGAGTGAAAAAGATAATTTAAATATGTTTATAGTCACTTAAGAAATCAAATCATTAATACAAACTCTTCCTAAATGGGAAATGTCTCATTTATGTGATTGAACTGGTAAATTCTCTAGGAAGGAAATGATACAATTTTCCCCAATTACTTTCCATAAATTAAAAACTTACCATATTCTCACTCTTTGTTGAAGAAAGCATTGTTCAAATAGCCAAACCAGCTATATATTTCACAAGAAAGTAAAGCTACAGATAAGTACATGTCACAGATGTTTATGCAAAATTTCTCACGAAAATTCTATCAGATTAAATAAAAAATATACATGCATCTATATATATTTATATTATATCTATATATATATGTGTGTGTGTGTGTGTGTATGTGTATGGATATCATATACATCAATCACATGAGACTTATTTTAGGTACATAGAACTGGTTGAGCATTTGAAAATCAATGAATGCAATCTTCCTCACTAAAGATTTAAAAAAGAAAATCAATGATGCTGCCAATAGACCAAAAGATATTTCATAAAGCTAAACTCTTCCTTGCAAAACAGAAAAAATAAATAAATAGAAGGCTCCTGTTCAAAACATATGGAAAGTCCTAGAAAGTATAGAAAGAAAATGAAGGAAAACAACATATATATTGGAAAGAATAAATAAAAGTATTTTTAACAAAATAAAGTGATTATCTACCTTTATAGAAAGTTGAAAGTAATAAACAACTGAAGAAAAAGTTGCAGTCTATTAGGTTAATATACAGAGCAAGTTGAAGTTCTATATGTTAGTGATAAACAATAGAATTTTGTAAAGTAATAGCTCTGTGGGAAAACTAGGGTCTACATTCCAGGGGCTATATTCAGAGGCCTATATGGTCAGGGTGGAATGTAGAAACACCTTTTATTCTAGTACTCAGAAGACAGTGGTGGTCCATGCCTTTAATTCCTAGAAAAAACACTGGAAGCACACACAGGAAGCAGAATGCAGAAGAAGTCAGTGTTACAGGGCAGTTGACTTCTGAGTGAATGGCAGACAAAATGACTAATCAGAGAAAGAATTAGGAGAATAAGGACATGTCCAACTCTCATGAGAAAAGGCTAGCTCTCAGATCAGTAAAAGAGAGTTACATAGAAATTAGAATCATTCAGTTAACAGAGTCAATATGAAGAGTCAGTTGAAGGGTCAGTAAAAGAAGTTTGTTGAGAAGCAAGCTAAAGAGTCAATTGAGGAGCAGCTAACAGAGTAAGTTAAAGAGTCAGTTACAGAAGCTGAGGCTAGAGTGAGTTACAGAACAGTCAATTGAAGCAGTCAATTACAGAGGCAGGATGGAACAATGAGAGTTCAGCGAGAGACAGAGACACAGAGTGCTTGACAGAAGAAGCTCAGAGAGTGAGTTGAGCCAGAAGAATCAGAGTTGCAGAAGGAGCTAGTCAGAGTGGCTCAGTCAGCAGTAGATCTTGAAGGCTAAGGTTGAAGCCTTCTAGGTCTGGGCTAGCAGTTAAATATTCTAATTTATAGGAAGGCTGAAGCCTTCTAATTCAAGGGTTAAGACTAGATTGTAAAGAGGAGGAACACTCTACAGCTCCAGGGCTCCAGACAAGTACTAGTAAAAGAATAAACTGTCCTCTATGTCTACACCAATGTCTACATCTGGTGAATCTATATCTACATCAACATCTACACCTACAACAACAGAATTTGAAATTAAAACAATGACACTATAGTTACACCAATAAATGTGAAAGAATCTAGCAAGCCATGTGTGGTGGTACAAGTCTGTAATTGCAGTGTTCAGGAGTCAGATGCCAGAATATCATTAATTTGAGTCTATCCTTGGCTGAGAGAAAACTCCAGGCCTGTCTTTGCTACACTGGGTAACCACGTATGAAACCAAATAAACAGCACAACTCTAAATTCTGGAGAAATTTGCTCAGGATTAATATGTAGAAACTACAAAATTCTAAGGACACTGGAGAAAATGTAGCTTAGACCAATGTTGTTCCAAGTATTCTCTATCCTATCTGCCATGCCTCGAAGCACATTAGGATCACTTTATTGTAATATTTTGTAGAGATGAATCTGTTTTTGTAAAGAAAGCAGACTCCTTATATTTGCATCTCTTTGATACTTTTAAAGTTTTAAAATGTTTCAACCATATACACAATTATCAAGAGAGCAGGTACAGTGGCAGGAAATGACAGAACTGACATTGTATAAATATTGCAGGCAGATAATGATGTGTTGATAGCTGGTATCTCATTTGAGTCACTAATTTACATACTTCATTCAAAGACTCTTTGCTGACCATTTCAATCATCTTTTGAGGTGCTTGTTTAATGCTTCAATTTCTTTCCATCAGTACCTACTTCTGAAGTTCAATATGCACTCTGTACAGTAAGACTGAAGATCTTTGTCTTGCAGAGATTGGTGATGATCAAAAGTCATGTGCATATCTTACACTGCGCATAATGGATGGTTATTTAAAAATGGCTTGGATTTCAAAAACTGACAACAGATGCTGCTAACTACAGAGAGTTGTAGTACTGAAAGTAGAGGAGGGCACGTGGGGATGTCTATTCCCTAAAAACCAAAAGGGGAAAGTTTGATCATTCTGAGAACTAACTATATTCCTGTGTCCAACTTACAAGGCAGTCTGCAACTTTATGTATAGATGTCAAAATATTGACCACTAATATTTCATAAGGCTCTTCACAATTTGTTATGTTTTCATTTATGTCAATTCTTGCTGTGGCTGAGGATACTCTATGGAGGCAAATAACCTTGAACACAGGCATGTGGGATGTATACAGATGAGCAAGTGCTTTCTAATGAGGACATCAGGAGTAGGGTAAAAAGAGAATATCAGTTAACTCTATGCTGAATACCAACTCTGCACAAGGCAGATGGCCGAAAATGACCTTTTACACATGCTCATACAAGCAATCCTATCTGAGCAAGGGTTTTACAAGGCCTAGGGACTTGGCAGGCAAAGAGAGAAATAATGCCTCCATTTGCTGTGTGTCTCAGAACTAAAACGTTCATGCAAATCAATATGAGCACTCAGTGAATCTTAGCTTTCTACCACGCATTTCCTATGGACTTTATAATTGCATCCTCATAACAGCTCTGTGTGGAAAATTCTTCTATCAGCATTTTACAGGTGGAGAACCGAAGCCTTAGGGACGATCAATAACTTGATCAGATCATACCAGTAAAAGCTAAATGTAAGACTTGAAGCAACAACTGTTTCATCTCAGCCCCAAAGTCTTAATTATTATTGTTACTTAAGACTCTAGCTCTTTACAGCACAGAATTAATTCACTTTCAGAGTAATGCCTGAAGTCTATTGGGTATTTTATTAGTAGTAGTTAACTTTCTTATTGCTGTGACAAAAATAAACGTGTCAAAATCAACTTAGGAAGGGCTTAATTTGGGCCTCAGTTTGAGTCCCTATGGGAGAGAAAATATAGCCACTTTACACCTATAGCTAAGAAGCAGAGAGATAAAATCCTGGTTCCTAGATGGTTTTGTCCTTTTCCTAGTCCCTACCCCCATCCCATGGAATGGTTCTTTCTACCTCAGCACATGTCCTCCACTCTCAGTTAGTCCTCTCTGGAAAGGCTTCCACAGGCACACTCAAAGGTATGCTTCATTATTGTCCTTGGTATTTATTAATCTAACAAAACTGGCCGTCTAAATTAGACACCACAGTACGTGGAACAGCTCAGATAGTGCTCTGCCTACATTATGTCATTTACTTTCCAATCACAGCTCTGTGATCTATGTTCCTGTTTTCCCATTTTACAATGCAGTGTTCTGAAGCTCAGAGAAATTAGGTTACTTGATCCAAGGACATGGATTCACAATGTAAGAGCGAGGATTGAATCTTGTTCTATCAAACTCCCAAATCCATGTTTCATATTTCCAAAAATGAAAGTCATCATAGCCAAATATTAAGAAAACATTGGCCTTTTGTACAAATAAATCCTTATTGTATGGGCGATAATATAAAATGTAATCAAATCTACAAAGTATGGGAACTTACAGAGACTGCCTTGTGCTTCTTTGCCCTTTCATGTCTCTTCAGTACTTGTTTACTGAGCTTCGACTCTGCACAATGCTCAACATTCTGCACAAGATGGATCAGATTAACCTTGTCATCTTTCAGTGCAAAGGCTGCTGCAGTTCTTTGTGGGAATTTTCCTTCACAGAGCTAATTTCTTTTTGTCAGGGTTAATTTCTTTTGCAACACAGACTAACTATGCCCTTGTTCCTAGGAAAACAACATTCATCATATGGTTTGGGGTGTCTGAATGACAGCATGCCCAAAGTTGATTGGTTTCTCAGGTGATGAATGAGCATGTCCCTAACACTGTAGAGAAGCAAAAAAAAAAAAAAAAGGCCTTTTCTTGGCCCAAATCTTCAAAATTTATCCCAAGTTTTCAACATAGCAGAAGTTTTAAATAGATAAGAGAAACAGATAATATTGTAGGAATGGAAACAGCATTAATTAAAAAAGGCTTTTGGATTCCAGGCAAATTGCTGTTTTAAGTCAGAGCAAAGGGAATGGGATGCTGAGATTATTATAAGTTAGAGGAAAACTCCTGTGGTTATTTATAAATCATTAGCAGTGCCTGTCCAACAGTTTCTAGGACCTTCACAGAGAGACTCACTTTCTGAACATAATCATTATCACCAAGATATGTATGAGCAAAAGATTTAGTAGTAAAATGTGTGTTTCATTGACTTTTAAAACATTACTGGATGATTTTAGAAATCCGGAAACCCTCAGAAAAGTATAAAAAGAAGAGGCAAATTGTCTGTGATCATTGATTCCAGATGTATTTTGACAAATCATAATTTTAATTGAATTGAATTAAAAATCACAATAAATAGTAAAATTTTACATTGATCTAATATTGATGTCATTTAATTTTAATATACGTTTAGATTGCTAATCATATATAAATTCACATAGTTGAGATATAAGAAGCATTTTTTTTGTAATAGTTTTTGAAATTATACCATAAGTACATCATTTTCCCTTTTTTCCTTTTCCTCTTTCTAACAAGTCCCAGACACCTCCCACTTTCTCAAACTCATGACCTAAGTAGTATTTTAATTTAACATCTGGTGGTAAGTACATTAATGCTCTTCACAGTTGTAATTTTCCTTGTTGGATAACAGGTGTTCTGTGACATGCTCGCAGTTCCTATTGTACATCAATTTTAATGAACACGAATGTATTTATTGAGAAAATGTTTTTATATAAAATCATAAGTTGATCATTTATAATCATATAATTGTTTCCTGTGGTTACTGTCGTTCCCGTTAACTGTTAGACTTCCCTCCTTTGGGGAGCACCCATCACTCTATTAAAAGGACCAGCGAATATTAATTTGAATGCCGGTGCATCCATTTATCATCATTGGCCTATGAAATTAGGATTCACTATGTCAGCCAAGTCAGTGCTGTCTAACAGCCATGTACATGTGTAAAAGTGTGGGCATGTATTAGATGAGAATACTTAGCAAAATGTAACTATGGATTTTCTTATATGTTCAGTATTTTTTAATAGGCTTTAAGGCTGCAAAATTTGATCTCTGAGCTTCATTGCATAACAGAGGAGGCAAGTTTAAAATCGATTTTTTCTTGTAGTAGACAAAGTATGATTCCTTCCAAAGGGGTGATCAGCCCAATCATCCTAGAATCAATATATACAATTGTTACAAAACTCAATGAGAAGTAAGACCTAGCTCTAATACACAGGAATCACAGTCCTTCTTTCTGCTTAATCTAGATCTGATGCTTCTTGAGGATAATGGTCCATGCTAATATAGTTTAAAATTTTTCAAACTTGAGAAGCAAAATTAAATTGTACAACAGATTTTTTTTAATTGTTAAAAAAAGCTACTATGGTGCTATTTTCTCTAATTTAATTCTTGCTTAAATTATTAATAGAAATGTCTTCCTTAACTGATAAATCAAATACTCCTACTTGTTTGTGCATACCATACCACATAGACACAACTTTGCATGAGAATCTGAATCTGTTTCTGTTAGAACAAATGCCAGTTGAGTTTACTCAAAGGCTAATGACCCCCAGCAGAGGAGGGAGAGTGCTGCACATCAGAGAATAAGACATTGAGTTATTTACAACATATTGATCTTCTGTGACAGTTTATTGTTCTTGAAAAGCTCTCTCCAATGTAGTCCTACCAGTTATAATCAAGGTCCTACTTGTTTTTTTCTATTTCCCATGTTGCAGATGGTAAAGCACTACATATGTGATGATGAGAAGAGAACAATGTGAATGTGACCGAGGAACTCCTCCCCTTCAGATTACCTGTTGCTTCTTTGCCAATTAGAATTCACATTAAAAATTATACACAGAAAGCTTATAAACCCAGCTACCATCTCTTTTATAGACATTTAAATTAAGAGAACAGATATTCATGTGTAACATTCCCTGTGTCTTTCTCCTTTCTTGATTGTGCCTGTGTTTAGGACCTTATTCTCTTCCACTGAAGTGCAGTGCTAGTATTATCCATTAGGTTAGCGCAAATTAAAAGGTATGAGGAATCGTTGCAGATTGCCCTCTGCTACTGTATTGATTAATATAAGGATAATTGTGTCTTATCAGAGTCTTCGGAACTTTGCTATTAAATGTGAATTCACTAGAGTTTAATACATAATTTCAATAAAACTAGATGAGAAAAACAGTTGTATGTAAATTCATTAAATGCTAGCTATACTTATTTCATTTCAAGTTTACAAACATCCAAGGTATTTTTTGAAATAAATTTAAATAAATAGGAAATATAATTCTTATATAATATGTGATGTGTTTAAATGCAATTCTTACTAAAAAATGTATATTATTAAAACATAATCAACCTAAATCCAGGAATTTAGAGAGACTAGAGACCATATAAACGCGCCCCAGAAGATATTTTAAGGCAGTTAAAGAGTATTCTTTGTGCCAGAGTATTGTTATAATGTGTTTATCAAACCCAAGGGTTATGTAAGGAAGTGAACTTTAATATATGTAATTTTTAGTCTTAGCAGGTCCAAGAATTTCAGGTTAGAATGTGGACTCTAACTGCCTTGCAAGTGTGTGAAGCAACCTCACTGAAGTGGAAAAGGCTTTGGATGAGTGGGAGACTAACTTAAGAAAACAGTGGCATCCATAAATCTAAATACTAAAGAAAAGATGCCTAGCACTTTATATTAGTAAATAGTTTCATACAAGAAAACAGGCTATCAATATTGATTTCTTAGGCATTAAAAGTACACACACACACACACACACACACACACACACACACACACACACACGTTCCTTTATTAATCAATTTAAGGGAAAGGGATTTGAGCTGTCTAGTCTTATGTCAACTTGACACAAGCTATAGTCATCAGAGAGTGGGGAGCCTCAGTTAAGAAAATGCCTGTATAAAAGTTCAGGCTGTAGGCAACATTTGCTTAATTAGTGATTTATGTGGAAGGACCTTACCCATTGTGGGTGGTGCCATCCCTGGACTGGTAGTCCTGGGTTCTATAATAAAGCAGTAAGCAGCAGTAAGCAGCAATCCCCCAATGCTTCAACATCAGCTCCTGCCTCCAAGTCCCTCCTGTGCTTGAGTTCCTGTCCTGATTTTCTTCCATGATGTACAGTGATATGGAAGCACAAGCTGAATAATACCCTCCCCTCAAGTTTCTTAGGTCATATTGTTTCATCATAGCAATAATAACCTTAACTAAGACAGGGTGATAGGAGTAAAGATTCTATTGCTGAAGTGGAGAGTTGCAGATAAGAATAGGCAGATGACTGATGATCCAGGTTGCAGTAGATTAGAGATGGATACATCAGTGTAAACACATATATATCTTACATAGAGGTGGGAACACATAGAAATATTTATGAGTATATTGTTCTACATAGATTAGGATATGCATAAATAGTCTTGCTCTGCTAGCTCAGAAGACCTAGAAATGATCTGACAATAACCTGGTAGAAACAGGTGTATCTAGCTATTGATTTCTAATATGGTTCTTCCATGAGAGGAATCAGCACTTAGCATTAAGACTGTCTCAGTCGTCCAGCTTCAGCTATAGATCATAAGATGAAGCATCTTACAATGACATAAAATAAGGAAGGCTAAAAGATAAGCACAAGGAAACCCAAAAAAACATACTGATTTTATAGGAGCATTTGAAAGAGAAATATTATGCAATTTAAAAATCTCCAGATATCAAAGATGAACAACTTACCCAGAAAAAATGAGGAAAAAATAGAATATTACTCTATATCTCAAAAGTGTGAAACAGTGTTCATGAATCTATACTAACTTACATAGATAAATTAATGACAATGGACATACCCCAGTAGAGAAGTGTGTTCAACTGCATAGGCAAACATTCCACCATGAAGAAAACACACCTTGTTTCATACTTCTTAAGCATGCCAAGCATACTGTAACTTTCTTCCAAAAAAAGACTACAAAATGGAAAATTGAAATAAGAGAGAATTTATATAAAAGAAACACTCAATCACTGCCCAAGCAGAATGTGTGATGTCAATATCAATTTATGTTATGACTTCTACCTACAATTTTTAAAACTTATTATTCCACTTTATTATAGTGCCTTGGAGTTTTGCATAATGCAGAATATTTAAATAGAAACATTTATTTTGAGTTAGCTCACTTACCTGAATCTTAGAAAAAATAAGTATACTTAGTGAAATTGGAGGGATGTTTATTATTCCATGCCCCATAGATTTGGTACAAAAAATGCCACAAAGCCTTATTTTCTCCATTTTCCTTGAGGAACACATATCCTTTGTGATTAAAATCTTTTTTCTTTTATGATTATTACTTTTGCCCTTTTTTACCAGGCTACTTTCTTTGTGGAAAATGGCCCTCACAGAGATGTTGGTGATAAAAATTCATATAAGTCATTACAATATACAAAATAAAGATAATAAAAATAGTCATTTATGTGGGTTTAAAATACATTTCAAATAATATAAAGAGAATCGTACATTTCACTTGATCATGTGCCTGAAATCTCTGCAATTTAATAAGATGTCAAGGGAGCTATTAATAACTGAGAGCTAAGCACCACAGTGAAGTGTGGGCACTGACTTAATAAACTTACAGGAAAAGGACAGCTTTTTAATTGGACAAGATGCTACATTGCCAGAACCACTTGGAAAAATAGCATATTCCTTAGAAGCAAAATACTTATTGTTCATATCAATGATAAAGAATAAAATAGAACATTTTCTTTCTTGTCCTTATGAACTAAGAGACTACATACAGATATTCAGGCCTAGTGTGCTTGTTAGTGTTAATGAGGTGTAGGGTAATAAACTACTCGTGTGTGTAAACTTTACTTAGTCTGAGTGTCTATAGTGCTTAGTAGTAACCAAATGAGACCTCTTAAACAAAAATATTCTTATTCTTCTCTTCCTTGCACATTCTAGAAATCCATGTGAGCTCAAGATTCTGCACAGTGAGACAATGTTTGCTATGTATAAAGTTGATATACAGTTTTAACTGAAATACAGATTTTCTTCTATCCTAAACATACTCTTGATTTCTAAACATACATCTTAACCAAAAATTGCTCATACAAATTAAATGTTTGAGTAGCTAAATTACCTGTATACCATTTATTAGAGTGCCACATAATGTTAAAGGTAAAATTTCAGAGAAGTTTCCAATTGCAGTAGGTGTCTATTAATATAGCTGTACAAAGTGCAGATAATAAAAGAGAAAGAATGGTCAACACCAAATAGAACATCGATAATACACTCCCTCCTCCAAGTGCCTCAGGGCACTCCTAAAAGAGGGCACGGGAAGAATGTAGGAGGTGGTGGATGAATACAAAGAAACAGTAGCTCCTATACCAAATAGTGATCTGCAGCTCAGTGGTAATTACCAAATACAGGTGGAAATATTATAAGAGACAGAAGTGGTAGATGATTACAAGGAAACAGTATTATTCATATGGAAAAGGGCAGTTACACATAAGAACTCACAGAGTTTATGAAAACATACTCAAGACTTACACATGCTCAACCTAGACGAAATATCAGAATGATGAAAGGAAATGGGCACAGATCCTCATCCCTAGGCAAGGAGATATTGGCAGATACTGATAGCTTCCTGTGGGAGAGTCACTTTTCTTCCACAGCCATGATCCAATAGAAAGACCTACATGCAAGAATATATGGGAAGCACAACTTAGACTAGGTGAGTGAAAAACAAAAAGACGTAAAGTTGAATGGATAGGGAAAAGAAGAGAGCTTAAATCTGAAAGGAGCTGGGGAGGATCAAAACTCATTGTACAAAATTCATGAAGAACTGATTTATAAAGAAAAAAAGTGAAAAAAGTATAATTTCATTTTTTAATCACTTTCACTCTCTTAAATAAAGCCCTTCTTAACTACATACAAGGATGTATGACTCTGCATTCAATGTATGTTACAACCGGAGGGACTGTACTTTCAAAAGACCAATGTTCAGAAATTCAGTCTTGTATTTTCTTCATTATAAAGGAGGAATTAGTTGTTTCAAACTAATACTCTATTCAGATATTAAGTGATAATACTTAATGGTTTAAGTAATGACATTAATACAAAATAAACCATTAGCAGGAATGTAGAGACATTATCTGCTAAACAAAGCTAAAGTAAGGAAGACCGAAGGACCCACCCTTTTTATAAACTAAAAACTGTATACCAGTTTGGTAAATTACATTAAGATTCAGATGAAGTAGGGTAAGTCAAAGTACATTTGCAAATTTAAATGGTCTATTTAAACTGAACCTCATGACAGCATAACAGTTTCGAATATAATGGACTAGAAGGCCATGTTTTTAAAGGAGTAAGCACCCTTGTAAAACAAGTCTGAAGTGTTTCCTCATCTCCCAGTTCCAAGCACATGTCAAGGACACAAGAAATCAGTTCAGTAATATAGGTTATCATAATCTCTCATAAAATTATCTGAGTTTGTCACATTTTAAGTAGAAGATCTTTCACCCCTTGCAATTTCATGTGTAACAACATGTGTATGGAAGAACACATTAAGATCTGTTGAGAAGTTCTATCTTTAAATGAGTTAAATTTGGTATTCAAATTTTCATGAAACTACACATAATATCTGGAATTTGAAATTAAAGTTTCTTTAAAAGGTCTTGGAAACCCACTGATGAAGTTTCCTAAAATATATACATTTATACAAAAATGTAAATGAAGTTACCATATAACGGGAGATACAGTGACCCAACCAGACCCCATATGCTACAAAATACAACTCACATTACTAGGTTTGTGCTACATCTTTTTAAGTCACTGGCCAAAGGGGTACTATTAGACAATCCAAACTTTGTATGCAATTGTCAGTGCCACTGGATATCCTCCACAACCTAATAGTTAGAGCCCAATCCTGAAGAAACCACATAATTATGGTATCAAACATGGGGAAATTGAATTGGTGGTCAATTAGAAACTTTGCTGCATGCATGTAGGTGTTGGGGATGTGAACTTTTATCCTCAGTCTTCCACATTCAG
Organism: Cricetomys ansorgei; assembly: GCA_026225945.1. NCBI lineage: Eukaryota > Metazoa > Chordata > Mammalia > Rodentia > Nesomyidae > Cricetomys > Cricetomys ansorgei. Next base: position 2,696,053 of record JAMJFZ010001100.1, on the reverse strand, counting down.
CATTTTTTACCAACTGTATCATCACCACTACCCCCAACAAACTAAGAATCCCAAGTAACCCAGGCTGACCTCTAATTGTCTAGGTGATGCTGGCTTTGAACTCATGGTCCTCTTGCCTCTACCCTCACAAACACTAGGATTACAGGAATGTATCACTATACCTGAACACAAGATCATTTCTTAGCTACAAGGTCAATGTCTTCAGTGCATGGAATGGTACCTGATGCACCTTTAGTATTAAAAGTTACATATATTATCGCTATTGTTGATTCTCACCAAACCGTAAGAAAGATACAAAAGTTACTGTGTCTTTTTCGAATGGAGAAATTTACCAACTTAAATAATCTTACCCTTTTCTAAGAATCTGACATGACCTCATCACATAAGGATAAGGAAGACAATACTCCTTATATAGACGGAAGACAATACTCCTTATATAGACAGACAAAAACAACATGAAGAAATCAAAGGCCTTACGGGACAGCTGAGGTTCCTCATGATCTAATTTAGGTATTTGTAGTACTATCCTGCTGTGGCAGCTCAGTATGGAAGACCTGGAGGCATTTTTCAAAGGCTCAAACCCTGACAGACCTCAGCAGAGGGAACCACCATCTTGGCCAGTGTCATACTCAGTTGATCATGGAACCCTGAGAATCTGAGCTCAGGTGCTTTTATTGATTCAGAACTCCTCAAGTGCAGGTCATAAGCAATCAAACATCCCCACCCCAACAGAAATTTCAGATTAAGTAGGTAACATCCAACACCTGCAAACAATACAAAATGCCAAGGCCTTATGCATCCCTTTTTCCAACAGTGCACCAAAACAATTATTTTAAGCATAACTAAAAATAAGCTTCACCAACATTTCCCTTTTTCTGTATAAGCCAATCAAAAAAACTGCTTTTTCTCTCTACAACACAATCTAACACTGCACTAGCAAAACTATTCACAAGAGTAACAATCATGAGGGTTGCAATGCACAGGACCAAATGAAACCAAGCATCTATCAAGTTTTTCATAATGTTTTTTGACAACAGAAAAAACATTGATGTGCAATTTTCGGGAATGTACTCACAATCTTCTGGGCTCCTCCAAAGTACTTGGATCAGTTCTCTGGCTCTGTCCTTTGCAGCACACATAGCTTGTCCTCCAGGGTGTGGCTGGTTTCACTCCACTGCTGTTATGATTCTTGGTGTTCATCCCAGGGTACTGGCATCTTCAGAACTGCTGGGGTATCTTATTGCAATTGGGCTGCACCTTCACCAATAGTCTCTCTTGGGCTCTTTTTTTGACGCCAAGCCTCAACTTCTCTGCGTGGCCCCTTCAATCTGGGCCTTCAACTGCCATTTTGGCTGCACCTTCACAAAGGCTGCACCGTTGCCTCTCCTGGCCTCTTATAGTGCCAAGCCTCAGTTGCTCTTCATGACCCCTTCATGCCTTGAAAACCAGTAACACTAAGGTAATTCTTACAGTACCAAGTTAGGCTACCAGCATGAGATAAAACCTCAGCCAGTTCTGAAAATCAGCGTCTGTGTGCTGACCCTTAGGAATGCTTTCTGGGTTTTAAGATAGAGTCTGGTTTGCTAGAAAAACAACTAGTCCTTTGTATGCGTTAAACATTCCCTTGTAGATGGAGTTCTCATCACCATCACTAGTGCCTGGACTGCAAGTCTTTCATTTAGTCAGATTTGCAGAAAAACAAACAAACAAACAAACAAAAAACTGGTCAGTTTAACTAAATGACTTTTTGGCTCCAAGCTATAGCTTCCACAACAACAGGATTCCTGTACCTATAGGACAAATATCTGGCAAAGTCTTGGCAGTTTGGCATTCCTTCTCACCACTGCTACAAGGAAACATGCACCCTTAATCACAGACCTCAAATACAAGATCATAAGCTTCACACACATGCAACACAGCTATCAGAAAACAGTTCCCAAAACAGTGTTTATTCTACCATCAGTGGCAGGAGGATGGAGGATGCGTTGGCTCCATGATCAGGAAAAGCAGTTAAGAAACTTACTGTTTTTTTGATCCCAGCTGAATTCTTTATCTCTAAGGGCCTCCATTCTGTGGCTCTCATCTTGCAGCTGTTTTCCTCATTCATTTATTGATTTCACAGTCTTTTCTCTTCATAGAAGCTTATATCCTTTCTCTCTCTCCTCTTCCTTTAGGAGCCTTCAATTAATACCTTAATCTCTATCCTCTGGTACCTTCCCTGAGAATACTTTACCAGACACTGTGAAGTTTGGAGCTTTTCTTTTCTACCTTGTCTCCATGTTGGAAAAGCGTGACTTCGGGCCCCATGTTGCAGGTGCCATTTGTAGTAGTACACCTATGGGGGCGGCTCATTGAGGATGACAAGGAGGCATTTTTCATAGGTGCAAGTCCTGCCAGATCTCAGCAGAGGGAACTACCAACCTGGCAAGAGCTCTCCTGGACAATGGGACCTCAAGTATCTGAGCTAAGGTGTTTTATTGATTCAGAACTCTTCAGGTGCAGAACATAAGCAATCAAACATCCTACACAGAAATCCAGCACTTGCAAAACAATAAAAATGCCAAAGCCCATGCATCCCTTTTTCCAACAGTGCACAAAAACAATTATTTTAAACATAACTGAAAATAAACTTCAGCAACAGGTATTCGTGTGCATCAAAGAAGAGAAGACTCTTAAAATGAGATGTCTTGCTCTTAGCTGCTTTTACAAAAGACCCATTTGATACTATCTTGTTCTCAAGATAGATGCATAAATAGATGCATTTGGAATAAGAACATTTAGAAAGAGGTTGGTTTGTGGTAAGTCATTACAAATGGTGTTAGGTGTTACATTTATTGTTTCATATTTGTTTATACTGTCTTTATTGAAATTAATATTTTAGTTCTTTATGTGTATCTTGCATATTACAACTCTTTAAAATTTTATTTCTGGAAAATAGACTTTAGATTGTAAGTTGATGTAATTGTTTGCCTTCCCAGAGGAAGAAAGAACAGAGGAGCATCATAGGTCCAAGGCTGGTCTGCACTACATAGCAAGTTCAATGTGATCTCCAATAATTAAATAAATACTCAAGCAAGATCAATGCTATCTCAAATAATTAAATATGCAATCAAGCACAATCAATGTTACCTCAAATAATTAAATAAATAATCAGGCAAGCATAAAACAGAAGGTAGGAGGGGAACTGAGCTCTGTGGGACTGTGACTTTTAAGAGCTGGGATTCTAGCATGCAGAATATAATTTGGTGTGATGTAAGTATAGAGGTAGTATCCATGAACCTGGCAGGATCAGGAAGCAAATGGCAGGGATCTGAGAGGCTGATGAGGAAAGCATTTCAGATCCAACCCTAACTTCAACCTCTTTTATTGAACCAATGTATACTGTCAAAATTCTCTGAACATTCAATGAAATGGAATTTTAAGTTTCCTCTAAAATGTAGTAAAATAACAACCAGATAAATAATAGTCATTAAAATGAACATATACACAGTCAAATCTTACTGTATTATACCTTCCACCTCTAAGGTCCTAACCTGAACATTGAGACAATGAAGTTGAACAAGACTGAGATGGTCAGGGAACGGAGAGGCAAAGAAATATCTATGTCATGTTGTGATATTAATAGCAGCCATGGAGGTACTAATGAGGAAAAGAACTTGAAAATGCTAAATAATAAAATTAGAAATAAGCTAATAAGATCCTAAACTACACTAACATTATCGTTCATGCTTTAGTGGAAAGATAAGAATGAGTTCTAATTAGTCTTTCAATTGCTTAGTCTTAAATGTGTAGTTTCAGGCTGCTATTAAATGTATTTTAATAAAGCATTTCCTTACAGATGATATAAAGGTAAATGAGGAATCTCAGTAAATGGAAAAATGCAGAATTTCTCATATTAACACTTTTCAGGAATTAGAGTATCCTCACTCTGGTGAGTAGCACATGCCTGTTGGAATACCCTCACTGTGGTGAGTACCAAGTGCCTATGAATGGAAGACCTTTGTTTTCCTAATACATAACATCAGAGGGTAATGTTTGAGTCATCCCATCAATTCAATTAAATGTCTAGAGTCTTCTCTATTGTTTTTCCTTATATAAGAACTTCCTACCAATGCTAGAGCAATAGTGCATACCTTAAAGTACATTGCTTTTCCTAGGTGGTAGAACGGAGTGTATTTGTGAGGGGGTGAGGTAAACATCTATGCTTCCATTGTCATCACAGGTGATACAATATAAATCAACCTACTCATAGGGTTAGCTATTGAATATCACTGATCACTTTACTTATATACAGCAAAAATGACTGATATTTGCCTGACAGAAACAGACATGGAGGACGGATCTTCTCCCAGGAATCTTACCTGATGCTCCCAAGGAAGACAAGAAAGTGAGGAAGGTGTACTTCTGGCTGTTTGCTGTTCTTTGCAAAATGTAATCTAACACGTCTCTAATATTCCTTGGAGACTAGTAAACTTAATCTGCCAGAAAAAGTCATTAAAATCCATTGACAGGCAATGATTTTAATATAAGAGGTCAAAAAAAAAAAAAACCAACTACAGTATTTCTTGATATTGAAATTAGAGTTTGGAATATTTTGAAAACAATATCACAACCATGGCACATAAATTAAGATATTTGGGAATAACTTCTAACAAAATTATTTGAAGAATAATCCCTGTTTGTTGAGAGAAATGTTTAAAGACATACGTAACTGATATGATTTCTTGTTCTTTATTAGGAAGATGCAGTGCTGTCTAGATAGCATTCTTCTTGAGCAGATCTACCAAGTCAGTGCAGCCCCAATTAAAATCCCAGCAGGGGTATTTATGAAAACTGAAAAGTAGGTTTCAGAACCTATGCAGGCATCCAAAGATCCTGGAACAGACAAAATGAGTTTGAAGATCAAAAGTGGATATTTTAAAGACTCGATTTATAAACTGAGTATGAGGAACAGTATTAAAGATGGTGGTCTCTGGCAGGAGGGATTATGAATGAATTGAATGGTTTGCAATAGAGATTTTAGCACATGCATTTAAGGCCAAGTAGTTTTTCAGTATAATGAAATGTTATTTTTCATAAATGTTAGTGTGACACAAGTACTTAAGACGATTGAAAAACAACTATATATCAATTACTTTACACTTTATGAAAATAAATTGATATGGATAGCACCTAAATGAAAAAAAGTTAAGGCTATACATTTCTGAAATGCCCCTACCCAGATGGCTCCTGTGTTGAAAGCTTTGTCCCCAGTACAATATTCAGAGATGAATGTTGGCAGAGTTGATCATGCCAGATCTGACTTCATTGATGGGTTAATGAACTCCATACATGATGGCTGGAAGAATTAATCACTGGGGCCAAGTCTTTTATGGCTACATTTTGAACTCAACACACCACCTCTCTCCTCCTTGTTTTTTCTCCCTTCTCCTTCATTTCCTTCATGTCTTCTGTCTGTGAAGACATTGGCCGTCTTCCTTCAGCACATGTTCCCTGCCATGATTTTTTTTTTGCCTTGACATGGGCTCAGAAGCAACACAACCTACCATGGATGCAAACTTCTGAAACTATCATCCAAAACTTGTGGAAGAAAATATTTATTTTGGCTTACATTTCTAGAGGGATGAGAGTCCATCATGGTGGGGAAACATGGCACATGGTGACTGAAACAGGAAGCTGAAAACAATGAGCTAGAAAAACCTATTTAAAGTTTGTCAAATACTAGTGACTCTGCTTCCTCCCACCATGCATCATTTGCCTTTGGTCTGTGAAATACTGCCTGATTACTCCTTCATTTTCCATCCTCATATTATGTATGCAACTGTTTTCTGAATTTGACCATGGCATTTTCTACTCTAGGCAAACAGAGTGATGCTGCCATCCTCATTGGTGTTGTTCTCATTCTTGAGTTAAAGTATCCCATTAACATTCTTATCAAATAATGAGTCTGTCCATTTCCAAAACTCAGTTGTCACTAAAATTTATGGAAATAATAGAAACAAGGAAGCTTCTTATAAGTGTCAACTGTATCCCTCAGGAATAATTCAGTTCTGATTTTGATATCTTCATACTTTTCTCTTTGAAGAAATTCTCTCAGTCCCAGTAGCATGTCCACTGTGGCACTGGCTGTGGAGTTCACATAGATTCAGATCTGCAGTTCTGGATGATGTGCCCCTCTCATTCTTCTGAATCCAATAAAGGGCTATTTCCTTAGTAGATGTGTAAACATAACCATATAGAGGTAGCTGCTCTGAGAGAAATGTTCAAGTCCTGTGTGGTAATTCTTAGTGTTCTCTCTCTGTGACATAACTGAAATTTCTCTATGTCCTCTAAGATCACAAACTTTAGCTGAAAGGGATATTCATGGAGTCTAGTGTTCATTTCATCTACTGGGACATTAAGTAGAAACCATGAGTCTAATATGTAGTATCAAGTAGGAATATTTTAGTTATAGCTGTGATTCACATCTCTGTGATTTGGTGCTCAGTTATCTGAGGATATTTTTCAGGTACCCAGGTGAAATTATGAGATAGAAAGCATAGTATCTGTGTAAAGTATTGGGATTTTCTAACCATTTTGTGAATCAAGTACTTGGTCACATTTCCAAATATAATGGAAGATCACTCAGTGTAGCCATGGTGACCACCTAGTCAGAGAGCAGCATGTGGCTTGGTAGATGGTACTCATCAGGATAAAGCAGATGGCATGTCTGCAAAGTTCAGGGCTTTGTTGTTTGTTGAATTCTATTTTTACAGATGCCACATTTCTTACAGCTTTATGAAACGTGAGCACAGTACTCCTTCTTGATGTTTTTAGACAAAAACGTATATCTTTTAAAATTTCTTCATTCAATACCCCATAATTAATTATAGTTGTATTGCTGCAACTACTACATATCACTTACCCCTCCTCAGATTATTTTATTTAAGTATGCCCCATAATCCATTCTATAGGAGAAACTGGTTTCATGGTGCTAAACCAAGAGCCCTGGATTTCTGAGCTCTGTGTTTACAGTGCCCACATTTGTGGTGAGCTCACATTTAGACTGTACAACTCCACACACTTCATAATTTCTAACATGCATATTTTCTAAAGAAAGTTTCAGAATCAGAGTACAGTGTTCTTCTTTTCTTAGAACAACAGAAGTATCAAATGCAGAATTCCAAGAAGTTTATTGGGCTATAATGAACTTATGGATGTCTTCAAGGCAGGTGAACTCCACTTCACAGAAGTATTGGCTTCTTCATGAGCATAACTAGTGCTGTGTGATTAGAGAAAGCCAGTCTAATTGTTAATGATTTTTAAAAATTTAAAACCATGACTGATGGCTGTGGTGCACACCTTTAATCCCAGCACTCAGGAGGCAGAGGCAGGCAGAGCTCTATGAGTTCAAGGCCAGTGTGGTCTACAGAGTGAGTTCCAGGACAGCCAGAGTTACAGCAGAGAAATCCTCAAAAAAAATTAAAACCATAATTTTATTAAAATTTGTAAAGAAATTCATTTAAAACTGTTTTAAAAATGAAACTGTAGGCAATTCTGGATGGTAGATGAAAGTGCTAGAAATTTAAAGATTCTCTTTTAAGTCATCACTGAACATAAAAATTCAAACAAAATATGAAAATAGGAATGGGTCCTGTACAGAAATATTAACAGTTTTTAACAATAGAAAGGAAATTCTAGGAAATTTTCTATAATATAAATAATATCTCATTAACTATTTTATGTGAAGCATTGAAACAAAAATTTCCAGAGGAAGAAGTGTCTTTATTTCCTTGTTTCTGGTATGTTCTTGTGAGGCAGAAAGCATTATGGATTTATTTAGCTAGGTTACTATTTTTCATAAACCTAATTGTAATAAATATGATTTTAATAGGTTTTATCTTCTTAACCAAGTTACAGAAGAGTTCATATATACCAACCCAGAAAGTTTTGAGAAATCTGATACTTTTCCCTTTACCATTCATAGCAATTATAGATATGCTCTTTGCAGAGGCAGATCCTTAATGTGGATGAAAAGCATTTAACACTTGTAAACCCTATTGGATTGGACATAGATTAAGACATGAGTCTCTCTGAGTTATCGTGAAATAAGTTTAATAAACAAGGGAAAGTCTATGACATAAAGATCATGATGATTAAGTCTATGGCTTGATAATGGCGGTGATTATTCATTTGAAATGACTACAATACACAGGAGAATACCAGTCCCCAATGCAGTGGTTTCAAAGTGGACAGAGTTATATCATATACCATAAAAAGGTATCGTGTAAGAGATAATATTCCCACTGAGTCTTAATAATGAGGAGGAAACAAGAAGAAAGAATGTTGCTATGAAATGTTACTAAGTACTGGGAGGAGGAAGGAGATCTGTATTTATCAGTGAAGCACTTTTACTGAAGAATATCATAATCAAAGTGCAAGGACAAGTATTGCAGGATTGCTAAGCCAAAGCCTTGTAAACAGGAGGCAGGAAAACTTGTTCTGAGTTAGGTAGCTTCAATTCATACCGGAAGATATAAAGCCTAAAGCAAGATGGACATAGTTGAAATGAAATGAGAGAGTTTTTCATTAGCCTGACCAGGTACTGTAAGTTAGACATGAAATCCTCATGATAGAAGGAAGTACCTATATATCTCAGAAGCCAACTTTGTGCCTAGAAGTTGGCAGACACTCAATAGCTATTGTAAGAATTCATGAATCAAGGAAGTACACAGATGAAAGCTAGAGTCTATCTTATTAAATTACTTAAACGGAGCATATGAATCTAAAATGAGTCAAGTTTAGCCAGGCATAAATAGAAATATCAATTTATAAAAATAGTTTATTTAAGGGATGAATAAGATACTCATTTTTTTCAGTTGGATTTAGAAAAAGTCTGAGTACCAGAAAGTCAGCTGAGAGATTTTGTGTTTTAGAAACGACAGAGAAGCTACATCCATGTTATCACAGCAATATGGTTATGTAAAGAAGATCTGACCAATGACAATACCAATAAACATGCTGTGGAAGGGAGAAATCTTATGGAGTCTGTCCTATAGACAAAGAACTACAGATAACTAATAACTACTAAGAGAGAGAGAATAAATGTTTTCATATGAAGAGATCATGATTGATTATTCAATAAAAGCAAAGTAGCTCTGAAAATACATACACACAAACAACACCAAATGTACTCAGCAGAATATGTATGTGTGTGTGTGTGTGTGTGTGTGTATATATATATGTGTGTGTGTGTGTACATATATGTACATATATATACATGTATCTATATACACATACATACACATATATATGTATATATATTTATATGTACATATATATGTGTGTGTATATATACATCACACGTTCATTTGTTTTTAGATTACTCCTGATTGTTCACAACCCCCAGCAAGGATATATAAAAGTTCTGAAACTAAGCAATAAAGTAGTTTGGTTCCCTGAAACTTGTCTCTGGAGATCTGTTTCCCTGACTCCATCACAACACCCTCCTCAGCTGTTTAGTGGGCTCTGGTTGGACTGAGGGATCCCACACCAACCAGTCTGCAGAGGTTGAAGTGTTCTGCTTCAACCTGATGTCCAGACTTGAAACAAAACTAACAAAAATAAGAGTTTCACATGCCCATATCTCATCACAAATGATAAAGGCATTATCTACCCTTTTCTCAAAATTCATCAGTCCTATAGAAATGTTCACCAATGAAAATTACCTAGGAGAAGCCTAGGACATAGAATTTAAAGTAACAATCATAAGCTTCACCAAGTATTCAAGGAGTTTAAATACAGAAGGAAACAGCTCAATGAACTTAAAGAGAATTAAAGACACAAACACGAGTACGAGTACGCATAACGAGAGTCATCTAATTCTTGCCGAAGATGCCAAAAACATAATCTGGAGAAAAAAGAATCTTCAACAACTGGTTCTGGGAAAACTGGATATTCACATGTAGAGGAATTAAATTAGATTTGTATATATTACCTTGCATAAAACCAACTCCAAATGAATCAAAAACTTAATTTTGAAATTTGAGTCTATCAACTGGGTGAAGCAGAAGCCCACAGAATGGGAGATATTCTTTGCCTGGAAACACATATGGAGGATTGTTGTGGTATGTTTATTTGTGGATAATTCTTTAGTTAAGATTCATCTCTTACTTGTTTACACCTCTGTGCCATCCCTACCTTCCACCCCTCACAGGAGGTTCCTGTTATTTGTTGATTGAGGGTCTGTGTGAAAACAGGAAGAAAAACACCTGGGGATTGAGGGGTAGAGCAAAGAGGGAGGGGGAGTAGGAGGTGGAGGAGGAGTAGGAGCTGAATGGGGAAGAGGGAGAGGAATGGATGGGTGAAGAAGCCTTGGAGTGAGCTCTTGGCCTAGCTGCCCAGGTATAGAATTCCCTGAGATTTGACATGGTTTGTGATTAATAAAAAGCATTGGAAAATTCAACGATGGACTCTCCGTTAAGTGCCATGATGCTATTTTAACACTTGGCACACCAACGCGTGGCAAGGACACACGAGAAAAAAGAAGAAAAGAAGAAAGAAGACAAACAAAAAAAGACAGACAACGTGGGACAGCAGAATCCAGATGCAGAGTCTACAAGGAAACGACAGACAACACCGGACAGCGAGAGCCAAGGCAGAAAAAAGAAGAAAAGAAGAAAGAAGAAGCAGGAAAGGTAAAGTAAGATACAGGATAAATAAATAAAGAAGGAGTAGGGCCTCCTATGGAAAAAGGAGAGCTAAAGAGAAAGAGACAGAATTAAAGAAAAAGTGCACACAGGTACGGGTTAATAAAGTTCCAGGAAAGGAATCACAGATTTATAGACCTTCTGTAAGAGAAGGTAATAAAGAGAATGCTCCTTTGAAAGTGGGAGCCAAAGTAAGATAAAAAATAATAAAAGAAAATTGCACAGAAGTCTCCTAAGGAAGGAGAGGATAAGTAAGATTGGAAAAGAAAATTTTTGTATGTTAAAAATGGAAAATATTATGACACAGGGCACTTGGGCTCTGTATAGTTTTGTTAAGGATGTCGTAGGAATGAAAACGGTAGATGAAGAGATAAATACTTCAACTGAAACTAGCATAATACAGATTATAGTTTTTGTAATTCTGGTATTTCACATGGTATTATCAATAGCCATCATGGTATATTGTGCTCTATCAAGGAAAACTGTCAGTGCAGAAGGAAAAGGGAGATCTCCTAGCCCTTTACGGGGAATTGACTTAGATACAGGAGATAAATTCAGAGCAAAATCAAAAAATTTTAAAATGGTGGAAAGAAAAGTAGAATCTACTTGCTTCTCACAGGAAGCAGCTTTAAAAGAAATAGATGAGAAGAGGAATGCAAATATGCAAACTTTGGTAGCAAAATTAGAACACTTGATGGAAGGAAGTAAAAGCCTATCTCAGTCAGAGAATTCAGAGCCTACTGCTCCACCTTATAACGCAATGTGGCAGCCAAAGATTTTAAGAAAACCAACAATGGTTCATCCAGTAACTATAAACAGGATGCAGGGCTATGATGAACTTGGATGGCAACCTACAGAAATGCTAGATTTGAAGAGATTTAAAGAGGCAATAGTAGCCTATGGAATGCACTGTCCTTATGTAAAACAGATATTGAACAACTGGGCTGTTCAACACCGAGTCATTCCTCGAGTGGAGAGACTTGGCAAAAGCTGTATTAGAAGCCGGTCCTCAGTTACAGTGGATTACATGGTGGAGAGAAGAAGCTTTGGCAATAGAACAACGTAACCAAGCTAGAGGCGTTAATTTCAATCAGTTGATAGGTGAAGGTCAATATGCTGAGTTGGAAGTGCAGATCCAGTTTGATGATAATATTTTGTATTATATTATATATATTATATATATTATATATTATATAATATGTTGTACAGCGGCATTAAATGCTTGGGATAAAATTGAAGAGCCAGGAAAAAGGTTTGAGTCATTTACTAAGATCATGCAAGGCCCAAATGAGCCATACACTGATTTTTTACAGAGATTGACTTCTGCTGTCCATAAGACAATTTCAGACTCAGAAGCAAGGGAAGTGTTAATTAAATCTCTGGCGTTTGAAAATGCTAATTCAGAATGCCAAAAGGCAATAAGGCCATTAAAAACAGCTTCTTTGGATCAATGGATTAAAATTACTACTGATATTGGATCCAATGCTTACAGTGCCATTTTGATTGGACAAACAATTGTTCAAGGTCTTAAAAATCAAAAGGTCAGATGTTTTGGCTGTGGAAAATCAGGTCATTTTAAAAAGCACTGTACACAAACAGATCCTAGAAATAATGTTTTCTCTGATAATAAGCCAGGAAGAAAACCTCAGTTTCCTGGAATATGTAGAAGGTGTGGAAAAAGCAGACAATGGTCTAATGAATGTAGATCTGTAACAGATATTCAAGGTAATTCTTTGCTGTGGGGAAAACGCCCTACGGGGCTTGGCTTAAATGTCTATCACAGAAAACTTGAGCCAACAATTTCTTACCAGCAACGGATTAACTCACCCTCAGAGAAATTAAAGCAGCTAGTGCCTGTAGCTAAAGACAGCACTGTTTTAGACTTTGATATCAAGGACACAGTTGATAAAACAGGTGAATTAAAAAGTACTGAAAAACAGGTATTTTGGCAAGCAACTATAAATGATCAGAGACCTAAGTTAAAAGTACAAACAAATGGAGTTTTAATTAAAGGATTGGTAGAAACAGGAGCTGATGTAACAGTCATTTCAAAAGACTCCTGGAATTCAAACTGGGCTCTTCAAGAGGTAACTACTCAGCTCTTAGGAACCAGAACATTTTCTCAGTTAAAACAGAATATAACACGTGTAAGATGCATAGGACCAGAAAGTGAAATAGGAAATATAAGACCATATGTGGCAGATCTAGCTATAAGTTTATGGGGAAGAGACCTATTAAAACAATGGAATGTACAGATTAACATTCCTTTAATCTTAGAGACAGCCTGTAAGATTCGAGACTGTCAAGTTTGTCCATAAGCAGGACAGAACAGATATTTATAATAATTCTCAGCCTGTTAAAAGGTATCAATGGAAAGACATTCCCCAAGAATTCTCAGGTAGTACCACCTTATGTCAATATTTTGTACAAAAGCCACTGAAAGTTAATATCTGGTTTAATGAACCTACCATTAGGTTAACTACTCAAGAGTTAAATAATTCATTTCAAACATTGAACGGTGATTCAGATTTAAACAGACAAAAAAGTTTAACAACAACAGAAAAGGAATTAACACAGGAAGAAAGCAGATTACAGAATGCATATGTAAATTACCTGGACCCAAAGTTTGATTGTATGCTTTCTGATTGTTCCTCAACTGAGCTCATGATACAAAAGGAAAACAATATTTTAAAATGGATCGTTGCACAAATCAACTCAGAGAGCTTAGGCAGAATCTACACTGCTTGTGTTAGAGTTTTTTTCTCAGCAGCCATTTGGCTACGGTTGTTAAATAACAAGCCTCTCTATGTTCAGGAGTTTGGACCAAAAATTCAGCCAACTGGTCCTGGTCCTCCAGGGAATTGGTATTTGGTTTTATGTGGTTGGCAAGAAGGATTTATTTTACTATATTTGGAAATTTGTTTATGGTTAATGTTGGAAAAAAGTTCCAAACTTCCTGGTTTGTCATGGACTACAAAACCCATAAGGCATTGCAGTGGCTAGCTTTTTCTGTTATCAGCCACAGCTACAGCTCCCTAGGCCGGCATGTTAAATGAATGTCCAGCAAGAAAAGGACAAATTATTGGATTTTCAAATTATACATAATAAATAAAACTTCAGCTAAAATTTAAAAAAGAAACGGGTATAGGGTAAATCTATAATTGGCTATTTTAACCTCAAATTAAAAAAAAATTAAAAAATTAATTTTAAAAGATAATGTTTAAGCATTTTGCTCTAATAATAATAGCCTGGAGTGTGAAGACTCCACCCCATGTTGGGGAAAGGTTGTGTTTTTGTCTTTTCAGAAATGAAATATCCAACTGAGAATATCCAGAGACCACTGGGCTAAAGAGAGACATCAGAGTGTGCAGGTTACTGTCCAGCCTTCAACCTCTATAGTCCCACAAAAATGGACCGTTGAAGGCTTTCATAGCTGCCTTGCTCCTGTGCTGCTTATAGACCCAGAGGCCAAGGATTACAAAAAATTGAGTTCCCCGGCTTAATACAGAGGCTGGCAGTCAGAGACGGGATATGAGAATTATGACATGAATTTTCCTAAGACAGGGGCTGATTATTGCTATCAGTAACCCGGGGACAGGTAATTTTCATTGTTCATTAATTCTCTCCTAAGACAGACGCAGTCATCTTGAAAAGGGGAAATTTGGGAAGCTATTGGCTTCATATCTTGTCCTCTGAAATCATCTTGGAGATGACTCTGCAGCTGAAAAGGGAGCCTGTTTTGAAAGTGGAGGCAGCTCTCACAGTGCTCAACTGTGATACAGATGCAAATACTTGCCTGTAGGGAGTCTGTTTTTGCCAAACAGACCAGTGGAAATTGAGGCAGCTTCCACAGTGCTCAACTGTGATGATGCAGATGCAGATACCTGCTGATTTTTACCACATTGTCTTCTGCTACCTCTGATTCTCTTCAAAGACATTTGAACTGCACAAGCATTTTGCTAAACATTGAACTTTTATTAACAATGAGTGAAGTTTTACGAACAATTGGTGAACTTTTATGAACAATTGGTGAATTTTGGAATTGATACTTGATGTTATGGGACACTTGCAGTCACAAAGACTTTTGAACTGCATGAGCAGTTTGCTGAACTTTGGATTTGCTATTTGATAGACTATAACTTTATGTCTTAGCTTCATTTGATTGAGTCAATATTGTTCTTATTTTAAACAAAAAGGGTGAGATGTTGTGGTGGTTTATTTGTGGATAATGTTTTAGTTAAGATTCATCTCTTACTTGTTTACACCTCTGTGCCATCCCTACCTTCCACCCCCCACAGAGGTTTCTGTTATTTGTTGATTGAGGGTCTGTGTGAAAACAGGAAGAAAAACACCTGGGGATTGAGGGGTAGAGCAAAGAGGGAGGGGGAGTAGGAGGTGGAGGAGGAGTAGGAGCTGAATGGGGAAGAGGGAGAGGAATGGATGGGTGAAGAAGCCTTGGAGTGAGCTCTCTGCCTAGCTGCCCAGGTATAGAATTCCCTGAGATTTGACATGGTTTGTGATTAATAAAAAGCACTGGAAAATTCAACGATGGACTCTCCGTTAAGCGCCATAATGTTATTTTAACAGAGGATTCATATCCAAAATACATAAAGAGAACATACGTAAAGAACAAATAAAGCTTCAGGGGATTTCTCACACAGTATCATCTTCATCATATTCTGTGGGTGAAAGGCAACCCATATTCAAAAAGTAGGGGCTACCTGTGAACATGCTTCACAGGATGGCCATCTTTGAAAGCTAAAAGCTTCATATCTACTCATCTAAGAATTAATTTTAATCACTGAGGTCAATAAATAAACTAAGCAGTAAAATAGACACTCCTTCCACCTTCCTCTTACCTTATGTGCCCTCCTAATTTTAGTGACTAAAATCACCATTGCAGGCAATCACTATCCTGACTTTAGTTATAATTATTTGTCTTTCTTTGAGCCTTACCATTTTTTCACATATCCTCAGGCAATATAATTTTAGCCTTGTTTGTTTAAAACTTTTCTATAAGTGAATTTTGCTCTGTGCATTCTTCTGAGCTTTGCTGGCAATGGTGTTTTCATGCACAATATTTTTGCATGCAGGTGTCATTTGTTCACTTACATTGCTTTGCAAAAGCCGTGGTGTGACTATGAAATTCCTATATTGGTGAGAGTGTAGGATGATATTGGATTGTCACTTTAAGTCTCTCAAACAGTATGTAGCTCAAAATACACAGTGACATTAATTCTTCTGTATATTTACAACTGTTTCTCTCTGGTCCTTGAGGTGGAATTGATAGGTATTTATCAGGAAATTTTAAGTTGATAATTCAAACTGCTTTTCAAAATGACGGAATAATTCCTAAGCAGCAGTTGCCGTGATGAGCATTCCAAAAGAAGTAATAGAGTTAATGTATTGAGTTCCTATTGCTCCACTTACACCAACACTTGCTGTTAGATGTTTTGATGTTCACTTGTCAAGCAAATGAACTTTCCTCTTTCAAATCATTGTAATTTGAATTCACTAGATTATGAATGAAGTATGGTGACTTTTCATATGGTTACAAACTACTGGAATTTTGCATTTTGAAAGGTCAATTCCTTTCTATCCTTTGTATTTTTTTTATTTTTTTGTCTTATTGTTTCTTATTGTCTTATTGTTTCATTTGCATATTTCACGTACATTTTGTGGATATGAATCCCTCATTTTGAAGTTCATTTTCTCATTTTCTTACGCATTATTCAATCATGGCTAATTCTTCATTAAATTTATCGAAATTTATCAACATTGTCATTTATTCTTTTATTAAGACGATGTGATAATGTTCTTCAGAAAGTGCTTGGCCAAAATGGGAATGTCATTATATTGAAAAACATTAATATTCTATTTCAGCTTTTAAAAACATTTTGATTGACAGTGAGATTATAAGGCCGAAGTAGAAGACAGAGAGAAAACAGAAAAGGATTAGGAACTCAAAAAGTAAATAATGAGGATGGCAGTGTATGAGGTTAGGAGAGCAATGAGTACTGCTTAAGACCTCAGAAGCAGGTGAAGCTTTGCATCATTAAGTAATGTTTGATGCTGCCGAGAATCCAATGGCCAGGAGATTTCAGTTTCAAAGGCCAGCTTTCTCTTTCCTTTCTTATTATAATTTGTATTCACAGGTGTTCCATTCACTCTGGTGGTCTAGTGACTCCCTTTGCCACCAACCCTTGTACTGCCTGTCTCACGTGACTAACTTGTTTCATTCTTTACCTTAAGTCACCAAGTCTCATTTTATGCACGGAAACATTAGGACACAGACTATGTGCATGGAGCAAAATCATCAAGATAGCTTAACAGTTGGACATTAGGTTATTTTCACTTGTAGTTTTTAATACAAGACAATAACTTCCTGTGTTCCTGTTTCTAACAGCAGCAGCATTCAGCTGTCATCATTTATCCATTATTTATATACCGAGGAAATTAAAATAAAAGCAAAAAAGATGAAAAGCTTTAGCGATGACAGTAAGGCATGTTCTAGATGTTAATATATTGTTTTGTGGAATGGAAAATAGATTTTGAAAATGGGATCTTATTGCATTTCTTGGTCTTGTTTTCTTAATTTGTAGCTAACATAAGACTACCCCTAAGCTACCCAATATTTCAGATAACTAAATGGCATACAACATCGACAAAAACAATAGAGTAAGAAGCTAGATTAATAAACACTTTGCATTACAGTGAAACCTCTTTGCTATATTGGGAGAAGCATCTTCTATGACTAATAGCCTATGATTTGTCTTTCTCTATAACTTTGAACTACAAGGTAATTTTAATGAGGTTTTCCATAGGTGATAAATATATATGACTACTCACTTAATCTAAAGAAGGATGACAAGGTAACTAACTATGTTGCTAACAAAATATGTTTTATGAGTAAGTTATTTCTTCTTTTAAAACTTTTAATGGACTTAACTTCTGGGGTTTTATTAAAAGATACTTTAAATGCGTTTCTAACTATTACCTAACACTGTACTCTCCATAGGAGAAGTGTTAAGTGCCCATTAGTGTGCTGGAAAGTAATGAAGTTTCTCACTACTTTTACACTTTGTACCTTCCCTCAAATAGCCTGCTGTCAGAATATTTCTGATGTAATTTGCAATTGTGATAAATGGCACCTCCCACCACATGTTAGTTTGTTCTTTCTTACTCATTGTGTGTTCTGAAAACATAAGAAAAACTTCTTTGGAGTTCTATGGTAAACAAAAATCTAGAAGCTTCTGAATAAGCTGGAACACAGTGCCTCAAAATATGAGCTCTAATCTTGGGCCAGCTTTTATAGTATCCTTGTATCAAATGGAATTATAAGGGTTGTTGGAAAGGAAGCAACTGGACGTCAAGAGGAAAGAATTAACTAACCTGATATGTATATGTATACTGGACTGGCAAGTGGCACCTTGCGGGGGGAAAAAAAAAGAATAGGAAAGGAAAGAGAAAGTTGGACAATGAAAATCTCATGACCCTAAACATATATATGTATATATATATATGATTACTCACTATATGTAATATTATATATTATATATACTTTAATCCTAGGATATAGAAAGTATTATTTCCCTTATTCTACAGATGAGATATACAAGGTGCAAAACAAGTGAGAATCATTGGTAGCCCTTTGTCTTTCTGGTCTCTTTCTCAATTAAAAGTAGAGAAATTCCATGAGTAAGCAACAGATGAAAATCATCTACTACCAAACAAAATAAAAAAGAAGTCTTCATCAGCTCCAACATATAAGTGGAACAGATCCATGCAGTATCAGTGATTATTTTTTGCATGAGTAGGATATGTAAGGTACGAAAGGTAAATTTAAAACACTAAGTAAAATAAGAAATAGCAAGCTAGAGGGAGAAAACTCTGAGGTCAACATTGGGAAAAGAGTTTTCCGGCTCCTATTCAGATGAGAAGTTTTCAGAAAACAAACTCTAATGATGATAGTTGCTGGGTCCCACTAAGGCTTTAAAAGGGCTCAATGAAGCTCTCTATACCTTAGAAAGGAGGAGGGGACAGGAGAATTCAAATGAAATGTAATGATTTAACTTCTAGCTTCAAAATAATTAGGTGGAAAGGCTTTGAGCCCCTATTTGGATTCTGACCATGGGGCATTGCAAATGTTAGTGGCAGACCTGTAAGGAAGTACACAGCTGTTCTCTGCCCTGGATCTCAAGGTGATAGTAAGAGTCTCAGGTCACTGCTTAGTATTTACTCCTCCAAAGAATCAAGTTAAGTCAAAACTATGCTTCACTGGAAAAACCCTTCCTGCATAAATCTGGGATTAAGATCACCAGGAAGTACCCAATGTCCATGCATTATAAGAGCAGTTCCTATATAGTAGTAGATTTGTTTTTTCAAAATATGAGAAAGAAACTTCACTGTAATACAGTCATGGCTTGTTATTTTGTCTGTATTTTTTAAAGGTTTTAAGGTTGTCTAGAAAGATAAAAGTTCTAGTGCAATGGTATTTTCTATAGTGTAGAGATTTCTCTTTTTGTTCCATCGTATGAACCACTAATCCTAGAGAAAATTTTCTGCCCATGTTGTCTTCTTTCTGAGTAGTATCAAGGCCGGGGGAGGGGGGTGTTGAGTGGTTTCATTTACTAAGTTCATGTATGAACCATTGTTGGCATCGAAATTTTCATCATTTTCTCCAATAAAAATTTCCTAGGGAATATAAAAGAAAGTATAATTTCCCTAGGGAGTATAAAAGAAAGGACTTCTCTAACGTGAAGTCTTTGAAAGTCACAAGACAATTGTCATCACAGTTCTACCAAAAACAACAACAACAAAGATATTTGAGGATAATATGCTGATGCCTATGAATATCCCTAGTGCTAACCAGAGTCTGCCTTACAGAGATCCGGACTCTTTAGTGGGGGATACTTTAGTCCATCAGCTACATTGCTCCCCTTCCTTGCTGAATTTTCATCTTTTAATGAGAATGTCTACATGGCCTACCTGAGCTGGAAGTTGTTGGCTGGGAAAAGAATGGAGCCACTTCACATGGAAACCTTGCAGGCCCTTTTTTTCCCTAAGCTCTGGCATGCTGCCCCAGGACATATGTTAATCAATGCTCTAGGAAGAGATAGCCTTTAATACTAGCACACCAAAAAATGAATCCACAGCAGAAAAGCTAAATTCAGCCAACAGGAGCCTCCAGCTATTGGCAACTCATTGTCTCAGATGTTCTTTTCAAATGCTCTTTGTAATCACCTCAGGTTTTGCAGGTTTGCAGGCCTCCAGGAGGAATGATCACACCTGCATACCAGGAAGGGCCCTGCTGAGATGACTGGCCTTTAAAGTTCTCAGGAGCAGCAACACTCTTCTCTCTCTCTCTCTCTCTCTCCCTCTCTCTCTCTCTCTCTCTCTCTCTCTCTCTCTCTCTCTCTCTCTCTCTCTGTCTCTCTCTTTCTCTCTCTTGGCAGCTCCTCTAGCAGTGTGCCCTATTTTTCTCCCCTACCCCTTTACTCCTCTTGATATGTACACTGTTAAATTTTCTCATTAAAAGCACTTCTGAGTTTTTATTTTCTAAAGCACTATTGTTTGTGTCATTTCTTAAAGCACGTAAGTGTGCCATGTCTGGATCTCATAAGAGAATGAACTATTGTGTTCATTTGCCATAAAGAAAGAACTATCTTGTTCATTTGCCATAAATTTCCTTTCCGCCTGTATTCCCTTCCTGAGTGGAGTCCCGTGAATCCATCTGCAGAAAAGGCTGGTTTCCTCTGCAATAATATAGTCCTTGAGTGTCAGGACTGAGAGTTGATGTTTCTTAAATGAAAGACTCTAGAGAAGCCTTCCAAAATGTGCAATTCCAATACAGCACAGCTCTTCAAAGATCTTTTAAGAAATAATTTTCTGAGTGGAAGAACTTTCCAGAGACTCTAGGTAGCTCTGAAGTTTGTCATAGTAAATGACTACTGATCTGGTTGATTCAACACACATCACACACACACACACACACACACACACACACACTTCTGTGCTTCTAAAAGCCAGAAATCTCAGATCAAGATGTCGAATAAGCAACATTCTCTCCAAAGGTGCAGAGAGAAATCTTTCCTTGCTTCTGACAGAAACGATCAGTTTTGTTGCTCTCTGTTTTTGGAGAATAAGCCCAATTTCTACCTCTCCCTTCACATCATTCTCTCCTCCCTCATATTGTATATCGGGTGGACCATAAACTATAATGACTTCACCTTGAAACATATGTTAATTGCAGCTGGGATGGAATTTTTCCCAAATAAGGTCATATTCACAAATTCATGGCATGTTTATTATTTGGGTCCACTATTAAATCAATTATGGAGACTGATGTGTGAATCTTAGGAATGAACTTTCCATATAGTTTTTTTTTAAACGTTCTATTGTAGAAAGCATTTTATAACCTTTTTATATCATAATTCAAAATAGGAAACCTTACCAACATGTGATACTTGTTAAAAAAGGAGACATATGTTTTGTATTGACTCATAATCACAACCAAAACCATAATGTAATTATAATAAAATAAATTTGGTTCTAAAGAAAATTGCTAGTTCACTATTAAACCTCTCAAAATTATGGACTCTAAATCAAAATTAAGCCTATGTACTGGGAACTAAAGAGATATTTGTGTGCTCTAGAAATAAAAATAAAGACATTCCAGAAGCACTTTGTTGAAATAATTCTACTTAGCACATTCATATTGGGCTAATGCTACCTTATTTGTATTATTATTGTGAAATATTACATTGGTTCTCAATGAAGTTCAGTCAATTGTGTTCCATTTAAGATCAGTGTCATGTAAATACAAAATATAGCTAGTAAAAGTCTAAAACAGCTAAAATTTGTCTACACTGTAAAGAGAAAAAGGTTATTTCAAATTGAGAATTATTTCCATAATTCCCCGACTGAAATCAGAAGCAAGTTCTTAATAAAAGAGTAAAAGAAAGAAGAAAAACATTGCACAGTTTAATTTTCTTATTAGCATTCAGGAGAGGAAAGATAGAAAGGATTATAAAAATGTAGAGAAGAGGAGGAGGAAAAGGAGGAAGACGAAAGGGAGTAGGAAAGAGAAAGGAGCAGGAAGGAGAGGAGAGTACTAGAGTGCTTCTGTTTTCTTAGTCTGAAAGAATATTCTTCTGTTTTCTCTCACCCAAGATTTGTCAGCAATAACCATAAATAGTATATAGCACGGATGAGCCAACCAACCAAGTTTAAGAACTTTTTGTACATTGTTTCTCTACCAATTTTAAAACAACACATCAATTTTTTTTTCTTCTTCTTCAAATAAACTTTTGAATGTAAACATTAGGAAGTAATCTTTAGAAAAGGGACTATTTGAAACCTTGAGCTGTTTGAGATGGTTTTGGAAATACCTGATAAAGCAATTCACCCAGGAGCAATGTTCAGTAAGACTTAATTTCCACTTTCTTTGCAGTGGAAAGTGGCTGGTACTTGCCAGTGAATTCTGAGCTGAAGAGGCACATTTGGTTTCCCACCCAAGGTGGAAAGTCCTCTTCAGGAAATTCTACTTCTACTTGCACTTCTCTCTGAGAGAGAGAGAATAAAGGTCACACATTTGGGGAAAAGAACAGAGCTGAAGTCTGAAATAACCTGAATCACTGGGCCAGTCCATTGAGTTTAGCATGTTGGAGAGTCCCGCAATCTACAGTGACTGCACTGCAAGAGGCCTCAATCCTAACAAGGAATTATTGGCAACAGAGGAAAGCTGGGACCAGGAGAGATGGCCTTCTCAAGGGGAGAATACACCAATTGCTTGGCCAGTACCAAATGGTCAGCCCTGGAAACATAAATATGAGTAACATTATATAGATTGAGTACATTATATTTAGGAATACATACGTATGCACATATACATATATAACAATTAATGAAAACAGAGTCCAGGAATTTGTAGGATACATGTGAGGAATAGTAGGGAAAGTTTGGAGAGAAGAAAGGGAAGGGAAGAAATGTTGTAATTACAATATAATCTCCAAAATAAAAAATTAAAATGCTAAAAATATAAGCTTTGTCTTGAACCCCTGAGATATGGAATGGAATATCATCATAGCATGTGCATGTCCTAAATTAAACACCATAAACCATTAGTAGGCATGAAACAAAACTATGTATGTTTAACAGAGCAAGCCATCAATTGACTTTCTGAGCAGGTCATTCTTTCTGATCCTTTTGTTTCTTTAAATAGAAAACTCATCTTTGACTATATGAGCGATCACTGTCTTCTATTTTACTAGCATAAGCAAACAAAAAAGAAAGCAGACAAAAAAAAAACCTCCAAGACATATATTCCAAATTTCTCATTTATTTCTCCTACCCGTTGGTGACCTAATTGATTCTTTGCATATGTTTAAGATTATATTAAGAAACACAGATATCATTAGTTTCTTTGTATACATTTTTGTTTCTGATATTTATGAATGTAAATGGTATTTGGTAAATGGCTCATTTAATATCTATAACTTAGAGAGGTTGTGTTTTTTTGTTTGTTTTTGTTCTCAAAACCAAAATTCAAACACCTGTGGTTTAATTTTGATTTTTATGAATTTATTTTGATGAAATTGGGTATATCAGAAAAACATTACCCATCTCTCTCTCTCTTTTTTTTTTTTTTTTGCTTTGTAAATAAGTGTCTTTGGATTGACTTACTTAAGGATTAATAAGAATATCACCATTGTTCTTAACTTACATGTATTACGTAAGAGATGGGAACCCTTCTATAAGTTTCCAAAGATTATGCACACTTAATAAAAATATATAACTCTAAGATCTTTAGCAGACATTATAATGTTAATTTTAATTATCAATTTGACACAGTCTAGAATCACCTAGAAAGGAGATCTCAGTAAGAGATTGCCTCCATTAGGCTGTCCTGTGTGGACACTTGTGGGGGAGTTTTCTTCATTGTATTAAATAAAATAGAAAGACCCAAAAACTGTGGATGACATTGTTCCCTAGGCTTGGATACTAAACTGTATAAGAGTAGAGAAAGCGAACTGATTCATTGTCCTCTGTTCCTGACTATAGATGTAATATAACTTAGTTGCTTCAAGTTTCTAACACCTTAACTTCCATATGGTCTCCGGCCTGAAATTGTGAACCATATAAACCCTTTTCTTCTAAGTTGCTTTTTTTTTTAAAGCATTTTTTTAATGATTGTGTGTGTGTGTGTGTGTGTGTGTGTGTGTGTTTGTGTATGGAGGGCAGAGGGTGGGGGTAGCATTAGTGTGCCTGTGTGTGTCTCTGTGGTGCCTGTAGAGACCAGAAGAGGGTGTCAGTACTCCAGGAACTAAAGTTACAAACAGCTGTAACATGCTAAACACTTGTGTTGAGGACCAAACTCAGATTCTGTGGAAAAGAGAGGTAAGCGCTTGTAAACACTAAGCTATCTTTTCTAGCCCATGTCATGGTATTTTATCACAGCAAAATATAGGAGATAAAAGTAAGACAAAAATCAAATTGAATCTATACATCAAGGCTATGCAAAGTGTTATTGCACAGGTTCTATTCATAAATATTGGTGAATTCAACTGGTTTCAGGTAGGACTGTGAAATATCTATGTTCTTTACAACCAAGATCACTAAGATAATAATAAATATATACACTGTACTAAATTACTAAATCCATGAAGAATAATATCTTGGCCCAAGGACAAGAAGTTCCTCACCCTACATACAAGTATGACATTGTTAAAACACATAGCCATTTAAACAGTAACTGCTACAATTTATATTCTATAAAAAGGTAAGACAATTTAACAAAATATTTCTTACTGCATGGAAATTATGACAGGAGTCAGGGTTGGCTAAAGGAGGAGAGTATTTCTTTACTTTTAGGATTATTTGTGTAAGGATTTATTCAGGAGGCAAGAAATACCACAAAGTTATACCACAAAACAAACCTCATGGAAGAGATTTATTGGGAAGAAAGGCAGAAAATAGCAGCTGTCTCTGAACAGAAAGAGAGACAGCAGAAGGCTGGGCAAAAGAAAGGGCTTTTATAGAATTTCTGGGGCATGTGCAGTGAGCTAGTGGAAAATTACAATGCCTGTGTGGCTAGAAACATTGTTTGGCTATTAATACTGAGTCACAGGGGCAGAGATTTCTAAGTCTGAGAATAGGTGTCAGGGTGATTTTCCATTGGCCTTTTTAACCCTACAGTTTGGTCTCTCCCTGACACTTCATTTTTCTCTAGTAATATGTTACAAAGCCTGGAACAATGTAACTTTGCACTATAATCCTAATAGTAAGCTCTGATGAGGAACTTACTTTTTGCTATTACTGTGATGATACTAATAACTTCGTCAAGATACTCTTATTAAGTTATGCCTTAAACATGGGATTGACCGTGTGGGACTTGGGTCCCAGAGCCTCTGCTAAAATCAGAGAGGAAGTATGGGAAGGACAGACACACAGATACAGTAAAGCTGGAGTCAGATGAATTTCTCTAACTGATATCACCAGAACCTGGAACCTCAGCCTGTTACTTTGTAAGGCACTAGGGGAAGAGTTAGATGCTCTTGGTGGGAGGTCTCTGTAGGCAGCAGTCTTTGGCTCTACAACCAGGAGGAAGGAGGAAGCCACAGCCATGGCTGCTAGTCTTTACATCCAGAAACATTCATACTGGGGCTCCCAAGGAAATCTTTGCAATTCCTCTTGAGCTTGGCCCATATGGATAATGGCTCTATCAATTTTTCCATGAACCAAATGCTCAGAGTCCTCAACAGGCCATGCCCAAGTCAAAATGCACATTCACTCATTCAGGGCTTCCTCTGTTCTGTATAACTGATCAGTTACATACATTGCAACACTCCATGTGTACAAATATGTGCCATTCAAAAAGATGTTATATATATTTAAATGTAGATTGAATGAATCAGTTGAAGGGTATGAGGACTTTATTCTTATAAAACTATTGTTTGTAAAAAATAATTAGAGAAATGCCTTAATAAATCCATAATATACATTCTTTTTTACATTTTTAATTTATTCATTTATTCATTAATTTATCATAAGTGAGTGTGTCTGAGTGTGTGTGTAGGTGTATGCGTGTACATTCATACATAGTATGGTGAATATGGGGGATCATAGGACAAATTGAAAGAACTGGTTCTCTACATTCACCATGCATATTTCAAAGATCAAACTCAGTTCTTCAGGCTTCGTGATAAGCACCTTCACCCACTGTGTCACCTCACCAGATGCCAAAAGAAAAAAATGTAAGCATAATATAGTAGGCTAATTTTTTATAGGGATATCCAGAAGACACACTGAGGAACTATTAATATTAAATAAATAACATTTGGAAAATAAGATTTTTTTCATTGACATGAATAGCATCGGATGATATAAAATGCATCAACTCACAATGAACAGGAGGCCAAAAGTGAGTTCTTAATCACAAACTCCTAGAGAAAACCGCTTGACAAGAAATTGGCTCTGTTTATCATAACTAAAGCTTAATCAATAAAAACAAAAATGAACAAGTGGAAAATAAAACGAAAATCTTTCAGGGCAGCCTACAATTGGGAAAAAATACAAAACAGGTAGAAGGGAAGGAAATGAAATGAAACTAGATATCAGTTATACATTTGTGCTCTTTTGTCTACTGCAGTACCGTTCAGAATGGCCAAGACTTGACACAACCTAAGTTCAATCAGCAGATTAATTAATGACAAAAATATGATTCTGGTACTTATTTTGATAGGTAGAATGGGATAGTATTTAGCCTCAAAGAGAAGATACTGGTTTAGTGATAGTACCATGCATAAAACTAAAGGATACCATACTAAATTAAATATGGTAGACACAGAAAGAAAAACATTGTAGGTCTTGTAAATAAATGCAATAAGAGTTGAATACATAGAAATAGAAAGTAGAATGACAACTACCAGAGACATAGGATGGGCAAAACTAGGTCAAAAGTTATGACATTGCAGTTATATACTATGAATACATCTAAATACCTAATGTAAAATATGAGAGCTATAGTTATACAACATTGTATTGTATATTGGGAATTTCTAAGAGAACAGAGTTTAGGTGATCTTATCAAAATAGGTAAAGTGATGGACATGTTAATTTGCTTGACTATAGTAACCATTTCACTGTGGATATCAGAACATCACACTGTACACCTAAAATTCTGTACAATAACAATTTTCTAAACTGCGTTCCATGAAGAACTCCTGTCTACTATTACTGAGTGTGTCTATAGACTGTACTCTTTTGTAGTAGGAGTAGACAATATGACAACAAAATGAGTAATTAGCTGTTGATTAATCTCCTGGGGTGGTATTTAGTAGGCAGTAGGGGGTAGTGTGTTCATTTTAAACAGATAGCTATAGTCATTTACTTTTGTTGTCTAAAGTTTGTACAAATAAATAAATAAGCAAATAAATAAATAAATAAAGGTTTGATAATCTGGAAGAACTGATAATTACTCTGCCTTTGCCTGTGTGCATTCAGAAAGCCCTTTTTATTGTTTAATATCATTTGAGGCTTGAGATACTGGCAATGATTTTGAAGTCCACAAAAAGTCATTCAGAATATTTGATATCCAAATTAATCTTATGAACTATATCCTACTACTACCACATCTCAGTTTTCAATCAATCTGTTCTGCAACCTTGTGGCATACAGGAAGTGTGGCTGCTCATTATCACCTGAGTTTCCTTTTCCCCTAAATTTTTATTACCAGGAAAATGAAAGATGATCAGAAGCCACTGAGAAACCATCAAGTCACCATTTATAACCTTTGGCAGCAGATCTTTTCCTGCTTTAAATCACTGGGAGACAGATGAAAATCTTAAACATCCCCCACCTTATGTGTTGAGACCCACCTAGGATCAGATTTCATTCCTTACCATTCCATGAATGCTCTTCGAAGGAATAGAACATACTGATTTTAACAAAGATCCTCTCTTTCCTTTCCAAATTCCATTTACTTCTTTTCCAACATGCCCGTGGCTGCTAAATCCTTTTCAATAGCAGAGGAAACACTCCTTCTTAAATTGTTTCTACTATAATCCACTAGGAATTAGAAAACACTATTCTAAGCAGCAATCAGATACTTTAGGTGCTTAAGTATAGAATATGTGAACCCTATCATAATCTCAATATTTTCTTGTCGTTAAAAAACCTAAATGTTCCATTCAAATGTGGTGACAGTAACTAGTTGCTACATATACAA
Source organism: Cricetomys ansorgei (assembly GCA_026225945.1). Classification (NCBI taxonomy): domain Eukaryota; kingdom Metazoa; phylum Chordata; class Mammalia; order Rodentia; family Nesomyidae; genus Cricetomys; species Cricetomys ansorgei. Next base: position 2,668,138 of record JAMJFZ010001100.1, on the reverse strand, counting down.
TTAAGTTATTTGGTTCTGAGAATTGATTTGGTGGGTTCACCAGTGCAAAGACAACTGAAGACTACGGCCCCTCCCTTTCTCTCAATCTAGCCATACAAAATAGTTTAGTGGTGAGTCCCCTTAAATCTTTTCTCCATGCCTGAATTTTGATGGGTCCGTTCTTGTGCAGACCCAGGGCAGTCATGTGAAGTCATAGGGAGTTTGTATTGTGAACTTACGGCCTATGCATTGCCCATAACATAGAATTTCCCAGCTCTTCTCCCAATATTTCAGCTCTTACAATGTTTTTTCCCTATCTTCTGAAACATTCCCTGATCCTTAGAGGAGATATTATAAATGTCTTCTTTAGAGGTGAACACTCTCTCATCACTTACTGTAGCACCCCTGTAGTCAGTAGTCTCTGTATTCATAAATAGCTGGAAAGACATGTTTCTATGATTACGGCTGGGAGTGGTAGTTGTCTATGGGTATAAACGTATATATTTAAAACTCATGTTAATTCTATACCAATTTTGCTATAAAGAATAAAATTATCCCCTAGAAATTAAGACCTCTCTGAGAACAGACTTTTTAATAAGTTTACAGTACCATTTCCACATATGGATTTATCTCTGTGGATCAGGTCTGGAGTCCAATTATAGAATGTTTGCTTACTCTCATTAATATTGTTACACTTATTGCACAAGTGGGCAAATCTTGTATGGCAGGCTCTAGCATAGTTTGTACGGTTCATATCTAGACAGACTTATAAAATCTTAATGATGTATTTTGTATGAACCTATGTGGAAGGTTGAATCTGCTTTACTCCCCTGTATGTCACTTTTCCCTGTTTGGTGTTCTTTCCAATGGTTTTCTGGGTGTGATTCTTAAACAAGCAGGATCAAGACAAACCAGAGCTTGAAGTTTAGGGTTTCTGGTCCCACCCCTGATTTAGGTATATGTATTTTAAAAGTCCTCAGTTTTATACAATATATGACAATGTCTCAGAATCATTGCCACCATTGTACCACCACTAACCAATGCTTTGGTTCTTGTGTATCGATGTTTTGTTCTTGTGTCAAAGAAGTGTTGTACGAATCAATCTTGACCAGTTAGGGTTCTACAAGCTAATTAGTGTAAAGAAAACAACATTCCTACGTTGTAGCAAGACACTTGGAAGAAGCTTTTGTTAATCACTTCTCTGGCTCTGCTCTCTGCAGCACACACAGCTTGTCCTCTGGGCACTGGCTGGCTCACCTCCCCTGCGGCTGCTGTTCTTGGTGGTCATCCCATGCTACTGGCATCTCCCAAACTGCTGAAGTCCTTTGCTGTAACTGGACTGTACTTTCACCAAAAGCCTCTCTTGGGCTTTCTTCTTGGTGCCAAGCCTCAACTTCTCTGCTATGTAAACTACAATCTTCCATGGAAAATTTCAGAGTTGTCTAAATCAACATTTTATTATGGTGGCTTTGCTTTCATAATTAACCTTCCTAGTATGGCCAACTTTCTCATTAGATAGATAAGATGTGCTTAAGAATTTAAACACAGAGGAAATTAAAGTCTGGAGGAGGAAAAAAATAATGGAAAGAAAGAACAAGAAGAAAATAAGAGGAAAAGGGAGGAAGGTAAAAAGAAAAAGGGGGAAAAGAGAAAAAAGGAAAGGAAAGAAAATGAAACAAAAACAAAGACAGAATTATCCTAAATATAGAAACCAGAAAATTAAATGACAATGTTTATCAAATAGATATATCAGATAGCAACAGAATAATCTAAACAAATGCCAAAGAATATACATTTTACTCATCTGCACATAGAAGCTTATATAAAATAGACCACCACATGTGGGGAAACAATAGAAATCTTAACAAATACAGAAAATTGAAATAATTCCATGTATTTTATCCTACAAGTATGCAATAGCACTTAAAATTGACAGCAAACAAAATTCCAGTAAGTGTAGAAACTCATGGGGATAAAAACAACTCATTACTGAATGATAAATGTGTCAAAGAGAAAATCAAGAAAGAAATGAAAATATTCTTGAAACTAAATGAAAATGAAAATACCAAACAAGAAAATCTCTGAGACACATTCAAAGCAGTTATACGAGAGAAGTTAACAGTCTCAAGTGCCTACATTAAAAGGTCAAGATGAGCACAAACAAATAGCTTAATAATGCATCTAAATAATTTAGACAAACAAGGACAGATAGATAACAAACCCAGCAGATAACCAATTAATAAAAATCAAAGCCAAAAACTAAGGAAATAGAAACAAATAAAAAAGAAAGAATTCCTGAATCTCAGAACTGGTACTTAGAGAAGATAATGTGACTTTAGCTCAACTAGCCAAAAGAAAGAGATGACTAAAATTAACGGAATCAGAAAATGAAATATTACAATAAACACCAATGAAATTCAGAATATTATAAGGGAATACTTCAAAAGCCTGGACTGCATTAAATTGGAAAATGTAAAAGAAATTGATAACTTTCTTGATCCATATAAACCACCAAGAATAAACGCAAAAGAGAACAACAATCTAAACAGACCTTTAACAAATGAGATTGAGATAGTAATAAAAAGACTTCCAACTAGAAAGAGTCCAGAAACAGATGAATTCACAGCAGAATTCTTCTCAATTTGAAAAGGCAAACTACAATCATCCTTTTAATCTTTTCAAAAAAAAGAAAGAGGGGTGGGTGAATGGGGAAGATTTGGAGGGACTAGGGTGATAGAAAACCATGATCATAATATATTATTTAAAAATCTATTTTCAATAAAAAATAGAAACAGGAGTATCACTCTCAAGCTCATTCTATGAAGCCAATATTATTCTAATACCCAAACCGGATACACACACACACACACACACACACACACACACACACACACACAGAGTCAAACAAAGCTATAGACAAATATTATTAAGTATAGGTGCAAAAATCTTCAAAAATTCCAGGAAACTTCTTCCAAGCACATGTAAAGATTATCTTCTATGATCAAGTTAGCATTATCACAGAAATTCAGAGTTGACTTAAAAATACATTAAATATAATAAATCATATAGCTGGAGTTAAAGAAAAAAATCACATGATCATTTCAATAGATGCAGAAAAGGCCTTTGACAAAATCAAATATGCTTTCATATAGAAGACTGACAGAAAGTAGTACTGGAGGGAACACACCTCAATATAATAAAACCTGTATGTGACAGACCCACAGCCAGTATCCCAAATGGAGAAAAACTAAAAGCTGTCCCATTAAAATGAGGAATAATGTCCACTATCCTTAATCCTTTTCAATATGGTGTTGGAAACAGTAGCCCGAGCAATAAATAAAGCAGGAAATGAAGTTAAAGGGATACAAATAGAAAAAAATTTTAATTTATTCCAATAATGGTAATGTGATATTATTCATAAGTGATTCCAAAAATTCTACCAGCACACTTCTAGAAGCAATCAACAATTTCAGCAAAATCATAGGTTATGGCATCAACTTATAAAATCAGAAGCCTTTCTATACACCAGCAACAAACACACTGGAAAAGAGACCATGTACACACCCCCACATACAGTAGCATAAAAGATTATGATGTATCTTGGAATAAACCCAACCAAGGACGTGAAAGACATCCACAACAAAGATTTAAAATCTCTGAAGAAAGAAGTTAAGTAATACAGTAGACGCGGAGAGACATCCTGTATTAATGGAATTGATATTGTGAAAATGACTATCCCACCAAAGACAACTTACATGTTCAGTGCAATACCAATCAAAATACCCACAATATTCCTTCACAGAAACAAGCACAGACAAACTAAAATTCACTAATTTGTTGAAACCACAGGTTCCCTAGGACATCATCACTACAAAAAACTCAATTTTATAAGTCATTAAATTTTATTGAAGCTAAGTTTCTGACACTTGATAGAATCCTAGATGATAAAAGTTTTTCTATGAGAAATTTAATTACTAAACAACTAGTTAGCTGCCTCTTCATGTTTTAATTAACATGCATTAGTTGTCGGCTTTAGCCTATGTTTCCACTAATGTGTTCTTTTCAAAACAAATTTATATTGTACATTCCAGAATCTGAAAACTTTCCCATGAATAATAAAAATGAGTTTAATAAAAGTAAATTTTATTTGACAGTTGCCTTGGTAGAAATTGACAAAAATGTCAGGATTAGTATATTTGCTTGGTATTACAAATATTTCATCTGTTTGCAGAACGAGGTGATGACTAAGATCTTCTAACTATCATCTCCCCCACTAACATACCATTACCTTCTCAAGTGCTAAAGAAGCCAAGTAAAAAACAATATTTACTAGTTCTGGCATAATGGTAAAAAAAAAATGTTCTAGGAATTTAGCTCAATGGTAGAGCAGTTACTTCATTTATAAGATGCTGGACTTGATCACATCACTGCATGTTAAGAATAATTGAATAAATGCATGAAATAGTCTGTTAAAAAAGACAGGAAGGACAGAAAAATCTCATCATTATTCTCATCTCCCTTCCAATCAGTGAAGAGTGATATGTAATACTTGGGAGAGGTAGCAAGGATTTAGCCAAGGGTTTGAATCTGAAACCTAGTACAAGACAGGCTGCTGTGTGCCTCAATGTGGGCAGAAAATATTCACAACCTTTGTCCTGATGGTGATTACCAGGCACTAAAACTTTAGAACTGTGTCAGCAAGGTAGCTAGCTGCTTCCTCTACTGCCTGCAGCAGAAGAAAGAATGATTCCATTTACTGGTAAGCAGAACACACAAAGTATCACAAGACTTTGTATTTAGCTCAAAACAAGGCTCATTTCACTAGAACCAGATCAAATTAAAAGGAAAAGCTTCTATAGAGATCACGATCTGTAGGACAAATTTCACTTCAATAGGACATGACTATAGTTTTGCTTGGGTATCAAGTTTGTCTGCAAGGACATGAACATTTCAGTGAAAGGAGAGCAAGTAATCCCAGACTGTATGAGTCAGTACAACCGTGAAATTTATATGCAGCTTAGCATCATCTGGGTGGCAACGTACAGTCCCCACCCAACCTTCCACCCAAAGAGCAAGGCAACTATCTCCAAGCCATGCTTGAGGACTAGTCCAAGCACTGGGAGAAAGTTCTTCCCTAGGGCAGGAAGGCTTCCAAAGTACATTATTGTCAATCATGCTATATGCCTCGATACAGCCTTAAGAATGAGCAGATCCTTACAGCTATGAGAATCAGGAAGGACTTAAAGTTTCTGCTTTAGTAGACAAGAGATTATTACAATTACTGCTATTACAAACAGTTCTTAAACTTCTGGCAGCATACCAGCGGTAAGACTCTGTTTACTGAGAGTAAAATAGTGAAACTGAGAGTAAGGTAGTGAAACTTAACACTGGACATGTCCTAATATGTTTTTGTTTTTTTTCTTTTACAAGTATAGTGCCATTGCATCTTTTCTCCCTCTAAGTCAGTCCATACACCGGTATTTGGTCCTTTTTAAATTCATGACCTATTTTTTTCATTAATAGCTGTTATATTATACATTGTATATACATATACTCCAAATTATAACCTGTTTGGTCTGTATAATGTTACTTGTATGTGTGTTTTCAGGGCTGGACATGCAATGTTCTCTTCCCTGGGAAAGACTATATTCTCCTATATTCTCTCCTTAATTTACCATAGTCCTTTGCGTAGGGTTGGGGCCTTTTGAGCTTTCCACGATGCACTTTGGCATATCTATTGTTTTGTCCTTGTTCAGTACATATTTAGGCAGCCTTGTTGGTGAGACTTCATGGGGATAGCTTCTGACATAAATAGGAGACAAGATCTGAGAGCAAACTCTGATTAGGATTGCCCAAGCAGGTGCTCCAGCCACACACAGATCAGATTTGGTTTTGTCTCCCACCGACTACAGAGACTATGCAAAAACTTCTGCCAAACTCAGCTTTGTTTCTGGCAGCTCCTGCTTGGGTGCAAATTATATTCTGGAAATTTTCCTGTGGATATAGGAACAAAAATATCTAGTCTGTGTCATATATTGGAGTGACACTCACTAGCTCCTGAGAAGAGAGATAAGCAATGGTGCAAAAATCTTTCCTAGGAAACACGACCAAACATCTCTTCATCCAGGATAAAGTACCAATGACAGAACAGGGAAATTCCACTCAACGCTGGCTTAGTGAAGCAGTGAATGTATTGGGGTCACTTCCATTAACATGGGTGAGGTTGAGTCACCAAAAGTCTCAACCCAGTTCAAGAAATGAGTCACAGAAGCTAAATCCTTGAGTTTCTCTGTGGGTTTATAAGAAGCTTTGCTGATTATAAACTATCCTTTAGGCCACAGTGTTACTGCTTATACTGGATGGGGGACCATGTGAATCTTGGCAGTTTCAGAGGCTTCCTAAGACTTGTATGTTTTGTTTATTTCATGAGTTTATTGGTCTCCACTTCAGGAAAGAATGTTTCAATTCAGAGGAACTCGCCACACAGCAAGTGACAAGTGTTTCAAGCTACTGGGCATGACAGGGGAAAGCTTTGTCCAATAGCACATTTCAGAATCTAGAAAGCTGGAAGGAGCCTAAATTACAGTTAAAATGCCTTCTTGGGCAAATAACACAAGGACAACAAAGAAAAGGCCTATTCTCACCAGAATATAGCAAGTCTGGTTGCTGGAATACAGAGATGACAGCATGTGAATCAACCAGAGGGAAAGAATGCATCTGAGTGCGTATGAGCAACTATGCACTTCCACCTAGGGTGCTTTCTTCACTTTTGTATATCTTGAACTTAACATCTCATTTGAATTTGGGGACCAGCTTCCCCTGTTCTCCTCCACCATATGTTTTTAGTAGAATTTTTGCTGAGTGCTGAGGGGCTTACTGTCTTAGTCTTCTGAATGCTTCGAGTGTTTTGGTTGCATGATTGTTCGTTCCTCCACCTCTTCCCATTTTATCCTTAGCTAAAGCTGATTATCTCCTCTCTGCTTTATTTTTCTAGCATCTGTCCTAGTCACTTTTTCTATTTCCTTTGCTCTTATAATAATCTCTAGTTCTACTCTTATCATTTTTTTTCTATTCCTATCCTCAGTAACTAGCACAGCATGGTATGCCAGTCTATGGCTTTTCCTTTATTTCCTAAAGTCTACTGCTGTTGAAAAAGTAGATGTTCATAGTAATAGTGGTTACTTCTTCTTTTAGGAATCTATTTTTGGAATGGGGTTGGATATCATGCTCAGAGCCATGAAGACCTGAACTGAGGGTTTAGCTACTGAGCAAAAACAGTAAAACATGACAAATCAAAGCAACAGAGTTCTCTGAAAATTATCAGTCTAACAATAATTGATTCTAATGAGAATAGGCCAGATGGCATCCTAGACAAAGAATTTAAAAGGCTGTTTATAAGAACACTAAGAAAAACCAAATTTGTGAATCATAGACATAAGTAATAAGAATAGTGTGAAAAGACTAGAAAACTATATACCATAATATCATTACAGAAAACTCCCCAAATATAAGGTAAGACATAGCTATCTAGATACAGGAAGTACATAGAATGACAAACAGAAAGGAACATTATCTTTAAAACATTAAGTAGACACAGAAACAATACTGAAATTTGCAAGAGAGAAGTGTCAGTTCACAGATGAAAGCAAATATAACAGAATGACCACAGATTCCTTAACACAAACTCTAAATGCCTTGTATGGATGGAACAATGTATTTCTGGCTCTGTAAGACAGTAACTACCAATCCAAATTACAAAACCCAGCAAGGCTATTCTTAGATAATTAAAAGAAAAAGGGAAAAAAAATACTGCATAGTAAACACAAAGTAAGGGAATTCATAAGAACTAATCCAGCACCGCAGAAAATAATTAAAAAACATTATACACCGGAGACAAAGATAAACACATCCATGAAGCTATAGGGAAGAGAAAACTGCACTGAAATAACATAATGGAGAATAGAAAAGCATTAAATATGATAAAAATAACAAAATGACAAAAATTAAGACACATCTTTCAACAACAATTTGGAATGTCCATGGCTTTAACTCTCCCAACAAAATGTACTAACATGAAGGCTAAAATCGGAATCAATCTATTTTTTGCCTTTAAGAAATAACTTTAACATTAATGATAAACACAGCCTGACAGTGAAAAGACAGAAAAGGGTGTTAAAAAATGGAACTAGAAAGCCAGGTGATATATATTAATACCTGATTAATTAGACTTCAAAACAATTTATGAGAATAGATAAGTATAGATTAAAGGAACAACCCACAAAGAGAATATTACAATCCTTAAAGTATATGCTCCAAATGTTAGCAAGCACAATTTTATAAAACAAACACTACTTGATGTAAAAGCACAGATTGGTATCACATGGTAACTGTGGGTAACTATGATACCCCATTTTTACCTACAACTATGTTATCCAGTAGAAAAATAAACATAGAGGTTAAAAGATATACAGAATGAATGGAAGTAACAGAATCTACAATATTCCATCAAAGTCATTGGAATGTGTATATTTTTTTCCATTAGATCATGGAATTTTCTCGAATGTAAGCCAATTTTAGTATAGAATTCAAATACTACTAAACTGAAAGTTTTTAAAATGAAAAACAGAAATGGTTTCTTATATTCTGTGTTTAGGCTATCATTTTAGAACATGAGAATTTAGAATAAAATTTAGAATATGATTTAGAATATAAGAAACTATTCTGAACACAGATAGAATAGGGAATAAAACTAGAAACCAAATAAAGAGCTATAGGACCTACAAAAACTCCTGAAGAACAAAGGTTACTAAATAGAAAACAGTCCAAAGTAAAATGATAATACGGAGTCACCACAAACGCATCATAGAGATACGGTAGCAAAAACAGCATAGTACTGCACCAGCAGACATACAGATCAACAGAATAAAATATAGGACCCAGAAGCAAATCCACGCAGATGCAGTCACCTGAAATTTGACAAAGATGTCATAAAGCGTTAAAGGAAAACAAGCAGCCTTTTCAATAAAAAATACTGGGAAAACTGGTGACAATATGTAAAAAGAATGAAATTAGATCCCTGTCTTCAACCGGTCCGTAGATCAAACTTAAAGTAGGTAAAAGATCATATTGTAAGTCCTGAAACTGTAGCAGTAAGCTGTTGTGGTGTGTATCTTTTAGGGGCACCCTGAGGGACACACCTAGCTACTGCCTGGAGCCCCTGGCCCTGTCCGCCCCACTGCTGCAGGGAGTGGGGGATGAGCAGAACAGGAATCAAAAGACCAGATTCCGGGAGATGCGTGGACAAGTAAACTCTCTTTGTTCAGGACAAAAAGCACACTTTATACCCCCTATGTCCCCTCATCGCCCCCCACCTCACTCCATTCGTCTCTTGAGCACGATCTTGGTGAAATGTCCTTTGCTGGTTGGCTCTCCTGACGTCATCTGTTCCTAAGTATCAGCTTTCACATCTGTGCTATCACTGCCCGTTTTAAATCCTGGCAGCCAGTTCTTAGGGAGGCCTTACTTCCTCCTACAGTGGTGGCTCACCAAAGAGACAAGGAAGCATATTCATAGGTGCAAACCCGACCAGACCTCAGCAGAGGGAACCATCAGTCATGGAAAGTGCCATACTGTACAGTCAAACTCTGAGCATCTTATCTAGAGGTTTTTATTGATACCTAAGCCTCTCAGGTGTTCTATTGATAGTAAGTGCTGATCATGAGAAATCAATCATCTTTTACACATAGCCAACACCTGCAGATAATACAAAATCCCAAGACATAGGCAGCCCTTGTCCCAACAGTGCACAAACCACCATTTTATACATAACTAAAAATAAACTTCTGCATCATAAAATGGAGGAAGTGGGAAAAAAAAACATTTCCATACTTCACCCCATGCATGATCTTATCCAAAGGATGGCTCAGGAAGTATAACCAAGAATTGGTGAATGAGATTGCTTAAAATGAAAAGCCTTCTGTACATCAAAATAAATGTTTTCATGAATACACACCCCACAGAATGGTAGAAATTTGCTAGAATTACATATGACAGAGAATTAATAGGTAATATTATAAAAATAATTCAAAATCTAAATACCCCAAGCTATACAACCAAATGAAATGAATATTTAGTTCTTGAAAAATAAGCTCTAAATGGGAAAGAGACACATGAAAACAATATCCTTATCCTTCAAGAAAATCTGAAGTAAAACTATTCTGAGATTCTCTTTCAACCTGGTCAGAATGGATTTAATTAGCAAAATAAATAACAAAGGCTAGTGAGAATATAAAAGAAAATAAAGTATATATTTCTGGTAGGTATATATTTCTGGTAGAGTAAATTAGCCCTATAACTATGAAGGTGAGTCTTCAGAAATTAAAAACAGACCTCATGATCCAGCTATATGATCATGTAAATCTGTATCCTACAGAGACTTTCATATATTTATGTTTCTTGTAGCAATATTCACAGTAACTAAATCATAGAGTCAGCTTAGGGGTCTGTTAAAATGAATGGATAAAGAAAATATGTTATATACACAATGGTATTTTATTCATCCATAAAGAAAAAATGGAATTATATTATTGGGAGGAATACAAGTGCAACTGACACAGATGCAACTGGAGATCATAATATTTTTTGAGCAAAATATGCCAGACTTGAAAGACAAGTGGCTCATACTTTCTTGCATTTGTGCAGCCTGGATTTGTATATCAACACATACAATATATATATATACACACACACATCTATCTATCTATATACATATATATATATATCTCACACAAACACACACATACACACACACACACATACACACACACACACACACACAGGAGAATGAAAGTAATAATGGAGAAGAGGATGGAAGGAGAAAGGGAGAAAAACATTTGAAAATGGTTAAAATACATCATACATCTGTATGAAATATCTTTATGAAACACATCATTATATGTATTATATAAACAGCAATGTTAAAACTGGGGTGGGGGAGATTCCACCAAGCTAATTAACACGTTCGCTCTTTCAGCAGTTTGTCCTTTTGGTTTTATGTTTAGTAGTTTTTGTTGTTGTTCTTGTTGCTGTAGATGATGGTAAGAAAGGTAAAAAGCTGCTCCACTAATTAAAAGATTTGCAATATATTACCATTACAGCATATAGTGTAATAGATCACACTTCTTATTCTAAATATGTATTCCTTCAGAGTAGCTGAGACTTTGTAGTTATTGATCAATATTGTCCCCCCTTGCATGTCTCTCTTTACTTCCTACCCGAGCCTGTATTAAGGAAGAGCATGGATTTGTAGGGATTTTTTTAAGTAAGTTTGTTTCATTTACTCATAATCCTCTCCTAACCTTTCTCATCCTAACAAATTAGTTCTTGCAAGTTTTGAATATTCCTAGATACTCTATAACATATGAAGTGTTCACTTTCAGGCATTATTATCAGCCAGTAATGAAAACCAGAGTGTATTTAGTGAGCTAGAAAATTGAAACTAAATTTCCATGGAAAGAGTAATAGGTGAGAATATGGTATCAATTCCAAGTGTTATATTAAGAGATTGTTTCATTCAAAATTGCCTAGAAGTATCTGTCTCTATTTTGTTCTTTTTAAACCTTCAGGTTGGTCTCAGCAAACATTTGAGGGGCTAGTTTACACACTCCGTAATCAAGTACATACTCAATTTTCAATATTAGAAGTGATGATGGCCCAGTTTGGTTTTAGTCTATTACCTACTGAGTCAAGTGTTCAAATTATCCATGACTGGAAAGACACAAAACCAGTATTGGAGCATTGCCATGTTAAATTACACCTCTTCATACTTTCACTGAAAAAATGTTTTCATACAATATATTCTGATATTTCTGCTTTCCCTGATCATCCCAGATCCTCCTCTTCTCCTTACCTATCCAGTTGCATACCCCCTCACTATATAAAAATAAAATAAAACAATAAACTCACATATATAAAAAATCAGAACACAAACACAAAATCAAAAACAAAAATATAAAACCAAAAGGCCATTAAGACAAAAATTGTCAAAACAAAGCTATATGAGAGAAAAATCTACAAAAATACCATTAGGTTCATTTGTAATGGCTATCAACTTCTAGGCATGAGGACTACCCTCAAGTGTGGATAACATCGCCAGAAGAGTCCATTGAAAAACACTGACTGCTTCTTTTCAGGCAAGTATTAATTGCAAATAACTTCTTGGTTAGGGATATGAGACTGGGTTCTTTTCTGCATCAGCAGTGGGACCGCATATGGCTTTAACCTGTACAGCACTATGTGTATGTTGCCATATTCTCTGTGAGCTAGTATTTGCATCAGCAAATCTGTAAGACCACTGTGGATATCAATGTGTCAGCTACTCAGGAAGCTGGGAATTACTGTCTTAAGATCCAAGATACCACTCTTGAGTGTATACCCAAAAGATTCTACACCACACTCCAGAAATACTTGTTCATTCATGTGCACTGCTGCTCTGTTCATAATAGCCAGACTGGAAAAATCCCAGATATCTATCAACTGATAAGAGGATAATGTAAATAAGGTACTTTTATATAGTAGAATATTATTCATCTGTTAGATAAACAAAACTGTGAAATTTACAGAAAAAGGTATAGAGCTACACAAAATCATCCTGCATGAGGTAACTCAGATCCAAAAGGACAAAAATATGTTTTCTCTTATATGTGAATGTTAGCTTATAAGCTTTAGATATGAAAGCTAAATCACAGAGAGTAAGTACCTGGTAAGGGATTCAGGAGAGGAGAGGACCTTCCAAGAAAGGAGAAATAGAATATGTTTTTTATGGAGAAACTCTGCAGTGATAGGAATCTTCATTCTTCTCAATAGAACAATATGTATACTGTTTACTGAAGACATAGTTCATCTATTTCTTACTCTGGAAATTTGTCTCACAATCTCTTTCTTAACTCAAGGCTATGCTTTCTGAAATCTTAAACTAGATCATTCTTTCTGAGATGGGGTAGATTTTACATATTAGGAGTTCACTTTTGACTGGCACAATTAATTATTACACCAAGACTAATACCACTTTTAGATCTAGTGGTTGTTTTCTATCCTAAAATTATTGCTTTGTAAATTGCCAGCATTGTGGCCTTTGGAAATTTTTGTTGTTGTTGTTGAATTTTAGCTTCATCATCTATATAATGTGAGGGTAATTATAGCACTCAAGTGAAAGAACATTGGAAAGATTAGCTGAATTAATTTCCAAGAGCGATTCAGACCAATGCCTTACGCATAAAGGTCACTTAGTAGACAATAGCTAGTAAGTACTATTAGTATTGAGCTGTTTATAACTACTTCAGAGAGGTGCTCACCTACAGTGTATGTCACTAATGTCATAAATTCTTGAGAAGAACTGGCCTGTGGGAACTTAATTTTCTGCAATTATAAGTTGTTTGCATATATTTCTGTGACATTATCAAGGTTTAGAGTTACAGGAGATACTGATTCAAGTCTTAGGCAAGAAAAGAATGATAAACATTAGTTGTGCCATAGGACAGAATTCCTGCAAAGCCGGATCCCTGTGGTTTACTGCTGGAAAGTTCCCACTTAGTGCTCTCATTACCTGACATTATAATACCCGAGATTCAGATTTGTTTTGAGGAAAACATTAATATGACATATAAAAAAATCATCTACAAAGCATCTTTGATATTGGTAAATGAGATAGAAATTTGTAACCTCTATCTCCTTCACTTTGTTTAATGTCCTATTTGTTCTTCTTCCTCTTCTTGGTCATTTTGTAAAACTAGATGAGGAAGATTTTATTTGAGATTTGAATAAAGTGTTAAAAAATCAGGATAGGACGAGCCATCTATGTGGTTGTGAAGACACTTCAGTTAACACGTAGGGACAGATTGAGTTAAAAAAAAAAAAAAAAAAAAAGCCAGAAACCTATCTATCCAATTGCAACTTCTGTCTGCCTTGGAGGTCCAGGGTGACAATGTTCAAGATAGGAGGTTGTCTTGAACAGACTTTGGGAATTAGCAGGCTGTTGCAAAAACAGAAATTTTAATTTGTCCACTTTTGAACCTTTGTACTCTCTTAGTTACCTTTTACTCTCCTGTTTTATTTCTGAGAACAACTTCTCATTTCTAAAGGGCAAAGGTACAGCTGGAAGTGGGAATACATGAGTTCCCAGGGGGTCCATCCAGGGAAAGTCAGCATGGTAATAAAACTTAAAATAGTCTAAAGGACAGGAAAACGACACTGAGAATTACCTAATAATCTAAAGATTTGGCTGTTACTATTAATTTTAGGAAGCTGGGTTTAGTTTATAATTAATAATCCCTTATGAGAAACTGGAAACAGTACTCAAACTTCATGTCAAAACTACAGAAATTTGTGCTTCTTTAGAATCACACACACATAAAAGAAGGAAAATATGAACTTGTCAGAAGGACACAGGCTTGGCATGTTTAGAGAAACACATACATGCCCATAGTATATTTATTGGATTATTAATATGGTTAAAGAGGCACATTTCATGGAATCCTTTGCCTCACACATTAGTGATTCTCAGCCTCTACTGTGTAATGAAACCAACCAGGGCTATTAAGCATAACAGTACTCAGGATAATTGAATTTTTCTGGGAAACTGTCTTCCATTAAAGATTCCAGGTGAGTTAGTACAACTTAGAGCTGGTTCCTAGGCTGGAACATGAGTTCCCCAGTTTTCACTGGAATCTTAGCCCACTGTCTACAGGCTTGCCCTCTGTGATGACAATGAACCACTGCTCAGTGGCATGCAGGATCACTCACTCAAGTATTTGAAAGCAAGTCAAATCCTCAGGCCCTTTCTCAGCTAAAATGGGTAAAAATGGGTACATTTTACCTTGCCTGTTAGAAACCTTGCCCTGCTTTTTATTATATTTGTGATTCTCACAAGGAAAATTCTTATTAATTAGATTGCTTGAAATGTGAAGATAGATGTTTGAATAAAAGTAGGCTTTATTTTAACTATTGTGGCATCATGTATTAACAATTCCCACATTCCTTTGTAAAAACATTCCTGGAGTTATTAGCATTTTGATATTTAAGAATATTTTAGTTAATTCTTTGAGAATTACATATATTGTGTTTTGATCATATCCATCTTTCTCTTCCATATCCTTCGAGATCCACGCCCCATTCCATATCTACCTAGCTCTGTGTCCTTATTTTTTTTAAACCAAATGAGTACCATCAATGGCACACATACACTTTTGGGTTTATGTCTACCTATTAGAGCTTTTTAGTTCTATCAGGACCCATACCCTCTGACCAACAACTCCAGTAAAGGTAAACAATTCCTGACACTGGGCATTTTGTTAGCTTGTGGTGTCTATTAGGTGAAGTATTGTGCATCCAGGGCAACTTCACTTAAGTTATTTTTATATGTGTATATGTGTATGTACATTTTTATTTTTCAGGAAGCTGCTACAGTAGTAGTATTTCATATGACATTTTTAGAAGGACTACCATTTTCTGAAGTGACTGTCTACTGGTGTTCAGTTTGCAGTTGTATACAATTCCATGTTTCCTCAAAGTTTTATTAAAGATCTCTCTAGTTTTTTTTAAGTCTTTGGTTAGGAGCAAAATGCTGAACTTTTATTAAAATTATTGGGATGAGAGAGGGCACTACTGAGCAGTAAGTTTCAAGTAAAGGTTCCATAGAAAGCTAATTTCTATTTTATTACTGTAACATATAGGTATATGATTCCTGGTTTAAATTCTGCTTGAAGCTTGTCAGATTCAAGCAAAGCAAAGGTAAAAAGAGAAAATTTAAGTACCTTAAATTTAAACTATTGGGTAAGACTACAATTTCCTCAGAAGCTAAGAAGCATTTAATTTCCACCAGTGTTGCTTGGGGAAAATGTCAGTAGACGAAATTTAGAAATGTATATAAAGCCTCAGTCTTCAAAGAGTCAAAAAATTCCCTTTGGGGAATTTCATGACAGAAATACTCCTCTTAAGATAGCTTTGTGTCATTTTTTTTCTCTTTTGCTTTTATTTACAAATTAAATGTAATTTGACGAAAGAATCAATACATGTATAAGTCCTTGGGAATTTAAACATGCCCTCAAGTGTTTAGAGAGATGGGTCAGGGGTTAAGAGAAGGTACTGCTCTTACAGAGGACCCACATTGGGCAGCTCAGCTGACTGAAATTCTAGCTCCAGGGCATCCAAATGCCTCTTTTCAATTCTGTGACCACCTGTACTCACACATTCACATACTCACACGACGTATACATATTTGCATAATTTAAAAAATTATACTAAATCTTTTTATTTAGCATAATATTTTTATTAATTAAGTATTCTGATCACACTCAACACCCATACATCTCAGGTCCACCCTCCCACCTCTGCATAATCTCTAAAGAGAGAAGGAGAGAGAGAGAGAGAGAGAGAGAGAGAGAGAGAGAGAGACGGAGAATAATCCAACTCATGCTGCTCATACACTCATTCAAACACTGTCAAACTCCCAATGGTCAGAGAAAGAAAACTGACTCCTCCAACCCTCCTGAAGCCACCAACCATGAAGAGCTACCTTTCAGCATCTCCACAGCAAAGTCTAAAATCTATCCTTCTCCTTCATGTCTGGACTGTTCCTGCCCCCTTTTTTGATGGGGATGGGAGGATGACACAGAGGCATTCAAGGTCTCTCATTCTCAGTTATGAATCTGCATTCATCAGTACCACTGAAACAGAAACTTCTCTGTCCATAGCTACTGTAGGCAGCATGGGTCATGGATATCCACATGGTTTCCTGCTGCTAAACAGATCACTGTCATCAACATGGTTTCCAGTGACAGCACTGATCAGGGAAGTCTTTTGAGGAGGCTTAACACAGAAAACTAGACATTCTTTACCTGGAACATCTTGCTGATGCTCAGCTTCAGGGTGATCTTGTGGCTGGGCAGCATATCCAGAGGCAAAACTTGCATGAGCTCCAGACTGCTGCCTATCCCTCCCTGCCCCTGGCACCAGCTCATTCTGCCTTCTTAGCCACTTCTCTACAAAAAAAAAAAAAAAAAAAAAAATCTGAAAACATAATGGCACGTTTATTTAGTAGATTTCCGTGTTAATATCCACTGGAATATTGAAAAAAATATGTAATATTTTAAATAGAAATACTTTGTTTTATAGAGAATTTCACAGCTAAGTACTATAGTTACATAATTTTTGCTCCTTCAGCTGCTGCTATGTCCACTTTCTCTCAAACTTATGCTTTTTAGACTTGAAAGAGATGAGGCACTGTCTCCATTTGACATTGACTAGTCCCAAAGAACTAGAGTCAAAGTTGAGATTGCACAGAATCATAGGACCCAAGGTTATACTCTCCAAGAGTACCTTCGATGGCATTCTGAAGAGGTTTTAGTTGAGTAATTCAGAGTTCAAAGCAGGGACAGAAAAACAATGAAAGATATTCAGAGTATTTTGTATTACTATCACCAGATGTCCTCAGGAGACAGAAGATCTCATATCCAATGGAGGCTATTGGCATAGCTCATTTGAATGGGCCAAACTGCATTGCTAAGGAAGGGAGAGGAAACTTCTTGTCTGAAGCATTCCTTGGGCAGGTGGAGGCATTTTTCACAGGGGAGTAATCAAAGTTCTATGGGAGCAAATTTCACACAGCAGGATAATATTGAAAATATGGATGGTATCCTGAATATTGATGTTACACTGCACCTATGACATCTCAGCAATAAGGTTGCTTAATCAACACCTCAAATGACAATGCGAGGAGACATGCCATTAAAGAGAAGAGACATTTCAAAGGCTCCATCCCCAGATGAAGAGCTATATGTAGGCAACCAGTGGCTTTTAAGAGAGGATGCAGTCTTCTCCAGGGACAAGCTCTATGTTATCTAACCCCAGTGGTCAGCCTCACACACAAGTGCAGAGTAGCAACAGTAAAGAGACTCAGTAGGTTATATGTATGTCTGTACACTTACACAGAAAAAGACAGACACACACATGTATAATAGTAAAATATATTTTTTTAAAAAATAAAAACCTTTCTCTAAATCCTCTGTGCATTCTGGGAAAGCTCTGTATGAAAGAATAAAGAATCCAGTCCTACACAAAGAACCAGTAATATCCTAAGGTGCCACAAAATGTTAGTTTCAATGTATGTTTTGGGTTAAAAAAATGCTCATTCGCTTGAGAATAAGCATATTCATAAATAATTTAGAAATTAATTTAAACTTATCTCTATAAATGTTTCAATCTATTCTTATAACAAGACTTAGGTGCTGATGGCTGGTCAGATATAAGCATCTGAATGTGAAACTATAATGAAGTATGTCAAAATTTGTTTTGTATGTGTAAGAAAGTTTTTCTTGTTTGGTTCAGGAGTATTGAATGTGCTAGAAGAGGTTTCTAACTCATCTAATGTGTGGGGAAATACATGAACTATATATAAGTGAAGATTTTAAAAATTAAGTTGTAAAAGTTACCTAGATCTGTGGTAACAGGCAGTAAGGTAATGGTTACATAAGGTCAGTTAACATGGCAGTGATCAACTTTCTATTTTATTTAGGTAGGAAAATTTAACCTTAATATTGATTATTAAACAATCAAAAGTGCATCATCTCTTTATGGTCTTCATTGTATAGGGTCAGAACTGTGCCTAATGTTAAATACATAAGTTGACACCAGCTGGGACTGAGTCCCAGGAGATATTGTGGAGGCATCTTGCTTGCTCCTTTTTCCTGAGGACAGTCTTTCCATCCAGATTTTTGAATCATCTGACAATAGCTCTCTCCATCACCCTAGTGATGTCCTTAAGGAGGACATTAAATTTGCACTTAATGCACTTTCTTTAGGGAGAAGCAAAGCCAGATGTGGCATATATCTGTAATCCCGATGCATCTGAATCTAAGAAAGGAGAATTGCAAATTCAAGTCCAGCCCAAGTTGTAAAGATAATATCTTTACAAGTCAATATAAGTTTCTTGTATGTTTGTCTCAGGTGCAGACATCTATCCTTGGCTGTGGCTGGTTTTTTAGTAACATAAGCTCAAGATTGATGAAGGTGACACGAAAATATAAGGGAAAAGACAGACATCTCCAGAAGCAAGCAGCTCAGGGAACCTGGAGCTTTTAGAGGGTGGGCAGATGGAACTTTGGAGATGGAAGATCCCATCTGCAGGTCAATGACCCTGCAGCATTCTCCAAGAGGTTGATACTGGGGGGAGAAGGGAGAGGTGGGGAAGGTGAGGAAGGTGGGGGAAATGCTGGAGGTGGGGGAGGTGGCAGAGGTGGGAAGGGTATGTGGATTTCTTTATCAGAAACTCTACAGGTGTTATCACTCAAGTTAACTTGTCTGTCTGGAGTTTATCAGTCCACTGGAGGCTTTTAGGTTATTATTTCTTCAAGCACAAATTTCTTAAAGCCTATAGCCACATAAAACCAGAAGCTTCTGACTGTGTTGTTGTTTATTTTGTTACTTTGTTTAGTCTTTACATTAGATGAATCACATATTTTTTTCTTTTTAATTTTACAATAAAGTCAACCAACTCAGATATATTTTTGCCTATTTTTAGTGATTTTCACATTTAAATCATTTGTACATGAAATTTATTATTCAAATGTTAAACATCTTATGGTAGAGGTGACTTGAGGCTGTTTAGTAAGTTCTAGCCTTGTTGTGATGGCTTTCTGGATGATTAGTCATTTATGTAGGATTAGGTTTAGTATTTATTGTTATTTTACCAAACCTAGCAGAAGGACATTTGACTAACAGTTAACAGAAAACATAAGGACTGGAGCAATTGATCCAAATTTAACACTCTCTCATTTGTGTGCCAACTTAAAGCACATCTCTGAGCATGAATGTTTCTTTGCAAATAAAACTGATTTCAGATGAGAAGCTAATTCTATTTGATTCTGCCTCAATAACAAACCTCTCCTCCGCTGTCCTGACTTTCTTTTAGAGCTTACCATCACCCACTAAGTCAGAAATAAGTATTTCCCTCTTGTTTAAAGACAATGTCCACTTTCCAGAAACACAAATTTTCTTCTTGTTTCCTCAGCTTTCAGCACCTGTTGGTCAGTCTGAAGAATGAATCTTCCTTATGGCTGCATGACCATGTACCATACTGTACTGTACTGTACTGATCATGTACTTTTTTAAGTAGAGAAACGCATCAGTACCTTTCATTGAAATCACTCTGAAGCCTTGCATTTCTCTTCCACAACTAATTATTTAGGAAGAGATATGTTCCTTCATCTGATTTTCTTTTGTGCTAGATTTAAAACATTAAATATCATCACTTATTTACCCATTAACCCTTTTATTAGGTTTAAATATGATGTATGTCTTCAAAGGACTCTTGTTTGAAGCCTTTGTCCCCAGTTGGTGGGGCTGTTGAGAAGTGATTAGCTCTCAATAGGATGATAACTTCATTAAAATGTCTATCTAGGGATGATGAGGTAGATAAGCAGCTAAACATACTTGTTATCCAAGCCTAGTGACCTCGGTTTGGCCACTGGACCCCATATAAATGCGAGAGAACAGACTCAGAAAACTGTCCTCTAACCTGTACATGTGTGCCATGGCACAGGCACGAGTGCGTGCGCACGCGTGCACACACACACACACACACACACACACACAGTAATAATAAATAAACAAACATTTTTAAGAGGTCTATTTACTGATAGACTCCATGCTGAATGGATGTAGGTTACAGAATGTATCTTTAAATGTCAAATCTTGTCCCTGAATTTTCTTCTCTCTGTTTCCTGGTCACTGAGGTGAGAAGTTTTTGCCTGCTCTGTCCTTTTGCTGGCCATGATGTTCTGCCTCAACATAAACTTGGAGTCACGGGAGCCAGATGATCATAAAATACGAGATCAGGAGCTAAAATAAATCCTTTCTTCTTTTAGTCTGTTGATACATTTGTCTCAGAGATGGGAAGTGACTAACATTCCTTTCTCACTTCCTCATTCCCTTCCTCTCTCCTTCCATCACTCTTTCTCCCCTTTCCTTCCATTAAATACTTGCTGAATATGTATTCATTTACTATTCTAGGAAATTCTGGCACAACTGATTTTTTAAAGGCTTTTCATTAAGTCACAGCTAAAACTAAAACCATAAATGAACATATGGAAAATAAGTGTCATCATCATTCAATGGAATAGCCTCCTAGCTCAGCTTCCAGCTTGTACTCCTGACCTCTATAGTGTATTTTTAATATAACAGACAGATGAAGTACACATGTGGGTTAGATCAGGTAATTCCCATGTCCAAACTCCTGGATGGTTTCCCAGCACACTTAAATTCCTAACTCTTCCCCAAAGTAAAGTCCAAACATAGAAAAGTCTCTATGATTTACCTCAGGTCTCTGACTAATGTCCGAACATCACAAGGCACATTAATCTCATTTTTAGAGCTTTCAAACATATTCCTGCTTTGGAAACTCTGCAAGTGTTTTTCTCTTTCTGAAATGACTTTCATCATATTTTCTTGTGATCTATTCTCACTAAGTATATGATTAAATGACATCATCCCCTTACCATACTCCTCACCTCCACTTTTTCTACATCAGTGGGAGGGACTTGAATAAAGTAGTGATGGTGGTGTCTCTGGAACACTGCACCATCTTACTTTCAAGAGCATTTGTCACTGCTGTGCATCACATTTGCTTGTTTATTTACTTATTACATACATCCACGATGGAAGATAATTGTCCCATTTTCTTTTGTTTACCTTTGTATTTCCAGTTTCTAGAAATGAGCCTGTTGATAGGGAGTACTTAATTAATACTCCTTAAATGATTTTCCAAAGTAGAGCAACATACCAAGTCAAACTGAGGGACTGATACGTCAGAAAATTTAGGAGATAATTCAATACAGAAACACAAGAAAAGAATGCTAAAAGATAAATGTGGCCCCAACCATAAACAAACAACTACAGGCAACCAAGGAATGCTGGGAGTGAGGGAAATAGTCTTCCACAGTGATGAGCATTCCTTGATTATCCATAGCCAAATGCTCAGCCTTGAATATATATACATACAAGTAACATTATACAGATTAGGAACATTGCATTTTTTATATATGTGTAATTATGTTCCAATCTCAAAAAATAAAAAATAATATTTAAAAAGTTGAATGTTGGCTGGTTGTTTTGGTTCAGGCCTATAATCACACTTAGGAGGTGAGGCAGAAGGATCAGGGACTCAGATTCATCCTTGGAAACAATGATGCAGTGTAAGCCTGGGCAATATGAGACTCTGCCTTAAGAAAAATTAAAACCACACCCCATTCAAATATACATTCAATTGAGGAGAAAAAGAGAAATTCACAAAGGTGCATGTGTGCAAGATAGAACCTCAGTATGGTGATGAATGCTTAACCTAAACCATTGCTGGGTTTCAGGGAATAAATAAGTTCAGTGTGCTCAAAAGGTAATCATTATGATCAGGGAAGTTGTTAATAGTGAATATAGTGAATATGTTGCCATAGTCTCTATGAGTTCATATGTGCATCAGTCTTTGTGTCTGGAAGACATTGTTTCTTTGGAGTTATCCATTATCTCTGTGTCTTAAAATATTTCCACATCTTTTTTTGTACATATCCCTGAGACTTGAGGGGAAGAGTTTAATGGGTACAACCCATTTAGGACTGCTCGATTTCTGCACATTGTCCAATTGTGAATTCTGAGTTAATACCTGTTTTAATTCATATCTACTAGAAAAAGAAGCATTTCTGATGAGAGATGAGTAAGTAACTGATATACGGTTATAGCAATGTGTCATTAAGTGTCATTTTGTTGTTATATTTCTTTAGCAGTAAAGAAGCAGGTTTTGCCCTAGGCCCATGACTATCTACAAGTTCATGGCCACTTTAACAATCTCAAGTATGGGTTCCATCTAACAGAGTGAACTTTAAATCCAAATTAAAATAAGGGGTTTATTACTCCTATAACATTTGTGCAACTATTGCAACCAGTACATCATGCAGGCAAATCGCTAGTGTATATCAGACGGTTTGTAGCTGTATAATATCAATGATTACCTTTGTCCTGTCTTCTGATACTGTGCAGAGTACCTTCCAGCGCTATGAACTCCAATCAGAAGGACTCAAGTTGCTAGTTAGGCACCAGCTCGACTTCTTGTTCAAAGACATGACGAAGTATCTTCAGAATAGGCAGTTTTGATCAAGTATGTAGAGCAACCAATAACCTTGGCAACAGTCTGTGATATGCGAGGGGTGTCCGGGGACTCCTTTAGCCAGTGACTCAGCAACATAGAACACGTTCCTGGCACTGAAGCTTTTACTAGATGAAATACGATGTCTATCTGGGTCATTTTCTATCCCAATTATATATTAATCCCATTTAGATTACTTTCATATATGTACATATTTTAGAAGGCTACTACAGCAGTGGGTTTCCATATGATTTTTTCATAAGGCCTTTAGTGTTAGTTGTCTTGCCCAACATTCCTCTCTACCTTTCTCTTCCATCCCCCTATTTAATTTTCCCTTTATCTAGCCATAATACTGTATTCTTATTCCACTTCCTAAGGGGGTCCTCTCTTCCACACTGGTCCCTTCCTAGAGACCTAAGCTTTGTGATTATTTGGATTGTAGCAAATAATTGGAATTTCTACATAAACCAATATCCACATATAAGACAAGCTATACAATATATGCCTTTTTGGGTCTGGGTTATCTCATTCAGTTTAGATTATCAAACTGAAAGGTACCAGTGGTGCATGTCTCTTTAAATAAAACCAAACAGCTATATTATGAAGAAAGAATTATACTAGAAAAATCAAATTGTATGTTAAGCAATGTTTGAATGCAAGTTAACAATGATTATGAATTTTACTTAGGATTATGAAGTTGTGAAAGGTCTGGCAAACCCCTAGCCAAACTAACTAAAAGACAAAGAGAGAATATTCAAATCAACAAAATTAGAAACAGACAGTGGAATAAGACTATAGGAACCAAGGAAATCCAAAGCACATTAGGTCATACTTTTTGTGTGCTCCACAAAATTGAAAAATCTAAAAAAAATAAATGGATTTTTTTTGATAGATAACCATCTACCAAAGTTAAATAGAGATCAGATAAACAATTTAAAGAAACTTATAACCACCAAGGAAATAAAAAGGTCATTAAATGCCTCCCAACCATAAAATAAAATAAAACAAAACCCAGGGCCAGATAGTTTTAGTTCCATCATCTGATAGAACTATCAGATAGAACATCTATCATTTGAATGTCAGACATTCAAAGAAGAATTTAACACCAGTACTCCTCAAATTATTCAGCAAAATTGAAGCAGAAGGAACACTGAGAGGCCACAATCACACTGATACACAAACCATACAAACATTCAACAAAGAAAGAGAATTTCAATTTCCCTCATGAACATAAATGCAAAACTACTCAATAAAGCTATAAGGTACCTTTAAGGTAGCCTAACAAGGTAGAATGGGCAAGGATGAAAATGGAAAGAGAAGGGACCAGGAGGGTGGAAAAGGATAGAGCAAGAGAATATACGGAGTGATGACCAGAATTGGAGGACATGTAGGTGAAAATGAGAGGTTCAAATACAATTAGGTTTAGTTACTTTGAATGATGTCATTGGGCTCTGAGGTACAGGAAATATTTTCGGTTCCATGGTGATTGTTGTGGTGTGATAATCCTGAGAAAGCACATAGACATGGTATTTGGGGAAGAAGGTCTGGATTGGATAATTTGAATATGAAGTTGTGCTTGTGATCATTGCCTAGCATTTCACTATCTCTTGAATCAATTAGCTCAAAAAGGAACACCTGCAAGGGCACTGGTTAGTCTAACATTAAAGACCTGTGGTTAACACAGACACTGAGGTTTATGCCTGATGCTAGAAGAGCTTGAGTCACTTGAGCAAAGTGACACAAATAAACAGAAACAAAATAAATCTCACTGTGAGGCCCAGCGTCAAAGCCAATGTACTGAGGCATTTTCAGTCTTTTTTTTTTGAGAGAGAGATAATTTATTTATTTTCAGATTTTTGTTACCAATTATGGCCTGGAACTTATATAGATTAAGCTGGCCTTGAACTTGAGAAACTTGAGACCATCTTCCTGCCTCAGAATACAGAATGCTCAGACTAAAGGTATTAGTTTCCATATCTGGACAGAACAGATATTAAAGGGCTATTGGGATACAATTAGAACCTGTAACAAGGCAAGTCTCTCTGCTTGGGAAAAAAAAAAAAAATCTCTAAAACATCCTTGACTTAAGCCGTCATGGAAGTCAAGTGTTGTCTGTATCTTGGTCTCTTAATTTTCCAAGCTTAATATTGTTTTAATCTCCTTGTTAAAAGATAATTACATCACGCAGGAGTCAGAGGCAGTGGATCTCTGTGAGTTCAAGGCCAGCCTGGTCTACAGAATGAGTTCCAGAACAGCCAGAGTTACAACAGAGAAATCCTGTCTCAAAAAAAAAAAAAAAAAAGAAAGAAAGAAAGAAAGAAAAAGAAATAGAAAAAGAAAAGGGGTGAAAAAAGATAATTACAACCTTTTTCCCTTTTCTTTCCAGCCTCCACGCCCTTCCTCTAGACAATCCCTCTCAAATTCGTGGACTCTTTTCTACGTTTGTTGTTGTTGTGTGACTCTATAAACACAACCTACTGCATCTGTATAGTGTTGTTTGTATGTATATGTCAGTGATGAATACCTGGTTTGTATTAGTTAGGGGCTGATCTTTAGGGAATATTATTTCTCCTTCTCTCAGAAGTGCTTACTTAGTTCCCTGTGGTTCTTTGTCTAGGAGAGGGGGCCATGCACAGTATTTAAAGACTAGAGCTGGATCTGACCTTCAAGCCTCTTCCCTGAGGACTATCTCTTAGAATATTTGAATGTGCCCTGCAAGCAGCCATCAATAGTCTTACCTGACTGTTTTACCTGTGAATCACAACATGACCAGCATATCAAGATAGCTCTAAAGGTACAATAGTGGCACTCACATCTTGTAAGTCACCAACACCTCTTTAATTGGACATAAGGCCTGCTCACTAGGAAGAATATCGTGGCTGGTAATGGAAACATAGATAACAAATTGGGTCTAGTGATCTCATGGATCTTTGAGGAGAACCCAATACTGCCTCTTTACTAGTCAGTGTAATTCCTAACTGCATTCTACATGCTTATCTTCATATCCAATATTAGGAGTAGCTCTTACCCCTCATCAAATATGTTTCTCTCTGTAGCAGACAGTAAGCAAGTTTTTATTTCCAAAATAAAAATTTAAGTCCTTTCTGACTCATATTTTTGCCTCTAAATGCCATGTGCCTTCTAACATTCTCTTTTTATTGGGAAAAATGTTCATTGCAGATCATATTTTAATTACACCAAGGCTGCTAATTTAAAAATGTGTCAGAAGTCCATACTGCAAGTGATATTTTAAACCCTTCTCCTTAGTATTTATCACAAATTCTTGTCATTTCTCTGAAAAATACCTAGCAGCTTTGATAGCAAATCTATTAATATCCCCAAATTTACATTTTATAGCAATTTTTTTTCTCCTGAAATTGTGATGAAAGGTAAGAGAGAATGGGAGGGTGTATTTGGCTTCATTTTAAAGCATATTTGGTGCCTGAAAATTTTCTACCATCTTCCCTAGACATTGTTCTCATTATAAAATCCACTAGCTTATGATTTATTGATTAAAAACCAAATGTCCAAAACAGTCACTCATAAATTACTCTTTGAATGGGTTTTCAACATGTTCTCCTATATCCCACCAGTAAATACACTTCATGTACACTCAAACCTGACATAGCTTATATAAAAAATCTTCTACTCTACTTTCTAGCTCAGTACTTGGTGTACTTTATTATGTTTTTAGACTTTGTTATTTAGATGTTATCTGTCATATTAAATACTAAAGATGATGCTCAAAGCAGTGTTATTTGAAGCTTAAGTATTAATATTTAAGTGATTTACTGAAAGGCTTTCAATATGTAAACATTAGAAAACTTACATGGGCTCGGCCAAGTGGCTCATGCCTTTAATCCCAGCATTTAGGAGGCAGAAGCAGGCAGGTCTCTGGGAGTTCCACGCCTCCCTGGTCTACATAGTGGGATATGATATGTAGAAATATTCTGTTGCAAAGAAAAATTTTCATAGATTATTTTAATTATAGATTATTTATTCCTAAAACAGAACTTGTTTCAGTTTGGAA
Organism: Cricetomys ansorgei; assembly: GCA_026225945.1. Taxonomy (NCBI): domain Eukaryota; kingdom Metazoa; phylum Chordata; class Mammalia; order Rodentia; family Nesomyidae; genus Cricetomys; species Cricetomys ansorgei. The sequence continues at coordinate 2,640,944 of JAMJFZ010001100.1, read as the reverse complement.
GAATGGATCAAAATACTGTAAAACTTTCCTTTATATTTCCAGAATCCAATAATAGAACTAGTATTCCATTACACAGCAACACAAGATAGGATATATTTACTTATATTCATAGATTAGTGCATCTCTAAAACCTCATCAGAGGAGCTTCTTTTTGTGTTAGATGGTGACGGCAATTAATACAGAGACTCACACTCGACAAGGTACAGAGAGAAAGAGACTATGGAATTCTCAGCACAAATGGTACATCTATATCATAATTTCATTCCAAATCTCAGGGATCACAGCAGAAGATTAGGTGGAAATATTGTAAGAGGTAGAGGTTGTGGATGACTACCAGGGGATATAATAGGGACGTTGCACATATGAACATAGAAGTTAAGACAACATACACAAGACCTATGTAAGCTCATGGCAGTTAAAATCCCAGCCATGAAGAGGTAAGAAAAACATGAATTCCCACCATAGCTGAAGAATTATTAGCAATTGAAAACTTCTGGTAGAAAAAAGAGTCATATTTTGCGAGTGGTGAGGCCACTAGTAGGTTGATCGTGCTCCAGATGATGGCCAAACATCCAGAAGTATATGAGCAGCAACAATTGGACGTTATGAATGAAAAAAGAAAAAAAAAACACTACATAAATTTGAGTGTTTAAGGAAGGGGAGATAGATCTGAGAGGAGTTGGGTGGAGGGGTGAATATGACCAAAACACTTCTTATAAACTTCTTAAAGAACTACTAATTAAATTGCAAACAAGTCGTCATCAATATGGAGCAGAAACTTATATAATGATGGAGATATTATTTTGTCTATAAATATTTGGTAGAGGAGATAGTGAATGAAACATCAAGCATCCAATTAGTTACTTATGGAAATCAGTTACTAGGAGCATGGCTATAGTATCATCTATAGCTTGTATATGGCTTGTCTTATAAAAATTCATGTGCTAGCACCCCCATGCATTGCTTTATATTTGGGCTTCAAGTGTGATGATATTGAGATTTGATGGATCTTTAAAAGGTGAGCTAGTGGGAGAATAGATCACAGGTGCCGTCTTCATGATCAAGTTCATGTAGCTCCTCTGAGAATTGAGTGGATTCCCAGAGAATGAGTTTGTCTCTGCTCACCCTCTTACATGTTCTGCTTTTGCATGTGGCTGGTTCCTTCTCTGCTTCCATTTCGTGATACAGCTACAACATCCCTCTCAGGAGGCCACTGCCATATTCCCTGAACTTTACATATACCATACTCATGGAACAACAAACTTTCAGTTTATGAAGTCTCCAGTCATCATTAAATGGGTTAATATAATATCTTCCAGAGTAGTACCTGTGGTGTGGTGTCACTTCCCTGGTAGTTTAACTTCAGAATCAGTGCCCTCTAGACTTTTCCTAATTTATATAATTCTAAAAATACACTTCCAAGAAAACAAATTTGAAGAACTACAGGCCACAAGGAAGGCCAAAGACACTTGCTGTGGCTTTATGGGAGATCTTCACTACAAAAAAATAGTGATCGTGAAGTTTAAAATTTTTGGCCCACAGCTGAGTAAGAGAATCGAGATGTTAGTATATCAGTGTCAAAAGTATTTTTTTTGTCAAAACAGTAGGATTGATATATCTGAGAATAAGGACAATCTGTCTGATGCTTGGCATTTCAACTTAGATTGAACATGAATCTTTTGTCTTATTTCAATAATACCTTGTTGAATGGAAATGAGTACAACCATGCAACGAAAATGGGGAAATTAAGAGGACACCAAAGACTGAAGGCTCACAAGATCTTTCATCAACAAAACAGCATGTCTTTCTATGTTCATTGCAGCTGATATTGCCTTTTCAATATTTCTGAAACAATCTTCCTTCAGTCAACCCCCATCATTCTTGTGCCCAGAATCCTCCAGCTAGAATCAGCCAGATAACTTAATTACTTGCTTAGTTAGTTTACTGAAACATATAAATAAAGGAGGTATAAAAAGATACTTTCAGTGAACTATGAAAATTACATCCATGGAATATTCTGATGACTCTAATCCTTAGATCACTTTTCCTAAGAGGTCTCAAAGGATTAGAATACAACCATTAAAAACACATTGAAAATCCAGAATGTTGATGTTATTGAAAAGCACAATGGTAGTGGTAAAACTTTTCTCTTTTGAAATTCATCTTTCGAAGATGTTCAGATACTACATTTGAAATGAGCTCCCTCAGTCCGATAGGCTCTTGAGTCAGTGTCCACTTTTTGCTTTTCTTGCAGATTGCTAGAGACTGCTTCATTTGTAAAGAATGGGTTTATTTGGCTTTGGATGAAGAGTGAAGAGTGCAGGTGCACAATTCATGCATCTACTATGATCCCTCACTGCAGTATGCCATGGTGCATGGTAGAAGAGAAAGAATGAAAAGTGAGGAAGAGAAATGAGTTTTAGAACTATTTTATGGATTTATTTGTTAGGAAATGTTCCGATCCACTCTCATGATAACTAAGTTCGTTTCTAAGAAAATATCATTAGTCTATCCATGATGGCTAATCAAGGTTGTCAACTTGACTGGATCTGGAATCAACTAAAAGTTGAGTGACTGGCACTCCTGTGAGGCACTTTCTTAAAATCATATTGCTTGAAACAGGGAGATTCAACCTTAACATACATGGAACCTTCTGGCAGAGGCTTAGGTAAAAGGCAATATAAGAGGGAAACTGATTTTATTTTAGTCTAATTGTCTTCATTCTTTATGGCAAGTTCATCTACCCTGTTGCCGCAGTACTCCTCAGCAGCCGTTGGAACCAGTTTCTTTAGGCTTCCAATGTTGATTAGGGATCAACCTTCAGTACTATTTTGGGACATCTGAGGCAACCAGGCTTGTGTACTGAACAATGACTACAGTCACAGTCTTCCTAGTGTGAGACAGGCACTATTGGAAACCCTAAATCACATTACATAAGATCTTAAGGGAGGTGGTAATAGAATCAGTCGTAGGAAGTTGAAAGGGAAACCAAGTGTGGAGAGGAGGGAGATAAGCTGGAATAAAGATGATTAATAAAGATGATCAAATTTAATTCTTTGTATTTTAACAAAAATTAATACTAAAAGGAAATTATCCACTACAAGAAAAACGGAGAGGCAAGATGGTTGGGCAAGCAGGTATAAACTCATGCTGTGCAACCCTGGTGATCAAACCCTGGAACACACAGTTTACTTCCTGGAGTCTATAAAGAAATGGAGGGAGAGAACAGCCTCCAAGAAATTATCCTCTGATCTCATGGGAGCATCATGAGATGCAAGTATCCCTTCTAACACACATCATGAGAGCAAGAGTGTGCGGGTGTACACACATACACACACACATACACACACACACACACACACACACACACACACACAATCTGGGGAGTCTAGTTAGGCTTAACACATCACTGATGTGCATCCTTCAGTATAAAGGAATGACCATAATTTTGACACAATATTGAACTGGTATACTAGTACCTCAGATTAAAAAAAAGAGATTGTGAACAATTGCATAAACAAAACAATCCAACAGCATTGAACCTTAGATTGTTGCAAACAAAACAAAGCAAAAAGCAAACAAGCAAAAATAAAGCAATTGCGTTTCTCAGAATGTGCTACAAATTCCAACTGCAAGTGAGTACTGATCACATTAGTGTTTTCTTTTAGACAGTGCTTCTTATTATCTGAAGTCACCATGATAAAGTCACGAGCTGTCTGGATCTCAGTCTATAAAGTGATTACGGTAATACAAAGAATGAAAAATACTCTTCAAAAGATATTAGATAAAATCTGTTAAAAAACAACCAGAGGCTCAGAAGTGTCTGAGTATTTCTATCTAATATATATATATATATATATATATATATATATATATATATATATATATATATATATAATATATATATATATAGCATTTTCACACATATTTAAACAAGAATATAGCACTTTTATTGTTGGTATTCAAGCTTTTTACCAGAAATTTGATGATGTTTTAATAGAAAACATTAAAACATTCTTGGCTTTCTAAACATTATCTTGTTGTCTGTTAATATTTATTCTCAGTGAGAAGATATTTAATTAAAAACAGAAAATTTAAGAAATAGAATTTGCTTTTATCAAACTTGTCATGGTTAGTTTTAAATATCAACTTGCTATAACCTAGATTCCAGGTAATTCTAGGTTCTAGTATCACCTGAGAAAAGAGTCTCAATTGAGGAACTGTTTAAGCCGGATTGACACGTGGACATGATGGTAGGATATTGCTTGGAGTGTTAATTGATATATGAAGGCTCTGTCCACTGTGGGTGGTGCATTTCTTGGGCAGTGATTTGAACTATAGAGGACAGAAAGAAGGGTGAAGAGAGCAGAGGTAGCAAACAGGCAGCATGGGTGTGTTTATTCTGCTTTTGACAGTGGCTATGACTAGTGATTGAGTTCCTGCCTCAACCTTGCCTCAGTGATGGACTTAGAATTGTAATCTGTAATTGGAAGCAAAATAAACACTTCCTTCTATGAATTGATTTGATCAAGTGTCTAATAACTGCAACAGACATGTGACGAGAACAAAATGACTTCATAGTAAACCATATATCTATTCTATCTTAGCTTCAAATAAGTTTATTTCCACATGAGGTTTTTGTGGATTGTAGTTATTATACATGCCCCAAAGCCCAAACACATCTCTTGATAAACATTCATGGAAATGTAGAATCAGAAAGATACAGCTATCACATAGTCCATCTTGAATTCTCAAACTATGGTTCAAGTGTCTGAGACACTTATTTCTGTGTAGGTTATCAGATCAAGGTCACCAGACGTTGGTACATATAAGGTTTAGTTGAATATGCTTTTTGCATATAAGAGAATTGATCATTGTCTTAACCCAAACAAAAGCCTTTATTTCTTCACCCTAGTTGTACTATTGTTGCTTTTGTATGCTTGTTTCTGTTCTGATATTCGTTGGATCATGTCACACAAGCTCCTTGTTGACCCATTCAGCACATTCTCTTTCCCTCCCACATTAACTCTCTATTCCTCCCTTGAGCATTCAGGAATGTGAAACAACACCTAAGATCATAGACATGAATTACAACTAAGTACCTATTTATCTTTGTTAATCTACTCCTCTGCTTTCTACACTAGCTCAACATCAACATCATTCTGAAGTAGGAGGAGAATATTGCAGTTTGTTCAATTGTAGATTGATAATCACTCCCTTCTAAACACATGGACATTTGTTTAGAAAAACAATTACCGTTTTATAGTATACTCGCATTTTGGTATGAGTATTTTGCAGGTTTTGGGTGTCAGAATTTAAAATTAAACTAAAATAAGGAAAACAATAGAAAAGGAAAATGTTCTCTTCTTCAATGGCATGGTCTAATTTCAGCCTGGAAATGCCCCGAGATATAATGAATGCAGAAATGTTACTTATAAAGATCATTTTGTCATGATGCCCTCTATATCCTGTGCTCTACAGGAAATGAATAATTTTCATTGTAAATCAAATGTCATACTGACATAGTTATAACTCAGTATTTGTCAGGTATGTGGTGCTCCAAGGAGATGGATCAAAATCACTTTTGCCTTGAAACATTTTAGAAGTTTACTCCATTATAAAGGACAACTTTCATAGAAAACCTCCATATTCATAGCTACATTACTTCTTTCCTAGTAACATCTAACATTTAGAATTTTTCAGTGTTCTCTACATTGCATTGTCCTCCATGCTCTAGCATTTTCTCTGATGGCCTGAAAATTTCCACAATTGCTAGGATGTCAGTAATTTTATTTCCAAAACGAAAGTCAAATTATGTTGTACCTTTTTCCAGGAGGGATCAAGCTTAGTTCCTATGTGATTGCCTGTTCAGCAGTGTACTCTGCTTGTAAATATTGCCTCTGTAATATATGCTTTCTGACATTCTAATGGATTTTCCATATTCCTTCTGAGTAGCAGCTTGGTTTGATGATAGTCTTTCAGACTATTAATACAGTCTGGCATCAGTCTGCCATAATTGATTGCATTTATTCTGATGGTCCTTTGCCCCATTTTGAAGAGAAAAATATAGCCAAGTAAAGTCACATTAAATTCCATGTACCTTCTGTACTTGTAAAAGAATTATCCATGGGCAGAAAAGGGGTTTATCTGTCTTTTGAATGACAAAATTTGAAAAAGTCTCTGCATACAAAGACTATAGGAAGTGAAGCAAAATTAGATTGTGTCTTTATTTCATTACCCTTATTTTTGTATGCAGATGGTCTTCCTGTTTGGGAATTCATTTCTTCATTCTCTTGAACTGGCAATAAATAAAGCTGTGCTCTTCTCTACCTCCAACTCTTTTGAATAATGGAGCGGTAAGTATGGTGTTGCACCAATATTGTGCTACACTGGCTTCTTGGTCCTTTTATTTTCTTCTATGCTCACATGTGTCTTATAGGAAAGAATATACAGAAGTCACCTGCAACAGTCAATGAAAATCACCTACACACAGCATGGGAATCCCGTGTCCATCTTTTCATTGTCTGAATAATGCCAGAATTTAAATCCTGTCTTTACACAACGTTTCCTTTCTTTCCTTTCAGACACTGAAGGAAGGTAAATAACTAGGACGCTCCTGTCACTGATCTAATGTGACTCTTGGTACAGATCTGTCCTTCAGTGACTTTATTAAAAATAGAACAGGTGAAGATGGGAAGGATTTGAAGTTTCCACCAACAATATGTTGAGACAGAAAGGTTCATTTGTAAAGAAAGTAACTGGAAATTAGAATGTTTCAGCTAAAAACAAGTATTTTATGCATGGAAATGATGCTTTTTGTGTGATCAAAAACTCAGCTTAATCCATAGTCACTCTGATATGCTTTCTGCTGTTGTGTTTTTTTTAAATAAGTATCCACTATTTGTAGCATTTTATTCTAACAACAACAACAACAACAACAACAACAGCAGCACAACAACAAAATACTTTTTCAACTTCCAGCTAACTCTACCTAGGAAGCAGCTTCTAGAATGAAGACAGTTATGCGAGAGAACACAGTGCCTGTGCATTAGGTTTGCACATCTGTCCTCAGTCATCCATTCTGTGAAGGAAAGGAAAGGAGTTTTCTAGACCAGAAGTTGTGGTAGCTTCTTCAGATGTGTATTCACCCACCTCCCCCTGCACACTTTGAAGGCTCCATCCCATGGATGATGGGGTATATTACCACTGCAGCATTGATTGCAGTCTTTCCAGTTTCTACATGGGAACAAGGAAATCAACAGTGTGCTTACAAATCAACATAGTAATGTTATCTGCATCTATTGATCACTTACTATGTACCAGAGACGCCTACTTCCAAGCTTAGACAGATTCTTCTTGAGTGTTAAAAATGTAAGGGTCAATTAAGAGCCTGCTTACATCATTTTAAAAGTAGCTTTAGGCCATTCTATCAATCAACACATTACTAGACCTCACTCCCTAATGTTTCTTGCATGTTTGACATCTATAAATATACTAGTGCTAACAAGTTTTTAAAGTCAATCTTTTGGCATTTTCAAATACACAAACAGGAGGTCTGACTGGTTGACTAATAGAGCCAAGGGTACATTTCTGCCTTGAATATGCTCATACTCTGTATGAAATCCAAGAGTAAGTGGTGGTTCATCTGATGGTTGTTGACAGAAGGACAGATTGGTGATGACTTTAAAATTGGTAGGCCCAAGCTATACATGGTCCCAAACTGCTTAATGGGCATATTGTCTAAGCACCAGTGGTTCTAAGCAGTAGAATGCCTCTGACTAGCAGGGCTAGAAAAAAGATTGATCAGTAAAGAATATATGATAGTTCATATATCAAATTGAAAAAATTAGAGGATCAGGGTGAGAAAAGGGAAACAAATACACAAACAAACAAACTACTCTCTTATAATGAAGTGGTTCAACAACCTTTTGAGTCTAGTGACTCCATAATACATGATCCGCAACTAGCTTTGCTAATCTTGCACAGGACTCAAATCCCAGAGAAACATTTACCATAGCTTATGCTGTATCATGTGATGACATTTAAACTTGGAAAAGGGGTATTTTCATTTGTTAGTCTGAAAGATGGCACAAAGAAGAAGGAAATTCACAGAAATTAGAACATTGATTCCAAAAGCTTTCAATTGTGTAGTATTCTCAGCTAAAACAAAGTTTAGAATTCATATCCAACATGTATCCAGAATGGCAATGACAAGACCAGGCAGGAAGCCTATCATGGGAGTAGTCCATAGAAGTCATCTCTGTAGCTGGAGGATACCTGGAAATTATTCCAAAGTGCTCTCACTGGTAGAAAAGGGGTTTGTCGGATGCAGCACTGTCTTCAGAGCTCATTGACTCTAGATTTCTAAAGGATGCTTCCCCTGTGACAACAAGATCAATGAAAATCAAGGACATTGTAAATTACAAAATCTGCAAAAATATTGCTAATTAAGTTAACTTATTAATTATCATATTCATCATAGTCACCATTAAATGGAATTTAAATTCTAGTAGGAACTGGATTTTGAGTCCATTTTGAGTACAGGTAGACCATGTGAAGTAGAAGGAACTCCGAATAAATAAAACTTAACAGTCTCCTGCTCAGTGCCTCTGAACAAGCCACTTAACTTCCTTCTGTTCCTCAGCTATAAAATGTGAGAAACAGACCTCATAATATTGACTGGGAGTGCAGGAACTGAACGTGGTAATGCAGGTAGATGCTTGGAACAGCTCCCTGGTCTGTAACAAACATTACATAAGCACTCCCTCCTCTTAGTGACATTTTCAATTCAGAGTTAAAAAAACAATTTCTGTATGTCATTTAGCACAAACAATCTTATGGTGAGATGATCCTGTTTGAAATATTAATGATGAAGTAATAGTTTTTTATATGATAGAGGCAGGGTGATATCCTTATTTTTATGCCTAAGTACTATATTCTTCCACTGACAGGCTCTCATCAAGCCAGAAAAGACACAGGGTTCCCAATGCTGCCTGGTATTTAATAATTTTGAGTGGTCAAATTAAACACTTGGTCTAATCATTTAGGCATGCATTAAAATATTCTCCTAATAGTAATAGATACTGTTGGTTCTTGACACTTTAAAACTGGAAGAGAGATGTTCTTATGAGAAAACCACAGTACCATTCATCCTATGTGGTAAGACGACTTAGTGATGCCCTGTATTCTCTTTGCCTTCCATTATACCTTATACAATGTACTCACATTTGAATTTCACTGTTGTTTCAATATGGCAAAACAGTCCCATTTCAAAAAGAAATATCTGTAATGTCTTTTGAAAAGCAGAACGAAAGTGAAGGCCTCACATGCACTTTCCAGATCTCAGGAAAAAGATGTGAACAAGAACTGCCTAATGCTACTTTGGGAACACATCACTGACACATTTTAAACTAATTAATTCTTCCCATCTTTTTCTCTGTGATACAGCCACAACGACATATTTGTACTTCATAAAATGGTTTAAAAATATCAAACACAGGGCTGAGGAGTAAGCTCAGTGGGTAAAGTGCTTGCAGCACAAGCATGTCAACCCGAATTAGAGACCTATGTAAAAAGCCATGGTGGCATGTGCTTGTAATCCAAACATTGGAGGTAGAGACAGAAGCTCCCCCGAGTCTGCCGATCAGCTCGTCAAGCTGAATCCGAGAGCTCTGGGTGACAGTGAGAGACCTTGTCTCAAAACAAAGAAGCAAAACCAAACCAGAAACAACCAAAGGGGACTGTTCCTGAGCAATGACACTCATTGACGTCTGACATCCACACATCAACATACATGCATGCATACCTAAATGTACACACATCCACACATCATTCTAGTCATGAAACAGAAATAATTTTCTTCTGACTGAAAAAAAAAAACAAACAAACTTTGATTTGGGAGCCAGCATAAGCAATGCTCAAATGTATTATTTATTTTCATGTCTAAGACTTGGGAATTAACTCTAATCCATGTATGGGTGTCTGATCTTGATCTTTGCATGCTTAAAGACTTAACATCTTTGATCCTCAGGAAATATTGGTCATATTGATTTACAAAATCAGATACTAGAGTAAAATTTGTATCTACACCACTTAAATATCGTCAATTAGAAATCTCACCTAAACTTTTGTTTATTCTTAAAAAAAAAGGCATATTTCAGTCCCCCGATTATACTTAGTAGAGTCTAAGTTTCCCACCACTGTAATTACCACAGTACCTGTTGCATGTGCCTAGAAGAGAACATTTTTAAAGAATGAAACTGGAGTTTAGCTGTCAGGATAACTTCATTCCCTACATTCAGTTTTAATTTCTGCCAAGTTATAATCACAGCAGCTGCTGGTGAGAGTGCAGATGTCTCTTGACACAGTTGCCTGATGCCTATTTAAATCGTTGGTCTTATTCTTTCTCCCAAGCTCTGTGATACTGGGGAAATTATTTAAATGCTCCATGCTTGCATCCTCTTCTTCTTGGGGATAATAATACATTTACTTTATAGGGTTGCTAGAAGGATTAAATGAAAGACTAAGACTTAATGGGGTACCTACATAACACTGACCAAATGCTCAATAATTGCTGTAATGAAGTTGTAGTTTAAAGACACATGGTTAGTTTATATTTGTTTCTTCTTGACAGGCTTTCACTATGCATTTTGGTTGGCTTGGAGCATGCGATGTAGACCATGCTTGCCTTGAACTTATATAGATGTGCCTGCCTCTGTCTCTCTAGTGCTGGGAGTTAAAAGTGCGTATCACCATGTTCTCCTTAGTTAGTGGGTTTGTAGCATATTTATAGAAAATAATTAAAAGAAAAGCAACACATGAGTCATGACCGTAACGGCTTAGAAACTATGATATTTTAGGCTTTTCACTTAGAATAGTACTTGCATATTTACTTGATATTGAAGGCATCTTGTAAATTTGATAGTTATTTCCAGCTTTTTGCTTTATCTTTTCTATATAACTAGAAAATCTGCATTTTCCTAGTCCAGTCTCTCATGCTCTGCTTAGACTTTGTCAAGAAGCAAGATAAAATGTCTAGTCAGTTGTAGCATTCTTCTTGTTCATGAAACAGGGTAGGAAAAGATGCAGTCAGTGTTCAGACCTCTAGGGGGAGTGGCCTGCTTCTTAGCTCACTTAGAAGCTCACTTAGAAGGAATGGACAGTGTCTTAGAATGTCAGGGCAAAGAGTCAGTGCTACCACCATATAAAATCTAAAGGAAAAAGTTTTTTATAATATACTTAATTAAAGTATATATTTAAAAATTAAAGTATAATCAAATCAATTCCACCTCCCTTTTTTTCCCACCAGCCTGTCTGCTACCTTCCTACCAATCTCCCATGCTCCCCTCCTTAAGTTGATAGTCTCTTTATCTTTATTATTGTTACACATATATAGCTATATTTATATGTATTCTTAAATATATAAACATAACCAGCTGTGTATGTGTGTGTGTGTGTGTGTGTTGTGTATGGTTTCATACCTGACCACTGTGCATTGGATAAAAGTAAGGGGGCTCATCCCTGAGGCAGGCTAATTCTCATTCTTCCAGCAGTCAGTAGTTGCCTGTTGTTCTTTTTCTAGGGGTGCAATCCTATGGTATTTTCTCCCTCCCATGTTAGTATGTCCATTGATATTGCCATTTTATGGTCTTGTTGATGCAGACATCATCAAGGAGAGACATTTTCACAACAGACTTGCTTGTAAATAACTCTAAAAATAATCCCGGAAGATGATATGATCTTACATACACCGTGGAAAATATTAGCAAGGCTTATATTTTTTAGTACTAATAACACCTGGAAATGATAATTAGCTTATAAAATAGTATCACACATAATTAACAAAGGAAAGAAAACTACATTATAGTTTCTTTAAATTTCACAGTAGGAACACACAAAATGTGTGTTCATTAAGCTTGTCTGTTATAATTTTAATAACTGAAATGAAGTAAAGGAAATTGTGTAATGGAAAAATTCAACCCAGTACTTTTAATAAGTACAAAGCATATTTCTTGGAGGATATTGAAATTTATAAAAGTATCCCTAATGGCATAATAATATGCAACTTCACTACATTTTAACAATCATAGGAACAATAATGTTTTTAATCAACAGGAAATTGTTTAAAAAACAGACATATTAAAGAATTAATTAACAATTCAAAAATACTTTACAAACATGTTGATTATGTAAAAGTAAAAGCCATTGGTTCTGAAAGACTTTTCTCTTTCTGCAGAACTATCCTTCAAGAGGAACATGACATGACATGAATACAATGACACAGCAAATTTTACGTTTTACCATTTACTTTAACCTTGTATTTAACTGTGTTAAATGACAGAAGTTTAAACTGTATTTCACTACAGCTTGTACATTTATATCAGGTGGAAATCTTTCACAGTTTATTGTATTTTATGATACAGACAATGGTTGGTCCATTTTAGAGAATACAGCTAAACTATTGAAGTAAGTTATAATCCATGGACACAAGGGGCATTCTCAACTGAAATTGCCTGAATGTAATAGAGAACAGTGATTCATCTTCTCTTATACAGACATCACTAAAATGAATTAATGATTAGGTTGGTCAACTAACTTAAAATATTCATTTAAAATGTTTTTGAAAAGAAATATTGAAGCCCGGCTTTTCTGATATATGGTAACCTGCTAAGGAAATGATTCATTCCCAACAGTCTCTATCTCTGCTGAGTTCAAGAGAATGCCCAGTCTCCACAAATAAAAAGTAAGTAAAGGAAATGCATCTGAAAGTCGGAAGACGGTTTCATCGTGCTTCTGAAGAAATGTCTGGATTTCTGGGCTGCTGTGATCGATGTGTGGAGTGGGAGTTCCTTGGGTTTCTTGTTGAAGAAGTTGCTCCAGAATCCAGAACAGGGAGAAAATATTTTCATAGTGTGTCACATCGTAATTGCCTTCACCCTACAAAGAAATAATAAAAAATCATTAAACACTGTGTGGGTCAGCCCAGAAAAATACCAATCTAGGTTTATATTGCCAGACGGAAGAAAAGCTTCTGATTTGATTTGTTTATTGCCACTTGTGTTCCTGTCCCCTTGATTGGAGGAATGAAGAGAGAACTAGGTTGGTGGAGTATGGAGAAAGAGAAAAAAATTATTTAAAAGACTTTACAAACATGATGAATGATGTTTTTCTCGGTGGCTTATAAAGCTTGAAATCTTTTTCTATCATTGTTATATACATTATCATGTCTAAAGCCCTAATCCAAATGGCTTAAGATCAAATGTTTTTTGGATCAGAACATGATAGTGTAAATAGAAATTTTCATACATGACCTCACATGACCTATTATAGTCATAGTAAAGGTACAGGAATATATGTTTGAAATTATTTACAGACTGAAGTGTTTATGATACATAAAGGAATTCTATGGTAAGAAATATGTTCCATTTCCAAATTATCTTATTAGGTACTTATTGTGTAAAGTCCTAAAAGGTTAAAAATCTGAATTACAAAATACTCCTGGCTCCAAGCATTTGAATTAGGAGTATTACAATATTTATTTGCATGTAATTACTTACAAGCAAGCAAGCATCTCAAGTGCTCAGTAAACAGTTTTACATGTAACAGTATAGAGTGTCGAATGCAATTGCTGTGTACAATTTCCAGTGCATGGCATTCCTGCCAAGGATCATAGAATGATTTTTGTAGATAGAATTATAGGGACATGCATGGAGGTACAAAAGGTAGACTGAAGATATTAAGTAACTAGGCATTTTCTCATCCTAAGGCTACACATGTCATAGAGTAGTACTAGGCTGTATAGAATTGCATACATGAACGGAACTACAGATGTGGCCATGTAGAAATATTTGTCCTAGACAGCTATACATAAGCCAGGAAAAGGGCCTAAGAAGTGCAGTGGCAAACGTAAAGAGAATAGAGGTATCAGTATAAAAGCATAAGCTTGCTTCATTATTTCCTTATTAATTAAGAAGTAAGTCAGAAGTCCTAGGAGGTAAGCTGAATGCTTATCACCATTTTACAGGCAAGGAAACAACCACAGAAGTACACTAATTAGAACTCCAAGTCTACTGATCTTAACTAGGGACTTTTCATTATGCAGTTTTGCTGAAGTTCATTAAAGAAAGTATTACAATTGGGGTTAGGGGAGAAAGAATGTGCTGGAAACATTTATCAGTGCAAAACACTGGGATGACACACAAATGGAAGAACCTTCTTGCAGAGTCAGAGGAACTTACTCTTCAAAAAAGTAGCCTGATAAGCCCAATTATATAGATACTGACAGTTGAAAATAAATAAATACTTCAAAGAGAGTCATGTAATGAGGCCCATCTGCCTCTCTTAGATGTGGCTGAACATCATCGGGCTTCAGGAAGCAGCCAATATTGTTACCATCCTTTTCTAATACAGGCATGTTGCCTTCCCAAGCTGAGGTCATTAAAAAGTGCCCACACTCAGGATATGGGTTCTGTGGATGCAATATATATTCTTACTTTTCACAATGGGTCACTGCCATAGTGTAACTATTTGCATTGGTCTTTTAGACCTCAGAGCATCCGGGTTCTCAGTGTGCCTATGATCTGGGTCCTAGTTATTCTAACTGTAAGCATGTTTGGCTTCCCATTTACAGCAACCCTGCTATGCACCCTACACACTACATACTGTATGCTAATATCCAAAAGTAGTCATTTATTGCCTAGACTACAAAGACACAGCCCATCCACTGTCCTTGTGCTACAGGCTTCAGCTCTGTGGGTGATTCAACTTCAGACAGATGCTACAAGCACTGTGAACTGGCCTGAAAGACAAATACAATGCCAAAAAGTCACCACAAGTTCTCTCTCTGGTGAGAGGGAAACAGTGATTGGCTGAAACTGATCACCATACTCATTCACCACCTCAGCAGATATCTAGAAACTTAGCTGCTAAGGATCTCCATAGTATTCTCCTGACCTCATGTCACTCACTGACTCCTGACAAGTGTACAGAGACTACAGAGCTGAAGTCTCCCTAGTGCTTTTCTCCATTGGGAAAAAGATTGAGAAGTATTATTACATCGAGATTACTTTGCAAAATCTAACAGAAATAATTGCTCTATGGAACACACAGATATCAGTGTAAGTTAACAAGAATTCTAACAAAATCAAAAGGCATATCACACAGACATAATAATCCTCTACTATCTGCCAAGAAGATTTAACATACAAACTGACAAGTAATTTTAAATGATTATATTTATGGAAACTAGTAAAAACATATAATCGATGCTAGAAACATAAATATGCATGCAATCAAAGCACACTTCTAAAGAAAAACACGAAAAAATATAAAAGGATAACGAGACAGAAAGAAATAGCAGCTCTGTAGAAGAACCAGAAAACATCCAAGTGGTAGGACTCAGTACCTATCAACAGTTATGTTGGATGTAAATGGAGTAAATTCTCCACTCAGAAGACAGATTGATTGTATGGATGTATGTGTGTGTGTGTGTGTGTGTGTGTGTGTGTGTGTGTGTGTGAGAGAGAGAGAGAGAGAGAGGGGGGGAGGGGGAAGGACATACATTGCAAGAGACTGACTTCATTAAGTATGATGTAGAAAAGAAAATAATGTCAGAGTAGACATAAATGAAACATCAAAAAGGAAAAAAATGAAAATGATAAATGAAACAAGGATGTCACATTTTATAAGTATAAACACATGCACATGCAGGAAACAACAATTAATGCAAAATAAAAGAGGCCTTGAATTTGAAAGAGAGCAAAGAGGGGAATATGGTATGGTTTGTAAAGAAGAAGGAGAAGAAAATGATGCAGATATTATAATGTCAAAATATAATTAAAAAACAAATAACTTATAAAGACTAAAACAAAGAAAGAAAACTCAAATAAAATAGAAACGAGCTCAAGAAATTACAACTGGCACTCAGAAATACAAAGAATAACAAGAGAGCCCATGAAAAGTAATACAAAATGAATTTACTATATTTTCACAAACGGTATATGTTTGACCTTTCTTGGGAGACATAAAATACATAACTAGTCACCACAAATAAGTGGGGTTAAGGTGGACAGATAAACCAAAGATTCTAACAAGTCCATCATGGTAAAATGAATACGCACATTAGGGCATTTGCAGGATCATAAAGACTCACATACTAATGTGCACTCGTTAGCTTCTATGTCATATAGAATTAACAGACCTCAGTACAGTACACTACCAGAGTTAATGCAGAAGGAGAGACTCTAGACCCAGATAGCATGAAATATAAACAAAACCAGACCCTAGGCATGTTCTGTTTTTAATGTGTGTTCTGATCTTGCACTTATCAAGGACTTTGTGGTCTTAGCAAACATTGACAACACTGCCTACTTTTCTGTAGTCTGGCACATGGAAGTTATAGAGTGGCTTATTGCAAAAATGTAGTAAATCTACCTATGATGTGTAAGAATGATCCCAGCACAATAAGGAACTTCCATCATGCCTTAGTACTTTTTATGAAACCAATACAATGTCTAACTATATTCTAAATATCTATTCTTACACTCATAGATAAGCATAGTTATCACTCTTTATCAAGAAAACTTCTCTCTGCAATAAATGTAGATCATTACAGAAAACCACAGTCAGTCAAAATACAGAGTTGTAGAGCTCAGTACCAACTCAAGCATCTACAATACAACTCTTGTGTCTAAGGCTCAGGGATCACTGCGTAAGAGGGAGTAGAAAGAGTCCAGGATCCAGAGACTGTGTCTTCTAGAAACATCACAAGCTATACCCATAAAGTCTCACCAACATACTTTCTAAGCACGGGCTCCACAAGGACAACACCTAACTTGGATGGGGAATGCTTATGAGACCTTAACCTGTAAATAATGACAACTAAGGATTGCTAAGAGGGACAAATAGTCTTCCACAGAAAAGTAACCAAGACAACCATATTTGATTTCCCCATCTCCTCATCAGTAAAACTCTAGATTTATTCAACATATAAATGGAACAACTTCCTCTTTCATCATGCAACTATGGGGGAAATATTGAAACTAGCTTAGAGGTTAACTGCTATGTGCTAAGCCAGAGGATGAATAACACCCATGCATAAAAAGTGCTAGACTCTTGAGGGCACTGTGCATCCAGACACGTTGAACACTCAGGAGTACATATCAGTCTGCAATAGATTGGAGTCCTCTTGTCTATTTCCATCCTTTTTAAGTGAAGGAGATTTCCAGGTTCCTAGGCCTGGAAAGGTACTGCTTTCAATCATATTTTGTACAGAAAAGAGAGATAGCCAAAGGAACAACAACAACAACAACAAAATCCAGAATCTCTGGCATCAGAAATTGTAAACTGAAAACAAAAAGAGAGGAAAAAGAAAACAAAAAGGGTACCGTGTACTTAAGGTTTAGTTTGTAGTTTGGGTGTTTCTATTTAACTGAAAAACATGAAAACACAAGAGCTTGTTAGCAACGTCATAATCCAATGTGAGACCCGGGCACACAGCGGTCCAGCCTGACCTGCTGAGATGCAAGCAGCCTGACATTGAAAGTGTTAAGACAAACCCCACATTTTCATATTGCTACAAAAGCAGGAGATGTGGGGGAAATAGAATGTTACAGAGAAGAAAATTAAGTCCAACACTATGGCTATATAATCTAAATGTTAAATTAAATGTTCACTGAATATAATATATCATTAGCTTGGTATTCTATGTGCCAGACTTCGTTAGACATAAGAAAAAGTAAGATACAAGTAAAATTAGTCTTCTCCTAAGAGAATGAATTCAACACAACACTTTAAGAAAAAGGTCAGTTGTCACCACGATAATTAAGTGGAAAAGTTGCCCCTGACCTTTAGTGAGTTATCCATTTTATTTAGTAGACAGCAAAGTAGATTTCAGACAAAGACTCCTGGGGAAGAAGTTAATTCTCTGTGCCGTTTGCTCAGCAGCTGGTAGCTTCTAAGGCAACAATGAAGCAACGAAAGAGCTGGCATAGTCTTGGGCAGAACCAAGGCCCAGTGAAGACAGCATCTGACCACACTTTCAGCCATGCTCAGGCTCAGAGCCCCAGGATTCATGGTGGAGCTATCCATCTACATAATCAGTGGGCTGTGGTTACAGTGAAGGCCACATTTACTTACACTGCGCCTCTTTAAGGGGCTGCATGATAGGCTTTCCCTGTCCCCACATCCCATGTTTGGGGCCTACACTGAGGGAATACAATGCTCTCTGGTCAGAGAAGGGTGTAGTTAATTAGGGAAGATTTTCTACCTAGGAGTTCTGAGCTGTGACACAATATGGTTACAGACTCTGGCATCATCCTTTAATCAAAGGCCCTGTGGAAGGCTACAAAGGACAGACAGTGTGATGGGTACAAATTCATCACACTTCCTATGTATAGCAGTGTGCTTGCTGCCTAAAATGTGGAATCCTGGAGATTAGTTCTAATAGGATTTTGTTTGATTCATGGACTAACTTAGGTGATAATTATTAAAACTGGTATTTGCGATTTTGGTATTTTACCTTGTTCCTTTGGGAAAGAGTTCAACAAGTATGTTAGATTGTATTTACATGAAGGTATTCATCAAAGAAATATATGAGATAGAAAAACATTAAATGTCTGTTTTTTACATTATGAGATTTACTTAAAAATGATATTTGCATTAACAAATCCTAGCTAGTTTTCTTAAATCTGTTTCTAGAGGCTGAGATCATGAGTAGCAATCACTAAAAGAAGGCAATTTGTACAAAACTTCTCAAAGAGAGAGAATGACTGGTATTTGTCTGACAGTGGCATGGGCTAAGGCTCACAAGGAGCACATGTGACAAAGGTCTTGCGGGTGAAGGGTCTGAGATAATAGAATGTTCATAATCAAGACGTGTTAAGGGAAATTGATAATTTATGTTATGCCTTATTAAATTTACTAGCCATATGATCTAGAAAAAAACAGTAAATTTTTAAAAGGATTACAATACATTAAATATTTAAATAACAAAAATGATGCTCAAAATTTCAGATAAGCACTACCTATTATGTTATTGTCAAGATTATTTTACAAAAGGTGAAAAAAAAGTCCTTACATTTAGAGTGTTTGCCACATAGGAGTAAGTTGTAGATACTGAAGGATAACACTGATGTCAATTACCTGATCCTTTTCAAGTCTTTGTGAATTGTATTACTGGGGAGATGAAAAGCTGTACAAATTCACTGTCACCCATTTTCTCCTGTTAATCAACAAAGTATTTCACATACAGTGATGGAACAATGAGTCCTTCCTCTTTTCTGCAGAAGAGTATAGTACTAAGGAATCTAAAATTGAACTGATACTAGACTGTCTAAAGAAAGTGTAGTCGCAGGTTCAACACAGTCTAATGGAATATTAGCTAACACAAAATTCCCATTAATCTTCTTTATTACCTCTAGACCATCATGCTGGGACTTGGAGGTTTCAGACTGTGGAGGATGTTGGATTTTTAATTTAGAGATGTTCATCATATAACTATCCAGGAAGACTAGTGAAACAGGTAAATAGCAAAATGAATGCTATTTCATTTGAATATTTATTCAAATGGATGAAAATTCATTCAAAATGAATGTAGGAACTCTGAGATTTCATCTCAACCCAGTCAGATTGGCTAAGATCAACAAAACAACTGACAACATATGCTGGGGTTGCTGTTGAGAAAGAGGAACTCTCATTTACTGTTGCAAGAATCCACATTGGTGAAGCTGCTCTGCAATTCAGTATGAAGAATCCCCCAGAAAATTAAAATCAAGTCTACCATATGACCCAGCTATAGCGCTCTAAGGGACCGGACATCATATCCCACAGATACTTGCTCAACAGTATTTATTTCTGCTCTAGCCACAACAGCCAGAATACGGAAACACCTAAACATCCTTGAACAAATGAATGGATATTGAAAATGTTGTACATATACATAATGGAATACTATTCAGCTGCAAAGAAAAATTAAATAATTAATTTTGCAAGTAAATCAATGGACCTAGAAATGGTTTTATAGAGTAAAATAGCCCAGTTTCAGAAAGACAAATGCAGTTGAATCTAAACAGACTATCTTTAGTTTGTCTCAACTGTGGCTCTTAGCTTTAAATCTCCAGATGTGTGTGTACAACATAGAGTAACCACAGACACCAGGGAAGTATGGAGGGATCATAAGGAAGGGGTGGGTGAAATGAGAAAGAATAGCTCAATGCAGGTGACATGAAGTAGAAACTGAACAAGATGGAACTCTAACCCTGGAGGAGGAAGAAAGATCAGTACAGAAGGAAAAGGAGGGATAAAGGACAAATTGCATCTCACCAGGGTTGTTTGATAAAGCCTCAAGACATCATTTTACATTTACCTAAAATTATACACAATATATATACATACATATGTATGTATGTCTAATGGAATATATATATATATATATATATGTATATATATATATTGTGAAAGTTTATTTTTAGTTATATATAAAGTAATTGTTTTTGTGCACTGTTGGAAAAAGGAATGAATAGGCCTTGAAATTTTGTATTGTTTGCAGATGTTAGATTTCTGTGGGGTTGTTTAATTGCTAATGATCTGCATGTGCTCTCAGTAGAATACCTGAGGAGTTCTGAAAGAATAAAAACATTTGAGCTGAGATGCTCGGGGCTCCACTGTGAGTATGGCTTTGGCCATGATTGTGGTTCCCTCTGCTGAGGTCTGGAAGAGTTTGCAGATATGAGAATGCATCCTTGTCTCCTTGGTGAACCCACACTATATATAATCTTAAGATACATACGAAGTTAAGTTATTTGAACTGTCAAGGCTCCCACAAGAACTACAGAGTAATAAAATCTCCAGTACCTTCTTTCAAGTGGTTGGTCAGTGTAGTCCAAGTTACTCCCAAAACAATATAGACTATTGATCTAGCTTTTGGTTGTTTCTCAGGGGTTGGAGAGGACCCTTATTGCTGAAGACACTGGACACATAGCACACAAGACTTGGATGATTCAAGCTGGGTCTCGCCCCAAAGCTGCTTTCCTTCAGGCAAGATTCCATGCTCTCAGGAAATACTGTGTAAGCTGCCACAGGAGATAAGGAATCAAACAGTCCTACCAGCTACAATACTGATGAACAATGAAAATGACCATCATGACTAGGCTCTATCAAGGTGCAATAAATGGAACTTGCATATGGGTAATAACCAGCAGCTGTCTAATTAGAATTAAGGTCCACTCAACAGGAAGCAAATCATGCCCAGTACTGAAATTCTAGCTAGATTCCCAGGCTCACTATGGTCAGGGACAATAGAAAAGAATCTACCTCTGCCACTTTGCTAGCTCAGCTTGATTCCTGACTACATCCTATATCTTGTATTTATAACCACAGATTAGTGTACCTACCATTCCACATCAAGAAAGCCTCTTCTTATAGTAAATGGAGAACATTACAGAAAAACACAATTGGACACAATGCAGGGATTAACAGATCATGGGGAGCCTGGCCCTGACATCTAGAATACAGCTCTTGCAAGAGAGGAGAGAAATATCCCCTTCCAGAAAGGATCCCCCTCACTGACTGTCCAATGCAGAGGGGTCAGCCTTGCAATCATATACTCACAGACAACAACAACTCAGATGGCTGTATTTACATATGTGTGTGTGTGTGTGTGTGTGTGTGTGTGTGTGTGTGTGTGTGCGCGCATAACAAAAATAACCAAAGGAAAAAAAGCATGGGAGGGGGTGAAAAGAGGAAAGGGTGGGGAAACATGATTTAATTATATTTAAACAACATATTTTAAAAAGAAAGGGAAATCAAAAAAGAAATGCGCAAAGATTTGATCAAACATAAACAGAAATTACAAAAGAATAGAACTTTTACATAAAGACTACCTTTCATACTTAACAATGTGATATCATTTAAAACATTTCAAGTGCTTTGTTACCTTTTATTGAGATGATTTTTATTAAATATATATGTATCATTTAATAATCACATTTGGAACATAATTACATGTTTCTTAAATTTAGTCTGAAATTCCAGTAAATTTTACTTTTCTTAGCAATTAAAATATTCTGTTACATTACAAGGTGACCTATTCTTTATTCAAATACAAAACCAAACACATTGCCTGAAACCTGACATAAGTAGGTAATACAAGAAAAAACCCTTCAGATACTTCAATTTTTTTTCAATAGGCAAATATAAGTATTTTATTCCCAATACTTTTTTCTAACTAACTCATTATGTTTCATATATACAGAATGAAGTTGTTTGTTAAATGAACCATTTACTGGGAATAAAACTCTGCTTACCTGGCTATCTACCTTCTAAATGTTAAGCATCTCCAGGGTCTGCAATGACTCTGGGAGACCACACTTGGCTGTCTTGCTTCCTATGACTCTCTACATAGGTGGTCCCTGGGTCTGCCTTCAACCATATAAAGAACTCATTTTGGGGATGGCAAAATGGAGAAGGAAATGCTGTTATAAGGAACTAATGGAATTGAGAATTGACAGCAAGTAGGAAGGTGGGAAACATTATCAGGCAGACACATACATTTCTGGATGTTTTAGAATGGGAACAGATGTCAGTATACTTGAATGTGTTTTCATAGACATAAATCTAACACCACACAACTGAAAAACAAGTAGCAATTCTGGGAAATGTGTGAATGACGGAGACTGGGTTCAATCATGTGGCTAATGAGTCCATCAATCATTACCTAAAAAAAGAACCATTAAAACTCTGCACAGCTGAACTTGCTGGAATGTCCTGCAACAAACAATACACTAAGAGGCTGAAGCAATAGGGTGAAGCCAAGTAAGCAGTGAGCTGGGCAGCTGGGCCCTCCCAGCAGTCACCTTATGTAACTCTTTTTTGTTTTGTTTTGTTTTTTGTTTTTTGAGACAGGTTTCTCTGTTGTAAATCTGGCTGTCCTGGAACTCACTCTGTAGACCAGGCTGGCCTAGACTCACAGAGATCTGCCTGCCTCTGCTTCTTGGGTGCTGGGATTAAAGGTTTGCACCGTCACTGCCCCACTATATCTAACTCTTAAACTAGCTGATCTGGAGAGAAAGTGTGGGAATTCCCTCACATTTATGTCTGTTTGGTCAGAAATGCAGGTCCCCTGGAGACCCCTGAAAGTGCAAACTGGCTTCTGGAATGAGAACAGTTTTATTGGGCATTGCCTTTGACTTCTGGGCTCACTGATTCCAGGTGGTTGACATCAGCATTAAAGTGGACTGAACTGAGTTTTAACACAATGTGTGTCTTAAAGTTGAGGTAAAACTTTGAAGGAACGCTCATGACCTAATGAAGTCACAGGCTATAAAATTTCACAAGCCTTTTTGCTCATATTTCCTATTCTAATGGCCTTGCATAATGCCATTTAATTAGGTGATCCCTTTCTGTTTAAAACCTTTCATTTCTTTCAGCTTGAAATCCTCTGAGTAGAGAAGATGGTATAGTCATTGCAAAAGAGTAGGCACAGGCAATTCACACAAGCATGGGGCAGGGAGACACTGGAGCAATGGGTCAGGGTCAGTCAAACCTGCTTTGCACATTCAAACCTCTGCAGAGGCTGTGCCACCTGTCTGGAAAATTGCAGCTAGCTATGAGACTGAATTCATAGCCTTTACAATTTCGATCCAGGAAATCATTTAAGCTATTAAATGAGTCAGGCAGAAGTCATTTAAAAGAAAATTTCTACTTTCTTTTGCGATGATTTTATATAATTTTTTGAAAGTGTACTTTACACTGAGTATGTTTCAGTAAACATCAGATCTGGGAGGTTCGTTCACAAAAAGTGCTCTGTCGGAGGAAAGCAGCAAACAGTAAAAACTGAAAGTCTACCTCGAAGACACATCATTGGAACTGAAACTTTGATCTGCATTTAGAAAATTAGTTTAAGACATTTTGAACATAGAATAATGTTGTGCTTATTCATGGAGAGTAAGTATCCTTCAGAACACATTGCTAAGACCAGTAAATGATAAATATGGCTAATATAAGTTTCAAAATTTCAATTTTCATTGTTAGAAAAAAACACCACATTAAAGTACTTTTTTAGGTCACATTTATTTGACATCAATAAACTTACTCATGCGAAAGAAATAATACATTATGGTGACTGAAGTTTTAAACTTAATTAAAATACATATAAAACCTGTCTAGCTTTCTACACATAGAAACTAATATAGAAGGATATATATGTATTAGCGATTCAGTTCTAATGAACCACTAATAAGGCAAGCACATCCTAAAGGAAAATTTCTGTCCAGTTTTCTGACATTATTTTGCTTAAGACTACCGTTAGGAAATCTGCCAGCATTTTCCCTGTATTTTAAGGAGACTTTTCTATTCTTCCACAGGCTGCCCGTTACTGGAGCACAGAATGGTGGATGGGTAGCTTCTTCTTTCATAACTAGTGTCACTCAAGACTTGGTCAAGAACATGCTGCTAAGCTCTTTGCAGGTACTTGCAGGGTAAGCAAGAAAGCGACTCCTAGGCTTAGCACCAGGAGTTCGTGGACAAACAATGCATCTTCATTTTTTTTTCTCTGCCAAATTCTATAATTAAAACTATGCACAATTTTCATGTGAAATGGTACAAATACAAAGTCATATAAGTGATCTTTTCAGATGCATGCAATGCAATTGACAGATACAGTTCTTGCTGTCACATGGCTTATTCTCTAGCAGGATAAATATGGAGCGAGTAGCTGTGTAAATAATTTATCTCTCCAATTGTGTTAAGTGGTATGAGGAAGGATTCCAGTTTTCAAAGCAGAGCTCCACGTCTGTTGCTTCAGAGGTTTTCTGATTTCCATCAGTGATAATGTCCATTTCACTCTAACGCACAGGTTTATAAACAGAACAGCTTATTTGGGATGGCTTCCTTAAGTAGACCTAACAGTCTCTCTCTCTCTTTATTTTTTTCTGAGCTTGCTCCAGGTACTTGGGGAAACGAATATAGGTTTTGAGGATGGAAAGTGGAGCCCCTCACCCCACACCCAGGGGGTGCAGTTTCAGAGCTGTAGTTATCTTTCTAGCATGCAATTTTTACAAGGTTTCAAATGCTTTCCACTGTCAGTAAATACATGTATGTGGTCATATCATCACATTTTCAAAAGCACACATTTTGAAACGTCCTTCACCAGGATGCAGGTTAGTACTACCCATCTGCCTCACATGTGCAGGTTCAAATTTAATCTCTAGCAGAGCAAACAAAGCAAAACAAAGTAAAATATGCGCAGATCCAGACTATTGAAATATCATGTTAAGCCACATCAGATTTGACTCAATACAACAGTGCTTTCATATAGTTCAGTAATATGTGGAATTTGTGTGCATGTAAATAAAATTCATTTTTTAAATTGTTTCATTAGGCAAAAATCAAATGAAACAGAAAAAAGAAAGGACAAATTTCTGAAAAATTACTTATATATCATTTAATATTAAGATATGCACTATAAAATTAAGAGGCTATTTCTAATTTAGTTTTAAAAACAGTTTGAATATGGGTTGGTAATGATCAACTATTAGTTTTATGAAAATGACTTTTAAAATAATTACCATTTCCATTTTGAAATGTTTCCATGTAAGTCTTAATTTTCATTAAGGCTTATAAACTCATCCTCTAACTATGGTCCACTTTTGCTAAAACATATTTAGGCATCGTATTGGTGAGATTTCAACCCTAGACAAAGAACTACTGGGAACTGAGGAATGCTGAGACAGAGAAACAGTCTTCCTAGGAGAAGGCACAGTAATCAGTTATCCAACACCAAATGGACAGCCCTGAAATACTCACACACACGTGCGTGCACACACACACACACACACACACACACACACATATGTATATATATATTATACACAGCAGTCATATAGAACAAGCAGGTTATATATTTGAATTTAAGAACACACAGACACAGACACACACACACACACACACACACACACACACACACATACACACAGACATAAGAACAGACGACATAAGAACAGACAGCCCTACTTCTAACAACAATTAATGAAAAAGAAGTCATAAATTTAAATGAAAGAAGGGCAGTAAATGGGAAGGCGTGGAGGGAGGAAAAGAAAGGGAGGAGAAAGAGATGTAGTTATATTACAATTTTATAAAAATGAAAAACTATGAAATATTTTAAATCATTTTAGTTTTCAGCAAGAGCAGTCTTATGACTGATTCACTCTTTAAGTCTTCATATATAGAACACTGAAAATAATATGTAATATATATTTCCCTTTATTTACCAGTTAATAGTTCTATTTCTTGATCACAAAGCTATTTACTTGTTCATACGAATTTTATAGTTTTTATCCAGCAGTGAAATACATACAGAAACCCAAGAGGGCCAGATTTTACCAGGTGACACAACAGCACCACGCCTGATCACTAAGTGCCAGGATCAAAAAAGGAAATCATTGAGACGCAGTCACTCACAATTCATATCTAGATGTGCTTTACTACTAATCTTCTGTGTTTTGTTTTAGTGATCAAAGGCTGGATATGGTTAGATACTCGCCATTTATTTCCATCATGCTTAATCTGTTACATCTGGGCCACTTAGTTCTTGTGGTAAATAGGAGGTTTTCAGAAGGGCCCTAACAGGGATCATGTATTGTGCCTCCACAGGAATAAATGTCTCTGATTTGAGACAGAGTCATCCCCAAATCTTCCAGTGCTGTTTCTACAGCTCTACTCTCAGTAAGTTTTACAGAAACATAATTGTGTTCTATAGCAGTCTTCCTATCTTCTCAAAAGCCAAGCTCTGAGGAAAAGGTGCTTCCACCTGCCATAGAAACTAATGATTGTAGGGTATTTGTTTTGAGATTTCTGGGGTTGACTTTTTGTGGAGCATGGTCACTTTTTTTTTTTTTTTGCCATGATTACTTGATACTGAATCACTTAATCTATTGTATACGAATCACTAGAGACTGGCAAACAGCAAAGGAAACTTGCACTACCAGCAACCAGCAACAGAATAGTGTATGGAAAAAGGGCCTGCTTTCCCTGCTTTCTGAAACTGGCAGTTCAACTATTAAAAGGTTGTCTTCTGTATATCTGTCCATAAAAATCTGAGCAATTTATCTGTTAGTTGACTCAAATCAATATAATTTGGAAGGAATGTAAACACTAAAAATGAAAATTTAAAGATGTTCACACACACATTGCAAATAAGGGATCCAAAAATTTGTGTGATTACATTCATTTTCAAATGAAAATAAAGCTTATGATTATATGTATCTATGTTTATGTGAATATAGTTAAACTAAAAATGGGCATTTATATACTTCTATCAGTAAAGAATATTAAAGCATAATTTTCCTTAAATGACTAATATTCAATTTTTGGACTTAAACTAGTCACTCTTTCATAACAATTAACTTTTACCTGAGAGTAATAGAACCCTTGCACCAATGGCTATTACCTTGGTATTTCTAAATTTCAGTCTGTATTTCCTTTCGCCATCCCTCCCCGTTCTTCATTTCTTTTTCCATCTCTTGCACAGTTCCTATTTCTCTTCCCAATTTATCACCATGGGGATACTTTGTAATTGAAGTTACTACAGTATTTCGCCTAACAAATTTCTAAGTCATGATGATTTCAATTTTAACTACTTCAATGGATGAATAAACAGACAGACTTGGCAGCACCATATTGGGTTTCTGTTACTGAACATTATTATATCAACAGAGGTGCCATTTAAAGAAAGCAGAGAAAACTAATGTTTATTCAAAACCAGTGGTTTTCAGTAAACATTTAAATTCCCATTTAAGCCTCACAGGATTAGATAATACAATTACCTCCATCTTAAAGTTAATGAATCAGTGACTCCGGCTTGGGTCATGGCTGGATTCTTTCCTAGTTCCCTACAGCTATGAGTCTGTATTCTTTATTTCCTAAATTCCAATGTCTGCTTATGTGACCCCAAGGCCAGTTATGTATTGATTCATATCACTGCACAGAAAGATCTGGGGAACATGTGGTGAACTGTGTAATCTTTCCAGATGAGGTTCTTTGAAGACTTCCACTAGACCATTCCTTGAACACTGGTTTGATGAATTCCTTACTGACTGGAGCTCCACAATTGTTCATAGAAAGTATCACAGCCATCTCTTATGCTCTGTGATAATCATTTTACCATAAAACTATGACATCACTGAGCCTCTGGATGCTTTTGATATTTTCAAAATACGTCAGATTCTGTAGTCACAGAACTATATTACTAATAACTATTTTAATATGAAACAGTAGTTGAGTATTCGGTGTTTGTTATTACAGTAAAAATGTATTTACCCTGCTTCTAAATTTCTGATCTTGGAAGCAACTTATGATCCTTAACAACTTTATTTACATACTTTAAAGGGTGATTTTAAAATTCCCCAGTCTTGAAATATGCCTACAGGATCGTATGCCTTTTAGTCATGTCAAATGTAGCAAAAATTTAAGCTGTCATTCAGCCACACTTTGATCACAGATAATTCCTTTACACATATCAAAGAAACATTTATTCTCATAGCCACATATTCACATAACTTTTCCCAAGGATCTGTTACAGGCTTCATAAAATGAAGAGCTTTTTGGTAGTGACCTTGCATGTTGGAAAAAATGTTTTTTTATATTCTAGTAAAGAAGATTGGAAATATGCATCTACACACACACACACACACACACACACACACACACACACACACACAGCTTGAAAAAGAAAAGAAATGGAGGTCTACTCATGATGAGGCCCTAGTGAAGCTAAAGGCCACACCACCTTCATGAAGGGAAGTGGGCAGCGAGCTCCAGGCAGGGAGGAGCTTGAGGTGGAGCGGGCTGTGTGTCTGGGCTCTTCAGCAGACTGTTCAGCTTCACAATAATCAGGTTGGAAACAGAAGCGGCTTCTTATCTACCTTTTTTTTAAAAGGCTCTTCTTCAATGCCTTCCTACTTGTACATTTTTTTCCGATTAGAACATTTTGATGGTATGCTTGCATGTATGTGTTAGTCCTTATAACATGAAATTGAATTACAATGAATTTATAAATCCATGAATGAATTTATGTTATATCATGGTTTTGTTCTCTCAAGCATGTTCCCCTGCTTATTTTAACAGCAAAGGAGCATGGGAAGTCCACCCAGTGCAACCCTCTCCAGCTTTGCCACCTGCTTTGCTGACCTGGAATGTCTTGACTTTCTCTTTAGCTCTAGCTCACCATTAAAGGAAAGATTGACTATGAGGTATCTGAGCCCCTTTATCACCCCCATAATAGTAATGCCCTTTTTGATGTTAAGGAGTTCAACTCCCAGCACTAGGTATACAAGCAGGAAGACTAGCAGGTGCAGCACTGTTACTAAATAAGCTCCTTGAAAGGACCACTCAGAAGAGTTTCCTGAAACGAAATCCCTTACCATATCTCCGTGGAGGCACATCTATCTTGATCTTCAGTCTAGAACAATTGCATGGCAGAAGTTGCTTTAAAAGGAAGTAGTTTTAGTCATTTATTGCCAGGAAGCAGTTCGGTGATTTGTAGTCATAACAAATTCAAGACACAAGCTTCTTTTGGAAACCACATTTCTAGGTTGGAAAAAACTAATAATGTGATTCTTGCCTGAATCCAGCATATAGCAGCTTCACCCAGGCCATAATTACATTTATGTTTGTCAACAGTTTGAATGGCATGTAATTATCTGTTCCCTTCTAGTATTGTTCCTGAACTGCTCAGTTTGAACGCCTTAAATAAAAAGTCATTCTAGATTTAAAGAAAGTCAAATGAAAGACATACTCTTTAGCTTTCCAGTCTGGACATATAGCTTTATAAATAAGTAACACTCACCAACAGTATTGTCCATCTTAATCAAACTGAATTGAGAGTGATTGTGTTCACTCTCCTTGGATTCTACATGTGAACATCACTAAAATGTTTACCTTTGAGGGGACAAGTTCATCTGTGCCCTTTCTCTCTCTCCCCTCCCATCTGTGTTTGTTCCTGCTACTTAGGGCCACATTGCAAAACTTAACCCCTTCCTCTCCAGTTTTTGACAGGACAGCTTGGTGAAAAAGTTGTGTTATGTCGCTACAGGCCCTGTCCGCAAAGCCATCAGCAGGAAGGAACTTCCAGATGTTGTGAAAGTTGCCAGGAACTTACAGTTCATGCTGGTGTCTCCCAATTTATCATAATAGTACTGAATATGCACTTTACCATCCAATCAATCACTTCTTATATTAACCAGATATGTATTCCTAGTGCACCGTGACCTGAGAGGATCAAGACTTCTGGGCTTGCTCCCCTCATATTCTCCTCAGACAATACTCAATCCCATCCCTTTATCTCCTCCAGACTATCATCCAGACAGCACCTTGCAGAAGTCCGCCCTGCTTGCATTGGTTTTGTCAAGGATACTGCAATGAGATAACATAGGTTTGCTGACACAAATGACATACATATTTTCTCCCAGCTCCAAAGGCTGAGTTAGTGATCTAGGTGTCACTAGCAGCATTGATTTGCTCTGAGGCCTTTGCTTTCAGAGGTTTGGCTTCTTGGTGTCTACTTTCCAATACTTTATGACTGCTGTGTACATGCTGTGCTTCATTTGGGCACTGCTACCTATGATCTTAATGGTGATTACAGAATGATGAGTAAGCACGGAGAATTATTTACCCACTCCATCCCCACGGAGGCTAGGTTATCCAGTATTAGAGTCACTCTCTAGAGGTTTTCTCCCAAGGTTTGACTATCTTTTGACGAAAAGCCCGAGGACAAATTTAGAGCTTGCTCTCATTTCGTTTTCATTTCTCTCAATATCTAAAATTTACTAAATTCCAAAAAAGCAAAAAAATCATACAACATTTTTTTGTCTGAGGACAAGGAAGAGAGGTATATCAGAAGCAAGTTTAGTGACTGCTGTTATGATTTCTTCTGTCATTAATAAGTTATTTAATTTTGCAAAGCGAATCTAAGGTAGATTTGGTTGTATAAATGAGCTTTTTCATGGAAGACATTTTTATGAGCACATAATTAATGTAGAAAGGCTTAAAATACCCAAGTGCTGTCTTTCATTATTAAGTATCTGCACTGCTGATGAGTCCACAGGAGCCACGAAGCATAGTTGTCAACATCACATAGTTCCAGAACACTAACAATCAGGAAAAGCAAGTCAAACAAATAAATGCTCTGTATCAGAATAACAAAGACAATAAAACCACCACATTTTTCTGCATAAATTGTCCTTAGAACTACTGCAGTCAGTACTGCAACTAGAAAGAATAGTTTCCTCCCACCTCAATGCTTCTCCTCACTGCTGCCAGTAATCACTTTACTTTGGCTTTTTATCTTTTGCTGTGTATCTACTGAGGTTTCTGATATTCCTTAGCTGTCAAGCATGTTTGAGAGTGTTGTTTCCTAAACTGTGTTTAGCTAAAGTATGTCTTTAGTTGAGGGATGTATAATAATGACAACTACTCATTACTATAAATATCATTGTTTCTACTACCCAGAAAAATAAAATAAGAAGTCACGTAGTACCTACTATGTGCCAGGCAATGGGTTAAGTACTTCACACATGCTGCATTGTTTTATCCTTACAACAAATACTTCTGATGAACTCTGTAATAACATACATTGGGAGGATGAAAAAGCTCATTAGTAAGGAAGCTAATTCACAAAGTTACAAAACTACTGAGTTCCTGTACAGGTTTTCAACTCACAGCTGCTTAATTTCAGAAACTAAACTTGTCTGACTGCAAACAGCCTCTCTGAGCACACCTACATTGATCTTTAGAATTGAGAAAGCACATGTAAGAATGTTAAAATTTATACGGTAGGGATCAGGACATTTTACAACACACAGGTTCCTAAAATATCTATTGTTTCATTTTTTCTAATAAAAATAATTAATGAAGTTTCATCTAAGATGTAGTTTCAATCCAAACTCCCACTTTAAAGACAACAAAAGCAACGGCTGCTGAATGATCCAGGCCTTCACAGTTGTATAGGTAAACTCTACAAAGGTTTAAAAGGTAGATAATTCACTTACCGCCTAAACCATTGTAATCAATCAAAGGGCAGGACAGAAGAAGAACCACTAATGGAGACTATCTGAGAGAAAAGAGCAGAAAAGAAAGTGGCCTCTAATGAACAGGAAATATGATTTCAGATAAGTCCTATATGAGTAACGGGGTTGAGAGGAATTCTACATAAAAAAGATGCCTGAGAGAGAAAGTGACATAGTTATCTGCATAAAGATACAAGAGACAAGAAGCAGCTAGGGCATGACGAGACTTAGGTAAACAGAATTCAAATGACAACAAATTTGAGAAAATTCCCAAGGCAAATATGTAAGGGACATGCTTATGATTCTATAAGAGGTTTAATGTAATACTTTGAATTCTAAGGTACTATCAGAACTGCTGAGGTTTGGATGAGAAAGGTGGGTTATTAAATAAAATGATGCTTCTTAAATAAATTAGATAATTTTATAGCATTTCAATGCACTTTTACGATCCCTGCTAACATTCATCAGAGTGTGAACAACAGGCTTTCTAATAAAGCACATTGACTGGAATGCTTGCTGAATCTTTCTAAACGAGATTATGGCTCCATTTTCCATGGAGTCATAAAGCAGCTAAATAACAGTATTAGGTACACAGGGAAACCATTATCTGTTCTCTTTTGACTTCATTCAAACTTCATTCCACAGGTTTTTTCTTTTTTTTTTTTCCCCCAGAATCACTTTTACGAAGGCGTGCATTACAGCCAAAAGAGGAGCAAGACAGAGTCAGGAAGTACAGGCTCAAATGGTTCTGAAAGTTAATCAGGCAGACTGACTCGTACTTAATTTCACCTGCACAGTAGGAATACCCAATGCCTGTTCTACTTCTCACAGCAATAGTGCAATAACCAAATAAGTTATGCGAACAAAACCCTCAAAATTACAAGATTTTGTTACCCTGTGATTTATAATTCTTCAAAGTAAATGAGTTTAATAAGTCACTGAAATCTAATGAGAAAAAAGTCAATAAGATCAGCTAGGAATGTTTGTAAGAATTTCATCTGGCTTTTGACCAAGCAGGCATTTGCCATAATTCGATTGGCATGGATCTGAAGCATATGGCTACCAACCCCCAGGTAAGTCCAGTCTTTATCCTCTCTGCATGCAGATGTGGGGATTTCTATATCAGCAGCTCAAAAAATTCAAAAGACAGCGTTTCCCATCATTAAGTTACACGGTATTCATAGTTAATTTCTTTCCTCATAAAGTTCGTTCATTTATCACTTAGAGAGTTCAAAATTAAAACTATATTTAAAGGCATTATAAGAAACTTAAAATTTACCCTTCTTAAACAGTCTCAGTGAAGCTAACTTGTAGCTAGGAGTGGTGGCTCATGTATCTATTATTCTAACTTTGGAATTTCAGACCAGCCTGGTCTATATAGTGAATTTCAGGCCAGCCAGGACTACAAGGTGACACCTTGTCAAATAAAACAAAACAAAAAAATAAAAGAATAACAACAACGCATCACCATAAAAACCAAACCCAAAACAAAATAAAAACCCCTGCATGGAAGGGTAAAGAAGAGCACAAAAAAGGAAAGAACCATTTTATGACTAAACACTACTATCTACACGAATGTTACTTCTTTTTCAGCCCCACACTGAAGACTCAGTGTTCCAGAGGGCAGCCTACATCTGCTTACGTTGATTATTTTGAACGCCGCACTAGTCAATAAACATTCATAATATGAACAAGAAATATTATAATTAAATGATATATCATGTGATATAATAATAATATAGATGACTACAGTAATATAAATAATTACAAATATAAATACATATGAAAATATAAATAATATAAAATGATAATTAATATGTATATAATTTATTAACTGAGAACAGCTTTAAAATGATTATACAATACCAAAAATGTTAAATATTATTTGACAAATAAATAAGCTAATGCATCGTAAGTTTTGAAAAAATTAATTTTTAGGCATTTTAGTAAACTGCAATGTATCAAAAAGGCTCTCCTTAATTTTATATAATTGACCCTTAATGGATTAATTGTCACAGGGTACACTTATTAGATGACACATTAAATCTCAGTCTGCATCAGTAGTGAGAGAAAAATCCAAATCTTGTTCAAAAATAATGTGCTGTGCCTGAGGAGGTAGTGCAGTCCACAGAGTGTCAGCCTATCATGGAGGAATCCGTGGCTTTGATTGTCAGCACTGCATAAACTGGGCACAGTGGTACACACCTGCAATTCTAGCACTTGGGAAGTAATCAAGGAGTATCTACATCATCCTCCCCTGCACAGCGAGGTCAAGGACAACCTGGGATACATGAGACCCTGCTAGAAGAAAGCAGAGCACAGCAAACAAAGGGAAACAACAGGAACAAGGAAATATTGCAGCGCTGAAACATAATGCTGTAATGTTTTTTTATCCAAAGCACTTTGCAGTTTTTAAATAAACTGCTTCCTAGTCCATGACTGAAGCAACTTTATAATCTTATATAGAGGCATTAAAGTATGCTTGAATGCAATTTCTTTCATACTCTGAGGCATTATTTGTTACCATGAAAATATGTCATGGCTGTCTCAAACCAGTAAAACAACTTGTGTTTCTTATGTAAATTACTCAGTAGTGACTCTTACATCTCAACAGCCGTATCTCAAATGTCACTATGTACAAAGCATTCCTTCGCATAAAGTTGAGAACTTAGTTCTTCATGAGGAATTATGAATTTCTAGAAGGATCAAATATATACAAAAACTGTATATATTAAAAATTATTTGGGAAAACAACTTCATTTAGCAACATACTTCTACTACTTAAGATTGAATGTACTTGATGTTCAAAGGACCTTTGTATATCTCAGAAGATCTAGCTTTGTGGCAGACATAAACTTGAGTAAATGTCCTTAATGACCAAAAATTTCATGAAACTCGTGGTGGAAAGTATTGTAACACAACATATACTGATATTTTGGGGGCAAGTGGGGGAAGAACAAGAAAAATTGTCACTGGATATTTTGGAACTCATTTGTTTGGAAACTCATATAGTAGAAACTCACTATTATTACTTTGATTGAAGTTCTAATTAAAATATCTAAATTACCATCTGTGATGGTTAATCTGGATTGTCAACTTGACACAATTTAGAATTACTAGGAGAAAAAACTCTGGGCATGTTGGTAAAGACATTTAATTGGGGTTTAATTGAAAAGTGAAGACCCAGACCTGAATACAAAGGAGACAGTGAGCAGATCGTCAAACACATATCTCTCTTCTTTCTGACTATGGGTAAAGTAGGACCAGCTGCCTCATACTCCTATTACCACACCTTACCCAGCCATGAGGGAATACATCATTAACCATGAGCTAAAATAAACAAAAGTTGCTTCCTGTTAGGAATTTGTTCACAGGAAAAAGACAAATAACTAATAAACCAATTTTTTACTGTTAGAGGATAAACTAATACAACTATACTTTGTTCATACTATAATTATTACCCATGGTTTCTGCTTGGTTCCTATTTCTGGGTTACTTTGAATTCCTGTCTTTACTATCCTTGATGATGGATTATAACCTGTATGCTAAATAAACCCTTTTATCCCCAAGTTGATTTTAGTCAGTGTTTTATCATGGCAATAGAGAAGCAAACTAGAACACTCAGCTTTCCTAAGAGGATCTTTGAAGAACATACCAGCAAAGCATTTCCAACTTAATTGTCTTCCAGTTTGTTCTTTCTATGCCTCTCGTTATCTCACTTTCTATTCTAGAAGAATATAATTTATGACTCGATACAGAACTATAAAACATACATGTGAAGCTTCAGACCACACTTTTGTCTAAACTCCTCTGAGGAAGACATTTTTACAGAGAATAAGACTTAAGAGAATAAGATTTCTCTAGAACTTGATCTATCACAGTTTCAAAGCACCTGGTTGCTTACTTTCTCATAGGCTCTACAGCCCTCTAGGTTATATAAACTAAATATTCGTCATCTTTGACTTATAACTTGTCCCAGAGGGACTAGGAGTTAGAAATATTAACTGTTCTTTTGTTCCCCTAAAACCATGGAGCCTTGATTAAATTGCAGAGATACAACTCAAGTCATGATTTTGCATTGTTAAATGCATTACCTTGGGGGATTCAATGACTCTATACAATTCATCTTTCATTAGTAAAATGAAAGGATACATTTCTTTATTTTCCACTGAGGATCTATGATACTATGAACTATAACGTGCAGGAAAATACTCGCTCCATGTCCTCAAATTGATGCTTCACTAACATTAACCTGTCTCATTGGCTTTACTGATTATTTACTTTATACACTGCTATTTCTGAGCATTTGTGTCTTCATAAAATTCACATGTGGAAACAATATGGTGTTGATAGGAGATGGGGCATTTGGAGGAGCAGGACTTGAGAGTGAAGTCATGAAAAATGGGATTGGTACATAACATAGGCCCAAGCAACTAACCGACCCCTTTATTTATGTGAGGACACTGCATGAAGATACCCACAATGAACCAAGAAACAGATGCTAATGGCTCAATGTTGGGACTTCTCAGCTTCTAGAACTTTGATATATACTTTATTTTGAATTTCACCCTATGGTACTTTGTAGCTTTAAATAGACTAAGAAGTATACTAAATTCTCAAAATACGGTTTATAAGCTTGTATTGGTTGAATAACTGTCAAAAAGCAAGAATGTAATTTATAAATTGTCTTTTTTTACAATGATTACATGTCATGTATAATCATAATGGCTACGCATTAAGCAACAGTGAGTAAAACTGTGCGTACCTTAGCATCAAGTCAAAGCAAAGCCACCAAACTATGCAAGTGATCATTGTTATCAGGGAGCACACACACTCTAAAGAAAATAGCAGACAAACAAAAAACGAGCCAAAAAGCCATGAATAATAATTACATCTATATCACAACTCTCCCCTCCAAACCCAGTGATCACCACAGAAGAGGAGGTAAAAAGTTTTAAGAGTCAACACTATGGAAAATAAAGCAAAACAGTGTTTTCTGGACACGACAGGACCACGTCCCTCAAAACATACAAGAGCTGTCTGGTGATTTTTCTCATTTTTTTGCTTATGTTCTTGCCATATCTGTACTTCTCTCCTATTTTCTCCATGTTTCCATATTTGGTTTGTGTGTTTGTTTTCACATTTGCACATATGTGCACATACGTCCATTGTGCATGCATGTGAAGATGTGCATGTGTAAGCCTGTGTGTTCATGCAGAGACCAGAACAGCAGGCTATCCTGTGTCATCCTCTATAGCTGTTATATATGTATGTGTGTGTGTATGTATATGTATATATATATACATACACATATATATATGTCTTCTTTATTGCCAAGGAGCACCGTCTCTCAGTGAACTAGAAGCTCAATGTTTTCTGGTGAGGCTTTGCCTGTAATTAGCTCTGGAGATCCATCTGTCTCCCCTAATAACTGCCATTACTAGGATTATAGACAAGCACAGCAATGCTAGGCTTTTGTGAGGGTACTGGGGATTTGAACTCATGCTTGTCGAATAAGCTCTTCTCCAAAGAATCATGTCCTTAGTCCCTCTAATCAGTTTCTAACGTCTTTCAGATGTCACACATTGGAGACTAAATACATGTATATGTTGAATTATAAAATAAAGTTATAAGCCAAATCTTTGAAATTTAAGCATACTGAAGACCCAAAGAAATATGTATCATTTATTTTTAATAAAGTATCAAGGATTTACAGGTGTATGGCAGGGGGATAGAAATGCTTTCAGCACTATATCTACCTGTAACCCTCCCTGACAGTGTAATTCTCTGTGACTATTTATAGCCTTTGCCTGAAATGTATTATTGCTTTAATGTCAATACTTCAGCATTAGGTAAAGCTGTTGAACAGAATTTTAGTCTGTTCAGGCTTTTATAAGAAAATATCATACACAGAGTAGACAAAAACATCAGAAACTTATTTCCTGCAGTTCCAGAGGATAGGAAATCCAAGATCAAAGGTATCATCAGATTCTCTGTCTATGAGGACACATTCCTTTTAAATGCAATGTCCCTGTGTCCTCCCATGGTAGAAAGAGCAAACTAGTTATTTTGGGCTTTCCTCATAAAGAAATTAAGTTCATTAGTTAGTTATCTGTCAGTAAAATATTTCACATTTACCTATATCCCATATTAGTTAAAAAATAATGGAAGCAGATATTCATTGTAGCTCTTACGAATAATGTTTTATTCATTATTGAATGAATAAATTATTGAATGATGTTTGCTTTTCTATACATATATAAAATATGGAACTAATCTGGATCATTTATAAGCACCTTCAAAACAAACTAAGGAGATGCTTATTACAAATGGAAACAAGAGTAAACTTTGGTACCCTCTGACCAAAGGGAATAGGACATACTTTGATTTGAGAATCTTAAACATCTAGTGCAAAACATTGTATGTATAAGGCAATTAAAACCTACTTGTTGGTTCAGGTGAAATTGGAATATCTATCTACCTATGTGTCTATATCTATAGCTATCCAATCAACACATTTAGTCTTGTCTTTAAGGTGAACATAATCACATAGCTTACTGAGAAAGAGTAAAATCACTTTGGTAGCTTTTCTGATGTAAGTTTTATCTTAAACGTTTCGTCTTATAGCATAAATAGCTTGAAGCTGTCCTTAGAGGGATGAAACGTTACATTTGTCTTTTTTTTCTGATGGTTTTATTTGTTTGAGAAAGGGTCTCATGTGCAATGTTCACAGTGCTATGAGTGTTTCTGAGAGAACAGTTCTTAACACAGAAGCATTTAATTTGTAGAGCAAAGCTGTGATATTCAGAAAGGATAGTTTGTTTCTACAGAAAAAAAAAACCTGTAACATTCAAGTTAAAGTAGCTAATTTGACTGAAATCCAAATAAAATGTTATTGTATGTCTGAATCCCTAATCCAGCACACTTAATGAGTAGAAGGTTGATACACAAATCATTTTAAAAATGATTTCTTAGACCCCTTTGTAAATGAGCTAAATCTGATTTGGAACATGTGTCTAGGCTATTACAGGACTAACTGGATAACTTGTAGTTAGAATGAAGATCTCATGTGAAGAAGTCATCCCTGTTTTACCCTTTCAAATCAGCTCCTCCAAATTCTTTTAAATAAACTGTTCCTCTAAAGACTAAGTGAAATAGAATGTGAAATATATTCTCTCACATATTTTCCACATGTCTAAAACGAAAGTGGATGTTAAACTGTATTATGTTTTTTAAATCAAATGCTGCCATTGCTTTTACACTTCAATATCAGGTGTGTTCATAAGCAGGCACTTAAGATCAATGTGCCAATGAGAGAGAGAGAGTGTATGTTCATGGAAACACTGCCTCAAATATTAGCATGATATCAAATGAAATAGCAGTTCCACCAAACAGTGTCATAGTTTCAGGAACAAACATTTTCCGACTGAGTCAAGGACGAGGTTTTCTTGTACTGCTACAGGGAACAGCATGAAATGATCACTTTGGCATCCCAAGCACCACCAAAAAGCTCCCCCACCGTACAATGTACAGCTGCTCGGTAATCACCACGGCTGTGTAAAATAGAGGACTTTTTTTTCCCACAAGTTCTCATTTTTTTCTTGTTTGTATTCTTTGTCCATCCAAGCATTTTGAAACTAATGTTTATACAAGAAATCATAAAGCACAGGTTATATTCAAAACTGGAATCTCCAAGGACAGTATTAGTGAAAATATGGAGTACAGTCTGTCCACAGTGAAGGACTGGAATCATGCACCTTCTCCCATATGACAGTGTTGGCTTTTTAAAAATTTTTTGGGGTCATGCGTGTGAAGAAGACAAGTTACCATAAAACTTACTTTTCTTCCTCCCCACCAAGGTACTTTCTAGTGTGAAGGGGGAAGCGAGAACTTAATGGAGCGAGGACAGTAGAACCCAGGGGACAATGAGGGGGGAAAGGGAACATAGGGGAAGGATATTTAAATGCACAGAGGAATGTGATCATAAAGTGGAGGGGGTG
Source organism: Cricetomys ansorgei (assembly GCA_026225945.1). Taxonomy (NCBI): domain Eukaryota; kingdom Metazoa; phylum Chordata; class Mammalia; order Rodentia; family Nesomyidae; genus Cricetomys; species Cricetomys ansorgei. The sequence continues at coordinate 2,600,887 of JAMJFZ010001100.1, read as the reverse complement.
GAAGAAGACAATGCTCTTCCCAGAAATCATCGATTGACAAATAAAAAGCCCAGTGCCAGGCATGGGACAGCTTCCATCAAAGTTGTTGAAGAGAGGCATCCCAGAGACCCTCCCCAAATGATAAAGGCTATTGCCACTGCCATTGGTTGCTCATCAGAACTGGATAGTAAGACTATACTGTTGAGGGTACCACACAGGATGGCCACAGGACATGGAGAAATCAAGCTGGTACTGGATGACTAAGTTTCTTCCCTTCTAGATAGCCTTCCTATTATCCAAAGGTGCCATGCAGGTTGGCTTGTGAGAACAAAGGTGTGGTATCTTCAGGAATAGGCTCTTACCATCAATTTCTGGTGGGTAACCAAGAGCAATGGCCATAACCTGTGCTGTTTTGGTGTTCTCTCAGAACCCTCAACAACAAATTAAGGGTTGTATCTCATACATAGCATTAGTCATTTATTTTGATAACCTATGGCTTCTGGGATCAGTATTATCACTCTTTGAAGAGTAACTCAATTATTTTGTGTGTTCATTTAACATAATTATTGATGATGTATTTTGGACTGGATGCTAAGGAATTTCTCTTAATAAGTAAATTGCTGACTCTCCCATGCACTACAGCTCAGAGTACCCCAAAACATGTGTTTAGGTCACAGTACCTCGACAAGGATCATTAGATTAATAAGATACAACAATAGAGTTTTAAAAGAAGTTACAGTTCAGAGTAGCATAATTAAAAGTTGAGAAATTACATTCTAATGAACAAGTCACAATTGGAGATAATTTCTTGCCTCCCTGGCCTCATAAAGCCAACATCCTCACTTACTCTGGTAAATCTAGTTTCCCTGAGAGAAGAGCTCACATGGAGGGATGCATAGCAGAAGTCTGGATGCTCCAAGTCAGAGCCACCACACTAGCCTTCCAGAGGTCTCAGAGGGATTAAGTCCATCGCAGATGGAAGGGCTTAATGGTGTTTGCCCTTTCTGCTCTCGCTTCTTTCCATTTCATTTCTTTTTCATTCACTCAAGACATCAACGCAGCCTTCACTCTTATAAGCACTCAAGTGCCTGACACCTTTCTCTCAGGTTCCTCGCTCCTTCTGCTTCATGTGCTGCCATCATCTTCAAAGCTTCCTAAGCCTGCTGGGTGAACTATCTAAACTAAACCCAGCACCACTCCCAAATGATTTCTATATTCTTCGCCTTTTCCCCTCACTTTTGAGATTACGTGTGACTTCTGTAGACTTGGACTTGTGATCCACCTACCCCTGCATTCTGGGTGCTGTTAGTAGATGTTAAGTTCATTGCAGGTGACTGGGTCCAGAAAAAAAAAGTTTATTGGGTAGATATGGTAATGCATGCCAATGAACATTACATGTAGTCTGCAATGACATCTGAAGTGTTACAGTTCTAAACTCTTAAACTGCAGACGTAAATTCCACACTCAGAATGCAACCTTGCTTCTTCCTTTTTCTTCTTCATTTGTTGGACTTGCCATGTCACTTCCCAGGACCACTCATAAGCCCCATCTCTAAAAATATACCTTTTGGTTGCTTTTAACTCCTTCAATAAATATATTTTAAAGCATTAAATATTTTACAAAAAGGAGAGACCCTTGAATTCACCGATTGCCTGAAATTAGTCCTTTCAGGGATCAGAGGCTCTCTGTATGAAGAGAAGGGGGCACAGTGATTCCACTGTTCCTTTCTCATTTCCTTTTAAATTTTGAATCACAGCTTAGAAAACAAGTGGTGAGAAGTTCTAAGTGAAAACTGCTCATGTAAATTGCTATTTCTTGATTTAAGGTGAAAACTCCTTATTAGTAAACTCATTATTCTTGGTATGTGAGATATGAAACAATGAGAACTATTTTTGCTAATCTCAGTACATTCAAAGAAGCAAATGTAAACAATACTGGATTATAATTGCATTTGTGTCCAATAAAATGTGTTAATATGTATGCTACAAAGTGGGCAGAAAAGGGGGAGAGTTGCTTCTGCTTATAGTGCTTAGAAAAAACTTCATAGAAAGTATTATGCTTTAACTTCATCAGAAAATTATGCAGAAAAAAATATTATTGCTACCGATAACAAGGCACAAAAACAGAAAAAGGCAGGCTGAAATACATTAGAATTGTTTCATTACACTGAAATGACTCTGGTGATTTCAATTTAGTGACTGATAAACCTCATCACAACAGCCATAAAACTATAGTAATACATTCTCATACTTATGGGAAAAGGAAGATTTAATCATATTTAATTTGCATTTTATTGCTAGGGTAGCCAAACACAGAGAGAATAATTAGCATTATTTTTTTGTAGTTACTCAAAGTATCTCTTGAATTAATTATCATCTAAAGTATAGAATTATTCATACAGTGACTGTGCACCTGGTTTTCCTCCACCAAGTGTTCTGTACATAATGATTCACACTCCACTGCAGAATGCTCAAAGCAAGCTTTCCTCATTATTTTATTTAAGTACATGCTCCATTTTTCATTAACTCACCAAAATAAATAATAAACTTATATTCTCCTACTCCTTTCATTTCCTAGCAAAAGTAACACACTCTTATGGATGATAAGGATTCTTCTTCAAATTATTTCTGCAACACCCAGTTCTCCAGTTTCTCACTACAGTAGCAAAAAGGAAAAAGGAACTCTAAGTCAGTGGCTGAATGAGCTGGATGGAGAAACACAAACATACCTTTAAAAAAACACTCTTGGATTCTGCCAATAGTGAGGGTGGGGACGTAGATCCATGGATGCTGTATATACTGCAAGGTGTAGAAAACCTCCAGAAACTGCCAAACATGTCACTTTGAGTATGTCTTAGGAATCCATCAAAACACTATAGTCTATTATGCAGGATACTACATGGGTGTACATGAGAAAGGAAGAACACAGAAATAGAAAAGACATTTTAACTAATACCTAAGTGTACAAACCACTAGGGATAGAAACAACTCACATGGCCATCTGCTGGGAAAGCCATAGTCGGCTCCAAAGGTAATGCCTCATTAGAGTAGAAGTGAAAATGAAAAAAAAAAAAACCAAATTACATAAACATAAGTGAATAAACAAATGAAACCAGACCCTCTGAGAAACACCAAGTGGCCAAGGAAAGAAATAGTAAATTAAATATTAGGTGGAAATACAAGATAGAAAATGACTTATTACAGATAAGCCATAAGGATAAACAGAGAAGAGAGTTCAATCTACATGATCGGTGACATAAAAGAACACATACTCATTAAAAGACTGATTAAAATGTAAGCAGATAAGCAGACATTGAATTCCATAAAGCATATGCATAATTAAAGAAAATTGGAATGTAGTAGAATGAGGAAAAAATAGCTAAAATCCCAAAAGGAAAATTGAAATGTACGCTGTTAATAGAACAAGTAAAAGACTGAGTAAATAATGAAGATACAACTTGAGAAAGGATGAATAAAATCAAAGTGATGAGGAAAAACAGCAAACTGAAATAATGGGCGCCATACGCCACAAAAGCTTTTCAATTCAAAAGAGTTTTAAATATTGACCTCGTATTCTCAAATGTAAAAAGAAGAGTGCTGAATTAAGAACTTACGAGTCAACAAAATTCTCGATACAAAGCGGTAAGCTCTGAAACTATATACAAACAAAATCTGTCTCAGCAGGATGTATTTATATATTTATCCACGTATATGTATATACTATGTAACCATAGTAATCAAAGGATAAGTGACTATCAGGTAAGTAGTGGAGGATAAGTGGGAGAGGTTGGTGTTGGGAACAGGAAAGGAGCTGCAACAATGGTACCTGGAAGGAGCTGGAGGGAGGGAAGCAAAGGGAGAAAGTTCTATTTTAATAAAAATGCAGTATTTTTTACATACCTAAGTATGTATGCATATATTTCTTTAATTGAAAATAGGTATGTGTTTTTCAAAAATAAATAGATGGTGAGGCCCACATACAATAGTTTGCTTATTTTTGCTATACAGGCTTGATAATTTTAAAAGACTAACAATGATTTGAAGGCAATTTTTAATGATTGACAAAGCAATCTGCTTATATATTCTTTTATTTATGTTGTATGTGTTGAGAGGTACAAGTACAGTATGACATTCGTGCAGGCAGAGGTCAGAGGACAACGTGTAAGAATTGGTTCTCTCCTACCCTGTGTGGCCTGGGACATGAAATCAGATCATGAACCCTCATGTCAACTTCCTCAACTGAGCCATCTTGCCACGGAATTGGCATTTTATCAAGAACTAAGAATATGTATTCCATTTGCAATTTTTAATTTAAAATTGCACTGAGAATTTAATATACGCATATAATTTATTTTGTTTCTAATTAAAACATTATAAAGGAAAGGAGTGAGAGCTGCTAACCATTGCACACTGCTTTCCACATACCAACACACTTCTGAGATACACCAAATAACAGAACATATAAAACTAAGACACAAAAGAACAGATCCCTAGCAATATGAAAAACCGAGTGACCAAATTAATCTCCCCAAATAGAATGCTTGAAGTATCAAGCACCCATTTCTTCTTTACATACTCATGAAGACCTAGTCCTCACATTGCTTGAAGACTGATAACTGCAAGAGGAAGGGTTTTGGAGTTGAAGCATCTACACAAAGCTGAGCCAACAGACAGCCCCATCAGTACATGAACTAAAGAAAACTCAAGTCCCACAGAAACAGTGACTGACTTCTTGCCTGATTTCACTTGGCTTCCAGGGGATAGAAAAAAACATACTTTAATAACCTAGCAAAATCATTACTTGTCCCTAAAGCTTGGAAATGTAGTTCATGTGCAGATTAAGCTTCATACAGATTGTTTTATTCCATGAGTGTCCATTACACACACTTTCTAACACCATCTCTACCTCATGCTGTTTCTGCGAGGTAGAGGACTGTGGAGATATCGAATACCTTTTCCATTTTCCAATATCACCAACACAATCTTTGCTTTATTTTCTTTCCCCAAGGTATGACAAGAATTATGATGCTTACTCACATATAGTCATTTTAAAAATGTACTCTGATAAACTCATCACATGGTTTAGAATGTGAACAAAAATCCTTTCCAATTTACTGAATTCTCTCTCTGTATTTGTTTTTTGCTTGTAACCTTATACAATCTTTTAACATAGTATTTCAATTTGCAACACAAACTTTCTAAATAATATCCAGAAATTGTGACAATTTTAAGGTTAATCAAGTAACTAAAAAGACTATTCTAGATTTTCAAACAAACTTGAAAATGAGTACAATGTACCCAGGCATTACTTTAGAAGATCCCTGCTAGTTTCCAAGGTTTTGACAGAGATTTTACTCTGTGAGCCTTTAATATAGACACAGAACTTCAGGTTTAGGGGATAAAATATTTAGGAATTACAAGTACAATTTTAGAGCATGTCTTATGATCATGAACTCTAAAGAGCTATTATCAATATAATTAATGTCAAAAGAAAGACAAATACAAACAGACCCATGTGCCATTCTAAGAATGCTGGCATCTGCTCACCATAACCCTTAAGACATTCTCCAAACCAAATGGTTGCAAATTCAGCACTTAACGCTGGATGATGGGTAATTCCTCTGAAAGTTTGTTTCAAATTTGTGGGAATCCCATTACACTTACCTGTCAAAGAGCTATTGTACAAGTCAGATTTGGTGGGTTCTAGAGTATGCCACGAATGGCTTTCCCAAGCCGAATCTTTCTATGGAGTTCCAGGGAGCTCGGCAATAGCACAGTCTGGAGAAATGTCTTTTATTCTAACCATTCGATACCTATCTTCTACATTTAGAGACATCATTGTAATGTCTTTGTCTATCTTTTGTTTCATTAAAATTAGTTTCGAAACTAATTTCTGTTTCTTGGAAACGCTTCTTTAAATGTTTAGTATCATGCTCCCCCAAACCATCCTGGATTAGTGCCCATTGTTGTTATTGTTGGAAGGATTTAAAATTCAATTTGTTTAATGAATGCAAACTAATAGTTGTAAAGTATCAAGTTATCTGTTTCTTTCTGCAGAAATTTAATGCAGTTTGTTGAAGTTGGAGTATGCTGTCTAATTTTATATCAACTTGACGAAGGCTAGAGTTAACTGAGAGGAGGGAACCCCACGTGAGAAAATGCCTCCATAAGATTGTGCTCTAGGCAAGCCTGTAGAGCATTTTCTATTTAGTAATTAATGTGGGAGGGCTCAGCCCATTATGGGTAGTGCTATCCCAGGACTTGTAGTCCTGTGTTCCATAAGAAAGCTGACTGAGCAAGCTATGGGGAGCAAGCCAGTAAGCAGCACTCCTCCATGGCCTCTGCTGCCTTCAGGTTTCAGCCCTGACTGCCTTTGATGATAAACAGTGTTGTGGAAGTATATACAAATAAACCCTTTTCTTCCCAAGTTGCTTTGCCCATGGTGTTTCATCACAGTAATAAAACCTTAACTAAGATGTAGTGTAATGAATATATCCATTTGGTGTAATCCAGAATCAACACGAATGATACTTATTTTGTTTATTTATCCCCCAGTAAGCACCTTTGAGTTACTGACTACTTTCTATTGTTGCACTCTTTTTAATATCAGTGACTTCTGCTATGACAATTAGTATTTTATTCCTTTTGTATTTGAACTTGATTGTTCTCTTGCTTTTCCCACATTATAAATAGGGTCTCTTCAGTACTATCCTAAGCCCCTTATGCTCACACCTCCAATAATAATTACTGCTTTATGTGACCCTCACTAATTGTGGTATGTTATACTTTCATTTAGCTCAATTTTTTCCAACCTCCAATAAGAGTTACATCGGACTTGTGGAATATGTAAAGTCTATTTTTTAAGTTCGAAAGAGCTGGGGGTGGGTGTATACATGCTCTTCTGTTACTAATTACTTATAAAATCCTATGGTGATTAGAGAATAATCACATACATAATTTTAACTCTTTAAATCTTGTTATTGTCTGTTTGTGGTTCAGAATAAGACATTCCTCAGTGCCTGTCCTATGCACACTTGAAAACAACTATGCAGTCTACTGCTGATTGACGAACTACTCCACAAAGAGGTCGAGCTGGTTAATAGCTTTGTTCAGCTCCTCCAAAATATTTATTGATTTTTCCATCTACCGTATTATCAATAATAAAGAAATAAATACCAAAATACTTAAGAACAACTAGAGACTTATTTCATTCTACTGAAGTTTTACCAAGTTCTGTTTTCTGTGTTTGTTTTATGTGTTTTATTAATTTGTCAGATGCTTATACATTAAAAAAAAAAGAACTTTTACTATGAGTGATCTATCTGTATATATACTTACATGCCAGAAGAGGGCATCAGATCCCATTAAAGGTTGTTGTGAGCCACCATATGGGAATTGAACTCAGGACCTCTGGAAGTGCTCTTAAGGGCTGAGCCATCTCCCCAGCCTGATGCTGATACATTTAAGAATATGTTTTCTTGGTAAATAGAATCATTTGTTAGGAGTTAGGAACAAAGCCAGCTGCCTTGTAGGTAGTTTGTCAAGATTACAGGCCAAGGATGCCTATGTCCTTGGGGAAACCTTAGTCAGATCCCAGAGCATTGAGATTTTTAAAATAAACTTTAACTTGTGAGCTAAGGAACTTGTAGATGTATTTTTATTCGTGGGGATTCATGTCAGAGGATAGTTTATTCTTTGGTAATTCAATCCCCAGTTCTAAAAGGTTTCGGCCTCTGTACAATCTAATCTGCCAATCTAAACCTAGAACATTTCAGTCTTTGAGACATACTTACAAATGAGCTCACTCTGACTAGCTGTCTTCTGAACTCTGTAAATCATAAACAGTCTGTTTCTGACTCTCTGATGTCTCTCTTAGCTTATTCTAGACTGGCTCTGCTCTTCTTGGCTTCTCCTTCTGAACTGAACTGTAAACTGACTGCACTCAGACTGCCTGACTGACTCTCTGCTTCTCTTTGAGCTCTGCCTCTTTCTGCTTCCATCTCACTTCTGTCTGAGCTCTGAATCTGCACTCTGCTTCTACCTCACTTCCTTCTCTGAACTCTGAACTCTGCCTCTAATCTCAGCTTCTCTCTCTGAGCTCTGTCTCTGTCTCCCAAGTGCTAAGATTAAAGGCATGTACCCACCTATGCCTTCTGAATTGGGATTAAAAGTATGTGCTACATTGGGATTCAAGACGAATAAAAATACATCTTCAGAAACTAAAACTCCAAAGCTTGTTTTCTATCACTGTGATAAATCTTGACCAAAGACAAAACAGGCCTTTTTTAGCATATGCACCCTGCATCCTGATTATAGGCCATCGTGGAGGAGAATCAGGGAAAGCACTCCAGATAGAAATCAGGAGTCAAGGACTGATGCAGAGGACATGGAGGGATGGCCATTGTTGGCTTACTTTGTGGCTTATTCAGCCACACTCCCCCTAGGTTCTTTCCCCAGTGGTGGCATAGCTCATAAGGAATGGGCCCTCCAACACCCATCAGAACATGTCCCACAGATTTGCCTCAACTGAAATTCCTTTTTCCCTGAGGACTATAGCATGTGTCAGATGATAAAAAATGAAAACAAACAAGCAAACAAACAAAAACCAAAAACTATATATCCACAAATAGATTAACATATCTACTGGGACAGAGTGCTAAAGAGCTAGTCACTTCCCCAAGGCTCAGTTTCTGAATACTAAAAATTCACACATTTGGGAGCAAAGTATCAACACTGGGCTTTGGGAGACACTTGAGATACAAACCATAATGTACCCTACCACATTTACCAGACACCAAGCACTTCTTTAGTTCTACCTTCAGCCCTCATTGAAGAAGCTCCTTTCTATAGCATATGGTTACCATCAGAGAAATTCATAGTTGCTCAACAACACACATACACACACACACACATACTACCACCACCACCAATAATAACAACAATGATAATTATGATTTCATATTATTATAAATATTAATATATTTATGTATTAATAATATAACATATAAATTAAAAAATATATTAAATATTAAATAGTATAAGAAATGTATTATTTATAAATAAATAATAAAATTATTTATTTAAAAAGAAGAGGTGGTCATGAATGAGAGAAAGACTAATTGGACACTTGAGAAGTTGGAGGGGGTTGGGTGGGATGCAAATAATGAAAATAAAGCACTCATATATAAAATTCTCAAAAAATGTAAAATAACCTAGTCTTCAAACAATGAATACCCCAGAGAACTTTTAACTCCATTGATCATTGAGTTGATAGATTCACATTTTTATAAAGAGCAGTTTTAAATAGGCTTTCAGAAAATGCAGAGATTTTCATGTTAATTCTGAATTTTTGGAAATTCTGGGCCTTGTCCTATCCATAAGAGAGATTGTTTAAATGAGGATGGGAAGTGGGGTGCACATATGTGACAAATCAGAACTCGTTATTAGGAATTTCTCTCAAGTTCTTTTTAAATAAAATAAAATGAAAACAGAAAGGCTTATACCAATGGCTCCTAATCTCTATTTTGTTTACTTGAGCACATTTTGATATAAATTCTGTTCTACATGATGGATTGACTGCTGGTAGAGCCAAGGTTCTTAGATCTGCAACATCATTAAAAGAGTCATAATTTCAGAAGAGTACAGTTTCTCTGGCTTATGAAATAGTCCAGCTGTTTGTTTCTCAGAGTTATGGCTATAATTATGCTTTTCTCAGTGCCTCATATTAAACGTACTTATTTTGTTGGTATAGTTTACGCTGATGTAGAAACTTAGTTTTATATTAGGCATATGTATGTATAAGCATGCCATATTCAGAATATTTTTTCCAGTTTTATTAATGAATAGCTTAGCTTTTATTTTATTTTAATTAATAAAAAAGATGTCTCAAAGGTACAAGCAACATAGATAGCTTTTGAGTTTGTTTCATACTATGCTTTTGTTCTAAATTTTAAACCTGTCATCATGTAGGAATTTCATCTACTTTGTAAACACTGGGTCTCTGATCTATTTAATATGAGTATGAATGTGATTCTCAGAATCCAGATCTCACCCATCCTTATCAATGTTCCAAATGTACTTTTCATTTTAAAAGTTTGGCTACTATTCCCAAAAACCTGCTGAGTAGACAGCAGTGTGAACTGCATTTAATGGGAAAGGTATTTCTGTAAAAGAGCAATTACATTTGGAGTTTCATCTCCAATCAATATACTTCTGATATGCAAGGAGAAATTTTCTCTCAATATAAAATATTTATAATGCAAAAGTCATAGGTGTTAACTCCTAAAATATGCAAATTTAAACACAGTAGTAATTTCTCATGTATTACATCAGATTCTATATTTTGTAAAGAAAATTTTAAAGTATGTGTACACTGGAAGAAACAATGGTTTTCTAACTATAACTTTGCTGCTGATATATTTGAGTATTTCTCTTCCTTGGATATTTTATCCTTCCTTTTAACTCAGTAAAGTTCTTTCAAAATCTATGAACAAAGGGATAAAAGCCAATTACGGCAGGGAGGCATGAAACAAGCAGCAGTCAAGAGCAAGTAGCAGATCGCTCATGTCTTCAAATGCAAACACAAACCAGAGAACAAACTAGAAGTAGTGTGAGGCTTTAAACTCTCAAAGCCTGCCCTTAGTGACTTATTTCTTCCAGCAAGGGCACAATACTCAAATCTCCCCAAGCAGCACCACTTACTGGGGACTGAAACTATTCAAATACTAGAGCCTATGAGGGATATTTATCATCCAAACTATCACAAAGATACAATTAACATTCATGTATCATTTTTTAAAATGTAAACATAGTTATTGAGGCCAAATTGTGACTTAACAGAATGCTTAACTTTAAGAGAAACTGTGTGTCTTTGTTACAGTCCCAATAACAATTTATGAATTCAGGTTGCTATCCACCTTTCATATAGGACTGATAGTCTTTTTAAATTTAACAATTCTATTTAAAATTTTTATCAAGTGTGTCTTCCTGTGAATTATTCATGTTTTTTCTGACCCTAATAGCTACTTTTATAAAAGGTATGTTCAAATATTCTACCAGTTATCATACTGAGCATTGCCTTAATCTTTCCCAATGGAATTGCCTTAAAGTAAGCATAAATCAACTGGCCATATGTACGAGGAATTATTTACAGACTGTTAGCCTTAGAAAACAATTTTGGATTTTCTATTTTCATGGCCATTTTGACTATAAACAATGAAAGCATTGTCCATAGTATTCCAATGGTACAGCAGGCTACTTACTAAAGAGAAATGGTACAAAAATATTCGAGGTTTCCAGGGCTAACCACAAACATACATACAAGCTAAACATAAAGAAACACACACATGTGCATACTCACACTCACACACAGAATATCATATCTATATATCTATCTATCTGTATGCAATAAGAATTAGTGAAAAAAAAAAGGCCATTAATTTGAAGGAGAACAGGCAGGGGTATAAGAGAGGGTTGGAGTGAGGATACAGAATGGAAAAATGAAATTATATTATAATATCACAAAAATTAAAAAAAGAATGTTACATGTTCTCAACTGGGGAAATAAATATTCAGTCTTATATCGCAGGGTATGGTATTTGCAATTTTTTCACAGATGAAATGTAATGTATACAGAAAAAATTTCTTCTACTTTAGTACATGTTTTTTAAATCATGAAGGCTAAATATTGCCAATTGCATTTTCTATATACTCTGAAATAATACTTGTAATATTTTTTATATATGGTGTCCATGTTATTTTTATATGTGAAAACAATGCTTTATTCCATGGGTAAATTCTACTTGATTATTCGGCATTATTATTTACATATATTGCTTGACTCCATTTCCTAATATTGAGTAAAGCTTCTCTGTATATGTTCATGAGAACTAGGCTTTCATATTTGCTTTTAATGAACTTTTGTAGTTTGATAGATAACAGTGGCCTTCTAGATTGAGTTAGGGAAAGTTTCTTATTGTCTAGAATTTGTGTTAGAGCAGTATCATTTGATCCTGAACTTTTACTTGGCAAATTGATTATACTTGTAAATGTAATTTCTCTAGTCAAAAGTAACTTTACCTTATATTTCTTCTAAGGTTCATTTTGGAAATAAACAACTAAGGAATGTGTGCTTAATATAAATTATTGAGCTTAGTGGAATGGATTTCTTTCATTTTTATATTTACTTAGGTTTTCACAGCTTTATTCATAGGTATACTGCTTTCAATTTTATTTTTGAAATCTCCCATCTTCTTATTACTATTCCCATTCTCTTTAAGTTATTTAACACATTTGTAATAAATGTCTTTAAAATATTATCAAACATTTATTGTACCCAACAAGGCCATTATCTTCTGCCACTTTTTTTTCATTTTATTTTATGTGTATGTATGTCTTTGTACCATATGTGTGCATTGCCCTCAGAGGTCGGAAGATGATGTTGAATCACTTAGGATTTCCAGCCTGATTGTGAGCTGCCTAGGTGTGCTAGGAATTGAGCCAGGGTCCCCTGGAAGAGCACATGGTGCTTTTAGCCACTGAGCCATCTTTGGGTTTTTATTTCTACAAACTCCTTTTTTCTCTAGAGGCCATAGGTTATACATTCTTACGATTTTACATGTCTAAAGAGAAGACATTATTGATAGGTTATGGAACTTGCTTTTCCGGTGTTGCTCTAGGAGGCAGGTACCCAATTGTAATCAGCTAAGACCCTCTCAAGGATTGTCTCATATTTCCATCTGCCTGCATTCACATTACTTCAATGCTTCCTCAAGTCCATTAGATCTAAATGCAATCTATAAACCTTGATTATAGGTTCTGACTATGTTATTGGTTGTATTAAGAAAGAAAAAAGAAAAACTGTACAGTTGAAAGTAAGTGATAACATGAGTTAGATCTTACACAAGCCTCACATGGGCTGCTCCTGTACACCCTGCTGAGACTTAACTCTCAGAACCCCAAAGAAGAACCAGCACCAACTGATTCAGCACACAGCTTTCTGGTGGTGACGGCAAAAGTAGACACTCATTCTATTGGTAACCTAATTCTGCTGTACGGTAATAGGTTAATTCATAAAAGTACAGCTCAGAGTCTCATTCCTTGTTCCCACATTCCATAGCTGTTCATTAATCTATTTGCTTAAATTGGCTGCGCTGCATTCTGCTATGTGCTGTTAGAAATGCTGACTTATAGTTTCTTTGCCTTTGATCAATACTAATATTTGAAAAGGTTGTCAAAAGGATTGATTGGCAGAACTTTAGTGGAGCATTTGACACAAATATCTGCAAACAACTAGCTATCCTTTGCTGTCTCATTGCTGTTTGTCCCTTCTTTTATCATTTAAATTCCTTCCTTCCACTCTTCCTCCCTCCTTCATATGTGTTTTAAACTGAATGGTTTATGTGTACTAAGTGCAAGCCGATACCCCTGGAGGCCAGAACAGGCCTTTGAATCCCCTGGAAATAGAGTTTCAGTGAGCACATGAGATGCCAAATATGGGTGCTTGATGCTTGCTGAACCTGTGTCCTCTGAAAACAATAATAAGTGCTCTTAACCATTAACCCACATCTCCAACCTCCTTTTATTATTATTACTATTATTACTACTACTATTGTTATTACTATTATTTTGTTTTTTTGAGATAGATTTTCTCTGTTGCAACTCTGGCTGTCCTGGAACTAACTCTGTAGATCATGCTGGCCTCAAATTCACAGAGATTCACCTGCCTCTGCCCACCAAATGCTGGGATTAAAGTTGCACACCACCACCACTAGCTTCCTTTTATTATTTTAAAGCAGAATAACAAACAGAACACCTAAGTTCAAATTATGACTTTTAAGATGTCCTTCTGTAATCATGGCCAAGTTGCTTAATGACTTTATGGTTTGGTTTCTGAGTGAACTGTATAAGAAGTGCATGTATTTCATGATGGTACTTAGAAATCAAATGAAACTATATAGATAAAATTTTGACTTCTCAGCCTGTTCTTCGGTCCCAAACAAATAATTCAATTCAATTAAACTTCTTTCCCACATTGTTTCCCGTTAAGTGCCAAATCTGTCTGGTTTCCTCATAATCCCTAGGAAACCTCTCATTACAAACAGCTCAGCTCCTTTGCATTCTGCTAGCCTCTGCGGATTCCACTCAAATCTACTTTTTTAAGTTGTTCCTTTGACAGTACGTACACTGGAGACTTGTAACATACTGTGACCAGTTCTTTGACCTCGGGTCTACTACAAACAGCACCATGCACTTATTTCAACAATTTGTTCTTTTTACAGCAGTCAACTTGACTTATCTCACCTTTAGATCTGTGACAGTGCCTTTATAAACTTATCCTTCAGAGTCAATTAAGCAATTGCTGACTAAATTATATACCTCGTCATCAACTGAACGAGGCTAGAATAATAGGTTTAAGATCATCCCATTACATGTAGAGCAGAGAAGTCATAAGCACTTTAAAACTCAAGGATATATTTGAGTTATTAAATTTCTTTTACTTTACTAACTATGTCAATGAATTTCTTATTTCTTTTTAATTGTGTTTCTGGATTCTACTATAGAGATGGCAAGAATAATAAAGTAACCCTAAGGTAAACAGATGTAATACCAATTACCAACATAAAAATCCGGGAATAGTTTATATTTCTTCCACAATGTTTGTCTGAAGTGACATGTAAAACTGTACAGATGAAAAGGCTGGGGGCACTGGTGTTAGGTCGAGGCTGCATGGTGGAATTACCAGGCACGCTTTTGCAATACTGATGCTCGCTCTCCCACTTCGGAGACCTCTTTTCATTGGATTGTGTATGGCTCGGCAACAGGATGTTTAAAATTCAGCTGGAAAAACCTCTCAGGCAATTGGGTAGAAGAACCATTCTCTATTTAGGATCTTCTATGTCTACCTTTTGTTCCCCCTCACTATTTCACTTTATATTACCACTGGGGATATTTAAGTTTGTTTACTTAAATCCTCCTTTGCTAATAACAACAGGACCTTTGGTAGGTGTGCGAGCCCATATGTAGGACAAGATTGGTTTATTTAAAACAAATAAACAAACACACAAAACCCTTATTGGCTGAACTACCTTTCTGTAATTTGACATATTCTCAGAAATATTCACATGTATTAGAGATAATGCAGTAAGTGAAATAGTACCAAGTCAATAAGAGGAGGAAAAAAAGAGAACACAGCCAAAAGCTGACAGCTGCCTCACGAACAAGTCAATGAGTTCCAGCTCCGAGCCACACGTACCTGATCGATGGCTCTGAGGTCGTCCACAAAGCTGTTCACTTCTGATAGAAGTCGCGATACAACAGACTTCCTCAATGCGCTGCAGCGTCCTAGGGTTACCAGGCTCTGAGAGACATAATGTTGCACCTGGAACTACAAATGAAGATGAGTGAGAGTCTATTCTCCATCACGTGAGCTCTACTTTATCTTGTAAGAGTTTATTGCTAAGGTAAATGCTATGGGGGATTTACAAGAACCGTGTGCATTTCTGGGTTAGCACTGAGAAAGACTGAAAAAATTATTACAATATAGGTACTGTGATTTCATGTAGGATCAAAAGTTTCAAATGTGTGACAGAGTGCTGAAACAGAAGAAGCTGAACTGTCAGAAAGCATAAGTTTAGAACAGATGAAAGGATACATTCAAAATGAATAAGGAAAGTAATAAAACCGATCTTAATTCCTCACTTGATAGAAGACAGATAGACAAACATGCAAACAAGTAGATTTAAAAGGTGATGGAGAATTTTGAAGTCTAAGAGAACTAAGGATCTTCTGTGTGCCCCACTTCATCAGTGGAGAGAATACGGGGACTTCCCTATGTGCCAGGAGTCAAACTTTATAGTCATGAAATAAAAAAAGAGATAATCTGAATACATCTTTTTTAGTTCTTTTAATTATTTTCCTTGTTTATTTATTATGTGTGTATGTGTTTGTGTGTCTACATGCATGTGCATTTAAAAGTATCACAGTGTACAAGTGTATGTCAGTGGAAAACTTGTAAGAGTTGTTTTTCTCCTTGCATGTGTGGGTCCCAGGGATCAATCTCAGGTCATTTGGGTTACTGGCAAGCTTTTATCCACTCAACCATTTTGCCAAACCATCCCATTAAGAAAAAATTAAATGCCAGCAGGACACAACACATTACATTTCTGTGATTAGGAATAACATGACACTAAAAATCATGCTATGATATGTAAAACTCATGGATAGGATTTCATGTAATATAACCTTTTGTAGAGGAACATTCAATCTTTAAATCCAGCTCTAGCAAAGGATTACATTGGGAGGCTTATCTGATTGGCATTTTATCTCTGAGCTGGCAGCATGGCTGCTCTAAGGTAGAAAGAATGTTAGTATATGCCTTTAATCTCAACTTTTAGGATATAAAAGGAGGCTCTCAGTTCACAGGAGTGGGAGTTAGTTCAGAGGTAGAAGCAGAGGTGGAAGCAGACAAGCAGAGCAGAAAGTTAGTTCAGTCAGGCAGTTTGAGTGCAGTCAGCTCACAGACAGTTCAGTCCAGAAGGAGAAGCTGAGAAAAGCAGAGCCAGTCCAGAATAAGCCAAGAGAAAAAACAGAGCCAGAAACAGAAAATTTATGGTTTACAGTTCAGAGTTCACAAGACAGACAGTCAGAGTGAGCTCAATCAGCAGTAAGTCTCAGAGGCAGAAACATTCTAGGTTTAAGTTTGAAGGTTAGATTGTATGGAGGCTGAAGTCTTCTAGGTCCAGTGAAACATCTTGAAGATTGGATCGTATGGAGGCTGAAGCCTTCCATGTCAAGATTTAAGATTAGATTGAATAGAAACTGAAAACAGGTAGGATCAGGGATTGAATTAGCAAAGAATAAACTGTCCTCTGCCATGAACCCACAAGAATAAATAATAAATCAACACACACATCTATGCCTAAAACCTTTAAAGTAGCTGAGAGAAAAAAAGGCTTATAAGAGAAATGGACAGACATTCACTGCTTTCTATAGCTTAAATAACACCAAAGATACATCGATTCCAGTGCATGCCAGGTGGAATTTTAAAATGTTGCATGGTGTCTTTTCGGATGAACATGTATACCGATACATCTCAGGTGGCTATTTTAATAGTAAACATTCTTTTAGGAAGATCACAATGACAATAACAATGACCACATTACAGAGCTTATGAAGACACTACTATAAAACTAGAATATATAGCTTTTACTTCACAGTAGCCTCAGCTAACCTAATTCTGAAAATATGCTGTCATAGGTACACTTCTTTATCATTGTTTATGAACAATACAATCGGTTAAGATTATGAACATTCATAAATATGCATTACTACTCTTAGGCTTAAAAAATTATTTTACAGCATTTTCATTTATGTCGTTAAAGAAAAACATGCCCTTATCTAAGCTCTAAGAGATTTCAGATGGCTACTTTATTTTAACTGATGCTTTAATTGCGGGCATACCTTTCTCCACAGTTTAATTCTTTAGTCAATAAGTTCAAATGGAGAGAAAAATCACAGAAAATGAAGGATACTTTGGAGTAGTACTAGAAGGGTGATGCTAGTGATGAGGCTACATGAGAGAGTCTACAGTCATCTGGTTCAAGTCGTAGCTTGGCAGTTTCAGAGTGTGTACCAGCACTTACTTAGTCTTTGCGTCACAGCTTCCACACATGCAAAACGACAGCTGTGACGCTAACTACTTAGTAGAACTGTTAGGCACGTTAAGTTAAGATGGTCAAAATGCATAGCATACTGTCAGACACCTCGTAAGGTGCCCAATAAGACCATAATTCAGAAAATATAAACGCAATGATAGTTATAAAATATAAATTTAATTTATTAGCCACTGAGAAGCTAACTGCTATCAATAAATTTTTTTATCGGATGATGTAATCATGCTAAAAAATGAAGCTGAGAATACAGACAATTTCAAAATAAAGACTTGAGCTACAGGATAGTAAAGAACTATTATTCTGACTAAATTTCATAAAGGAAAAAGACTATATAACTCTCAGTGCTATTTACAGTTCTGTAAATGTTGTTTTCAAAAGTATCCAAAGTTTGTGATACACAATGGAACTTTTAGAGAAAATGATCTGGAGGTCAGAATTATCAACAATATTCTAGCTAATTATCAAACTATGAAAGGCCTGGCTCAACACATCAATTTTTTTGTTTTTCCCTATCAAATCTTTTATTTTGGGAGTTTAAAGAGCTGAAAAAAATCTTTTCCCAAATTCCTGTTAAGTGAGGAAGAGCTGAGTTCTGCTGATGAGGCATGCTCACTGAGTCTCTGAATTAAAGTATATTACAGAGGAAGAGATGAGAAGTAGGTGCTGAGTGCACATTTTGTTGACAAGGATCTGACTCAGCAGTCACTCAGAAAGTACCTAATTATTCAGGTTCTTAATCATCCCAGAAAAAGCAACTTCCTTTGTGATCCTATGGATTAGAGAGTTCTTCCTTAAAACTCAGCCTTCCCAAAGTACTTTGCTCTGCATGTTCATCTGAAGGATTCACAGGGTTCATTGCCACATTAAAGTGTTGGAATATGGAGGGTGGACATTCCTAACACATACCTAATTAATTGCTCATATGAGATGAGTAGAAGTAGAAAGATCTTAGAGCAACAGTGCATGGTCAATTTCTGTGCAGGGATAACCTGGAAGGAGCAACACTAGCCTATATTTGGTAGGTAAAGGGTGATCCTAATATACAGGCATAATGAAGTGGTGGCATTCAATTAGTTAACAAGAGCATATTTTTTTTCTACAGTTCAAATCTTTGTCAATCTGCTATCTCTTAGCCATTAGTTTACAATAATTGAAGTCTTCAAATTATTACACAAGACAAAATGTCGATATACTAAATTGATGTTATCATGATGGTAAGAAGCAGAAATTTTGAAGGCTCTAGAAAACCAGTAGTCCAGAAAGTAGAAAAAAAATTGTCAGAATTTGGGAGCATGAGAAGAACACAGGAAATTCCTGGGTTTGAAAAACATGAGATTATGATAAAAGCTGTATAAATAAACTTGAAATTAAGCTATCATCGAAATAACAAATGTGATTTCCAAAGACATGAGATATTAGTCAAACATCAAGTATGGAATAGAAAATAATTATAAAAGACTCACCAAGAGTACTAGAAAAACCAAAAAAATTCTCAATGAGAAATAAAAGTTTAAAAATTTAAACTAAGATAATGAGATAAATACCAGATTGAAGAGAAAGGTAGTAAACTGGAAAAATTAGGAAATGAAAATCAGCTAGATATGAAAAAATATGTGTGAATTATGGAGCACCGCTAAGAGTCAGAACAGAATCAGAAGTAGAGATTTATTAACAGTTTTAATATAAGACATAAGAAGAAAGGAGAAGGAAAGAAGAGATTGATGGAAGGAAAAAAGGGAGCAGAGGGTGAATCTTAAAAACAGTAAAACAATCAGTATCCTAAAACCAAATCTCAAGACATAGCTAGAAAGAACTTCCATATGAAAAGAAGAATCTTACCACATTCTGAGGCTTTGGTGTTTCTCTAACAGAGGGTTGGGACAACCACATTCTAGATTTCTTACATGTATGAACTCAAGCATGCACTGTCATTCAGGAAAATTTTCTGCTCCTACCTCACAGAGGGCTGCATCATTGAAAAGGATTTAAGGGACTATCAAAAAAGATACATTCTATTTTTTTATCTGAGAATTCTCTAAACTATATCCTGAAAGTGAGAAAAACAAACAATACTAGATTTATTGTCTATAAGTACTCCTTACATAGAGGATAATAAATATACAATAGAAATGAATAGAATATAAAATACAGTCTATATAAAACAGAATAGAACTGAGCTATGATAAATGCTGGTTGAATAAGTATTTAAGAAAGTAACTACAAAGGGAAATTTCACAGATTCCCACCCCTAGATAAAGAACTATAGCTCAACTTATGACTGATGGGAGAGGAACTATCCTGTCCCAAGGATGAGGCACCTTAGTGATTGTACAGTGAAGAGTGGTCAGCCCTGAAACCAGACACAACATTGACAAAAATAGATTCAGCAACACAAATATATATAAATATATATATATATATATATATATATAATATATATATATATGAAAAAAATATATGAATGAAAAAAATATATGTATATGAAAAATAAGCTATCAATTTGAGATATAGGGTAACAGGAGTGGTTTGAGGAAAGGGTAGCAGGAAGGGGTTTCAGGGAGGAAAATGAAGAAGGAAGTGATGTATTTCTACTTCAATTAAAGACATTATCAAAAAAGTATATACATACCATATGACCATAACAACAACCCCATGAATGCATTTGCTTGCTGTATGCACACACACACACACACAAACACAATCAGAATCATTTATCAACAGGATTTTAGAAGGTTCATATCTTAACAGATATAAAATAGGCAGTCCAAATAAAGTTGGTAGAGAATATCTCCAACATATTTAAGTTTTCAAAATGTACAAAGTTAAACCACATTCTTTAGAAACACAAGGTGATGTAACTATTTTTTTTAGAAAGAAAGGTTGTAGAATAAAAGTCATAATCATATTAATATATGTAGAACAGTAGGTACCATGGAGACAGGGTGTTGGCTGTTGGCTATTTGCCTTCTTGTCCTTGGGCTGCTGGTACAAATATATATGCATGCTGGATACATATACATACACACACACATACATATATATGTGTGTATATATAGACATATATATATGTATGTAAATGTATACACATTGTAATTATGAAGTCTAAAAATTAGTAATATAGACATATTTTTTGAAAGCAAGAAGACATAACAGATACTGAACCCAGAAATGTGAGGGTTAGCACACACAGGGCAATCCAATAATCTTAGCATAATATTGAAGGCTTTGGCATGCTGAACAATAGATCCTATGTGGTGATACTAATTTAATCAGCAAAATAAAAATGGAGGGAGATGGAGAGATAGCTCAATGGTTAAGAGCACCGGTTGTTTTTCCAGAGGACCTGGATTCAATTCCCAGCATCTACCTGATGGCTTTAAACAGCCTGTAACTTTGGTCCCATCACCATCTTCTGGCCTCTGACAGCACTGCGTGCTTATAGCACAGACAAACATTCATGGAAAAATATTCATACACAAAGAAATAAAGATGTAAAAATATGAATCCTATCTAGGGAATCTCATAAAGTAGGAAAATATGGAAATGACATGTAATGGAAGAAAGACCAGATCTGACCTTAGTGAATATTCTTTTATTCTTTTATGTAGAGCTAAAATATGTTTAACCTTGCTTTGAATGAAAGATTTTTATGGAAGTCGTATTATTTCCTTTAGATTCCCCATTGTGCTTTTCCCACCTTACAGAGAAAAGTAGAGACTAGGAATGTGTTTTGTCCTGTTAGCTCAAGGTCTTGTAGCTTTCAAGAATCCACTCTTCACTAGCCTGCACTCTCTGTATCAAGTCCCTTATTCTTCTATAAGTGAAGAAATGAAAAAAAAAAATGATAGTGATTATAGGAACAGACAGTGAAGTTTGCTTGTATATAGTATCAATAACTACATTCAGGTATCAAGGATACAGCCAAGTCAAACTTTAGAGTCAGGAGCGTACACAGTATGCACAGATACCTGGCAGCAGAATGGGCTGAGATGCTGTGTCAGAGGGTGGTAAGGAGATGTCTAGCATAGATTTCCTTTTACTCTTAGGGCTTTATCTGATTCTGTTTCACATCATTTGGGTCTTCGCTTTCTCTTTGTTCATGAGTTGATTTCTATCGAGCTGAGGCAGATTTATTGCCCACCAAAGGCTAAAACTAATTTCTGAATGTGCCCTCACTATATACACCACTGGCACAGAGCCCTCCGGGCAGCTCTCTAATACCTTTCATGTCACTCCTGTTGAACATGTGAAGTATGGGGCTAATATTTTATGACCACGACGTTTTTATTAACCCAAACAGGTTACTACTTCTTTTCTCACTGACATTATAGAGTAAGCAGACCTTTCCTTTCTGTAGTTGAGAAAGCTTGCTTTGTTTTGCCCTTGATGCCTGTATTCTAGAGTAAGACCTCATCAGTCACTTCCTGCTCTTAACGGGTCTGCAAGCAACCTTGTCTTTTCCTTTGTAACTTCCGCTTATTTTCCCCTCATCTTTGTCTGCATAGCAACGAATGCTATTTTTTCTATTCTATAGAAATTTAAATATAAATACAATTTCTCAATAATAGAACTAGCTGAATTAATCTATACATTACTTTTCCTAGATATCCCAACACATAATCATCCCAACTTTCTCTATTATTTTTCTCCTTGAGTAGATGTTTTAAAATTATCATTATTAGTAAATATTTAAATCCTTATTGTCCATTTTCAACCTAAAGTTTATCATTTCAATATGGTTTGATATATACTCAACCCAATCCAATTCATTTGACTTTGCTAAGCATACAGAGTCAAATACTTGGAACAAATAAGAATAGAAATGTATTGCCATTATAAATTATGTAACTTCAGTCCACGTAATCCTTTAAAAATAGTTCATAAATGATGAAGGATTAGCAACACTGCAATTGTTATGTACTGACTCATGTGGCCCAGTTAGCTTTCAATTTCAACTTGTCCTCACTAAATTCTTGCGATTACTTGCATATTTTATCTTCAATACTATATCTATTCACACACTCAGACTATACGTCATTATTTTACACAACCTTAAAGAGTCCATTTGTAACTTAACCAAATATTTCAGACCCCAAATATTAACTGTTATGCAATGTAAATCCCACGGTATCACTGTAGTCCTATATATGATTATGTCAATTCAACAATGTATAGCAATCACTTTTTGGAAATATTTTGATGCATTAGAACTTAAATTTGTTTGAAAAAGACAGTAGATCAGGAATTTCCATGCTACTTTCAGGCCAGGCTCAGTACTCATTCCCAAATGCATGCCCTCTTACAGTCTCTGTCTCTGTCTTTGGAACACAAAGAATTCAGCAGATTCAATGAGATGCAAAGAATCCAGCAGAGAGCTCTAGGACCTCAGGGGACACTGAAAGCACAGCTGGTTTTCTTGTTATTATAGGATTTGTAAAATCTAGCTTCTGCTCAGAAGAGAAAACCTGATATTTGTCTTTCTGAGATTGTTTTAGGTTGCTTAATATGATGAGCTTCATTCAGTTTCTTGAGAATTGGATGACTTCATTCTCCTTAAAGGCTAAATAGTATTCAATGACAATATGTATGCACATCTACTCTGATTCCATAAGAGGGCGCTGTGAGCAGTGATGTGATAAACATGAGTATGGAGATACCTCTGCTTGATAATGACTTTGATTTCTTTGGGTATACACTTAGGGTAGTATAAATGAATCATGCAATAGTTGTAATTTTAGTATTTTAAGGAATCTTTAATAATGGACTTTCATTCCTACCGACTGTGTATGGGGGATCCCTTTTGTTCACACTTGTCAGTATGTGTTTGCTCATTTGGTGATAACCACTTTAACTAGGTTGAGATTATTGTTTCAAGGGACAAAGTTTTAGAGTGACTCATTACATAGCACCAGTGAGAGGAGTACGAACCACTTAGCATTAAGAAGAATAACCACAACTCTCTACTCAGTGTCACACAGAAGGCAGCTGGAGTCACTTTAATTTTGATTCTTTCTTTTTGAAACAGAGTTTTAGGCTCTAAGTATAACAGCACTCATGAAGAGCCAGTGAGTTTTAAGTGTGTACTCTACTGATGAAAATAAGGCAGGGTTTTTCTCACCAGGAAAAAGAAGAACAAAGTGTCTTCCCATTGACAAGTGGTACACCATTGTCCGTGATTTCACAGGTAGATGTTACATAAGGTCAAGGTGATAGCATTTAATTCTATAGCAGTCAATGAATCCAGGGAATTATTGGTAAAATAAAAATTTTGAATTTATTTAAACTAAATTTTCAAATGGCTAGAAATATGACTGAAATCTACTATTTTTTAAAAATTTATATTGACTGATTTAATCAACATTTAAAGGAATTAGCTATGATACATCTGAGATTAAATTAAGTCCTCCTTGTAAGAAGTATATTTTGATAAAAATCCATTTTAAAAACAGTAAGTCATTGTTTATAATACACACACACACACGATAGATTTTCTCTGTGTAAACCTGGCTTTGTCCTGGAATTTCCTCTGTAGACTAGCACAGCCTGGAACTTAGAAATCCACCTGCTTCTGCCTCCAAACTGCTGGGATTAAAGGCCTATGCTATCTGGCCAGGCTCTTGCTTAGTTTTGTTTTAAAGAAAAAATGAGGATAGATTAAAGCTCAAACTGTGAAACGAATACATATTGTTTAGCATACAAAGAGACCATCCTGAATTCTTTCAGGAAAGACATCTGACTCAGTAAGGCAGAGACAACTTTTACAGTGTGTTCCCCATGAAGACCACATGAGGACAGATATTTTCTGAAAATTAAATGTTCTGGGATAAAATACATAATGATTTTTTTCACAGTTGTCTGGGTGCCTGTTCTGAAAAGTTTTAACTTTTTTGCTACACAATTACTTCCGCTTCATAAGAAAGCATGCAACTTTCATCTGCATTGCAAAGATAAGATCATTTTTGTGGTGGAATACATGAAAACCAAAATCACATCATGAATTTCATGAGTGCCAGTTTTTCTGCTTTGTCTCCAGATGGTCAGAGTATGTGAGCTTCAGCGAAGACTACATAACACAGAACCACAGTATTCACCAGAGATTTCAGTATTGCCTAAGGCTGCCACTCCTCAAGGGCATCCTCGCATATGCCACATGTAAGCAGGACAGCATTCAGAGACGTCATGGTGCATTGTCTGCATTGATACTTAGTCACCAGGAAGTGATGGTCCTTAGTCCTGACATGCTCATACTTAGCCAGGTCAAGATACATAAAATGTAGCACACAAACAAGTGAATTAAAATTATTACAAGGATGAGATCAGCAATACCTAACAAAAAAGAACAAATAAGCCAGTATTGGTCTGACGTCTCAATTTTGAATTAAATTATCACAACCAAAGGTTACTTCTAAGCAGTGTATGTGACCTATATTAGCTAGTCTGGCTTCAAAGGTAATCTATCCTACTATGTATTAATAGTATGCCACTGTTTGGCCAGGAATCAGTGGAAAAGATGAAGACCATAACCAGTTTTGGCAAGCCATGACTGCAGAATTTTCATGAGAGATGGGTCTACAGTATAGGTAATCATTCACCTGTGTTGAGTAGTCCCCTGCAGTCACAGTCATTAGTAATAAAAACTCCAGAATACCGTCTGTTTGTGTGAATGTCAAGACTGGGAATGAACGTGTAACTATTCCAACAGTGAACTCCATTCTGAAGTCACTACTGTCAGTGTTAAATGCATTGCAAAAGTTCCTATAAAAATAAAAAAAAATACATATCTAAGGGCCAATCAGAAGTAAACAGGTCTCACTGAATATTTAAAATGAAGAAATGAACTCCTTTTATATGGTAGAATGGACATTAAGAATCTTTACCAAATGTATACATAGAGCCTGATTTACTCCATGAAAGTAAAAACAAAACCAACCCACAAAAAAACAGGTGCCAATCAACACATTACGCTCCTACCAGAGCATAAATATATTTCTAACTGGATGCAGCCAGTCCATGGCACAGTTATAAAAATGAACAGCAAGTCATCTTTTTGCAGGGGTCAGCTTTCTTACTGATGACTATTGAACCCTGCTTTGTTCTTCTAATGTCCTAGACACAGATTACAGAAATAATCACTTAATAGCCTGGCCCCTGCTCCCAATGGTAACAAGTTCTGAAACCAATTTCTACTTCTTAATCTTTCCTCTGAGTTTCACAGCATAAGCTCAAACTCTGGTAAAAAGCTACTCCAAATTCTCTTTGGCTGTGAGTCTCCTGATTATACAGGATTTGCCTTTAACAAGCTGAGCGTACTAACTTTGATTGGACTTCTCTAATACTTTCTAGGTAGTGGAAGCCAATAATTTAAATTAAAGTCTTGTGAAAGTATTTTAAAAGTATATACAAAAACAAAAGAAAATTCTCTAGATACATTCTAATTCACTATAATTCCAACTTCATTGAATTTACAGATTTTATACACATTAAAAAAATAAAAATATGTAAGTGGGTGCCACGGCATTGTTATAAACAATAAGCAGACCTAACCATGCAAGAACAGGTCTCTGTAGAACTAAAAAGTGGGATAGTTTAATGCCAACTGCACTTAAAAAAAGGAGGAAAGAGACTAGTGAGTCTTATATAGAGAAAATCCTAAAGACTATACACACACACACACACAGAGGTCTTTTTTTGTCTTGGCCAACTGCTCCTGAGAGCAAGTTCTGCCCTTGGGGAGTGTTTGATGTACTGGTCAGTTTTTCTGTCAACTGGGTACAAGCTAGGAACATCTGAGAAGAGGGAACCTAATAAAAAGAGTTTCTCCATGGTTCAGCCTCTCCAAGTTCCTGCCACTAATTCTCATTCTTACTTTCCTTTATTATAGGCAATAAGCTATAATAAGAAATAAGTACTTTGCTCACCAAGTTGCGTTTGGTCATGGTGTTTGTCACAGCAACACAAAGCAAACTAGGACATATGCTTGCTTATTCACTTGCTTGTGCTCAGTGAATTTCATCACACAGAGTTCCCTTGCCTAGGAAATGGTGCCACCCACAGTGGGTGTGGTCTTCTTACATCACTTAACAGTCCCACAAATATCCCACAGGACAACTCATGTCCCACAGGACAACTCAATGTAAACAGCCCTTCATTGAGAATCTCTGATTCTAGGTTGTGTCAAATTGACAATCAAAGCTAACTGTTGTTGTAGATGTAGATTCACCAGATATAGATGTTGATTCAGGACAAGGATGTTTCTTCTCTAGCTAATTAAATCACTGATTCTAGCCCAGAGCCCTGGAGTCCTAGAGTGTTGTGGCCTCTTTACATTCTACTCTTAATCCTTGAACTGGAAGGCTTCAGCCTTCATACATTCTAGAATATTTAAACTGCTAGCTTGGACCTAGAAGGCTTCAGCCTTTGCCTTCCAAGATCTACTGTTGACTAAGCCATTCTGACTAGCTCCCTCTGAACTTTTACTTTTCTGGTTCAACTCAACTCTCTCTTCTGGGCTTCTTCTGCCAAGCTCTGCTGTGTCTCTGTGTCTCTCCCTGAGCTCTCACTGCTCCATCCTTCCTCTTTAACTGACTGTTCTGTAACTCACTCTAGCCTCAGCTTCTGTAACTCCACTGGAATTCACTCTTCAACTAACTATGTTAACTGTTTCTCAGCTGACTCTCCAACTTACTCTATTAACTGCTCCTCAACTGACTCTTCTGACTCTTCAGCCTGCTCTCCACTGACTCTTCTGTCTGCTTCTGTTAGCTGACTCTGTTCTGATTCCTTCAACTGACCCTTATTAATTGACTGACTATAACTGACTCTAACTCTAACTCTTTTACTGAGACAAGGGCCTGCCTTTTCTTGTGAGAGTTAGGCATATCTGTATTCTGCTAACTCTTCCTCTGATCAGTCACTTTGTCTGTCATTCACTCTTATTCATCTCAGATACCACTTCCTGTGTGACACTGACTCTTATTGAGTTCTGGTTCCTGTGTCTGCTTCCACTGTTAGGGATTAAAGGTTGGACCACCATTGCCATCTGAATACTGAGATTAAAGGTGTTTGCTATTACTGCTTTCTGAATACTGGATTAAAGGTCTTTCAACATTACATCCATATCACACAGGCTTCTGAATGTAGCCCCTGGAATGCAGACCCTTAGCTTTCACAGAAGCCTATTCCCTTACAGCTAACCAACACACACAATAGTATAAAAAATATTCTTTAGCAAACAGTGTTAAGGAAAACAGTGTTAAGAAAAAACAATTTCATACAGAAGAATGAAAAGGAAAACCAATACATAAGAACTAACTAAAATGGTTGGAATATTACAAATTAATACCTGAAACTATAAAAGGAGTAAACAAGAGAAAAGTTTAATGTCTGTAGCTTGTGCAGATTTCTTGACCTGACCTTAAAACATGGGCAATTAAAACAAAACAGGCAAATAGGATTTAAAAAAAAAAAAAACTAAAAAATTCTGTAGAGCACAATAAATAAGAAAGTAAAGATGAAATGTACTTTCATTTGTAAACATTTGTAAGTAAAGCATGAGGTTAAGAAACTAAAAGAAAATATAGGGAACTCAATGTTAATGGGATAAATCAAATAACTGTTCAAATGTGGAAATCACTTGAATAGAGATTTCTCAAGCAAAGGTATTCTAATAAAAAAAGAATATATGAAAAAATGTCCAATATCAACAACATTCACCATTTTTTAATCATTGAAGAAACTAAAATTAAAGCCACAGTGAGCTAACATATAACAAGTTAGGTTAGCACATATCAAGGTTTCACCACAATGAAATGGTAAAGATACAACTCAAATTCAGACTACCTGACAAACTGATACTAGAATAATCTGTGTTGGTAAGTAATACAATACTACTCAATACATGTGTTCTCTTTAATAAATTGTTTTCCAATAACCGAGATGCATCTGTAAACAATGGAATCGTGTGAGTGGTGTCTGTTTACACAGCCTTAACCAATTTTGAAAGAAAATTATAGTACAAGTAAGTTTTAATTAAATACTCTTGATACTCAATCATGGAATCAATTTCAGTGCAAGAAGTTCTGATTTTAAGTGCTTTCCCCCTTGTCTTCTTATTCACAGCAAGCAATCTAATCAAGAAGATATATTCCAAACCATTAATTTGGAGACAGAACAAAGATTATTACAATAGAAAAAGGAAGCATATGAAGAGCATAAGACATGATCAAAGACAGAAATCCCGGATAGATATTTGAAAAAAAAAAAAAAAAACTGGCAACTTATTTGTGGATATTTCCTACTCTAATTTGTTAACTATTTGTCTACTAATCTTTGATTATTAGGAATTCAAGGTATCCATGCCTCACATTACCCTTTGACAGAAAGTACTAAAGACTCCCACCCTCTGAGTTTTACTAACTTCTCGTGTTATGAAAGAAATAGCTTAGGGGCATGAGGTCTAAACAAATACCTGTGAAATTTACGAACCAGATGGCTTTCACCTGCCTTTCTCTAGCAGCAATCAGATGCATTACTCATCCCCTGTATGGTTAATAGACATGTCTACTTGTGTCATCAAACTCTCGCTAATGTCTTCTCTGGATTGTAGCCAGGCTAGAGTTCCGTCAAGTCAGAGGTAACTGAGGCAAACTACTCCTACTTCTTCATTCCACAGCATTTACCACCCTGACACCAGAGCCAGGATTGCACAGTCCCTAACAGGTGGCCTGGAAGAAGATTT
Source organism: Cricetomys ansorgei (assembly GCA_026225945.1). NCBI lineage: Eukaryota > Metazoa > Chordata > Mammalia > Rodentia > Nesomyidae > Cricetomys > Cricetomys ansorgei. The sequence continues at coordinate 2,571,500 of JAMJFZ010001100.1, read as the reverse complement.
GGAGATTTAGTCAACTGTTAACTGCAAATTTTTGCAGTTTGGCACCACAAAATGCTGAACCATCTGCCAAGCACACCTCTACACTCATTAAAACGATCCTTTCATGTCTCTTCTCACCTGGGAAGACTCAGTGGACAGTAATGAGATTCCACAGCAGAGAGTGGGCAGCACATCCCAGTCAGACTTGCTCAGCATACATTGATTTAGCTCACTTTAACTCACATTCAGTTGCACCATCAACGTAAGTCATATATTTGGCAGACCTTATATTTCCACTGTTGTCAACTCCCCCCCCTCCTCTCTCTCTATCTTTGAAATTTTTGTAGCATAGTCTGAAAAGAGAGCTGAGAAATCTTACTGGATTTTACAAATAGAACTGCCAGACTTAGCCAATTAAAGTACAGCCAACTTAATTTTAATTCCAAATAATGAGCTTTTGTTTTGAATAAGGAGGTTACGCTTTCTGATCTGATATTCCATATGTTACAAATGAATTTGACAATTGATATCTAAACCTCCTGTAATGCCAAAAGTTTAGGAGGTCAGTTTTACTTAATGGAAAAATTTGCAGATGACGTATTCAAGGATCAAGAGTTCAGGCACCTCCCCCAGCCTCTGTGGCTGCATACACCCTAGCCTACCAAGTCTAGTATCATAATTTATTACTTGAGCTCCTAAGTTTCCTCATTTAATGTACAGAGTTGAGAGTCATCTATGTGAGTGGAAGTGGAGAATACTAAAATGTGAACTGAAGTTATTTTTGTATGAGTTTTAAAAGTTTTTAATAAAGGAAATTAACTGTCAACATTCAAAAAGAACAAAACCATAACACATTAATGTCTGAAATGCAAGTATTTCATTGATTGTTGTTTGTGTGTTTGTACTAATGGTGTTCTACTACTTAGTACAGTGAAGTTCTCAATGATAAGAAAATAAATTTATTTATTTGCTAAATAAGCAAATAAACTGGGTAAATCGCAACACCGTGTCCTTCACAATATAACTGCCCATTCATTCTCTGCACTTTTAGAATATGTGATAGTAGCTTTACACATTTTTCTACCTGAATTTCATTTACTGCCAGGCATAACTTGGGCATTCAATAAATCTCTTGAGTAAGTAGGTAAACAAAGACGATATAATTTGTCTTCTCTGGAAGACACTGATATACCACCCATATACCCATGTACTGAATCACTGTCATCCCAGCTACTGGGACTGCTGTCCACAGCCTCCCGCTGCCAGATACATTAGCTGCTCAGCTGCTAGACAACTTTTCCAAAGCTATACCCTCCCAAGATGGTCCATCATCCAGCCTTAATCCACATGGAAGCATGATGGCCTTGACAGTGCAAGCCTAGACAAATGGCTGTGTGGGCTGCATCTAGCAAGACCAAAGGTTTTGAGAGCTCACATCCTATTACAGTTACCCCAGACACTAAACATGCAGCTACTGGATTTCATGTTTGTACTCTTAGACTTTGGGCTTGCTTAAGTTTGACCATCCTTGCTACTTTCTGGTTCCTTAATCTGAAATAGAAATATTTACCTTGTGTCTTAAAAGTATGTAACTTTGCAATTTTTGTGCAGGAGCTCATGGCTAACGAGTTTGTCTTAAAGATAGGTGGTGGTGGTGCCCACCTTTAATCTCAGCACATGAGAGGCAGAAGTAGGTGGATCTCTGTAAATTTGTGGCCAGCCTGTTGACAGAGTGAGTTCCAGTGCAGCCAAAGTTACAATTGAGAAACCCTGTTTTTTTAAACAAACAAACAAACAAACAAGCAAACAAACACAAACAAAAAGAGTTTTCCTTGAATTTCACAGGGGATTTTGGATTGAACTCATGAACTCTCTTGGAGGTTAAGACTTGGGAATTTGGGAATGTATATTAAACGAATTCCCAATTGCACAATAGACATGATCATTCTGAAGGCAGGGGTAGAAGGCTTTATTTTTGGATGTTAAATGTACCTTAAAGCTATGTGTTAAGAATCTGATGTATGCCATGATGCTCTTGGGAGGGGATAGAGCCTTTATGGGGGATCATTTACTGGGGGTTTTAGGTCATTGGGGCAGACCCTTGCAGGGAATTGTGGTACGGTTTTATTTTTTTCTTTTGCTTTCTTGTCATGAGGTGGCCCTTGTGCCTCTGCCACTGGTTGCTGTGAAATTTACTCTGCAGGTCCAGTCAACAAGGTTGAACAGCAGTGGACTGGAATTTTTAAACATTAGTCTAAATAAACCTTTCTCTCTCATGTCAGAGAGGGCCACTGACACAGATATGAATGGTTATTATTGGCAACTGCAGTGATAGACTGGGATCTCTACATATGAGTCTAATAAACCTGTCTATCTCATGTCACAGAGGGCCACTAATATATCCACTGTGTATGAAAATATATGTATGCACACCTATGTGCTTATCATATGTACTTAATCACATCTGCCATATTGTATCTCTCCACAGGCACTGCTTCTGATACCCTCCAGTCATAGAATGACATGAGACTGTCTAGGTGGTTTCAAAGAACAGCAGGTACAGTAACATAGAAACTAACATTTCTGCATCTGAAAGTGATAGTATACTCCATGAAAAGACAGCTGAACATCTCTAGTATAAGAGAACCACATTTCCTTTTCTTTAAACTCCAAAGCAACACAATGCAGATATAAGACTACGCTGAAATCAACATTTGTTCCACATGCATTGCATGTGCATGTTTGGTTGTGAGCTATTCCTTTTGTCCTATATTTATTAACTACTTATTTATTATTCCAGAGAAGTAATGAAGCTTTGGACCTATATTCTCCTCACACATAGCAACCTGAAGGCAGGACAGATGAAAGATCAATGAGACATCAGAATATTTCCCCTTAACTGGAGAAATGCTTACCCTATGAAGAATAGAAAGCTGATTCCATCTTTAGAGCCTTAGGGAAATATTTAATAATCTGCTCTGGTAATCTTCTCTAATGCTCTAACAAGTTGTTCTGCCAAAAATAAATCTTTGTTTAAGTCTGTAGAATGGAATAATATTTTTTGTCCTGTTCCCAGGAAAGATGGAAGAGAAGAACTAATTACGGAGTAAGATTTTCTTATACTTAGAGTTGCTGCAAAATGATCCTTAAGCTATCTGTCCTTATGTTTCTAGAAATCCATTCCTTTCCTAGGTGATCTTGATTCTGATTCTCAAACCCTACATTATGAGAAACTATATTCAGAATAACTAGTTTTTCTAGTATATATCACTATTAACAAATAAATAACTGTTTTAGTCATCTGATCCCCTTACTTTTCATAAAAATGTAAAGTTCTAATTAGTATCCAAATAGAATAAAAATATAATTTAAAAGTTAACTCATATTCTTTTCCTTGCCCTCTAAGGAATGATGCTCCCCCAAATAAAATATATTTTAACATATGTCACATAGAAGATTCTTCAAACATACAGCATATCACATAGCTAACTGAAAACAAATGAACACAGCATTATCTAAATTGGGAGATTGGAAAGCTTGTGAAACTTTAATGAGTCACCCTGAGTAAGAAACATATGGTAAAGAATGGTGATCACTCAAGAGCCAAAGGATACTATTTCATCCATATTCAAAGCACAGTTTCCCAGGAAATGCAAAGGGTGGCATGACAGAGACTGTTTCATATCAAGTCTCACTCTTTACCTTTCCACTAAAAGTATCTCCTATTGAATAACATAAAATTATCACCTCCATTCATAATAAAAATACCTTCTGCTATTTTATTGTATTTTTATATATAGTAATAAAAGTTATAAGCAATGTATTGTTCATCAGGATCTGAAAAATGACTCATACTCAAATTTCATATGATAAGTAATTACAAGGAAATACAGATAAAACCTTCTGGACAAAACCCAATACCTCATAAATGAATTTAGCTCATGCATCACAATCCCAAATACTACAATTCTAATGTTAAAATGTGAAATGTTCTAGATTCCTTAAATCTAAAAATTCTGAAATGTCAAAATTCCCAAACAGTAATTCTGGAAAAAAGTCTTTAACAGACTTTTGACCTCTCGAGAACAGGATTTATTTGAGTAATAAAGAAAAATTAAAACTAAACCTCAAAAGCAGATTGATGTTCCCCTGATGAAAGGCACAAGATTCCAGGTGGCCTTCAGCCACCTTTATTTTTATATAAATGTATGACACTATGCAACCTACTGTGTCATTGTTTACCACATACTGAGAGCTTATTTATCCTGGATATGATGGAATGACCACCTTCTCTAACTCCATTACTGTCCCAAGAATTCTTTATTCTTGTCTTCTCCACATCCCTTTATAGGACCCATACTACGTATAGTGTTTACTTGCACCATTAAAAATTTATCGGCAAAAACCCTAACCCAACTAGCAATTTTTGCCTATAAAATTTTGTTTGAAATTTATAAGATGTTTGAGCATATGGTAAGTTTCCCAAAATATGGGTTTTCAAATCAGCCTAAGTAAATTCCCGCTTAATGAATTTTTGCCACTATTTCTTTTAAGATTAATTGATACATAAAACATGACAGGATAGTCCATAGGCTACTTTACCCAACAAGTGGATAATGATAATAAAAATGTTTTCAAGCACAAGCACTCATATATACAAGTAATAGTCACACAGGCATAAATACAATGATCAGGTAAATTATTCACATAGAAATGGTCCAAAAAGAAAAATGACAAAACATTTCACCATGACTGGCAATACTATGCAGCTAGCTTTATAACTGCAGTAATCTGAAATGAGATCAATCAGAGGCCACACTAGATCCTTCCTATAATATGCCGTCTGCAAGCCAGAGTACCTGAGATGCTGGTGGTACTGTTGAGCCAAAGTTCAAAGGCCCAAGAACTCTAGAAACAGACAGTGTAGATCTCAGTTCTAGAGCAAACTCCTGAGTTGACAAGTGGCCACTGGCATATATTCTACACACCTAAGGCCAGTAAGCCAGAGTTCTAATCTGTCCTATAACAAGACAGGCTGGAAATTGCCTTATTTGTTCTTTCTAGGCTCCTGGCAAACTTGAAGGTATCTCCCTGAGATAAGGTACCCTTCATCCCTGGGCCATTAAGATTCACACCCTCCCTAGAAAGAACCCTCATAAGTGCTCCACAAATAATGTTAAGTTTCTTGATATTTGTTCTATGTTAAATAGAGCAAGTATACTATGTAGAGTCATAATATATCACCCCTTTTCCATGGATTTTGGCTTTCTATAACACACACACACACACACACACACACACACACACACACACACACATATATAATATCCCACTAATGATCAGTATTTCAGCATATAAGATTTGAACATTTAGGATTTTAATATTTAGAGTGGTTATTTCAGGGATTTAGATGCTAGGGATTTATATCTTCAGGTTTTCAACATTCAGAATTACAGTACTTGGGACTATATCTTTTGAGATCATGATTATCAGTGTCCAAAAATAAATTTCATTGACACATTATATCAAAGTCATGACATGTCTATGAATAAAATATATTAGATAAAAATGACAAGCAATCCTATCTCAGAAGATCTCATCTTAAATCAATATTGTGACAGATGAATGCCTCTCAATCCAAGTACACTTCAGAATCACAAGGGAAGTTTTGAAAAAGATACTCATACCTGAATTCTACCACCTGAATATCTTAATTTTATGTCATGCCCTGGACATGACATCATTCAAAGCTAAGTGATCCTACTTCATTGCAAATCATGGGAAGTACCAGTGAACTCAATAGAAGAAAGAAACAGTTGCTAGAGATTCCTGCTAATCCCACCTATCTTCAGATAGATTAAATACGTGGAGATTTATCTGCAGGAAAGGAAGAAAGTGGGGAAAGGAGCAGATGTGTAGGAAAAATAGAGACAGGAAAGGCATGAAATTTGCCATTGGCTACTTCCATCATTTTAACAGAAGTTTCTTTGTCTCTGTGGGAACCAGAGGAATCTTTGTTTCTACTATTCTATTTAAACACATGCACACACACACGCACATGTGTGTGTGTGTATTTTTTAAATCATGATTCTAACTTTTCCCACAACCCAATATTTTGCAAACTCTTGGATTGCTTCACTAAAAAAACCACTATGTTCGCCAACAGCTGACTCAGATTTGTGTTCTAATTCTGAATTCCTAGAGAAGCAAGCTTGCCTGATTTTGTTTGCTTTAAGCAACCTCCTTTGTAATTTATTTGAAACTTAGGAGTATATAGGTACAGAAAGAGCCACCTAAACAGTTTGAAGCACAACCTTGGATAAAGAAATATTTTCTTAAATTATTTCAGTGAGGCTAAGTAGAATCTAAGCATTCAAGTTTTCCCTTCTAAATATACAGATTTTACCTGAGTAATTCTGTCTACTCCATCACATTTTGAAAGTTCTGATGGTACAACACACAGCCCAAACCATATTCATAATCACTCCTAGGTTTTGCAAGTTCAAAATGCAATGCCCCAGTTTGGTTAAGTATGAGGAATCAATCCTCATCAACTCAGTTCTTTGATTTTTTTTGTTTTTCCTACTTAGGTTGTAACTTGTTACACTGGTAATAACTACATAAAAAATTAGTCTTGGAGAGTTGCGATGAAACTTGTTTGGGTGCAATACTGGCATCCTAGCTGCATGAATGCACAGTAAGTTCTCTAGATACAGAACGAGTTTGTATCAACAAAAGTTATACCAGATCAACCAGGATCTTTCTATTTGCCAGGTAATGGTATTCTAGTGTGTAGATGGTTTTCTAAAATATATGAAGAGGTACATTTTTCATCATTTCTTAGTTATTAATAGTACATCAGAATGTAGTATAAATGCAAAATATGGAAAGAGTTGACAGGACCTCTTGCTGTAAAATTATGAGGACACGAGTTCAAACCCTGGCATGACTTAAAAGGCAGGAGTGTCGATGTGCTTACATAGTCTTAGCACTATTAGGGAGAGAAGAGACAAGATGATCACTGGGCTTGTAACAACAAGCCCAGCTCCAATTTCAGTGACAGACCCTGTCTCAAAGGAATAGAGAGTGACAGATAAGGACAGGCAAGATCTGCCTTCACATGTACACATGTGCACATGCACCCCACACAATGCATACATACCTCTACATAGAGACACAAAATATATCAAATGTATGTTCTAAATATAGTAAGTTCCCAATTTATAAGATAGATCTTATTGTCATCATTTTAAGATTACTAAAAATTCATGGAGTGACAGTGCCTATCCTTTCTGACTTGCCCTAACTCCTCTGCTCACACATCATAAATATGATAATAAGTATTAAGAACTATGTCCAATGAGCATACTAGTTATAAGCACTATTTCTGAAGAAATAGGTGAATAATTTGGGCATTTCATATTGTCATTTCAAAATTTCCCTGAAAGAATAGATTACTTCTTGAAACAGTAGTATCAGTACCTAACACAGTAGCACATAAGCATTTCACTTAGTGGGTCTTTCTGATATCACCATCGTCTTTCAAGACCATCACTTGGCAGACCCCAATGACAACTTGATCTCTTAAGTACACACTAAATAATAAGATATTCTGTTTTTAGGGACAGTGTAGCACATGTGAGTTAAATGTCTGACCATAAAGTTAGCTTTAGAACCTGATGGAGAAGGTACTCTCAAGCAAACATCAAATACCAGATCTTTTTGTTTTAATAATTTTCAAGGGAATAGCATATAACAAGAGATGAATGTCTTACTTTGACGTTGGTTTTAGCTAACTACATTGCTATAATTCTTCATAAACTTGAGGTAGAGTTTTTACCACCTCCTCATTTGTTGTATCTAGTTCATACTCAGGACTAAAATCTAAATATGGTTTTGACACGTAATTCCAATATTATTACATCAACTTGATGTGCTAAGTATCAAATAGATATCACCATTCTGAATAGAAGTTTGTATCAAAATTCTATAGCTCCATAGTTATTTTTAAAATGTGAAAAAAAAAGCCAGCACATAAATGATACATTTAACACACTATCAAGTTGGGAAAATTAAATTTAATTATCTATTGCTAAAGTAATTTCTTACATATGTAAGAAGTATATTTGAGCTAGCATATATTTTTGACATGCCACAATTCTAATTTGAAACATCATTGAATATGAGAAAATAAAAACATAGTAACAAGCCATTTACATTTGAAGTAATTATTAATAGATAAGAATTTACTACTGACATTTTGTTAATTGTTTTTGATTTTGGGGTTTCGTTCTACATGTCTTTCTCTCTTACTATGTTCTCCTTTGATTAACTAAATTTTTGTGATAGTGTAATTTGATTTAAAATACAATATATCTTTTAACTTTTATACTAGAACTGTATGTTGTTAGAAGCCACCATCACTATTGTCAATTTGTTCATATACTTATTTTTCCCATTGAGTTTGTACCTTCATGTTCCTATTTAATATCTTTCTATTTCAGTCAAAAAAACACTGTTGGTATTTTTTTTTAAAGACAAATTTTATGATGATAAACTCCCCTGGCTTTACACTGTCTGAAAATTTCATCTTTATTTGACCTCTGTATGGCAGTTTTTGTGGGATAAATATTAGTGGTTGTTTACTTTTGCTTGTTTGTTTGGTTCGTCTTTCTTTTTGCATTCTGAATATCCCTCAATTGCGAGGTTCTGGATGGGAAATTTGTCATACATGATCTCCATTATATACAACACGGTACTTTTTACTCACAACATCAGATGTTCTCCCTTTAGTAGAAATCTCAAGAAAAAAAAAATTCCATGAGGTTTTGTACAGTGAATTCCTGACAAAGGCAACTAGAAAAAAGAACAGTCTCTTCAACAGTGGTATTAAGGAAACTGAATATTCACATACAGAATGGGGAAATCACAGTATAGTTGAAGAGAACACCTAACAACTCATTGAACACAAAGCAGTCAAGCTGTTGCCTACCTAGAGCCTTCCAACCTATGGAATAAAGGTCATGGTACTGAAGCCACTCTGCACGCTACCAAAGGATAAAGGTAAATACCAACCCTTTGATTTACAACGGAGACCTGCCTAAAAGATGTTGGCACAATAGTGGCCACAAATCTTGTGGGAATAATCAAGAAATATCTGATTTGAGTTAAGGATCACTCATTGTTCAGCATTCTAATTTCTTCTTCCTCTGTTTTTCCTAACCCCCATTTATCTAAGCTGTATTTGTTCAATGATTCTTATCTGAGAACCAAGGTTTTCTTATAAAGAAGAGAAAATTGAAAGAGTAAGTTGAAATGAATACTATGTTGGCCCACCCTAAAGTCAACAGTAACAATTCTATCACCACAAATAGATTAGCCAAGGCCTGGTGGCACACACCTATGCAACCTTCCATGTACACTGACTTCACTGTTTCATTCCATGAAACCCCTCTACATTATCCCATCACAGATTCAAAACAGAAGAGAAGAAAATAAATGTGTCTAGTTTTGTCCTCCCACCACTTTCTATTCTATCCTCCAGTCCCCAAACTTTATTATTATAAAATATGGAACATATTTATTCTTCTGAGTACTGAATTATTCATCCTCAGCAGGCACAGATACTTGGGGATTTCTTTGGAACAAAACTTCACTATTGTATCAATGATTAATTTGACATTTACATATTATCTCTTGCTCCAGAAAGACAGCTATCATTTAATAATAAAATAGTAGTATTTACATACAGGTTTACAAACTTACAAAGTATTTCCACAAATATCATTTTATCCTCTTCTAATCCATCTTCAAATGATCAAACACAGTCTGAGAAAGCTTATGTGATTTTCTAGTGAGGGAAAAGCTTTCTCCTTTCTAATACAAATCCCTACTAATTCCCTGAATTCCACACTACCCTTACTTTACATGTTTTGTCTGACAGAGAACTTCTTGTATGAGTGTCTGATGTCAGAAAGGCAAGCAGGGTGTCAGGGAGCACTATCAGTAGGTTTTCTTGAGCCTCAATCCCTAAGGATGCTATTAAGCTTTATAACTGACTTCAGAGTCACGAAGTAGGAAAAGGAGAAAACAATAGGGCATGCCTAGGACTGCAACTGAACAGCACCCACATGGTCAATTACATCCTCTTTCCCAATTATTTTGGGGTAGAAAAGCAGAAAATTTGCCAGCCAATATGGAATTCTGAAAAAGCACTGTATGCCAATACGATTTATTTTGGTATTTACGTTTCACATTGCTCAGCACCAGGTTACTTGCTGATAACTTAGCAGGTTGGAGATTTTTAAAAGAACTTCATAATAAGCTCTGTGATTGTGCTGCTGCTGTTCTGTCAGCTTTAATTGACACTCTTGCACCAAGAATGTACATTATTTCCTTAGCATTAATTCCCTGGGCATTTAATTAATTTATGGAAAATAAAGCCTCAGGTTCATAGATTTGAAGTGCACTTAGAAAATACGTATTCTATTTTTACCTAGAAATTGTATTCAATCTTTCTAAAAAAGTATGTCACAGTGGCTTAGTAAGGCTTTGACTTTAATATTTGCTAAAAAAAAAAAAGTCAGCACATGATAGGTGTCTCATAAATTAACAACTTCAGAAAGGACAGACAAATGTGGTATTAAGATATCAGTGTTCATTCCAGCACAAGAGATGTTAAGTAGTTCACACAGTGAATGTAAAAGACAATGGCAGGTTTTTCTGTTGGTACTCAGCAGGATATGTGTGTATACACATAAGTCTGTACTGATGTTTAAATACACTACCTCCTTGCAGAGTGATGACTGCTCTGATCAGCCCTAATCCCTAAAATCACTTGTCAAACCTTTGGTAACTTCACATACCATGAGATCCAGTATGTCTGGCTGTAAGGGAGGGGGGCATATGCATCACTGATCAAAGATAAAATCAAGACCAGTGCTGATTTCACATCAGTTAGTAGACAGACCTCAAGGAATTCTGCACCTAAGTTTTCTAAGTTGATTTTTCTTAATTTAGCTATGTAAGGTAAATATAGAAGTTATAGATTGTTTTCAAGAGAAAACATCTTTTAATTTAAACTTTTTGAGAATTTCATACAAGTACTGTATTTTCATAATTTCCCCCCTCCCTTTCCCCCTACAACTTCTCCAATGTCCCCTACCCCCTCTCAAATTCCTGACCTCATTTTATTTAATTAAAAGTGTGTGTGTGTGTGTGTGTGTGTGTGTGTGTGTGTAAATATATTTATTGCATCCACTTACTGCTGCTTGTATGTATATTTATTAGACAGCCTATTAAGGAACTCATCCCAGAAGAAGACTGGTTCTCCCTCTCTCAGGAGCAATTAATTACCTGTGGCACTCCCTCTAAGCATTGTGCCACATGAGGTTTCCTCATCCACACTGGCATGCCAGCTGGTGCAGGAGCAGTGCAGGTCTTGTTTAGCCGATCATATTTTCGAGAGCTTCCACATAATTTACAGAAGACATTATCATTTATAGAAGATGTTATCTCACAGCTGATGCCCTGGTCCTCTAGCTTTTAACATCTCTTCATATAAGTAAGAGCTAAGTAAGTACCAGAACCCATGTATTTGTACATAATTACATTCAAATATTATTTGAAATATATAGTGATCAGTTACAATTTAATTTTACTAAAAAAGTATGACAAGAAGCACCTAATATCTAGCATTTTGTTCAATTTGAAATTCTTTGTCATTTAAAATATCCAGTCTATATCTTAAAGACCAATTTAAAAAAATTCTCCTTTTGGATAAACAAATGAACTTTTATTTCAGAATAACTCACTTTCAGCACTCCAAGTAAAACTCAGCACAGAACAAAAACAAAAAGACACAAAAAAAACCAAACTGCTGAACAAGCCCTTGGGCTTCTGTGGGCTGCAGCAAAAGATTTGGGAAGGTAGCAACTGTCTTGTTCAAGGAAAGTACTTATAACTCATATACTAAAAAAAATAGAACAAGGGTTTGCATCGTTGCTATCATGGGAATATTACATCACCTCTTTATACCTCAGTTTTCTCATCTGTAAAGCAGGAATAATCACCTTTCCCCATTGTTACTAAAATTACACTTACCGATCATTTCAAAGCAGTTAGCAAGAACTCAGGAAATGTAGGTCCTAACAAATTAGAAGTTGGAATAAAAAAATTTTAATGAGGTTTTTCTAAAATTTAATGTCTGTATGAAGTACCTGGGGACCTTATTAAAATACAGATTTAAATTCCATTGTTCTGAGATAGGAGCTCAAGAGTCTGTATTTTAACAAGCTTTCAGGTGATGCTAACATGGTTGATCCCTGAACCACATTCTGAGTAGCAAGGTTTAATGTATATTAAAGCAAGAACCAGCACCCACGTGCTAGAAGAAGAATAGCAGGCCTCGCAAAATCTAACTGCAATGGTGTGAGCTTTTGAAATTAAAAAAAAAGGAAGAAAAAGTCTGTTTAGACCTATCAGGCAATTTATACCATGACAAGAAACATTATTTGGAAATCAATATTAGTATAATTATTAATGCTTTACCTTACTAAGCTACTTATCATATATTTTTGAATTTACACAAATGTTGGTCTTCATATGTATGACTCATGGGTTGAATTTGGTGATTTCGGCATGATCTTGACAAACTCTTTTGTTTCCTTTTGTGTGTTGCCTCTTTTGTTTTTTGTTTTAAAGTTCTGGGAATGGATCTAAGGACTTCTGAGGCACTGATTCCTGCTGAGTTATATTCCAGCCTTTGAAACCTCCTTTCCTTTTTTCTCTTCCCTTTTTTCTTTTTCTCCTCTTCTTGTCTTAAGGCCACCAAAAATATACCCAAATAAGGATAATGAAATTTTCTAAAATTGTACAGTGTTATTAATTCGATTGCCTCTGCTGTTCCCCAACATTAACTCAAAGATGAACTGACTTATCTTTAAATTTAATAAATGTGTGTGATGGTATGCAGTTGTATGTTTGGCAATATGTGTATGACATGTGTGTGTGTGGAGTGTCTGTGAGGGGTGGTATGTGTGTGTGTGTGTGTGTGTGTGTGTGTGTGTGTGTGTGTGATATGTGTGTATGTGTTTGTGGTATATGTGTGTGGTATGTGTATATGTGGTGTGTGTGTGTGTGTGTGTGTCTGTGGTAAGTGTATGTATGTGTATGTGGTGTGCATGTGTGTGGTGTGTATGTGGAGGGTGGATGTGGTGTGTATGTGTGTGTGTGTGTATGTGCAGGTACACTTGCTGCATGGCCTATGTATGACATCAAAGGATAAATTTTAGAAATCAGTCCTGTCCTTTCATGCTGGGATCCAGTGACTGAACTCAGGTCATCAGAGCAAGCACTTAACCCACTGAGCCATACAGCTGGCCTCTCACCTGCCTTTGTATAAGTATCATTACAACCACCAACATCTAAAGCAAGTTCATGACAATGGTACTAAATTATCTAGCTATATATCAGTATATATAATGTAACTTAGAAATCATTCAGTTCCAACTTAATGAAAATTGAATACTATATAGCAAGTTTGACTATTCCCTTCTTTGGGAAAAGCCTTCCTTTGTTTGCTTCTATGATGGGACTTTCCTAATTTTCCCCCTAAAGCTCAGGCTTCTAATTTGTTAATTCATTTACAATCATTTTCATCTGTACCTGACCACTCATTGTTGATTTTTCCCAGGCCTCTGTCACGGACACTGTCCCCTTTCTGTTTATAATTTGTTTTCTCATAGTTTAAAAACAAAAATAAAAAATAAACAGAAAGCATCCATCTCTACTTCCTCAATAAATTTACCCCAAGGCCAGTGCTCTCTTTTGACCTCCACGGTAATAATGATGTTTACTGTTGGCTTTGCTTATCTGTCTTACAGTTATCTTTCAGTCGTTATGAAACTCTGGGTCAGAGAGAGGACTTGGGCTATGCTTCCTTCTCAGTCTTCTCTGCCAAGGACATCTCTACATGCAGCTTTAACCAGAGCCTACAGATGGTGCTCAGTCTATTTCTCCTTCCTCTCAACCTCGCTTCCATGTCAAACACTGTAGCTTTCCTGAACTGAAACGTAAGTTGTTATTTTTAGTAGCACCCAAGTTGTTAAAGACATGCTATCATGCATGTCTACGTGTCTTCAAGGATGGTACACTGTTCCCCTTTTCCCATCATTCTATCTGAAGTGCTCTCAGCTGATTATTCTCTGATTTGACTGCCTTTGACAATTACTCAGCTCAGTTCTCTCTGCCTTTCTTCTCTCCCCTCTATATACAGTTTACTCTTAATTCAGGTTAAATCACTATTCAGTAGTATTCATATCATTGTAACTACTAACACACAGCTATGGCCCATAGAACATTACATTTTTTTTTTCTTAATATGTACCTATAATTGTTTTGTTCACTGGGTTAATTTTGTAAGCACTTAATTAAATACTCACCCCTAGGTACTCCCAAAATGTTAATATATATTACATATTCCATCAATAAAACCTTCTTAATTCCTACTTCCTTCTGATCGACCCCAGACTTGAACGGTTGAGCGCTCCACTTTGCATACAGCTGTCACTGAAGTCTCCTGTCAGAAACATCCTCTCTCATCATTTCGCTATTTGAATCTCTTCTTTCATTTGCCAGCTTATTTTTATCAAAGAATAGCATCCCGCAGCATCCAAGAAGGGTTGCCCGGGAAGGATCTTTCAAGACAAGGAGATACAGTATGTCTGAAAAATCTATTCAAATTACCAAACAAAATAAGATATAAAACAAACAGTAAAAATCAAAATTGTGGATGCTTCCATGGTTCTAAACGCTAGTCACTGAAAATTCTGATTTGTTTATATTCCTGACATTCTGTTTGAAAACTCTGGTGGGTTTTGTTTTAAATTTTTCCTCTTCTATCTGGAAGAATACAGGGATTTTTCTTTTCTTTGTTCTAGTGTTCTGGAATATTTCACAATGATGGCCTTAATATAAAACCTACTGTTGTCAAAGTTCTGGATACTTAAGAGGTTTTCAGTTTTGAATTGCAGGGCTTCATTTTTAGGAAGATCTTGAAATGCTATCCATAATTACCCCCCCAGCCTAGTTTACTCAGCTCCCTCTCTTTGGGAATCTTCCCATTCAAATGCTGTGCTCCACATGTGGACTCTTATTTTCATTTGTTTTCAAATTCTCCTTTCTTTTCCTTTTCTTTTACTTCCTGGGAGGTTTTCCTACCTGACCTTGCAAACCTTTTATGTGGATATTTTATGACCATATTCTTACCTTTTAAAAAGGTCTTTTTAATTTCCTGAAAAAAATTGAAGTATCATATTCCTTTTTCGTGATTGCAAAGCATGTTTCTATCTTTCTGAGAGTATTAAAGTGCATACGTGCTTGTACAATTAAAATGTTTTAAGTTTTTTCTGCTTGCTCTCTGGTTCCCTTATGCTGTTGTCAAGGTCGATTTTTCCTATTAGAGCCCTACCTCAGAAATTTGAAATGCTGGCTTATATGCTCATATTTAAGATCAAAGATTAAAAGATAGTTAGGAATCCTTGGTTTTCGGAAAAGGCTGATGTGATATAAATTTCAGGGTGTGGTAATATTGCTGTTTCCTTTTATGAATATTTTATAGTAGAACACACCTGGTATTCCTCTTGGGACAGTCTTTTTTTTTTTTTTCCCCAGAAAAGTCTTCCTATATGCTGTCTGAAAGATAAAGGTAACCTTTACCGTTTCTCTACTTCTAACCAATAATGCTGATGTTACTAAAAGTAAGATTTCTTAAACGCAAAACAACCAGTGACTTCCCATCACCTCTCAACCTAACTCCAAATTTTGCAAGGCTTGTGCAGTTAAGCCATGATATATTGGAATTTTCAAGGAAAAAAAGAAAAAACTCAAATCATCTTAAACACTAACACAATGTACTGACATCTATGACTGGGTTTCTTATAAATTTTGTAGGCCTCAGGGTTGACTTAACCTAATTCGTGTTAAAATTTATTTTATTCCTTGGGGTTTATTTCCTTTACATGGCTGTTTAATGCTTCAGATATGGGAAGATGAGTTTAATATCCCAGATTTACATCCTCACAAGAAAGAGCAACATGAACAGATAAGAATGGCTTCTCAGCAACACCTGCAAACAGGTACAATGTTTGAGAAGGACTAAGGAATGAGAAGAAAGGACCACAAAGGTAGAGGAAGCCCCTCCTGGGCCTCAGCCCAAGCTGCACTATATCTGTATTTCTCACAGAGGGGATGCAGTTAGGTCATAACCTTAGATCACAGGGCTATGGAAGGGGTACATGACTATGTGGTGAAATGAGTACACATTTTAATAAATCTAGAGAGACATATTAGAAAATAAATATTAAGTAGGTAGAGTAGATGGAAAAAAAGTCTTCCAAAACAATATCCATATTAAATTCCAGGAACTTGTGATTAACCTCATTAGGAATAGCATCTTTATGGAAGTAATTAACCTAGAGATGAAGAAATAATTATGAGCTATGAAGAATCAATTCTTCATTTATGACGCTTCTAGAGAATTCAAAATACATTTGACAAAACTTGTTGAAACAAGAGTAAGATATTTTTAATTTAGATACTACCATAACCATATCATTTATATTAAATTAGAGAGGACATTGTAAGCCTGGACATGCAATTATAAACTTTCTAAGGTATAGGTACTTACAGACAATACAGAAAACAAAAGGATTCTACATTGCACCATAGAGCGGGACTTTTTGTTGGGGAAGTTTATTTTTAGTTATGTCTGAAATTGTTTTATGCACTGTTGGGTGAGGGGCTACCCTACGTCTAGGGCGTTTTTATTGTTTGCAGATGTTGGATTTCTGTGGGGGTTGTTTAATTGCTAATGATCTGCACGTGCTGTGAGTAGAATACCTGAGGAGTTCTGAAAGATTAAATACATTTGAGCTCAGATGCTTGGGGTTCCACTACAGAGTCTGGAGCTGGCCAGAATTATGGTCCCCTCTGCTGAGATCTGGCAGAGTTTGCACCAATGAATACTGCTACTTGTCTCTTTTGGCTGAACCACCCACAGCAGCTTTGTAACCACACTGGTTTTGGTTGTTGTTGTTTTGTTTTGTTTTTTCTTTTCAGCTAACTATAGACACGAACCTCTGCAACATTTACCAAAGCAAATGGTAAATATTCTCATTATGAAATTGAAAGAAATATTGTTCCTTCTGCATTTAGGAAAAAATGTATAAGTAATTTTTAAAACTAAAATGGAAACATGGTACAGTGGGAAAAAAAAAGAATTTGTCATCATATACTTAGCTTTGAGACCCAGTCTTTTCGTTATTGGTTAATTAAGCATTGTGAATGAGACTTTTAACTTGCCTGACCTCAGTTTAATCATCTGTAAACTGAAGATAGCATTTACATGGTTAATAGCCATTACATGGTTCTGAGTTGTGGCCAGAAGAGATAATAGACTCTCAGTGTGAGTTCTTTTGAAGCTACAGGTAGATTATGAAGTCAGACTGCTATTAATTATTTTAGAAAAAGATACTGGGATGTGTATTAAGCTTTGAACTTGAATTGAATAAAGTCCCGTTCTGTATGTCCCTTCTTCCTCAACCTGGACACTTAAAGTTGAAAACTACTGTGAGAATCTAAAAATACCTTGTTTATATACACGGAAGCAGTTATCAAAATGGGCATTAAGATTATACCTCATGACACAAATGCATTAATAAATACTTACAGCATTAAGTGAAAACTGTAAGAGGATTCTCCTATATTTAAAAATTGGCTCTCTGCACAGGTGAAAATGGGCCATGGAACCTGTGGAGATTTTATAATAATGATCCCACAGGCTCAATACATTGAAAGCTTAGTCATCAGTTGGTAGACTGTTTGGGAAAGATTAGTTGTGGCCTCACTGGGAGTAGGTATGGCCTTGTTAGAGGAGGTATGCCACTGAGAGTGGGCTTTCAAGGTTCGAAATCCCACAGTATGCCCAGTGCCTCATCTCTGTCTGCTGCCCATGGATCAGGATGTAGCTCTCAGAACCATGGTTCTCTCCAGACCTATGACTTCCTGCCTGCTGCCATGCTCCCCACCGTGATGACTGATAATGGATTAACTATCTGAAACTATAAGCAAGCCCTTAAAATTAATTTTTTTTTCCTTTATAAGAGCTGGTCATAGTATCTCTTCACAGCAATAGAACAGTGACTAAGACAGACTTTAACCTTGAAGTCCACTTATTTTACTTAGTCTACTTTTAAAAAGTCCACCTGGTACACTCTAAATAAACTGACAAAAGCTTATGGCAAAAATGAGAGAGGATAGCAAAGGCTTTGAGAAGCCTGGACAGGAACAAGAGCCTACAACATTACTGCAATAGAATTGTGTAAACAATGTTAATACGCTTCACTGGTCAACACAACTATAACAAGAATGAATTTGAAGATTTAAGTAAGGAACACATAATGACAGGGAAAAGAAGATATGAATTCCCTAGGCATATTCTTCAGATTTATCCACAAATTGCCTGAAGATAGTCTAAGCAAATATCACCTTGATTCAGGCAAAATATGGCCGTCTATGAAGAAATCATCAACTGTAAAATTCTAGATCACAGCCACAACATGATGGAGTTTTATGGGAAAGGGCCAGTGAAACTGACACCCAAATAGTTAGCTCACAGTGGAGTTCTATAATTAAAACAGAAGAAAAAAAAATTCCAGGAAATCTTACTAGTCAATGCAAGCTGGTTGGCTAATGTACTGGTGCAGGATGCCCACCTGTCTGACAAATGGAAGCAGTATGCCAGGAATGCACCCACCATGTCAGTAAGACATGCTGCTAAGGGAGGAACTGACTGACGGTCAAGTATATGGGGGGGGGGTGGCAGGAGACACAATATATATCTTGTGCAATGTAATATAATATTCTAAGTATTTAATTTTATTTTTTGGCAGAAATTTCCAACAGTATTATAATGCAATCACATTTTTTAGTCTTGCTTTTACAGCCACACAAGTAACTTACTCAAGATCACAACTAGTAAATAAGACTTTCATTATACTAATTTAAACTGTAAATGTGTATTTAAAACACCATGATTTTGTTTTGTGTTTGTTCATTCTGAGATTTCATTCCTATCTAATGTAGGCAAACATCTCTGTATGTTCTATTTATAAGAACTTTTTTGGTAAAATTCTTACATTTTCAGTAAATTTTCATTCACATTTTGTGATACTTTTAAATTTCCTCTTGCTTTTCTACTTGTTAATCCTTAGTACTAAATGGTTGACTTGTTTCTACATTCTTGTAAATTCTCCCATTTTATTTATTTTTATTCAATCTAGCTTTTATTATATACTGTTGCCAGAAAAGATACACTGAATGATTTTAGTCTTTTATAAATCAGCAAGGTTTGGTCTATGACTGTGATTCACTCTGGAGGACATTGTAGGTATGCTCGAGAAGAATGTGCATTCTTCTCTTGAGTGGAGAGCTCTGTCAATGCCAGCTAATGCCATTTGGTCTACCCTATTTTTCAAGTAGACTATTTCTTTATTGACTTTCTTGCCAGATGTTCTATCCATTATAGTAAATGAAGTATTTAAATCTACCAAGAAGAGTAAACAAAGTCCCAAATTAGCAGAAAGAATGCAATGGTAACAATTAGAAGAGAAAAAAAAGAGCAATAGAACAACTTTAAAAATCAAACCTAAATTAATTTTATATGGATGTCTCAGCCATAAAATGAATACTAAGAAACTATTATTTGAACAATCTTAACAAACTGGGTAACAAATAAAAAGTAAACTCTTTGAAAAACAGAACTTAAATAACAGTGAATGAAGAACTAGGAAGCATGGACAGACTAATAACAAATAACAAAGATAAGTAATAATATTTAAGAAAACCCTTGCCAATAGCCTCCCTATTTTCAAAACTGAATCTATAAAAAAACAAACAAACAAATACTCAAACTAATTTTTCTTAAACCATTTCTGAATACAGAATTTCAAAATATTTATAACTACTATCAAGGGTCACCAAAAACAAGAAAGGTACTTTAAGAAGAGAAAGTTAATAAGATAATTTCTCCAAAGCTAGGTGAGAAAGTCTTCAATGAAGTGCAAACCGAATTCAACAAAATATTAAAATGATCAAATAACATGCTTACTTAAAATGTATCCAAAACATGTGAGGAAAGTCATGCCAGCCAATCAACATGCTACAACATGTTAGATACATGGGAAAGAAAATAAGGGTCAATTTCAACCCTTATTTTGGAAAGCATTTGAGAAATTATGACTAAAGCAATATAGATATTGTAGAGTCTCATCTCAGCAGAATAAAGGATATGTGTAAAAAGCCTACAGCTAAAGTAATAATCAATCAATAAACTTTAAAATATATCCAAGTTTGGAAGAAGGAAGGGATGTTCATCCCTACCATTTTATCCCCGTGATGTTCTAGATCTAGTCAGAGTAACTGAAAAGAGCAAGGGAGGGAGAAAGAAGGCACTGTGCTCCTCCTTGTCTGATTTTGTCTCTACCCCAACTTTTGTCCTAGGCCCTTAGCTTTTGTTTTTATTTTCTGTTGCTATGACATAAACAGGCTGAAAAAAGGGCATTTTATATTTATATAATAAATAATTCACTCTAAGTATGGATTGATTTTGTTTAAAGGTTATAGATTTGAGAAAAAGAGAATCAAAGGGAACATCTACTCCAGAGGTGTTTTTTCCCCTCGTCTCAATCTTAGAATTTATATAAATAAGAATTCCTCAGGGGCCCAATATGTTAAAGAGTCATACAGATCAAATACTCTGAACTGGCTGTACCTTATTTCATGGTTGCTAATAAGGAAGAGGAAGATACAGGTACCTATGCACGTGTCTGTAATATCTCCCAAGGATGCTCTGGAGAAGGAGGCAAATATGATCTGGGAGATGTGCCAATACATCCTCTGTTTTCTACAGATGTGTAATTGTCAGCGAAAGCTCCCCAAGACTCTGCCCTTACTCACTGGGATATCTTTGATCCATGGGCCTTAAGAAAAGAACAGCTATGTTTTTGTTGTTGTTTGTTTTTGTTTTTGTTTTTTTTGTTTTGTTTTCTGCATATAGGCCTGGTCTACAAAAGTGGCCTCTGCTGACAAATACATAGTGAGTAACCAACAGGGTAGAAAGTTTCCACAGGTGGGAGCTGATCCTGGCATGGATTGAGAGTTAGATGATTTACTACTGAGGGAAACCCATGTTATAAGTTCCAGCATTTCCTAATGACTTCACAAGACTTCCTAAGAAGTATTGTCAATAAGGGAAGCACCTTCAGGAAAGCCCCCAGAGACAACAAAGAGTCACACTGGGTGCATCAGTAACTGCTCACTGCTTAGGCCATAACAAGAAGGGATTTGACTCTGGAGTTCTGAAATCACACTTCCATGTTCTGAGTACCTGAGGTGATTATCCTAGGTGGTTGGCTTCCTGTGGTTAAGAAGGAGTATGTAGCATCTAATTTTACTGTCCCTCATTCTGTTTTTTCACCTCAGACACTAGGCCCTTGGCCTGCCACTGGCCAGGTCTTTTTGGACAAGGGATACCTAGGAGGGCAGAGGATACTGTTGGTGGCTAAGAGTGATCTTGCAGATATCCACTTTTTCTCTCAATTAGATACCTCTTGTCCACCAGGGATGGCTTTAGATTTCTCCCCTTGAAGATGTACCCTCTTTGCTTTCTATTAAAGATGATACTTGCTGCAACCTTGAAACCTGGGCATGATGGTAGTATATTGAGATTTAATAGGGAAGGTGGATATGAAGAGCCAGTGTCTGTTGAACAATTGGCAGAATAGTTGGCAAACATGCATGGCCTGAATGCAGGCCCAGAACATGTCTGAAACCTTGCTGGCCAAATCTAAAAGTACCCATGACCTGCATGTAACTTAAAGTTCAGGTGGGTGACATTAGACTCTGGGCCAAATCACAGATGGAAAGCTCTTTTAACCAATTATCTCTTAAAAGCCCTCCAGCCAGTTTGTCTGTAGACTAGATGGGAATATGATAGGTACCAGGGGCAAGCCTGTGAGGAAAGGCCAAGTCTGCCTCTCAGCTGTAGCTTATAATGAGCCAAAAGACCTCATTTTACTAAGGTTCAGAGAGAAGTTTGGAGTCCCATAAACTCTCTCCCAGGGCCATTCATATGAGCTTCGTGTATTTCTGGTCAGCAGAGGCTGAAGAATTGGCCATGACTAATATGAGATCTGTACCATTGAGGTGAGTACCAATTATTTCCTAAGGGTCAGCATACCAAGACTATGGTCCAGAGGGGCCAAGGCTCTGTCTGACTCAATCAGCCAAACTTGGTAATGTGTAAGAGTCTCCCACATGGCACTAGCTTTGGTGGCATAAAAGCCACAGGAGATGCCAGGTTTGTTGATGACCAGATGTTCTGTATGTGCTATGGAGGGCAGAGACAGAGAAATAGAGCTGCCCAAGTCATTTAGAGCCCAGAAGATCATGCGTGAATCCTAAATAATGGACACTGAGCTGTTTATAATGTTGGACTTCAGTTTCGCTATGATGTGGTAGCAGTTGTGTCCTGCTTCTTCCCTCCTGGAATTAGAAATAATAGTCAGCAAATTTCCGCAAGTGACTAGCATTTCTGAGTTGGTAGGTGGATGGGTCCAAGAATGAGGAAGATCAATCTTGACTCTTGGGCTCCCCCAGTAGTAATCAATGGGCTAACGAGCTTGAGCCTATCTGCCTCCTTTCTGCATCTGGCTCTGTCTTTGGTGCTGTGATTGATCATTAGAGTAATCACATCATCATGTGAGGCTGGTGCAGGGCAGGATGATCACATAGTTAAATGGGACTTCTGGTTTCCCTCAGAGCTTTTGTGGTTCATTAAAGGAAGAAACAGGAAGATGCTAATGGACCAAGCAAGCCATGGGTAAAATGCAGAAATTCCATACTTAGTCTAGCTATCCATGGGACAGATTAGAGCACACTAGCTACTCTGCTGAAAGACTGAGCATGCCCAGCCAGGTGAACTAGGAACTGAAGATAGGGAGAAATAACCCTGACTCAAGATTTCTCTTTGTTTCTTTCTCCATCTCATTACAGATGGGACAAACTGGTTCTAATAAAGTGACCTTTCCGCTACTTTTTCAAACACTGGGCAGAATGAGAATTATATCCTCAGACATTCAAACAAACAAACAAACAGCAACAACAAAAAACCCTGACTTTCTGTCTTTATTTTTTTCCACAAGAGTCACAAAGAAGATTACTCTTTTTTAGGATGGTGTAATTGTATTTTCCATTAGATTCTTTTAAATCTGAATTTGAACAGATCACATGTAAAGAATGTTAAACAGGCAACCTTCTCTGACTACTTACTTCTATAAGAATATTCCTGTTATCCACAATAATTTGGTTCTAGCATTCATTGATTACTTTTATAGCAATAGAAAATGGCATGGAATTATGGTTTCACAGTAAGTGTTAACTCTGCATGTAACTTGGTAATAAAATGGTACCAATTACTATCCCTTTGAATGACACCAGGGAATGAACTCTCTATAGGGCTAACCTGGGAGACAAAGAGCAGAGGAGACTTCACTCTTAAATACATCCTTGTATAATTTGCTGATAATATCTCTGAAAGAATGAAGAACAGTGACTGCTATTTTGAGGTGCTTAATAAATATGGATACGTGAGTGGAGCCCAGCAATAAATTTGAAAGAGAGCAAGGAGGGGTACGAAAAGATCTGGAGGGAGAGAATGGAAAGGAAAAATAATGTATTTTTAATAATACATAAAATACAGAAATATGTTTTGAGCCACTTATTTAGATTCTGAAGGCATATGCCTAGTTTGTTATAGGACTCCATTGACTTTCTTCTGACAGGAGGCATGGCCCTGATACCCCACAGCATGTTTCCTTGGAGGAACTCAGTCTATCTATACTCATATAACCTTCTTGTTGGCAGAGTCAAAAGATCACATTTTATTACAGACTTCCAGGCAGCTGGTCACCCCAAGTCCAGGCAGGGTTTCAGTTTAGACATTGATAAAGGTAGATTCTTTTGTAAACTTTATCCTCCTTTATCATGGATACTCACCCATGAACGTATGAACTTTGTCAATCTCTGTTCATATTACAATGCAGAACTCAACAGATAACACTCATCTGGACTGATCTAGATTGGCTACAAGGAGGGCAGGTGCTTCAGGTTGCCATTTGATTCAACAAAAAGCATCAAGTAATTTATTTAATAAATTCAATACATTTACTTAACCTATTATTTAAGCTCATGCTGTAAAGCTCTATCTCTGTCTGCTGTTTACACTCATTCAAGACCAAAAGTGTGATTATGAGAAATTACACTATGTGCTGTCTTGCGTTTTCTATAAAGTTTACCTGGGAAACGACCAAGCTCCATGTTAACAGTTTGTACACAGGTGATATTAATTTATTATGCATGCATTTGGGTTCAACTTTCTCTTAGTAAGGTTATATTAATATTAATATGTTCCATGAAATGGAAGGGTGTTTTCTCCAGAATGGAAAAAAAAGGCTGGTAAGTTGAAGCAAGTTGTAAGAGTCTAAATATTACTTCAGTCATACAGAAGGTCAAAATTCAAAACACTGATGTCAAACTTATGCTTAAACCAATTGGGATAATACTCTCCATAATGATTACAAGGACTAGTTTAAATAATAAAAATGTATTTCTAATCAAAGTTTTTTAAGTGTTTTGTTCCCCCCCCCCTGACGTTTTATCTAAATGCCACACAACAGTGAAAAGTAGCAGACTGGTGTAACTAAAATTCTAGGGTTTCAATAACCACACTTGCAGGCTAACCAATGTGATCAGAGGGATTAAAGCAGGGAATGCTCTCTTCCTTCTTCCCTGAGGATGAGTAAAACTCAGGAGATTGTGGCATATGCACCAAAATGTTCTGTAACCCAGCGAGTCCCCTGTTCCACATCTGGTGAATTCTAACCTGTGTCTACTCTACAAAGACGAGCATCTTGACTAGGGACATCATCAAGGCGGGGGAAGCAGTGTGACTTAACCTCTGTCTTGTTTAATACCATCACGTGGCATAAACCATAAAACTTTGTGGCACCCCTTGAGTTTCATGCACCACAAGTATTCAGTCAGTCACATATTCCAATTTTCTCCCATTTTTCTTTCTGCTTTGGTTTACACTTTCTCGGATGCCTAATGAGATCATGGAAATGGGAGACCCAGAGGAGATGACAGCACAGGCTGCACTGCCAAGTGATAAGATAGGTGCATTTTTATGTTAGGATAAGGAGGCTCATTTCTAGCTATCCTAGCTTCCCATTGGCAGCAATTTGTCTAGCACCTACAATTTATCTTTTGGGTCCAGGTTAGACTCTGTGCTTTTCCATGTTTTCTCTGGGCTACTGTAAATTCACAAGTGCTTTCCAAGTCTAGCCATTTCAAGGTTTCAGCCCGCTATGGTATCTGACTAGTATTGTACATGCATAGCTGGGCTCTTAAGTCACTTTTAGAAACCACTAATTATATCAGTCTTATAGGCCAAAGGAAATTAAGGATGTTCTCAACAGGTACGTGTTCTTTGAGCCTATCAAAAATATTATCATGGATGCGGATTTGAAGACTGGAACCAGACTCTGTTAAAAACTTCTGGTTCACTGCCTAAAACTTGTATTGTTAATAACTTTTGACTTTACTTCTCTCTCACCTCTTTTTCCAGACACTTGTCATTAAGAACATTATCACAGAAGTCACAAGGTAGGGAATTTGGGTATTTGCAGTTATCTAGAAAGGTTTGCAACTTTTTGACTAAGAGCTAACAAACAAGGGAAAAAGATACTACTACTACTACTACTACTTATTATTAATATTATTATTATTAATATAATATAATAATTATACAATATATTATATAAATATATTTATATATAATAAATATTTATAATATATAAATAATATATAATATAAATTATATAATATATTGTATAATAATAATAATTATTATATATAATTATATATATAATGGGATAAGTAAAAGAATTCAAACTAGAGGCAACAGAAGCTTGAAGCAGAGGCATCTCAAAAGATAACCACACAGTAGCACCAGAAGGCTAGAAACAGACAACTGGGAACTGCATACACATATGCAGATGGCCCAGTTATAAACTCCCAGCCACAAATAGGAAAGGACCATCAATATCTCAGACAAGAGGAGTGTTCACTGACATGACTTACATATTAGGTCACAACAGGATACATTACTTACCCGGTTGATATTGTTGTTCCCTAAAATAGCCTGAAGTAGAGTTTTCTCAAATTCTTCCAACTTCTTAGAACATTTTTTAAGAATATGATTAGATAAATTAAAATCACTGGCCAGTCTGGCTAATGTACCAACAGCTTCTGTCCAAAAGCTTGAAAAGGGGAGCTTGGGGTTATGGTAAAAAGTGATCAGGCCATCTAACAACTGTGAAACAGAATCAGTAACTATGAAAGAGTCTTTTTCAAAGTGGGTTAAGTATATTTTCAGACTACTGGACTCTGTCAATTTCTTCAGTTCAAGGAGATGTTGCAAGAACTGCAAGTGAGAAGATGGAGGACTTTCCAGAACAGTGCAGGGCTTTTTCTCAAGAGGCAGTGGTAGAAATGGTGGGGGACTGCAGCTCTCCACGAAATGCTGGAACGACTCCGAAGATTCACTTTTTTGCTCATTTGATAAAATACATCCAGAATCATCCATCAAAGCCAACGTATTTTCAGAACTTGTAGGTTCATGATAGGGCAACTGGGGAAACACATCGTGTCCTGAAGCAGAAAACAGCAAACAGAAGCATTATCTTTCTGCAGCTCGATGTCTTAAAAACTGTGCAATGATCCTGTTCTAAGTGAAAATACTACATAAGACACATAATTGTGCATTAAACATTTAGCAAACAGTGCAAAAACTGAGTGGAACAAAACAGAACTGCTTTGTTTGGCTACTGAAATGGTTTTATGCATTTTTTGTTACTGTCTCTCATTCAACTGCAAGTATGCTCCTAGGAAGTCACAATTGCTCCATGCTTTCTCCTCCATGCAGAACAGGAACCATATTTTAAGAGATTTGTTTTACTTTTAATTATCTGTATGTATGTGTGTCTGCATGTGGGCATGTATACCTCATGTAGTGTGCAGAGGCGACTAATGGGCATCAGATCTTTGGAGCTGGAGTTACAGGTAGTTATGAGCCACATAATGTGGTTTCCAGACACTCTGCAAGAGCAACAAGTGCCCCAAACCACTGAGAATCTCTTCATCCCCAACCAGCACAATGCTGAAAGGAGTATTTCCATCTAAGTGTTTGCAAGAAGAAAGCAATACTCAAACTGACTATGAATTATCCTGGCTGCTTCATTTTAATACACCCTGCAAAGTGTCATGGGAGCTCATGTTGGAGATGACAACTTGAACAATTAGACAGAAAAGCATCTCCTTTCAGTGCAGGAAAGGGATGTACCCACTCTGCAGAGGATCCTGGTGAAGTTTCACATGGTATGGATTACAGAATTAAAGTCAAAGTATCAAACTGAATAAAGGAATAATTATAATCTATTTTGTAAAATAATGTAATCATATTCAAAAGGTTTTCAGTGTAATTATAGAAGATACATTGCTATGACCGTCAATCTGCTAAAAAGAAATGTAAGCTGATATTGGTTAAGAAAACTGACGAAAGCTACATAGTAAGGGTGACGGGTAACAACGGTTGTCAACTTGACTACACTTAGAATTAACTAAAACCCAGGCAGCTGGACACACTTGTGAGGGATTGTTCATGGTTGGATTACATAAGGTTGGAAAGCCATCCTACGTCAGGATCATGTGAGGTCAGAGAACCCACCCTAGGTCTGGGTCACACCTCGTGTGTGTGTGTGTGTGTGTGTGTGTGTGTGTGTTTTATTATCAGGAGAAATGCAGTTCTAACAGGAAAGCTATGTGATTTCCGTAAAGAACAAGAGAGAACTTAAATTACTTAATGAAGTACCACAAATCTCTACAAAAGCAGTAATAATCAAAACCCAAAACAGTAGATGGCAAAAAATAAAAAATTATAAAAGATTGGGGTGCCCGCCCCCATTGATACATCTACTACAAAACTCCTGCACCTAAGATTTAGGGAACATTGCTGTATGAGTACAGACAGATATAAGAGCCAACAGATCAGAAAGTCTCCTGTGAGATTGTGATTCCTAGAAATACCAAAGAACTTAGTTCCATGATACCTCAGCAATATAGCTGCTTGAAGAGGACCAGAAAAATACACTATGAATGATTGAGTTAGTTTCATTCTGGAAATGAAAGACTGTTTCAGCATCAGTAACTGTAATTTAGTACATAAGTAGGCTTAATGACAGAAAGCACATGATCACCTCAGTGTAGAAAAGGCTCTGAAAAAGTTTAACATGTCTTCATCATCAAAACCCTGAAGGAACTCAGGAACAGAAGGAACACATCACAACACAATACAGACTATTCTCAGCAATCCTATAGTAAATACCTTACTAAATGGAAAACTGAGAGCAATTCTTCTAAAATATGGAAGGAGACAAAGGTACTCAGTCTCCCCACTTCTTTTTAATATAGTACTTGAAATCTTATTAGAGTAATAGAACAAGGAAAGAAATTAAAGTGAATACAATAAATAAAATGAAATAAAAATGGGAAAGAAAAAAGCCAAAGAATCCATAATTAGAGATAATGGAATCCAGTATTTAAAATATCTTAAAGACTCCAACTAGAAAACTTAGATCTGATTTCAGGAAAGTAGCAGGCCAAATCAATACACAAAACAAGTACACTTTCTATAAGCTAAAAATGAACTGAGAAAGAAATCAGTTGTGTTTTTTTGGGGGGTACCGTTTATTATAACTTCAAAGTTTCCAAACACATAGGAATAAACTTAACCAAGGAGAGAAGATCTATCCTTTGAAAACATGTAAGAAATTAAAGAAGACACTGGAAGATAGAGAGATCTCCTGCAATCACAGATTAGCAGAATATTGTAAAAATAGTTATATTACTAAAGTAATCTATAGATTAATGCAATTCACAATAAAATGCTAATTATTTTGTTATCAGAATGATACAGAAACAGAATAGGAAAAGACAAAAGACTCTAAACAATCATGTATTAGTAGAAAGAGGAATTCTAGAGACATCACAATCCTTATCTCAAACTATACTACAGAGCCACAGTAACAAGACTGCATGGTAGTGGTACAGAATTGAACATGTAGAAAGAACAAAGGAAGGAGATTAAAAATGTTCACAGCAATATCCAGAAGACTTTAGAAAAAGATGTCAAATGTATACACTGGAGCAAAGACAGCCTTTCCCACAAATGGTGCTGGAAAATTAGGCATCTATATGAAAAAAATGAAATGAGATCTATATCTTCATTCAGTACAAGTCAACACAAACAATGATGACCTTAATATAAGACCTCAAATTCTGAAACTATTAGAGGAAATCTTAGGAAAAACCCTTCAAGATAAAAGCACAAGCAAGGATTCTGATAGCTCATGAAGTTACACCAAAAAAGGAGCATGAGATTGTATGAAATATTAAAGGCTTCTGGAAGAAAAAAAAATCTTGACTGAGTAAATAGAAATCCTACTGAGTAAGAAGAGGATTTCTTAATTTACTATTGTGCTGAAGTACTGAACATAACAGCTTCCCTGACTAGTATGTATGATCTTCCTAATATGTTTATCAGTATATTTAACATAGATAAAATACACATAAACTAATTGTTATTATACTCTGATAAACATTATATTCTCAATAAATATAGACCATTGCTAAAAAATACTGGTACATATAAGAAATCTACAGTAAACCACATGTCATGTACAAAAGTACAGAGAATGAGATATTAACTAAAAGCTCTAACAAATACTGCGTACAGATTCTCTCTACAAATTCTGTGTGGAGGTCTCTCTTATATACTTAATCCTATAGATATTCAATTTCATTTTGATGAACCCTAGACCTGACATTTTCTGTTTTTAAATTCTAATTTAAAATTCTATTTACCATTTCAAAATAGATCTCAAGTACATTCAACAAAATAGAGCTAGTATCCTGTATCCTGAAATGTCCACTTCTGGTTCAAAGGTGAAGTGTACATTTTATTTCCATCAAACATATTCACAGTCAAATCAATTTTGATGCCTTATCTCACTCATCTGTCTAACTTATACACTATACATGAAATGAAATGTACAGAGGAAACTGTTTAAAGAGAACATATTCCGCATCCCCTGCAATCAACTAAATGAAAACTAAAACTAAATGAAAACTAAAGAAGGCTCTCCTTACAAACACAAAGACATAAAATTCATGTCTGTTCTATGCAGTGTCTATGTATTGTCTGTAACAGCTGTATCTACATATTGTCTGTAACAGCTGATGTCACTAACCCTCTGTCACTGGGTACAGGTTTAACGGATCAGCCTAGGCTCCTTTCTCCCCTCTGCTTTCCACATATAATGAAATACCATGTTACATTGATTCTACCTTCCTCACATGTAATAATCAGTTTTCTCCAAAGGAAAACACAAGTGTGTGTGTGTAAAGAGGAAAATATTAAGAGCAATTAAGGAAGCAAAGACATCCCGAGATAGTTACTATGCAAGCAGGAAACCCAGAAAACCCAAAGATTAAAGTTCTAATCCAAACACCAGTAGGCTGTAGACAAAAGAACTGATGCCTCGGATTAAGTCTAGCAAGAAAAGGCCCACATTTCCCCTGAAGTCAGGAAGGAAAGAGGAGGAAATGCCCTTTACTAGAACATACAACATACTTGCTTTCCTGTTCTGGTCACGCCTTCAATTTATTGGATGAGGCCATCCCAGTCTGCTGTACTCAGTCTACTGACACAAATAACCTCACCCCAAACCATACAGTGCCCAGACATCTGAACTGAAACTTAAGACTAATAATCAAAGCACCTGTGTCTAAATAGGTCATCCTCCGATCATTTTCTCACATTGGCTCCTGTCACCATCATCTCTTGAACATATTAATGAAACATCTTCACCTACATGATATATCAGCCTCTAGGCTACCTTCACTGATGGTAGCTACCTGTCACTATGATAACAGGCCATCTGTTTGTAAAAATATTCCAGAAGGTTCTCACATGCTACAGAAAAGAGCCCTCCAAGGTCCTCAGCTTAGCACACAAATTCTATCTTTGTTTGCCCCACCCTCTTATTTAGTTTCCCTCATCTTCACGCCCATTACATGAATGTAACAATAAACCCCATACAGTTCACCAAAACATGCCACACTATCTCACTAGCTATGAGTTTGCAGATACCGTTTCCTAGATGCATACTGATTCTTCTTTGAGTCCAGCTTCATATCCTCTGTGAAACTTTACACATTCTCCCAGACTGAGAAAAGCCTTACATACATGTCAGTTACTACTCACCTTAACATGTTTTGAAAAAAATACTGATTTCTTACTGAAAGAAGTTTCTGAGGGAAGAGTTTATTTATATGGTTGTTCCTATTGCTTGATGCCTGCCTCCTTATATGTAGTTAGTAATTTAGATACTTGTTGAAAGAATCACACACACACACACACACACACACACACACATTATATAAAATCAAGGAACAACCATTCCAATACATTCAGCATAGGGATGGATAAATTGCTAGTACTAATTATGATTTCCAAACATTAATAATCATTATCCATCATATACTCATGCATTGAATAATGTAAAAGTAATATTTATGCCACCTGGTGGCCAAACACAGATTGTTATTTAAAGCCATTTATAATTCCATTTTAATTATACTTTTTATATTTTTTGAAATTATAAGATAATTGCAGCAATTTCTTCTTCCTCCCTCCAACTTTTTCCCATAACCTCTCTTCCCAAATTCATGGCCTCCTTTAATTTTATATATGTATTATATGTATATAATATATATATATAATGGTATATGAATATATTATATATTATATAAATAAATGTAACACATATAAACATACCATTACATTATAATATATATATATATATTTTTTCCCTAAAAACATAAATACAACCTGCTCAGTCCACATTACCTGTATTTAATGATTCTCAAGGCTGACCACTTTGTATAGATTAATCAATTTGAGGGCTCTTAATGACAGTGTTTCACTTAAAAGCAAATGTTTGCTTCTTCCTCTAGGAAGAAATATTTTAGCATATGACAAAGCTATAGTTGGAAAAGGATAAGTTGACAAAGAAGCAAGTTTCAGTTGTATTTTATCCAGTAAATCAATGTACATCACCATTCTAACTTTAAATATACCAACTAAAAGAGAAATATCTTATGCATGAAAATTTAACCAAATGGAATGATTCCTCTTAGCTGAATTGTCTTTTCTGAATGAAAACAGAACAAAATGTGTATTTGTGGGTCAGCATTACCCTGGACAAATTCATACCACAATTCCTCATGCCTGCAAGTGCTCAGGCTCTGAGATTTGCTTATTGCCTCTTTCCTAAGACAGTCCCTAGCCCCACAACAGGAACTTTCTGTACTGTTGCACCTCTGGCTTTCTCCCCACACTTCACCTTCCTGAATATCTCTTCTATAACAGCCTCAAACAGTTATTTTGGCTAAAGTCTCTCAAATTTATATCTCTAATCACAATCCATTCTCAACTTTGCTGGCTATTTATTGTCTCTGTTTTGAAATGCTGATAGCACTTCAATAAGTCATTTCTTACAAAATAATTATTAGCATTTTATTGAACATAATTAAATTAAAAAAAAAAAACTCTGGTTTGAACTAATGATATTTAGATTTAGGATATATGGTAGAAAATAAAGGATTTACTGAAAAAAATTTAATCAGAGACAGTATAGTGATCAAATTTATGAGTGTTCAAAATGCTGACACCCCAGGCTGTGACCCTCAGTACTTAAATAAATAATCAGATATTTATAAATCAACTCATTTATCTACCCATCACCTGAACAAATGGCTTATAGAAAGTAACTATGGAGGCATTTACTTTGGCTCAGTTTGAGATTACTTAAGCCCTTCATGGAATAGAAGGCATTACGGAAGAACTAGATTGTCCTAGGTAGTAAGATCATAAAAGTATTTGCTCACATCTAAGTGTAACCAAAAAGCAGAACTATAAATCTCAAAGCTTTGCTCACAGTGATTTACTTACTCCCATGGGGGCCACCACATAAAGGGTTTACTTAAACTTACTTCAGTATCCTGACAGCAGTGCTATCTGTTAGATTCCAATGTTTGAAACCTGAGAATCTACTTTGTGAGCTTCATACACTAACACATATTGATCCTGCCTACCTTTATGTTCCTTGAAGGTTCTAAGTCTGTTCAGTCTATTCCCATTTAAGAACCTTCCTTTGCATTAAACATTCTATGTGAATTGATCTCTCAAGCTTCATTCATAATTTTCTCAGGCTGGCTTCTTGTGACTCAAAATCTCTTTAGATGTGTTTTAAACTCCTCCTCTAAACACTCCAACCTAAAGACGCCTCCAGATCAATCACTTTCCTATCTTCCTCCTTCAGTTTCCTAGTCATTTCCCACTGGTCCATTTTGCCCTCACCCTTCAGAATGTACGCTCCAAGAAAGAACCAGACTTCCTGGGTCTTTATCTGAGAATGCATAGTTCTAAGTAAGAGCTAAATAATATTAAACAAACAAAAAACCTTTTTGTACCATAGTCTCATTTATTTACATGTTCATGGGCCTATATGTAAAGAGTGGGTCTCTGTCTCCTGTCCAATTGCTCTGTTTAAATAACTTATCACTCAGATAACATAAAGGTATACCTTAAGGAAAACATACTGTTTGTAACATGTATAACACTTGTCAAATAAATGTTAGGTTACTCTTCTCTTTTCATGCTAGAAACCCCTCCAAGGATCTTCACTACCAAGTGAAAAAATAAATTTTGTGCTGGTTTCATGCCTCTTAATCCACCCTAGTTTTTCCTTATTTCCTCCAACACCCACTCTGATCTGTATTGTATTCCATATTGTACTGCATTCTCTGCTCTTTATGCCAAAGCCAACTTAAACTATTTTCCAGTGGATTCTTGTATTTATCTTTATACTATTCTCTCCTGCTTAAAACACCTCAGTACTCAGAGCTGTTTAGAAGACATTTCTTCACACTATTTATATTAAAAAAAAAATATATATATATACATATATATATATACACATATATATGTATATATATATATGTATATATATATATCTCATAGCGAAATCTTTCAGCCATTGCAATATTCCTCCAACTTACATCATAAAGATAATATACTCCAATTGGGTAGCCTTGAGACAGGCACTCAATATTTCCATTTCTGTGGGGAAGATATCAAACTTGTATTTCAAATAAACATTTTAGGAGCTTCTCTTATTTATATCATATATCTACTGTATTTTTTCCTTCACAGACATTCAATTAAAGGAAATACAGAAGTTTCAAAATGCAATGTTGTGCACTGCTTCCAAACTCAAGCATTTAGTATGTTTTACCTATTTCTTACTAGACTCTAAATCTCTATGATACAAGAAGTTATTCTGAAGCACGTTACTTCTCTAATGTTCAATCTTACCTGCAGATGAGAGTTGTTTCAGGTCTTTTTAAAACCCAGTACACTTAGCTGACATTGTGTACCAAATACATTAGACTCTCTAAGCACAGGGCCCAAAAGTCAATAGCTTTTAAAACTCTCATACGATACCAATGGGAGAATCACTACTGCATATTAATTTATTTTATTGTGCTAATTTATGGCGAGAACAACGGTCTGGGCCTTATCTGTGCATTCCAAATAACACCTTCATGACTCCCAGAATACCTTGCTAACTTTCTCTCATTGTGTTTCTACTGTTGTCGGATATTTTGAAGCTCAATGGCAGCTCTCATCTCTTTCCATGGATTACCTTTACTATCTTGCAAAGGTAGATGCTTTACTAATCTAGCTGTCCATTCCACCTTAGCCTAAGACATTATTACTTCTTTCATGATATCAGAGCCTCCTTCCTGACCAGCAGTTATGATTCCTCCCTGACCAGCAATCCAATCTACACAGGAAAGATAGCAAGCAGTTTAAAACTCCCAATTAGTTTTACCAAAGGATTTCTCTCCACTGAAAGAAGTCCCATATGCTGTACCCCTGCCTCCTCCCTGGCCTTTGTCATAATGCCAATATTCCTGACTCTTTCTGTTTCACAGTCAGTCTGGCCTATGACTATTTGCTGAGCATTCCTTTCTCAAAGTCATTGAGAGAACTGTTCTTTGAAGAGTCAGCTCAACCACCTCCTTCTTTACAAAGGCTCACTGTCCATCCTGTCTAACTCTTCTGTTCCTTTCCACTCTGGGAAATTCACCACCACAGCCTGCTATATGGCCTTCTGTTTTTTTTTTTTTTTTTAACAGACTCTGATCTTTCTTGCTTACTGGTTCACTAGTTATTACCATAGAAATTCTATTATTTCTGTGTTGTCACCAGAGGAACTGTAGAAATAAGAGTTGTATTGAATAAGAAATGAACTGATCAATTAATGTAACCATTTAAAGATATCTAGTCAGACACAGGCACCTCATGAGTAAACAAACTTTTTCTTCATTTCTAGTCTTCAAAATCAAGCACCATGCTGAGCGAACATGATATATTCAAGTATCTTCTGGATGTTTTCACTATTCCAGTAGATTATCAGCATTGATTTCTGAATTCAACAATACTGAGAAATATTGTAACTTTGAGTTTTTCCATAGACTTTCAATCCATAAACACCCAGACTAAATTGTCAACTTACTATATCATAATTAAAGACACACAAGACAGATAAAATTTTAGTTCAGACCCTAGTTCCTACATCTTTCAGTTCTACTCTCTAAATCATATCCATATTATTGAAAACTGATGTGGAAGAGCCAATCCACAGTTGTAGGATTTGCCTCTGTAGATCCTAATTGCCTTGTGCAAGCCACACACACATTTTATTGACGTATATCTGGTTAGTTGAAATAGATAGGGATACTAATCAGGAAATATCCCAAATCTGAGCTGCCTGCCTGGATATAAACCCATTCTGATTAGAGAATTTTTACAGCCTTGTATACAGCTAGTGGCTTTGGGGGTTGGTCTAGTTCTATACTCTGTATATTTACTCTGTATATATACTCTGTCCATAAAATGTAGGTCTTCCTTAAAAGCCATCAAAACCTTCAATGTGTAACACTAGAATAATATTTTTCCCTAAAACCTTACTTACAATCACATAAACAAAGAGAATTATTTTCTATTGAGGAAAGGAGAAATTTCACAAAATTCATGCAATCGTGACTACCACAGTATTTTCATATTGTTGCTTTTACTATGGTTATGCTTTTAATATGCTTTTAATATGGACAATTCTACATTCCTGTGTCCCTTCTTTGGAAGGAGCTATTAACTCCTACTCAGAAATTACAGATATGATTAGATGCTCCATGGTTCACTGAATAAGCACTAATCAGATGAGGTTAAACACATTTTACAATACACAGATAGAAACAACTTCAGAGTCACTGAAAGCACAGTAAGTTATTAACAAAATTAGGTATTAAAATATGCAAACTGCAATCTAATCTGTATGAAGTAGGTCAAAGAATGGGGACATTCTGTTAAAAATACTACTTTATAGAAAGAAAAGGGGAAATAATACAAAATTTCAGGGTAAATGGTATTTGTTATCAGA
This sequence comes from Cricetomys ansorgei, assembly GCA_026225945.1. Taxonomy (NCBI): domain Eukaryota; kingdom Metazoa; phylum Chordata; class Mammalia; order Rodentia; family Nesomyidae; genus Cricetomys; species Cricetomys ansorgei. The sequence goes on along the minus strand of JAMJFZ010001100.1, from coordinate 2,534,715 downwards.
CTAACAATGGGCAGAAGCAAAATGCCAAAAGCCTGTATATTCTGTTTTCATTACAAATCATAAAACTTTAAATATTACAAAATATGTAGAAGAATTATTATTTAAATTTTTATCAGTCACCTATCACCAAGATACATCTGTCAACATAAAACCCAAATTCCTTCTATGTATTACAATTCAATTTACATTGAAATATTCACCAAGCCTAATGAAAATAATTTCTATTACTTTATATTTATTAGCTTAATTGGAAATGATACTTTAAGTATATCCAGAAATATATTTTGAGAATAAATATATCTCCAAGATCTTACTGAATCTAAAACCATGGGAGAGTACAAAGGTAACTTATTTGCTCTTCATGTGAACTTAACTTAAAAAATAAAGAGGTAGAGACCTGAACGTATAAAACCCAGATTTCACGGAACCGTCTTTTTCCTGTGTATTTTAAAGCACAAACACTGCCAGAAATATTCTGAGTATATTAAAGACATATAACCAGTATTTCTTTTAACTCAGAAAAAACTGGATGAATGGTTATAATTTATTTTTTACAATTTATTTTACAATTTGTTTCTAAAAAATAAATGATATAGAAAAAATGTGTATGTTCACTAGCTAAGAACAGCTCACGTGGTAATGTCTTCTTCAGCACACCACTATCCCAGCACACCCCTCTCCAGGATTCTCAGTGACTGTGTGCCTCTTATACTGAAAAGTGCCATTTTATGTATTCTTCTTAGAAATCCACTCAAGATGTTTTATTTTAAGGACAGTTACTTTAGGTTTCTATGTGACCTGGAACATAATGTAAATGCTTGTTGTACAGTCCTGCCTTTGTGATGTGAAATGTTATTTACATGGCAAAATTGTTTTGTCTTACGGTCCACAATTTGTTAACATTCATTCACAACAACGGATTTAGTTTTATCTTGGTTACCTTGCATCATTTTCAAATAATTGTGATAGTTTCATCCAATTTCAAGTTTATAAAGATTCCCAGTAAGCAATCTATGGAATTTCTTCATAACCACGTTTTCTCTACAAAATGTCTTTTAAATTACTTTAAAAATTGATATAAGAAACAGATATGTTCTTGAGGGGAAACAAAAGGCTGCCTTATACAACTGTACACTTTATACCATGAAATACGATGTATCTTAGTATATCTCAAACAGCATTCATAGGTGCTTACTGGGGAAGAAGGCAGTAGGGAAAGACTAAGAGAAAGAGAAATTATCCTTGAAAAAGAAGCAACAATACTCTATCCCTAATTTCTTATTAAGTCTGTATACTCATCTCCTTAACAGTATGAAACACTATCCAGCATCACTACAAAAGCCATGCTAATGCTACTGTGTATTTGTTTGCTTGCTTGCTCTTAGCTCTGCGGCTTTAGCTCTAAATGGAGTCTGCAGGCACAGTACTTTTGCTCAGTATTACAAAATGTTCTAAGGCTTCTTTCGCTCTTCATCGACTGCATGCAGGTATTTTACCAGCCAATAATTAGGTTTCTATTGGCTCATTTCTGGTCAATTTTTTTTAATTACATCTCATGAACATATATTTCAATTATATTTCTTTAAACCAGCAGCATTGAAACTTCAGTATTCATCAAGAGAGCCTAAAAGAGTTAGGGTTGCTGGGCGTCCAGAGTTTCTTATTCAGTTTACGAGTAGGAACTGAGAATTTTATTTTACCAACAACTTCCCAACTGATGCTGATGATTTAAGAAAATACCTTAATGTAGCAGCAAAACATTGTTGAAAATATTCCACAGGACCCCACTCTATCTCCTAGATAACTTCCTTACTCTGCTTTCCCCAATTAACAACGATCAAGGACTTGCAAAAACACAAGTTAAAGCAGCAGAGAAATAAATGCAAAAATTCAAAAGCATTGAAAAAATAAACAATAGAACCAAAAGGCAGATGTGTAAATGAAGAGTAGTTGGAGGACTGGAGAAGAATGTGAATTTTGAAGGATAATGCCAAACTGATGCCCAGCCAGACTATGAGAGCCTCCGAGCTGTGGGCCCTTCCACGGGCCCCAGGTCGCCCCTTCCTGGTTCTTCTTATTTTTATTCTGGATCCAGGTAGTAGGCTTCCTAGCATTCTGTTTTTTCCTACTTCTTCCATATCTTCTGTTTTCCTCTCTTCTAATTTATTCCAACTGAGGTGCTAGCATGGTGTCATTGTACTTACACCTTCACACACTCTCCGACTACCATCTTTACTGCCTGTTCTTGTCAGCCAAGCTTATTATATTAAAAAGAGGATAAATCTGAGTCTTTGCCAGTCACACCAGCAACATCGGCACTGCCTGAAGATGGTCAGAAAGGCAGATTCTGATTCTTAGGCCATCCTACTTGTCCCATTTATCTTATTTCATTTTTGCTTTTAAGATGAAAGTGACAATATGCTGTTCACTTTCCAGAGGCATCTATGTGAATTTTGTTCACTGAATATACAATTTATTCTAAGAAATAAAAATTTTAGGTTCTAAGGCCCATATATTGAATTCTGAATCATCACGCATTTAAATTTCTAATATAGCCTTCATTTCAAAAACAGATTAATATTGGGGCATTTAAAAATATATACATAGTATACCAAAAGCTAAAAATAACCCTAAATATAAGAAAAATATTGAAATTTGTTGTAAATTTCAGGGTGTAGCTAAAAAATAGAGCATATACTTAACATGCCTGAGACCATGAGTTCAATATTTAGAATCAAGGTAATAATAGTAATAACAATAATGAGTAAATAAATATATGTGCTATTGGTTGAACTAACAAAATAAGTAACACTGGGCAAACATCTAAGGATCTGAAATTTTTCTTAATAGTTTTAACTTTTGCTTCAAAGAAAGGAAACTACCATCATCACTGATTAAACTTCCTGAGAGTTAGGAGTCCAGAGATTCATCTTACCTAACAGGATCTTCAATAAGATGCTGGACTTGCTCTCTGTATCGTATGTCTATTGCTATAAGGGCTAGGGAGACCTCCAGAAAACACAAGCAACAGCAGATGTTTACAAATATCAACATGTGTACATGCATCTATCCTGCAAATAATCACCAACAACTCCCAATATGGCAGGTGCTGTGTTAACCATCTGAACAAACTGATTATGTATATCAACACAATTCCTGCAAGCATGGTTCAGCTATACACAGAAGTAGAATCCACCAAGAGGTTACCTTAGGACGTAACAAAGAGTCTTGAAAGCCAGCTCTTCCAAAGAAGATGTTTAAATCAATCAATCAGATACAGAGCCCTCCACCAGGAAGATGGGATAAAAGATGGCTTCGGTCTGTAATGTTAACTACTATGGAATCTTCATGAACAAGTTCAACTTCTGAAGGTTTGCTCTGTTCCCTATGTCAGCATGTCTTTGGTCCTTTTGTACCCTTTTTGGGTGAACATCATTACAGTCCTGTTTTGAACACTAAAGTATCTGCATTTTGTCAGGACTTGTTACGTTAACTAAGATATCTATATTTCTTAATTATGGACTCATTACTACTAAAACCAATTCAGTATAACCTCAATTTTAATTGTTTGCATTAAGGATCTCTAATATCAGATTAACTTAATTTTGTGTAATGAATAAAGCATTTCTGATATATGACTGCAAATTAACTTTCAATTATTATAAAGCTTTTCATTAAAATCTCCATTTAGTGCATATACTTTAATGCATGTATACTGAATGTGAATGTTTTAAATCAACCACAATTTTAGGAAATTTCCATTATCATCATATTTGATAATTTATATTATGAATGCGATATAATAACAGAGAAATAAATGCTAATGATTTTACTGTCCATGTTCTTTCAGCATAAAAAAGTTAGTATCACGAACAAATGTAGGGGTTACCTACAAGAGAGGTAGTGTTCAGAGGCTTTCAATAGATGCTGAATCTAATACTTCTTGAAATATTGAGAGGCTTGGAAACATAATTTACAGAATTAACCGAAGTAATTGAGGCAATTGAATCTAAACAGAGCAGAAATGATTTATACAGTATCTTATGAGTCCAGATAATTGTGTAGTCTGACTTACTTTCTATACTTTGTCTCTGAGGATTATATTCCTTAAGGAACTACACTACAGAAGGGATAAGTAGGATCTGATTCTGGAATTATACCACATTTTTATTTTACTGAAGTGTTTAATAGTGGTAAAGAAGTGAAAATGTAGGAACGGAGACAAAAGGGGAGAATCCCATATACCTTGTGACATTTGTCTCAAGCCTTTCTGGTGATTTGTGCCAGACATAATTCTCTATCAGTATATAATGAATACAGTAAAATATTTCTTAATTGGTAGTGAGGGTCGTTCTGAGCCTTTTGAAATCACCTCTCCTTTCCTCTTGTCATGTCCAACTTGTTTACAGGAGCTCTGGTTGCTCCAAAGTGCGGTGCTAGCAGGATTATGAATGGAAGTGTATTCTCTACTCGTCCCTCTTTGCTAATACTCCTGTTTTTCACTAGGTCATCTGCAACAATTTCATTGACAAGTATTCAGACCTGGTGGACCAGACCTCTGGAACCTTTCAAGAAACTAGCCAGGATGAATGGCTTCTTTGGCATTTTGTTGAAATATGTCAATCACATCTGGGTTAATGTTAGGTCTGTTTCTTCCACTAGGATGGTAAGTGATCAACAGAGAAAAACTATTTCATCCTGCATATTTTGGTGCCTTAATTACTCACCAGAACTGATACTTTACAAGTGATAGCTATTATATAGAGGAAAAATAAATTAGTAGAATCCAAGAATGAGATTGTAAAATTAATTTCTTCAGTTGACCACAAACATTATTGTCACTGAGTGGTAGAATGTCTGCTCTAAGATACGCAAGGCCTTGGGTTCACAATAACAACAATAATAATAAACAACTGTTTTCGTATCTGGAGTACCTTAATTCTCTTGATTTAATCTCCTAGTCTAATGTGGTTCCATTCATTAGAAAGTGACAATAACTGGTAATGATTAACTAAAAGTAAAAAAAAGAAACAACTTCTAGCTACTGTGGTTATAATAGGTTTATAAATTATTAAAAAGTGATTTTAATCCTCACCATTCTTAAACAAGTCAGAGGAAATCCTACTCAGGAAAAGTTTTTGACGTAACAGTAGAACTTCAGCTTCTAAAGATTCAACTTTTGATTTCCGTTTGGACTCATGCTGGGTCATCAAGGTGGCAAGGTGCTCTGTATATTCTCTGCTGCTTCTGTCTGCTGGTTTTGAGTGGATAATTGCCAACGCCAGTGCCAGCTTTGAGGTTTTCAAATACCATGTCTGAATATCCATCGTGGCTTTTGTCCCTATCATATAATGAAAATAAAAATGTTACAAAATTTCCTTTTAACTTTTGCAGTATATTTTATTTGAACAAGATTGATCTCACAGATTAGTGCTAATTAAAAAGTTTATAATATAAATTGGTTCCAGAACAGAAACAAAATTCTCAGAAACTAAAAAATAATATGAGGCCTCATGGGCTTTATTGTTGTTCGTATTCAACTCATGTTTAAGTAGTCATATTAGTGAGGCTTTATGGGTGGAGCCTCTGACATTACTAAACTACCAATCTCAGAGGCCTCAACCAGAAACAAAAAACTATAGGAAGATAAGGAATACTGAGAGTGGGAGAAACAGTCTTCCCCAGGGAAGAACACAACTGGTTATCCAATCCAAATGGTCATACCTCAAAGCACAGCTGAGCAGATCATAATTAGAAACATATGTGTTGTTGTTTTCAGTGTACACATATGTATGCAACAACAGTTAATGGAAAGGGAGGCCATAAATTCAAGAAAGCAAGGAAGGGGTATGTGAGAAGGTTTGAGAAGAGGAAAGAAAATGGAAAGATAATATAATTATAACCTCAAAAAAGTAATAGGAAAAAATCTTTCGAATATTGACATTGTGTAAGTTGTCTGATCCTGCACTTTCAACTATTCCAATTGCATACCATGAGTATGCTTTTCCAAACCAGTAACATTTCACAGCCTTACAATATGGATAAATTTAAAAGGAAAACATGATGTACAATCGAACTTAGTTTAATTTCATCATCTCCACTGAAGGGTAAGTACTTTCTGACTCCACCACATTTTACTGGATTACTACAGAGGCTTAAACATAAAACACACTGTAAAAATGTTTATTGAATAGTTAAAAGTGTAGTAGATGAAGATTCCACTTCCTTGTGCCCACATTCAGCCAAATGCAGATCAAAATCATTTGAATAAAAACTTGCACCTCTTCTGAACATGTACAGATTGTTTTTCTTAACATATTTAGGTATCACAATGATGACTTGAAATACACAGGAGGATTTGCATGATTATATGTGAATAGTAAAGCATTTTATATTTAGGACATATGCATTTGCATATCTTTTTTTATTTTGGAGGATCACAGAACCCATTTCCCAGAGATGACCATGCAACGTTCCAAAAAAAAAAAAAAAATCAGACTGTCTAGTTACCACATTGATTCTATAAATACAAGTTGACATTTAAACTCTATATTTTATTAACTTTAATTTTTCAGGCCTATGTTCTATTACTGGAGGGTAGCACAGCTCAAGTTCTTTCCCATACATATCTCTGCTAATGAATTTTCTATGATACCCTGAATTCCTTATAGCTAGATAACCTTAGGCCTGTCTGTATACATCCTTCCTGGATAACTCATAAACTGTAACAGAACACTTAAAAGAAGCTTTTGTTGTTTTGGTTTCTTTAAAAGCACAAAATGGCATTTTTGACCAGGTTTGTGTTCCCACCCGAGATGTGGCAGATGTTTGTGAGTTGGATTTGGAATGCTTGATGCAGATAGCTATAATTTTGTTAGGTGCAGTCATTCTGGCACGTGTAGCTTGTTCTTGGGATTGTGTGCCACTTGGGTTTATTAGGATATAAAAGGTCTGAAGCCCTAGAGCTGGGGTGGGTGTTGGTTGCTGGTTCTTTAGTTGGGTTGTCCTTCATTAGTGTGTTGATTCTTACAAAGGTTGGAGCGATTGAGTTTACAGATCGTGAGCTGAGATGCTAGTCTGACTGTCTCATGTACAAGCTTAAGACAGCCTAAAAGAGGCTGTGAAGATTTCTATTTTTCTCTCATTCTACATAAAGGATGCTTGCAAAAGTGCTAAAAACTTCTTTCTATCCATCCTTTCTCATTCCCTAAATTGAGGGTAAAAGAATGTAGCAACAACAATAAACCACTATTGCAGTGCATTTTTTAAATTGTCTGAGAATGAATGAAACTCCTCATACTTAACTGCACCCACAGCCACATGAACCTATCTGGTATCCTATTATTGAGAAATAAAATGATACACTATTACAAGTACCCTAATATTATTTACATGTGTGTACATGTGAGTGTGCATGTGTGTGTGTGTGTGTGTGTGTGTGTGTGTGTGTGTGTGTGTGTGTTTTTTTCCTCGGTCTACACATGTGTGGGTGAACATGTATGTCTGTGCATATACATGTGGAATCCAGATGTCAGTGTTGAATGTCTTATTTATCAATTCTCCATTTATCTTTTGAGACAGAATAAGTCTCACTGGCCTATGGATCTTACCCATTAGTTAAACATGCTGGCCAGTAAGGCTCAGGGGTTGTATTGTCTCTGTCTCTCCAGCACTAGAATTATAGACACATGCTACCACAACTGCTTTTTAGATGGGTCTTGGAGATCTAAACTTGGGTCCTCATGCTTGCTAACTAAACAAACTTCCCAGTCCCTAGTGATTCACTATCATTGTTATAAACAGAAAACTCCATATGCAATATTCTCCTCACAGCATGACTTTTACATTGAAAACTGGGTTCGACAATTGAAAATTATCACAATTTAAGCATGAAAAGTCACAATTTAAAAGGTGACTATTACTTAGTCATCAAAAAGTAGATATTAGTTGGAGATGTTTTAGTAGGATGGGAAAATATTATTGATATACTGACTAAAGTAATGAGAACATGAAATTCTAAACATAGTAAGGTCCCCAATTACACAAGAAAAACCCACAAAAACTATAAATTACTACTTACATGTAACTCTAGAATTATTGATCTTTATAATTACATTTGTCTGTTTTCCTAATTATTAATGAACATGCATCATGCTATGTTAAATTATTAAATAATACATTTCCAAAATGAAAGCACAGTGACATTTTTGTAACCTTTCACAGATGCTGAATAAATACACCAAGGACTACAAGCCAGTGAGATGGACATGCTGCTTAGAATTATAGGCCCACTTATTTTAATTTTGGCAAAAGCCATTCCACTTGCTGGCTCATCCTCCATCTGTTGTATCAGGGATAAGACTAAGGACTCTGACACTTGTTACTCTCAGAGAAGTGCCCTGCAAGCAAATTACAGACACATGGATAATCCTCCCTGAAGAAGTAACCCTGCTTGCATATTTAACAATACTGACAGCCTCACAAAGAAAACCAAGAACCCATTTACATTTTTTTCAATTATAAAAAAAAAATTCCAAATGCAAATGTATATAGTGGGAATATAGCTTAGGAAGAAAAACTAGAAAGTTTGGTAGCACCAAAGTGAAAAGTTCTCTGGTTCATACAAACAGCCAATTCTTCAATGTCTTGCAGAAACACTTAATTGATTGAAGTCATTTGATTGATTACAGTTTCTGAGTTTTGGTCTTTCGTTGAGATTTCTCTTAAAATTATGCTATCAGTCACCAGTAAAAAGATCAAATTACTAAATCCTTTTAGTTTTTTTTATTAACTCTGGGTCTGAACATTAAGTAGAACTGAATCACAAGTAAGTAGAAACAATTACTAATAGAGATATTTGGTGCATAGTTGTATAGGGCATAAATCAAATGAGAAGACATACAGACTACAAACTACAAGCAAACGGACTGGGATCCTGGTGTGTGTGTGTGTGTGTGTGTGTGTGTGTGTGTGTGTGTGTGTGTTGTGTCTTTTTAATTTTAGACAATTCTATGTGCCCTAAAATCTTATAAAGGAAATACAAGCTTCTATGACATATGAAATACATATTTGGCCTTTATCCTCAGTTTTTGATGCAAAGTTCCCAAAACCTTTAGATTAGAAATTCCTGAGGGGCAGTAGATAGTTTTGTGCTAATGAGGTAACTACTCGAATGTTTCCTAATGGGAACTGAATGCCTGAAATACCAAACCATAATTAGGCAGTTGTAATTTTCATTACCAACTCCCATCTCAACTTCAGGGGAAGAAGTAGAGACAGAACAGAAGACTGAGATATTAATGGATCTTGCTTATTTAATGACACCTACAGCAACAATTAAAAAATAAACAACTTTAAACAATGGGGAACAGAGAGAGAACTCATCGAGATGATAGTAGTATGTTACATACAAAATGATTATCACAGCTATGTGCACTCCACAACACAGGGTCCATTAGCATCTATTCCAGGATGTTGTTCCTGGCATGAATCCTGTGACAAACTCTAAAAAGCATAGTTCCTTTCTGATTGATAGACGATGAAATCCCTTATTTAGCTGGAGAGAACACAGGTGATTTGCGGACCTTGCATGAGGCATGTGAGCTTTTTGTAGTCTTTGGAACTGAGCAATCACACCTGTCCAATTTAACATTGACTCTAGGTCACAAGGGTCAGAAAGGAACTGAACTGTTGGACATCCCCACTGGTATCTGGAGAATTAGAGAAGTTATTGTTGCAACTGGAAAGTACCTTAGCTCCCTAACCATATTCAGGGAGCCCTTTTAAATTCAATTTATACTCAAACAATTAGAGTAAATAATTAAAATGAACATTTAATGTTCCCCAAGTAAGTCTTTAGTGTCCTTGAATCATTAGTAGTTTGAAATATAAAGTTTGATATTTGTATATTATGTATATTAGTTTAAATGAGATTTTTCTTTTCACTTGGGAGCAGTACTTACCATAATAAAATTCTCCCATGAGCTGTGGAATACTAATCTAGTGTATTCCTATGGCCTCTGTATTCTCCATCTGGCAATGAATGTTACTCTGTAAAACATGGTTTCTTAATTCTACTATCCCTCTTTCCTCTGTTTCCATAATGATTTATAGTATGAGATAAATGACCAAAACTTCTGAACTATCAAAACTATTTTGATGTATAGCACAAGATTCTAAAGTTGCTTAATTTCCAAGAACACAGATGAAAATCCTATAATAACAAAAGCCACTCAGAGACCCACAACTGGCCAAGGTGCAGAGAATAAGAGAACACAGGGTGCTTATCCTAAATAGGAGACCTATATTGCACCCTTGCTCCCAAAGTTCATGGATCATTGTGAGAGAGGGGACAGAAAGATGTGAAGAGCCAGAGATGGGGGATGGCTAAATGAAAACAGCATTATCTAGACACAGCAGGGTATTTGCACACATGAACTAACAAAAGCCGTGACAAGATCCTTGCAAAATAGAGCAAAATAGACAAAATTCCACTGTGGAGAGGAGAAGTAGCCAAAAGATTCTAGCTGAGGATCTATTGGGAATTTATAGATGCCGAGAGAAGAAGAGTGAGTTTTCTTTATGAGCGTGACACCTGGTAAATTAACCTACGCCTCAATGGGTGCCCACGTTTCCAAGAGGCATATATTTATATGCAGCACAAATTTACTTGGCAGGTTTAAAATTAAAAACAAAAAGAGCATACAAAGTTGCTGGACAGGGTAGGGGTGGGGTGAGTGGATCTAGGAAATGAGAGGTGGGAAGTGAATCTGACCAAAATACACTATATGAAATTTTTGAAGAATTAATAAAAATAATTTATTAAACTGAAAAAAAAAACAAAATAATTCTTAAAAATAAAAAGTACTCATCTCACCACACACACTAAATCACCTAAAAGTATACTCAGTATTTAAATGTAATCTGAAATTGTAAGCATACTAGAAGAAAACACATGCAAAGGATGTTTTTACAGTACTATTAAGAGTTTTTCAGTATGACAGCAAAACGCAGGCCCCCAAAAAGAAAAAAAAACAAGGAATTTAGTAGAAAAAAATTATCATGCTAAAAAATGTTTGTATAGCCAAAGCAACAATAAATACAATAAAATAAAATATATGTATTGGGAGAAAAATGTATCTCAATATACATTAAATGTGCCAGATATTAAAAGAACTCACTTCAATAGAAAGAAAACAACCCAAATAAAAGTGGGCCGAGCCTGAATAGACATTAGCTAAAGGAAGACATACAAATAACCAACAGATACATGCAATATACTCTACATTATAAGTCATCAGAGACTTATGAAATGTCACTTCATGCCTAGGAAAATTATTTATGCAGAAGAAAAGAGTCTAAGCAGGTGTAGCTCTGGGATAGGGAAATCACTTTACCATATATTGCAAGTACTGAAAAAAGGAGAGGGAGAAACGGAGAGAGAAAGAAAGGAGGGAGGGAGAGAAGGAGAGAAAGAAAATAAAACAAAAGAAAGAAAAAGCAGAAATGGAAGAAGATCAAAAAGAAAAAACAGAAGAAAAATGTCAAATGTCAAAAGACAGCAAGTCTGTCAAATGAAAGAGAAAGAAGTGTATTATGTATGTATGTATTTTATGAAATAATATTAAGTTTCATGAAAGAAAAAAATTCTGCCTTTTTGAGAAACCATGGATGGATCTGAAAGACATTATTGTAAATGAAATAAACTAAGACAGAATAACAAATGCAATAAAATTTTGGATCAGGGATGATGGATAGGAGAGAAAAAGAGAGAGATAAAATTAACAGTAAAAAAGTCAAACATATAAAAGAAAAAGTAGAGTGATTATTTCTGGGGAGTGATGAGTTAATTAAAAATAGTGTTTCTTTTAGAGGTGAATTAATTGTGGGGACCTAGGGGATAACAAGGAGATTATCACTAATAACAGTATAAACTTAAAAGATGCTATGATAGATCTTAAATATTTCACCACAAAAATTCACTTGTTTGAGGATATATTAAATATTTTAATTTACTGATTTCCCAATATGTACAAATGTCAAAATATTCCAATGTACATTACATATATACATATATATTTGCTTATTAGTTATTTAATACAGTTTTCATATATGGGATATTTGTTCATTATGAGATATAGGAAAATAAATAGAAGTGAATTCCAGAAAGAGAAAATGGAAGACGTTTTTAGAATGAAGTTGTGGAACTCCATTCCAATCTCTTCTCGCTTCTAACAGTAACTCTAGCCTTCAGCATACACACCTTCAATTTTGAAGTATCTCCCACAGTAAGACGCACCACCAACTCAACAGCTTTAGGAGGTCAGAGGAAGAATGCAGAGAAACAATAGCACATTCAACACACTCATAGGCTTGCACTGTCAGCATTCCTTCAGAAGTAAGTCAATGGAATGAGAATACTGCTTCCCACTTCAGTGATGTGCATTCCTGATCAGCAGTCTCCAATTCCACCAGGTCCACTGTTCTCGGACATTTCCATGGACCACAGTGACAGTGGTGCTTCTTAATCCAGATGTATCTAGGGTTTGTTCCACTAACCCAAAAGATACAACCAACTTTCATATGTGGCAGAAAACGTTTCTAGGATCTCCAAGCTACAGTCCACGACTTTCCTAATGCCATGAGCACTGACTGGATCATCATAAAAGCTATGATAAGCATTCTCTTTTCACTCACTGACATGCTCTTCCTGATTTTTTCTAGTGTGTCTACTCTCCCAAGGTTAGTGCGTTGTACAGCACATCATTAAATTTGCACCAAAACAATCCTTGAATGAAGAAAATACAAGAGAGGGGTAGGGATGAGGCTCAGTGGTAGAAGGATTGTCTATCAAGACCCTGAATTGATGAAAGGAGATGAAATAAAAGGGAAAATGTAGATATAATAAGAAGGGAGAATGAGGGAAGAAAGGAGAGAGGGATACAGAGAGACACAGAGAGACAGAGAGGGAGAAAAAGAGAGAATGTATAATAGATAGCAAGATAACACCTACTCATACACAGTTTTAAGTCACAGGTATGCTCGGAGAAAGGAGGAGGAAATGTACTGAGAGTTCTACAAAAAATACTCAACTCTCCAGTAAAGCAAGAAACTAAAAGATATTGTTAAAGCATCCCCTAATTCACTAAGATGAATGTGATTAAAGTAAAAATAGAAGAGGAAATACCTATGAAACATGACAGGAAAATATGCATTAATCAATTATCAGTACTGGAGCAGCAGAGCACTGGCCATACCAGAAGAGTAAATTATTTTGAGATTTTTAGGATAATTAGTTCAATAAAGTTTGTACAATGTTAACATTTAATTTTTGGATTAGATCCAGCTGACGAATTCCCTCCCTAATGACTGCTATAGTTTCAACAAGCAGCTGCTGTAAAGTGCTCAGCAGATTAATATCATGTGAAGTTTTACATAAAAGAATCAGGAGTTACTCAATTATTAAGGAAGCTTTCTTGGTGAGTCTGGGTGATGGGAAGCTAATAAAATAAAACAACACCGCCTTTCATTTTCTTTATTTCTATTTCTGTTCTAGTCCCACCAAAACAAGCCAACTATCTTTTATTTTCTTGTTAAAAAATTAGTTAACTAATCATGGACTTTAAGTCTAAGCATCCTGCTACCGTTTTACTGGTTGTGTGGGGCATATTTTCTTCGAACTCCTACAGAAACACACATAGAAACAATTTTTTATGAATTACCAAAAAGGTGCACTACCTAGCACAACAAATCAAATATTACAACACCATCAGCTCTAAGTTAATAGATTTGTAGAAAAAAAATGGGTGCAGAGGGTAACTACCTCTATGTATTTAAAAAAACAGTTTAGAAGAATGTCAGGATCACCAAGTTATACTATTCACTAAACTGAAATAGGTATAAATCCTGAAAATATACTCCAAAAAATCCATCTTAATTGCAAAGTATATAAAATATCCGAGTCTCTATATGACTAAAGCCCACAAATTTGTATTATTTAAAAACTCCACTCTCAAAAGACAATAGCTACACATCATAATATGAAGAAGACTCCATAGAACATAAGACTAAAGAAATAACCAGAAAAGGTAGGAAAGTACTTCCCCCAACCCCAGGAGAGAGGCATCAGCTCCTGGGGACCAGCAAAGCCAGGTCTTCACCTTAAAGGTTAAAGGATCAGACAGAAAGTGAAGAGGTAAGTCTCTAAGAACACAGAGATAGTCCATTTTGTAAAAAGTGCACCATACACACACACACACACACACACACACACACACAGACTGTTCTCTATTATGTGACATGTACTTGAACTTTATTCCTATATAATCTAAGGATATGAACTCCAGAAAACAAACAAACAAACAAAAAGCAAGGATCTACACAGAAACAGATTCCTTAGTACTCATTTTTAACTCTGAAAATGTGTTCTGCCGTCTGCTTTACTCACTGAAATCTCAGGAAGGGAACAACAAATTCCTGCCAGCAACTGACAGTGTTTCATGGCCTGTTTCAGGGTTTCATTTTTCTAAGACAATCTTATACTTTTTTTTTTCCTGCTTGGATTATATTTTAAAGCAAGCTATTTGCAATTCTGGTTTCACCACCCTAAATTGTGCATTAAGAAACAGAGACCATAAGCATCAAATATCCGTACACGTTAATTACTACACCACACACAATAGCTAAGAAGTAGAAATGATATTCATGATATTCTATGAAAAGGGACAGGAATAAGTCAGATTTAGAAAGATACTATGTATTTTCTCTCATATTAAATTTTAGACTTAAATTTGGAAATGCATGTGTGCACATATACACACATAAAGGCATATGTGCCCGTGAGCATAGGTCCTGAAAAACCATAAAAGAAACCCTGAAAAGAGAAGAGTTCTTGAGAAAGGGGAAGAGAAAATGTGTGTGACATAAAAGCAGAAAGAAGGGCTGGACAGAATGGAGAAAGAAAATGCAGCAGAAAGCAGGTTGTGGGACTGAAGGAGAGAGCAAAGAGGATAGCTTAGAACAACGTACAATGACAATATATGTCATACGTGATTATTTATATATATATATATATATATGCCATAATGAGCCTGCTTATGTTTACAAATTGATTTCTAAAGTGGAAAATATGCTTTGAGCATAGAAAAGAAACCAATGAAGTGATGCACAGTCTCTGTTAATAAAGTCGACAACTTACTATCAAATGAATAAATGTTCTGGAAAAAAAACATACTAAAACTGACTAAAATAAACAAAAAAAAATTCAGTCTACATCTACTAAGGACATTGGATTTTTATTAAAAATACTGCCACACTCAGATCGCATGCCCTCATGATTCCCCAGCTGAATTCTAACAAAACATTAAGAAGCAACTGTGAGAAGTTTACCCTAGGGTTTTTCAAAAATATAAGGTACAGAACACATTTTACCATTTTCAAGAAAAAAACAAAAGATGAGAAAACAAGTATATCTATTTAAACACACACACACACGCATACATTTAATCATGCTGTAAACCTGGCGTGCAAACGGGTCTAATAAAAATCATGAACCAGGATTCAAAATTCTCTTACAAGACATCAGAAAACCAAATCCGTCCTCATAAATGTGTCACCATGGAATACAAGATTAGCTTCATACTCAAAAATGAGTACTACAGTTTTACATGGTAACAAAGTAAACTTAAAAGATAAACACCATCTTAATACCTTAAAATATTTTGATAACTCTGATATCCATGCATCAAAACATTCTCTTGGGAGAAACATGTACACAATATATAGAAGGAAAGAGAAATGGCTATCGAAGAGCACTCCTTGTGGTAGCAGCCATCTCAAGACAGGACCGATGATGGCACTAGGAAAAGAGTCTTCTACTCTTTGCATTTCTGCTGGTGAGCGCATAATTTAAAGAGATAAAGACATATATACTAGAAAGAAATAAAATTATCTTTAAAATACTGATGTCAATATATCAGTATTGGTTAAAATTATCTTTTCAATATTGATGTGATTGTCTTTGGAAAAACTAATGAACTTAAAGCCTCCAGAATAATTGAGAGAATGTATTAGGGCTATAAGTGAATAAGAAAAAAAAAAAAAACAACTCCGTTATCTGGGCAAATTTTAATTTAAAAAACAAAACACAACTTGGAATTAATTTAACAATGGATATAACAGATAAAGTTCTAGATAAACTGAAAGTTTCTTTAGTCATGGCTTATAAAACTTATCAGTGAAATCTTAATTCTATCCCTATAATCAATTTATATACATAATCGTAATCAAAATTTCAATCAATGTCACTACAGAATTCAATAAATAAATTCTAAATTTAAATCAAGGGTAGACATCGCAGTATATGCCTGTCCTTCCAATCACTGGGAAGGTTGAGGCGGGAAAACCACTACAAGTTGGAAGTCAGCCTATTCTACCTAATGAATTCCAGGACAGCCAGGGCTTCATAGTGAGACCCTGTCTCAAATACAATTAATGAACTACTTTAATCGCAGCATTTGGGAGGCAAAGGCAGGCAAAACTCTGTAAGTTCCAAGCCAGGCTCGTGTACATAGTGAGTTCCAGGACAGCCAGAGCTACATAGTAAGGCCTTGTCTAATAATGATAGTAGTAATAATAATAATAAACTAAATTAAAACAAAATCGATATCAAAATGAAAAATATAATAGTAACAATAACCTCTTAAGATTGTGTCTAACTCAACAATAAATCATGATTAGAAAGTTATGATTAGGACATCAAGATGGCTCAGAGAGTAAAGGCACTCGGTGTCAAGCTAAAGGACCTGAGTAGAATCACAGGGGGACCATATGTTAGGAGAGTATTACCTCAAGTTGCCATCCGACACCACACCTGCGCTGTGGTGTGTGCATTGTCGCATCAGCACTCAGAGATGAATAAATAAGTGTGAAAACTTTAAGTTACAGTAACACCTGGCACACAGAGAGTGCATCAGCATCATCAATAGTACTCTTCCTATTACTGTCCGAGCTGTGCTATGATGCTACTTTTTATCTGAGAAATAGAAGAGTCTGAGAAGTTTCTTAACTATGCAACTCCGTACGCTTGCTCTTTTTTTTTTTCTTTTTCCTTTTTAAACATTGGGGAGGGGAGGTTGATTGCTGTTTTTTGTTTGGTTTGGTTTGTATTTCAAGACAGGGTTTCTCTGTGTCATCCTGGCTGTTCTGGAACTTGCTAAGTAGACTAGGCTGGCCTTGAACTCATAGAGATCTGCCTGTGTCTGCCTTCAAAAAGCTGGAATTAAAGGTGTGCACCACCACTAACCGGTACTTTTCTCTTTATCCATTTAGCAATTACAGTGACCAGTTCTCCCTACCCCTTAACACCAATCAGTGAGTCCATGTCTAAATTACAGCTCTTTATATAATACAAAAGTAATTATTCACATCTCTACCCAAGAGATGCATGTCCAAGCAATGGTATTTGTTAGCTTAATAAAACTCAATCGTGATTGCTATTCCTAATTTAGTTTATACTGAAATTATATCCCTGGTGAAATCATTTTAATTCTAATAGTCTTCAAAAAATCTTAAAATATTTTCATACATCCAACATAAATACAGAGTATCTTAAAATATATATCTGTCCCCTTCAGATATAAAATGGAATGTAAAATTACCGTGCATTCATTGGTCATCTGTGCTGCCAAATATATTTGCAAAGCTTTTATATTTAGTGATTATAGATTCATAGCATACTGCTAAAAGCCCCCTTGTTATTAAAAACATTTCCAAACACATTAAAAACAACTTTAAGTAAGCAGCTATGAGTGTTTTCCAGCACCTTGAGCAATCATGATTGTGCAGATTTCAGAACAGTCTGGCACAACACAAATGACTGACAGCATCATTTGATCTGGTAGATATGCAAACACTCAACAACAATAACAGCATGTGTCAATAATTCATAGGCCTAGAGCCAATGCTCTGGCTATGGGAAGTATATCTGTCTTTTCTTTTCACTCTGGATCCCAAGACACCTTTTGACTATAAAGAAATTCTTCCCTGATCACTCTGCCAATAGACAGATCACCTGTTACAATGAGATGTTCTGCTGACTTCAGGTTTCTCCCATCAAAATGAGGAAGTCAGCTATCTGCTGTGCATTATTCTAATGATAAAACAGCTTTTATATCATGAGAATTGGGCATGTCCCCACTCTTGACTCACTTTGCTAACTCTTCTGATTCCTAGTTTGCCTGCTATTCACTCTGATTCATCTCAGACATCACTCTGCCAAGTCTTCACTCTGAGTCACTCTCAGACTTTGGATTAAAGGTGTATACTCATTCTGTACATCACTCTGCCTCTAACTCAATCTCTTTCCATTCTCTCAATCTCTACTGCTTCTCTCTCAACTCTGAACTAACTGTGAAGGCTGAACTGAGAACCATGAACTGAAAGAGAACCATGACCTCCTTCTGAACTGTTTCTTTTTACATCCCCAGAGTTGCCTTAAAGGCCTGTGCCACTACTTCCTTCTGAATTGGGTTACTTAGAGGCATGTGCCGCATTCCAGCCTAATTACACAGGCCTTGAATGTGATCCGTTCCCAGAGAGCAGCCATGTTGCTGGATTAAAAGATTAAATCTTCCTCTACATTCTTCTGCTAAGAAAGTGAGTAATCCAAGCAAAATGGCTTAGCAGGATAAAGGAATTTGCCAGCAAGTCTAGCAACTCTGAGCTCAGTCCCTGGAAATATGTAAGTGTGTTTGGAGTGAAGTGACTACACAAAGTAGTCTTCTGACCTACACATACACACACACATATGCACATGGTGACAAGTATGTCACCTACATACATGATGAACACACAAAAAATTAATAATTAGCCATTTTAATTATTAATATTAAGTAATTATTATAGTACTAATTAATTGTTGATTATAATGTTATGCATTATTATATATTCTATATATTATATAGATAATAACAAATTATCTCTGCTTTTGTATGAAATATATTATAAGTGTTTTATATAATTATTATTATTATTGTTATGTTGTTATTACTATTCATTTCAAAAATGAGAATGTGAAGTAGCATCTTCCTTTGAGGTCTTATGGGCACAGGACCCTGAAATCTAAGTGTGATGGAAATTCATTGATTTATTTAAGAATTATCTGTTGATCACATATTATGTCCTCAAAGATGGTGGCAGTGATGAAAACAGATCATTTAGTTCAAATTGTTTAATTCAAATAAAAGGTTTCACTAAGCAAATAAGCAAAATGTACATATTTCATATTGTGATAAACAGCTACAAACAACTCAGATAAAAATGAATAAAGAGATAAAAACTGTCCCAATTTTAAAGAGTAATCAGGAATGACCTCAGTTATCAGGTGACTTCCCAGCAGAGACTCATAGAGAAGCTACATTGATGGGGAAGCACATGGGAATGCAGGCCTATGGCAGCTCAGAAATAGATCATAGTTGTCAGTTCAAATTTCTGTACCCTACAAGAGAGGAGCTGAAAGGCAGCAGCTGAGATCCATGTGGCCTCTCCCCAAGCACCATTTTATTTGCCCCCGCCCCGCAAAAGAAAGCTCTACCCACATGGAGCTGCCAAGAACTGAGGGGCACCACCCTTGAATGCCACCAGGCAAAAGTGAAAGGACAGATATTCAGTATTTTTCCAGAAGCAGAACCAAAACCAACACGTGGAAATTGCAGGGAGACAAATTTCCAATAAGCAGACGAATAAGATATCTACCGATAAGAGCTGTCCAATAATAGAATGTGCTGTCTTGTGACGTTATGAAATTCCAATTACTGGAGTTACTCAAGCAGAAGTTGAACAGCACCAGCCTGAGATGAGGACAGATTTCTGCACTGATATGAAAGTTATATACAGTTTGACTATCATCTTTTCCAATTCAGAATCTCTAATTACATAAGCATCTGACAAAGTGCTATACGGCAGTGAAGAGTTCCAGCTGTGGAGGCCGAAAGCTTGGCTAAAGTACAGGCTCTGCCACTCAAACATTTTGTTTGCTTGTCTCTATAAGCCTGCTTGTTTATCTGAAAACATAAATCAAATGACATGAGCTACCTCATAGAGTTATGATGAATTTTAAATGAGATAATTCATAACAAGACCTAATATAGCACCTGGAACATGGGAGGAATGTTAATGATTCAATTATAGTAAGAATATGTATATCTAAAAGTACTATTATAAAATGTACATAATAGGCATAAGTTCATTTATTTCTGCTTTCAGTTTTCTGCCCAGCACCAGAGTACAATGCCTAAAGTTGAACTTTTACAGCATAATTATAACGTGATATTAAAACTAGCAGTAGTAATGAATAGTTAGTTTTTCAAATTTAGTCATCATATTACATTTCTCTTTAACATGAGAGAAATGTATATACATCGTTATTTTAAAAGTTTAAGCTATTTGAAACTTATGACAAACAATATCTTTTTTAAGCTTTTCAAAAATTTAGTTATTAGGCTTCACTTTATTAAGCATTGTATTTGTGTGTGAGTGTATAAATGTGTATGCATCTGAGCACATATGCATGTGGAGGCCAGTGACTGATGATCATCTCTGGCCTCCACATGCATATGTGCTTAATTGTATCGATTTATCTTTTGAAAACTGGGTAACATTTTTATACTAGTAATGGGTTAATGCACTATGATTTCATTTGGGGGTTCAACATTTCAAATCTAACAGCAAGCTCATTAAAATTGATCCTATTACATAGTTTTGATCAATAGGTAATAAAGTGAAGCCTTTTCTATTTAACTTTGCATAATTGATTGAGGAACGACTTTGTTAATTTTAATGTCAAAAGTTACTTTCATGAAGCAACAGAGATCCTAATAGATAGGATTATCTTTCCTGACAACGATGAGATCAAAGAACTTAATAAAATATCTATTTTATAATAAATTCCAGAATTTGCAATACTGTTCACAGCTTTTTATATAGTAGTCATTCTAGGAACTTTCAATGTTAGTTACAGTTGAAAATTTCAAATAAAAATAAAAGTTTCAATAACTGAAAAAAAAATTAAAGTCTTTAATATAAAAGAAAGAACATCCCAAAACCTGCATCCATGTGTTCACTGTACATGTGTGTACATATGTTAAGCGCTCAAGGGAACGTATGAACAGATGCACAAAGGCACATGATTTCCTTTCAAAATCACAGAACTCAAGTCCATATACTGAGTTGGATAAACCAGAACCAGGAAGACATGAACACTTGTGAACTCACAACAGCTCTGGTTTCCTGCATAAGCCCAGCATCAGCCAGTCAACATCCTAGTGTGGAGGGGAAGGATCCCAAGCCCTCACCCACAGCTATGGTGCTTCTTCTGTGGTGGTTCCTGGAATGTCTTCTACACTCCAATGGATGACCACACGCCTATGAGTACACAGATGGCACAAACTGGAATCAGAAGGTGTTAAAAAAAAAAAAAAAGGACATGAGGTTGGAAGGTGGGGGGGATGGGTGAAGGTAAGGGGAGAAGTTGGAGGGGGATAAGTATGATTAAAATACATTGCATGCATGTATGGAATTCAAATATTTTATATTTTAGAGAGAGAGAGAGAAACTGAGATCGGAATGACAGCTCTGTAGTTAAGAGCATGTTATTCTCTTTCAGAAGCCCTGAGTTACAATTCCCATCAATCACACTGGACAGCTCACTACCTTCTATAACTGCAGCTCCAAGAGATTTACACAGATACATACACATATATTCATAAGAAATCTCTTTTTTAAAAATGGTAAACTTGGAAACACGGAGATGTCTGGATATTGGAGGGGAGATACCAGGGAGGATGCCATTCACAAGGAACAGAGTCCTCACAGCCCTCCAAAGGAATCAAACCCAGTCACTTAACACCAAGCCTCCATCAGCATGAGAAAATAAGTAACTTTTATTTAAATAAAGAAAGGAAGAACTCAACTAAGAAAGCCAATTATTATTTTCAAATTCTTTGTAAATTTTGCTATTTATGTGCATGTGTAAGTCCATAAGTGTTTGGGGTGCTGGGAACAGGGCTCAGATCCTCTGGAAGAACAGTACATGTGATCTTAAGTGTAACTCATCTCTCCAGCCCTCAAATTAGTTCTTAATAAGCAAAATTCAGGGGCAAGTACATCATTACACATGCCTTTTAAATAACAGAAAATGGAGAAAGAAATACAGAAAATCTGGCAACATTTCCAGACAGTGTCAAGTGGCTAACAATTTTAATTTACCATTACTTTTTTGTCATTCTGGATAAAACAACATGTATTATTCATGGAAAAAAATTTAGCAATGGTCTTAAATAAGAAAAGGGAATTTGCCCTTTAGGAAAAAAAAATACAGATGTATCACATGATGCTTACTTCTCCAATCAGGAGTACAATGATGTTTAGAAAGGTATAGCATGATTTAAAAAAAAAAAAAAAAAAACAAGAAGGAAAATCTTGGGGCTAGAGTGCCTGTTGCTCAGTAGTATAGTGTTTCCTTAGCATGCATAAGGCCATGAGTTTAATCCTCAGCACAACAGAAAAAGGAAAAAAAACATAAAATATTAGGGAAGAAAAATGAAGTTTACTATGAATGACAGTGTTTTATGATATAAAGCATTTGGATTAATGCCCATCAACATATACGATGTTATGGAAGTTTATTTTTAGTTATGTTTAAAATGTTTTTATGCACTGTTAGGTGAGGGGCTACCCTAGGTCTTGGTGTTTTATATTGTCTGCAGGTGTTGGATTTCTGTGGGGGATGTTTAATTACTTAGGATCTGCACGTGGTATCAGTAGAGCGCGGATCAGAACTAAGGAGTTCTGAATCAATACAACACCTGAACTCAGATGCTCAGGGTTCCACTGTCGAGGTGGCGCTTGCAATGACAGTGGTTCGCTCTGCTGAGGTCTGGCAAGGTTTGCAATTATAAAAAATGCCTCCTTGTCATCCTTGTTGAGCCCACCACACCAATGAACTACTACATCTGATTCTCCTAATAACCCTGTGATGTAATAGAAACATAAAGAATAACCTGCCAAAAATCATATACTAAGTATAATTTGAATCTATAACCTTTAATATTTATATATTGGCTGCCAAGTGAACACTGTAAATAAACATTTGTGGCACAAATAACTACTTGAGTATATTTCAGGTATAATAAAATGTAACACCAAAGCATGATGCATATATCATGAATTTCTAAGAGTTTCACATCACAAGTATGGTCTAGTCTGTCAACTAATGACCGAATTAGGAGTCCAGCCCAGACTACGCAGACATGAACAATACTGAAAATGTGATTACCTCAGGATCTACTCTTAGAAATTTCTTCTATATGTTCTGTACTCTGATTATTATTCCCAAGTCCACCCTTGACAGTAAAGCAGTATAAAGTCCACTTTCCTAAATCACACTCCAAGGATTTGAATAGAGCAATCAAGCTCTCTGACTGCAGTTCCCACACACGTCTCTTCCAGCATAACAGCTCCTTTTCATCATGCCTGCCACCTCTAATGATTCTCTGATTTGGAAAAATCCTCTCTAGTGACATCCAGTCCCAAACCTACAATTTAGTGGTGAATATAATCAGATACAACTCTTGAACTTTTTTTCTCAATCTCATCCAATATGATATTAAGCTATAGGTCAGTTCTCAGTGATATTTTAGAGAATGAAGGAAAATAAGATTAGGCGAATGGGACTTGAATGTCAGTTGGCAAGATTTGAACTTCCTATGTTAGATAGCTAGAAGATAGCTTATCCTCCAGAGTGGACAGGTGAAGTAATCTAAGTGGTATTTGAAGGAGTGTATTCTGCTTGGTAAGAAAAAATTGGAGAGATGTTGACAGTAGAAAGTAAATAAATTTAGAAGGAGAACCAGGCCCAAACAGCAAAACTGTGCACAAAAAAATGCCAGAAACTCTGGAAGTTGCTACCAGATTGGACAGGACAAGGGAGGGAAGGCTCTCATGCGACTCCAACATCAGCATGAGGTAGTGATAGACCCCAGTCAGACATACACACTAAAGGTATTGGAAAGTAAAAAGGATTCAAAATAATGGAGATAAAATATTTACCCACACAGCTTGAACTCTATTTTTTTTAATAATTCCTTAATTATTTACTGAATCTTAGCTTTTGCTTTTTTTTTGTTAGCAATGAATTATAAAACAGGAGACAGGCACATTAATAACTGAAGACATTACTTCCTATCCAAGAAGTTTGAATTGGTTTCTTACTTGATTTTCTACAGCGGCCATCTTTTTAGGACAGGCTGGGAAAACAGTTTGTCTGTTACTCATCATCTTTGTAACAGGGACCTATTATGAAATGCACACTCAGGACCAGTTCCTCCATATGCTGTCTGCAATTACACTGTGCTCCCTTGTATTCACACAGAATTTAAACTAACTAAACACCAACATCAAAATTTCTTTATAGGCTGCTCTTATTCTTCTATTTATTCCAACTGAAGTAAAGCACAGGTTAAATATAAGAGGTTTATTCCCCAGAGTTCTGCCATGGTGAAGGCAATCTTATCAAAAATGAAATGGGGAATGAACTCACTTCTAATAAATTAGAAGGAAGAATTAGAGAAGCTGACAAATATCCGAGAAGCCTGTTAAAAAATAAATTGGATTTTCATTATAAAAACTAAATTTAATGATTTACTTAAGAACCCACTTCAAAATATTTCCCTAAAGACGGTGTGATATTCAACCAAACAGTGAGACACTTCTATATATTTTCTTAAAATCACAAGACTTAAGGAGTATAATAATGTAGATAGCAGAAAATTAATGTCCGAGAAAAAATTCTAGTCCAGATAGTAAATAAATAGAACAAGATACTAAAAATTCAGATGGATGGTGGTGTTTACTATTTAGTTTTTAAATTAAAAGTTTAATAAAATATTGTAAAGTATCCCCTAAAGTAATAAAATTATAAGTAGCATGCTTTTAATAGTTTGAGAAGAAGCAATCAAAAATTAGATCATAGGTACTGAAATTTTTAAGATAGATTATCCCTTTGATTAAAACTTTTTAATTATAGCCAAGTCTGCGAAAGAAGGGAAAAACTTAAGTGATCATCAAAGACCACTATTACATCAAGTGTGGTGCTTGCAGAAGCACAGGAGAGGAACTGAGGGAGCCTGTGGGGATGTCCAAGGGCTAATTGTGAGTTGAAGCTTGTCTTGAGCCCCGTGTCACCCCTAGAGAATGAGAACAGGCAGAAATTTGGGTGCTCCTCACCTTTTAGCCCTGGCCAAAAAACCCAGCCAAATTTAGATATGAACCCTCACTAAGCAACCTTGTCTCCCTGCCCTGCCAGCTGGATTACACAGACTCAAACTCCACACACAGGCAAGGCCACTTCCACATAGGATGTCCTAACCAATGGGCATTCTCAGGGTCACTGGCTCCTCCCCTGCTTGTAACCCTTGATATACAAGCAATGCACCCCATTAAAGAGGAGACACCCCCTGAGTGTTCCCAAGTGTTTGTCCACTGGTCGACTCACACCAGAGGCCGTGAATCCAAGGCCCATCCCTTCGCCATGCTGCTGCCCTCTCTGCCCTGTTCCTTGGCCTGGAGCAGGTCCCTGGAGGCCCAGGACTCCTGAGGAGGAACTAGGGGAGGCGGGACACACATGGTGAGGGGATTCCACTCGCAGGAATACAGGACTGCAGACCCACAGTCCACTGTATCTATGGAAACAGAGGAGGAGGAGATGTAGCTCCTTTCCATCTTCATCTTCCAGGTAACGTTATCCTCCCCACCAAGGCTCAGTCCAGCACTATTGTACAACACATTTGAATAGGGATCCTGTCTAGGTACCCGAATTTTACACAAAGGTGGCAAAGAAACTTGAAAGTCTGCTGTCCAGAGCATAGAATGAGGTATAAACAAGACTTGTCCAATGAAGACCCAGTAGAGAGAACAGACTGTATATGAAAAGAGTGTACATATATTTCATCAGTCAGGCATGTCTTAGCATGTGTGAGAATGTAAAGACTAGTGAGCTCCCTACTGAAGAAGGTATTCAGTACAGCGGGGTAGGATACATTTGTGGTAGACATCCTCAACCTCTGATCACAAAGATCAAATAAGTCACCTTCCACGACCAATTTTACTCCGAGATCCTGCAAGAAACAGAAGGAGGTGGTTGGCTCCATGGCAAGAGGTAAGGGTGATTGCCTCCTGATGGCCTCAGTTCAAATCCCAGAACCCACATGGCACAAGGAGAGAACTGACTCCTACAGGTTGTCTTCTGATCTCCACACATGCATCATGGCTCTTCTGCACACACACACACACACACACACACACACACACACACACACAAATCAAAAACTGAGTCACTTATTTTGAAGAATCTAAATCATGCTTTGACATATAATAGCTATCTCTGGACAATGTTAAGGCTACTATGAAAACTAAGGGTCCATGGAAAAGTCGATGGTACCCCAATCTGAGTAATACAAGTACAGTTATTAGAGATTGTTTCTAAGAGCAGGGATAACTAAGATAGTAACACAATGACCCAGGAGCTGGTAATCACTACAGTACAACAGAGGCATCCTTACATTGACCAAAGACTAAAGACATGAGAGGAATGATCAGTTAGGAGAGAGTAAGAAGAGATGCTCTGAATCATCTCCAGGGCTGTGGCTGAGCAAGAATCAGTAAGATGGAAAGAATTGGTACAGTATATGGAGGCACAAGAGGAAGATATGCATCACAGCTTCTAACAAAGCCACACAGAGCAGAGGGAAGACCAGTAAAGCCTGGGGGCTGGGAGAGAATGTAATACATTCTCTGAGTAGCCTTCCAAAGGGCACAATTTTCATGTTTTACTGGTAGACATTCACAAAACTAATGTTTCTCACTATCATTTTATAGCTTCGCTCTTTTTCCTTCACTCATCTTCCCTGGATTTGTTCTTTGCACTAAGTACTCAAAGGCAATATCTGTTCTACCCCAAATGGTACTATCATAAAGTCCTGTTATATAACCTAAAAATAAAATGTAGAATGCCTTAGGTTATTGAGGGTAATCTTCCACCAGATAGCTTTACTAGTTGCTACTGTGTTCAGCCAGTAAGCTTAATTAACTTTTACTGAGCAGACGCAGTGCTAGAACTGAGGCTACAACAGTCAATAAAACTAGTCCATCTCTGCCTTTATGTAGCATTCAGCCATCAATCAACCTGATCTGTAGTATTCCCTATTCAGTAGGAAATCTCAGAGGGCTGTAAATCAGAAGTTGGCAAACCGTGTCCCACATGTCAAATGAGGGCATCCTGTCTCTATAAAACATAAAACCAAAAATAAAAATAAAATGGCCATATCCATTTGATTATGTATGGCTGCTTTCAAATTAGAACTTTAGAGGTGAGTAGCTGTAACATATAGTGTGCGGCCTACAAAACCTTAAATATCGACTCTCTGACGATACACAAAATATTTGCCAACCTTTGCTCTAAATTAAATCTAGTGTTTAAAAAATGGTATACTTAAAAAGACACTGTGATATGCTGTAATACAGACACACACACACACACACACACACACACACACACACACACACACATACCTGGGCTACCTACTTGAAAACAGTATCATGAGGAGCACTGGCATCCTACATCATATTTCTGCTGTTGTTGTTTTACTTTTATTTATACTTCCATTGCTAAAACCAGTATCAAAAAAGAATCAAATGGATAATATTGTCTACTAAAGGCTTTACTCTCTTCAAGTGATGATAACATTGTCTTATGTTGTATTTAGTCTTCATCAATCATCTTCTTCCACATCATAGAAGAGCCTCCTTTTTTCAAAAGATCCTCTTTCAGGATCACACCAAACAAAATTTGACAGAGGTGATTTTAGGCTATCTTCTAAATTGAACAATAAAATTGATTGCAATAGCACTTAGCCAACACTCAGTGCTATAATAATGGCAAATCATAGCAGCAATAGAAACTTTGCTTCCCTGCACAGTGGATGTTATTCCCCAATCACTTAACTCAGAAAGCATTAAATTTTAAAACAGGAAAGAAAAAAAAAAAAAAAGCAAACATTCATTAGCTGTTACCAAAATTTCCTAATAAGAAGTGACAGGCTCTCTACTTGTTGTGGTTTCTCCAGAGGGTGTTAAGAGACTTTGCCTGTGGTGGCTGTGGCTGATCATCGATTTGTCATTCCCCTAATGGGAAAAATTGCACCATGAATAAAATTAAATGACCATTTAGTTCACATTTGGTCACTATGAAGCAATAATACCAGGCTTGAGGAAGAAGCCTACAAAGTGTTGTGTCTCTAAAGTCTTCCTAACCTACCCCTCCAGCCCACTGAGAAATATATTTCAAATGTCCAAGTGGTGAAACTAAGCCCAACATTGAAATAAGACTCAAGAAGAAGTGGCAACAAGTGGCTGAGCTGGTAACAAAGTTTTAACAAGGCCTCCCTAATACTGGTTTTAAATATCCAATTCCAAATAATGACATTCCCAGGGTCACTCATGATAAAAAAAAAAAAGTATTAAAAAGTACACAAAGCCACAGATCTCTGTTTCTGGTCTTCATTCCCAAATTTTACATCTGAAGTATGTCATTTTTGTGATCTACTGACAACCCTGAAAATCATCTGGTTGATCCATGCTTATACAAAGACATCGTGTTTGATCTAAAGCCTTTCCAGAAACTGTAACAAAAGACAGTAGAATAGTGGATGGTAACTCATGAATCTCCTCACCGTAGTCACAAGATATGCCAAAAACCGCATAATTTTAAGTAAGAAAAGAATAATACAAGCAAAGAAAAAATATCAGAATCAGAATATATGTAATGAAGTTGATACGAATATTGTTAATTGAAATTGGTCTCATATACCCAGGGTTGGTGGCTTCCACTGTAGTCCCAGCATTTGGAAGTCATTTGCCATGAGTCTTGAGAACTGGAGGTCAGGTTGGCCTACCTTTGAGGCCTTGTCTCAAAATCCAGAAGATGTGAAAAACATCCAGTTGAAGACTCCGTGTAACCGAATTCTTCTTACAATATGTGCATTTTTGTGACTATAAAAGTACTGATTTGTTTCCTATGGTTCCTGATGGAATTCAAATCCTAAATATGTAATTGCAAGCTACAAAACTATTCAAGATTCCGCCTAACTCAATTCAAATCACGCAGTTTCTGCTACACTGGACATTCCAGACTCACTAAAACCTCATTAGCACTTTCTTCTGTAATGTAGACACCACTCCTGGCCCTGTTCCTTAGGTAGAGTACGTACCCCTCCATAACCTAGCTCTCCTGCGGTGGATGGTTCTTTTCTATACATCAGTTATCACCACACACTTGTCGCACTCTTGGGACAGGAGACCCCACCTGTCCCACCTTCAAAACCTCAACACTTCCTGCAATTCCTCCAGGTGTTGCTTAGTAAAAGATCTGATTAACAAGTGGCTACCCAGTCCCCAAAATGTCCTCTTCTCCAGGAAGCCTCAGAAGCCATCCTGATGGTCCAGCCAGGCTTGCACACATTCAGAGGTGTAGAACACACCACAGAACACAAGCTTTGCCTGCCAAAGTTTCTGAGGCACCAGATGCAATCTGCTTTAAAGAAAGGCCCATCCCCCATGAGTGACGAAACCTACCTCTTCCTTCAAGGGCGCAACAGGGAACCCCAAGCTACAGCAGCCAAGAGCATGTGCTGCCTGAAGGGACCAGAGGCCTGAGAGAACCGAGAGCAGGCGGGTGCTACACAGACCTAGGGCTCCTGAGCAGGAAGGACGCCCTCAGGCGGCAGGGAACCCGCGGAGGGCTCCGCGCCATGTGCGTGGATGCAAGCCCCGCCCGCAGGTGGGCTCCAGAGCCCAGAGCGCCACCACGCCCTGCTTCTTTTTTCCCCTGCCAATCATGAGGAAGGGGAGCAGGGACCACAAGCCCCAGAAGCCCCTGCGCTGCTAGCCTCGGAGGGACTCGGACTGGATCGGGCATTCGCAACGGAGACTCGCAGCAGGTTTGGCGGGAATAGGCAGGAGTTTCCTGCATCTTGGCGCCTGCTGCCAGGTTCCAGAATTGTCCATCACAACCTGCAGCTCCTCTGCTGAGAGAGGCAGATGAGCTGGCTCTTGCTAGCCAAAAATACCCAGGCCTTGAAGAAAAGGAAAAACTCGGGAAAGTTTCTGTTGCACCTGAGAATAATAAGGGAAACAGACTATTTTTTCAGGTTCGTTTCTTTTGCTTGTTTCCAAGGGTGTTTTTAAAATTTTGCTTGGCGCAGGTGAATGTTTCTCAAGTGTCCACCTGTCGTGATGTTTTAATCTAAATTTTTTATTTATTTTGGCCTCACATACTGAAATCCCTATTATATTTGAATGCACAAATTGATTCTAAGCATTCTGAAGACCGTTCTGTAGTCTTTAGTAACAAAGTGCTTAGTTGCTAATAGGTAGAAGTTTCAACAATTGAATAATTTATATGCTTAGCTATTTTCCTACATAGATGAACTTTTATTATGGCCTCTGTTGTGGAAATGTTGGAAATGTTAAGCATACCCAGGTGCTTGTTTAAGAAGTAATTTTAGTGCCTGGCAGTGGTGGCGCATGCCTGGTCTGCAGAGTGAGTTCCAGGACCGCCAGAGTTACAACAGAGAGATCCTGTCTTGAAAAACAAAAAAAACAAAACAAAACAAAAAACCAAAAAGAAAGAAAGAATTTTAAATATAATAGTTCATTTAATATAGTTTTTCTTTTTCCTTTTTTTTTTTTTTTTTTTTTTTTTGGGTGGTGGTGGTGGTGGCTTGTTTGGAAACAGGGTTTCTCTGTTGTAACTCTTGAGTGTCCTAAAACTCATTGTGTAGATCAGGCTGGCCTAGAACTCTGAGATCCACCTGCCTCTGCCTCCCTAGTGCTGGGATTAAAGGCTTGTGCCACCACTGCCAGGCTTAAAATGTTTTTTCATTAATCTTACAACAGGGGTTTTCATGTAAAAATTGAATCATCTTGACCTCCAAGTTAATGAACTTTAAATTAATGCTTTCCTGCATTTGCTGTTCTTTGAGAAATTTAAAAATCAATTCATCAAAGTTCATTTTAGAGATAATCAAGAGTCAAGTAGGGATGATTTAGAAAGGTTGCCTTGTGTTGCTGAAAACATGATAGTCTATTTCAATTCCACTCCATTTATTGAGCAAATTGAACTACTTGTGCCCACTGGGTGAGGCTTGATTATACAGCCCTACACCAGCCACAGCGCTCAATCCAATAATTAAAACAAATGCATAACAATTACCAAAATATAGCAAAGCCACTGAAATACTGTAGGAAAGCTCTGACTGAATTTTAACAAAATCTTATTCTTTATCATCTAAATTTAAAGACCCTAAACGTTTTCTTTGCGTATCCGAGATGCAGTAGTTACAGATATTTTAGAACCACCTAGCAGAAAAACAATTCAGGAAAAATTACACAACTTTTTTTACTTACTCATGACTAATGAAACACAAAAAAGGCAATCAATATGTTTGTTGAATAAAGAAATGGATTCCAGTTATGTTTTACCATTTAATCCTGAGAATTTTTAGAGTCTTTTTATTTATTTATTAAAATGTGACTAACATTTATGGGGCTGTAACTAACCCACCTTTATAAAGGATTTTACTTAGGGGAAAAAAAAAAGATAAAAGTGAAATGACAAACTTTATTAAAAGTGCGCTACTGTGTGAACATGCACACATACAAAATAAATAACTAAAACGTATGTAATCAAGGAGCAAAATTAACTGTAACATGGCTAGTTTAAACATTAACAACAGAATACCTGATAAAATATCCAAGGAAATGAGGATTCATTTTTAAGGATGTTGCAAAGTGCTATACTTAAAAATAAAATACAAACAGCTATAGACTGGGGATTCAGTGAATGCATTACAGAGCAGAAAGCAGTTGCCTACAATGTTTGCAAACCAAGTGCTCAATCCAACATGGGAAGAACAGAGAGCAAAATGAAAATCAAACCGTTTGTAGTATATCAAAATATACAATTACAAAAAACAATAATAAGCTGTTCTTTTAAGAGACTAACAAAAGAAATTAGTGGCTGTATGTTTAATTCAACAGTTCAAGAAACATTTATATAAATACCACATTTAAGTAAGAAAGCCATAATTCTCAATGATTTTTCAGTCTAGTCACAGTCAAATGTTACCATCAACGATCATCAATAATGTCTTAGGGTTTCTGTTGCTGTAATGCAACACAATAACAAACAACAAACAAACTTAGAGAGGAAAGGATTTAATTTGCTTATAATTCTTTATCACAGTTCGTTATTCAAAGAAGTAAGGACAGGAACTCAAGCAGGGTAGGAACCTGGAGGCAGAAGCTGATACAGAGGTCATAGAGGGGTGCTGGTTACTCCTTGCCCTTATGGCTTGTTCAGTCTGCTTTCTTGTAGAACCCAGAACCACCAGCACAAGGATGGCCCCACCCACAATGAACTGGGCCCTCCCAAGTCACCAATCACTATTTAAGAAATGCTCTACAGGCTTTCCTACAGCGTAATCTTATGGAGGCATTTTCGCAATTGTGGTTACCTCTTCTCAAATGACTCCAGCTTATGTTAAATTGATATCAAACTAGCCAGTAAAAATTTGAACTAGCAAATACCGAACACGCTTTCTATGTCCTGCAGTCATGGACTGCTTGATGCAGTTAATCCTCATAAAACTTTATGAGACAAGTATTGTCTTTAATCTTTGTTTTGAAATGAGGAAACTGATTCAGATATATTCATCCAAGGACATTCAGCTTGCTGATGGTGAGGCCATGACTTCCATCTTACTGTCCTTCTTCAAAATCCATAAAATCAACACACGCGCTGTAGCACATCCAGGAAAGTGTCTAAGTATTCTCTGGATATTGACCTTTAATTCTGTTTTCCAACATTCCTATTCAATATTGTATTATCTTATAATTGTCTTAATGATGATACCTAGGGCAGTAACTCCACAATCCTTTACTTTTATTTGTCAGTCTCTTGGCTAGATTTCTATCTGATGACTTTCATGCATGATTTGTTTTGTATTCATAGGACTTGTCAGTTGCTATTCTAGTGGCTACATTTTCTACAAATGAGTCTAATCAATAAAATTTGTGGGAGATCATAAGCCTACCGTCAATAGAATCCACACGGTCTGAAGGATCCTACATATGATTTTCAGTAATTGTTGTTAACACAGAATTATTTGAATTATTATTAGCATACTCCATACTATCTTAGAGCTCTTATCAACTTTTATCAATGTTGCTGATATTAAGACAGTGGGTGGGTAGAGGCAATCTTCTATCTCTGACAAATTACTGTCTACCCTCCCTCCAAAAATGGAAGGGGCAAACAGCAAAGGAAAAATAAAAGTCACTTTATATACCACACTGAAATAAATAATTCTGAGACTCTGATGGCAAGAGGATGCCAAATAGGAGATGTTTCCTCTCTGAGTCCTCAGCAGGCTTTGGGTGCTAAGCTGAAAGGTCACAGGTATTATGCCAACCAAGAGATTAGCTACAGCTCAAAAGCTCACAGAGAGGTTCAGGGAACCAACTTAGAGCTATACCTTGCAGAGCTCATCTGCAAGTCACTTGCAGAAGTAACAAAAACAGGCCTTCTCTTATTGTGAAGCCCTCAATTCTCTGGTGGCTGAGATTGGAATGATTCCTTCTTGCAACTGCTTATGGAGTCCTGGGGACTGGCTTGAGTTGAACGCTGTACTAAAACAAAAGCCTTGAGAAGGAAAAGTCTTCTCTGTC
The DNA here is from genome assembly GCA_026225945.1 of Cricetomys ansorgei. Classification (NCBI taxonomy): domain Eukaryota; kingdom Metazoa; phylum Chordata; class Mammalia; order Rodentia; family Nesomyidae; genus Cricetomys; species Cricetomys ansorgei. The sequence continues at coordinate 2,500,875 of JAMJFZ010001100.1, read as the reverse complement.
TCTAGTGAACCCCGTGCTTCTGGGTAGCAGATTTCCTTCTTCCTCAACAGAGGACTTCAATGGGGAGAGTGTTTGTAGAAGCCTCACTCAGGTATAAAAATAAGGTGAGGCTTTTCTGACTATTTCCAGATGTCATGGTAATCTTGGAGCTTCTTCCCATTGTTTCTATCCTGTTCATACCGGAGTTTGAACAGAAAAAAGAAAAAAAAAAAAAAAAGCAGAAAAATATTTAGATGCATCAGGATGCTTTGAACAAGTTTTTTTGTCCTGTGCAGCTTTCCTTACGGTTGCATGTGACTTGGACTTCTGGGAACTTTGCTTAGAATATAAATAGAGAGTGGTGGGGTGGAGTTGGCAGTTAATTGGTGGGTTGGTTTGTTGGATGCTAGTTTAGTTCTCTATGAGAATCTCCTCTCTGTAAGCTAAAGATAAACAAAAGGGGCTGTGGAGATTTCTTCCTTTCTGTCCTTCTCTCTTTCAAGGATGCTACAAGGGCAGTGAAGATTTATTTCATTCTCTCCTTCCTTTCTCTTTCCTGTGCCAGAAGGTATAAAGGCACAGTAGGAATTTGTTACAAGTTAGGAATCTATTAGGGTAGTGACCTACTGTATTCAAATGAATACTTATAGCAGTAAAGACCTGTGGTCATAAATACATATGTCTATCATATTCATTCACTAAAGCAATAACAATTTCTCTTATGATCCCTGGTTTTCCTGGCCACATTCTTCATCTAAGTTCCAAGTACATGATATGATTTTACTCTGTGAAGTAGGGTTTAAGACCAACCAAATATTGGTTCTATCCATAACCACTGTGCCACTATTGCTTGCCGATAATCTTGTTTGGAACTTTCATTGTGAAGCATGTAAAATCCAAAGTTGAGTGAGACTGTAAGCCTTAATTCTCTATTCTAACCTTATTAGCACCTTCCAGCACTATAAGAGCTAAACCACAAGGAGAGGATACTTCTAACTTAGTTCTAGCCATATTTCTCTAAGGCCGATAACCAAAACATGTGATATCTTCAATATATTCTTACTATCCAATTCTGAAATGCAACCAAGATCAATGAAAATTGACCTTTATTATTTTAGGATCATCTAGAGCTCCCTGGTCAACAACTCCTTGGGAGATAACTCATTCTCACCCTAGGATTTTTAACAACTATGCGGCTTTGGAAAGTAGCTGTTTCTACTCTTATAGGATACCCTTGTTTACTCATTGTGAACAGATTGTTTTATCTTCATTCCATTAGGTATACCTGCATAGTACTCAAATTTGAGTTTCTAAATTAGCAAAACACTTATGGGTTAGCATATCTCGTCTATATAAAATAATAATCTTTTAACAGGATGAACTGGACAATAATGTAAAGTCCTAAACCAATATCCCATAATAAATAGTAGGATTATGGTGATAACTTTAGTGAAGCTCTCTGAAAGTTTGTTGTCATCTGTTCCAAATGTCAGACAATCATAGAAGTTCCCAACTAACAAGATACTAAAATAAACAATTAGCAAAACAATACAATGTGGAAAGATTTTATTCATTGATATTAATTATCAGACTTTTTCATTTGGGGCACTTTTATAGAACCTCCATGAATTTCTCTCACCCTTGATGCTCTCAGTGGGCCTCTGCCATGACCTGCATGACTTTTGACTTGGCCTGACTGTGCTGAAGGAGAAATAAAGGACAGACATACAGCAAAGCTGGGATCAGGTGGGCTCTGTACTCTAATGGAGACACACCAGCAACATGAATACTTAACACATGTATTATATACTACTGAGGGAAAAGACAGGTATGTTGTATATAGCTGAATAAGAATGAAATAGTTTAGGTAGTCTCTGTAGTGGACTTTCCTTTATATAAAGGAGAAGTCTCAGTATGCAGTTATTCAAGAGGAGGAAGCTATAGTTGGTAGTTTCTCTGTACACTGATTTTTACCTAAAAGTCAATCATTCATAGTATCTGTACTTAAAGCAGAAGAAGACTTTGTTATTCCTCTGAGTCTGGGACATTAGGGTCTCTGACATGGCTGTACTGATAAAACACATTCACTCAGGACTTCATCCCCTCCCCATATCATTTACCTTTTTTATTTCTTAAATGCTACAGAGTCAGCTTGATTTATATGTTACTCTAATATACCACAAATCTAAACCATTAATATGTTTAGTACACCTCTATACTCACTGGACTCCATTCATCAAGCTGACATTCAACTCTATTCTACATAGAGAAAGACAGTCTTACTGGGATTTCCTTCACAGACTTTCTACCCAAACATTTTTCTCCAGGGTAGAAGTCTCAGCCTTGGTTGCCAAGTCTCAGAGCTCAAAGTAAAATGTAACTGCTGACATACTTATCCTATAGGAAAAGCTATCCATTTCAGTATTTCAGATACTCCACCCTCAGACGCATGCTGTAGTGCCCATAAGCAAGGCAATGCATCTACTCCTCTCTAACTAATCTTTAGATCTGTCAGCTTCTGTTCAGACACCAGTATATTTTAATAAACTATTCCATAAGATACACAGCAAACATCTACTCATCTCCCTGGGGATCTTATCTGTACCAAAGTACAGTTACTACCAAATCCAACTCGGTGGAACCAATGAGTTTTACAGGGGTTACTTATAGAACAGGAATGATTCAAAGACAAGTGAATTGGCAAAATCTATTCCAGTGTAAGTGCCAACTTGTGAAAACTGGAAACCTGCACACTGATCTACCAGACGCTCACGAGATTGGAGACTGTCCTTTCAAGGTGATTCAGTGGGTCTTAGTCTCTTTTAAGCAACTTGGTTGGTTTCTGTTTCCTTTAGACCAGTGATTCTCAACCTTCCTAATGTTGTGACCCTTTAATACAGTTCCACGTGCTGTGGTGACCCTACACCATAAAATTATTTTCATTGATACTTCATAACTGGAATTTTCCTACTTTTATAAATCATAATGTAAATATCTAATATGCAGATGGTCTTAGGAGACCTCTTTGAAAGAGTTGTTTGAGCCATAAAGTGGTCATGACCCTCAGGTTATGATCTGTTGCCCTAGGCAATTAAGCTGCTCTAAGCAATTCAGCTGCTCTCTGCTTCTTCTAGGCAGTGTAGCTGGTTTCTGCTTTTAGAAAGTGGGTCACCTAGTCTCTGCTTCTTCCAAGTAGTGTGGCTGAACTGAGCTTCTTCCAGACAGCTCAGATTGTCTGAGAAGTATCTAGGAATCTTGGTTTGTCTGACAATCTTCTAGTACATAGACTTTCCAGACAATGTTTCTTAGTAGTCCTTATTGCTTACACAAAAGCTTGGGGAAAGGTGGATCCTAATGAATCTGGTCAGTTTCAGGGACTTCTTGAAGCTGTTTTCAGTTGTTTAATCCTAAAATTAAGGAGATTTCCTTTAACATAGAATGTGTCACCCTTCCTTAGAGCCTCCTGTTGTTTCACACAGACACACATACACAGACACACACACACACACACAGAGCAAAACATTCTGTTTTAAAATATTCTATTGTCTCAACTTTCTTTTTAACTTCTTATGTCTGATAAAATTTCCTTCAAACTGGGAGTTTTTTTTAGAGGAAACTGCTACACATTAGGATATACAAATTGCTTGAAATAGTCATATGGCTGCTATTAAAACTACTGATATTTGGGGATAAACCAATATTTTATTTTATCCTGAGTTGAGATGAATCTGTCTTTTTTTCTTACTTGAGTAGGCGTATACAGAATAATAATGAGCATAGGCTCTGACTTTGTTGGCTCTTATAAGCAAATGACAATGACCTAGGGTAAATTGTCTTTTATATTTTCAATTTTCTAGTTTATGACAAGGAGATAATGATTATCACACTTATATTAGATGACACCACTTGTATATGGTACCTCAATGTGGGAGTCCTACTGTTTTAAATAAATGTTAGCAATTATTTTGCTTGAAGATTTTATCTTTCATTACTTGTGATTTTTAGCAACTCTAAATACAAAGATAAATAGATTATTGTAGTACATATTTCTCTTTATGTGGTAAAGATGCATGGACAATTATTTTCCATTAGGAAATCCTTATTTCTATTTACTATGGGTAGCAGGAATTCATGAGGGAATGTAGTCTACCACAAGAACATATTTTCAGAGTAAAGCTTTCCCAAACATTTCCCATGCATTGGATCTCAAAAATCCCATAGGAAAACATTACCTTTGTGCATAATATTTTCCAAATAAAATTTACCACAAAAACAATAGAATGTAAAAACATATGAGCAAAAGAACAAAAAAAAATATGCTTCTTATTCTATTGTGTCCTCAAAATACAAAGATAAGAGAGCTGTTGCAAAAATTACATAAAACCATATAGTTATTCAAAAACAAGTTTGGATAACTGACAGATATTTTATATAGATAGATTAAACAGAGACACGGACAGATAGATATAGATAGATATGGTAAATGCATGCTATACATTTTATATAATACGATGCATGCATATATAAAAATACAGCCAAAGAGAAGATAAAATAATCAACACATCTTTGATATTAAAAACAAGTTTAATACATTTTTCCTGCTTCATCTTACGCTCATTAAATCATTTCTTGCATATGAACGTCAACCAAGGTGTTGCAATGCTTCAATTTAAAGTTTATGTTTTGTGTTTTGGTTTGGGGTGTGTGTGGGGGGCGGGAAGAGAGAGAGAGAGAGGACAGTAGGTCATGAACATCAAGAGGGCCATGAGACAAGAAGAAATTTTCTTTCACTGCCTCTAGTCTCTCCTAGGTACCCTTCCTCCAAACACTCCCATGCCCTCTCCTAATCTAAAGTTGATTGCCTCTTTTTCTTTTATTATTATTGTTACATATATTTACTCTATATAACTCATATATTATTTTATATATTTGTTATTATAATAAATAGCATAATATATACATTTATATATAAATAAAATTATATATATATATATATATACATATATATATATATATATATGCACAAATGTGTAAACACAACCTGCTGAGTCTGACTTTGTTGTTTGTGTTTTGTGTTTCTGAGCTGAGTACTGTGCATTGCACAATCAATAAGGGGGTAATGGTGATGAGTCCCAGGGAAGAAGTAATCTTAAGAAGAAAAGGAGAGTAATAGCATCCATGTGGTTTGAAGACAAAAGACAAAGTATTGAGGGGAGGGCAGAGAATTAGCAAGAGGGAGCAAATAGAAAGAGAGGAGTAGAAGAGGAATATCACAAAGATCACACTATACATGAAAATATCATTGTAGAACACATTATTTTATATGTGAATTTAAAAAAAAAACTAATATAAATACTCTAACCAATGTGGCAAACCTGCTATGTGAAGACAATAGCAAATGGCAACTATCCATTGACGTAGATACCACACTCTTTGCTAAAAACTCTGCAAAATGTATCTCAGGTAACAATTACTTTACAAAATAAATGTGCCTTCCTTATATTATCTTTCATGAAGACTGTAGTTCAATCCGCAGCACCACAGAAAAGAAAAAAGAAAAAAGCAAAAAAAGCAAAGACCTTTATTTTCCCTCTATAATCAAATCACACAGGTTGTCTGGACATTTAAAGTAACAAAATGAATGTTAACAACTGGTTTCAAAAGTCCCTTTTCTTGAGGAATCTCTTTCTGGACTCAGGTTAAATTTTCCAACTGAAATAACACCCCCCCACACACACATGCATACACTCCCACTCGCATTGATATTACATGATTTTGGTCTAACACAGAAGATCTAATGTTAATTTGAGCTAACTTTTTCTTTAAGTTTTTAAAAAAGTATAACATTTTCCTGTCTCTTCCTCCCAAATACTGACATGCCAAGCACATCTTCAGGCTCTACTTTCTGATGAGCCACCTTCAAGGCTAAGTGCAACACAGTACTTTAACACTGCATACTGAAAACTAACTGCACTCCCAAACCATTTTCTTATACATTCTCATTAGCCAGTATTCATTTGTGTGTTCTTCCAAATGACTTTATGTAGAGTTATTCATTTGATCGTAGTGGTACTGTCTTGTAACAGTGGATGAAATTTGCATCACAAATGTTAACAGACAATTTCTTCTGCATTTACATTACATAAAGCAATAAACATCTGTTGCTCTCATTGCTAGCAGAGAGCTGGAAACATGCCATTTCTGCTTGCACCAAAAGAAGCTATGGTATCCTGGGAAGGAGAGTGGATTTTGTTTCTGAGTGTCTGGGCTTTAGTCTAGATTTTGTTCTCTTATTGCGTTGCAACTCTGTACAACATCACTTCTCTGTAAAATGAAAGAATTTGCCAAGATACCCGTGGAATTTCTCACTGCTCTGAAATCCTAATCACACTCTAAACGGCATCACTAATTTCAATGTCTTTCAACCTTTTGTATCATAATTATTCTTTTTATTACTTCTAAAATATCCTTCACCAGATAACCTTTTAAAAATTGTTTGATAGTGAAAAGCTGCACTGGGCAAAGACCCAAGCAGAAAACAAAAGGCTTGCAGTGGGCTCCTGGCTCTGCCTGGTTAGATGAAGGGTCAAACTTTTTATGTCAATTGCTCTTCTATGATTGTTTCATTCACCACTATTTTTGATTTTAAATGACATATATGTACATTTTAGGGGGAAATTAATAACTGCAATGTTTATTATGGGGGCTATATATTCAAGTTGCTATTAGTTTCACCTATATTGATACATGAACTGCAAACCTCAAGCTACCTTAATTGCTCTTGATATTACAATATAAAATTTATACATGTTAGGCCCTTGTAGAAAACTGTATGAATTTCTTAATGGGTGTGATATGTTACTATTGATTATCAGCTTACAGTATCTAGAACCATCTAGAATGCAAGACTCTGTGCCTGGTCATTAAGGAACTATCCAGATTATGTTAATTGGGTGTGTGAAGTGCAACCTTAACTGGAGGCAGCACCGTTCCATGGACTGTGGACCTGGACTGAATAAAGGGGACTAAACAAGTTGATCACCAGCATTCCTCATTTTCTACTTTCTAATGGTGTTTACAATATGACCAGCTACCTTAAGCAGTGTTTTGAAGAAAGAAATACTCAGTTCTTATTCCAGGCTTAATGAGGCCTAGTCACTTGAGAGTATGCTAAAATGTATTTCCAGTAATTTTAAATTTCTTTTTTTTTTTTTTGAATGAGAGAAATAGACTGTAGAAGTATCACATCTGATTCCTCCTCTTCTTACCTACAGGATCATATCTGAATCTTCATTGTCTTACCTACTGATCAACTCCCTGCTGAAAATATTATCTCTAATTATTTACCTTGAAATGATCTTTGGACCCTTGTATGCTCATTAGAAATTACGTTGTTTATTTTTTAAATTCCAATTCTTATCTGTCCTTCCAAGTTATGCTCTTTGAGCTGAAAATCAGTAGCTTTTATCATGAATAATAATTCATTTCAAAAGTTAAAATAAAACATCTGATAGTGTATCTTCAGATAACTAAAGCATTTTGTCCTCTGTGATTTCACTATTTGATCAGCTTTTAGAAATGCTACTCTCTGGAGGACTGCTTTGTACACTGATGCTTGCTCTATAGAAGCAAATTTTAAAATCACAGCTGGAGGTGAGTATTTGCCTTGATGGCAAACTCATCAGAAGCATATTGTCTTCACCCTTTTCTTGCTTTTACATTCAAATCTGTCCTCCACTGAGTCCCTTTCTTTTGATCATTTTGTAGTGTGATAGAGTGTATTAAGGGAACAGATGCAGCAACAGTGTGAAAACATACTTTTACTTTATGTGCTAAAGCTTCATTTATAAACTGTTCTGTCCTACAACTTTGTAGAACTGCAATGTTTCCATGTGATAGTAAGTGAAGCCCCTGAGATCCTTACTGATCTTTATCAGTTTTGAATGACAAGGGGACCAACCTGGGCTGTGTTCCTTCTCACACAATTTTCAGCACCTCTGCAAAGAATATAGCAGGAAACTATAAATCAAAATATTTATGCAGGTATCTTTGAAAATAATGACTAAGAATATTCTGGAAACTACTTTTCTAATCAAATCTGTGGAAATATCAATATGTGAATATGTTGCTCCAAGTTGATGTGTTTTTCTTTTGAAATATGTAGTATCTATTTCAAATATTTAGATTATGCAAATTTATTCCTTCAATTCCAGCAAGGTACTCCATGTTTGCATGATGATTAATAAGAAATAGTGGTGGAGAGTGAAGAAGCTAGTAGAACACTAACAATATTAAAGATGCACTTATTCCTTTGTTGATTATATTAATTCTTCTCCAGATGCCTTTAGAACCTGAGGGATAAGACACAAATGCTTTATGGGAAGGGTAAAATACTCCTGAAATCCAATGTTGCCTTAAGCTGCAGGCATCCATTTCTTCTACGAGATTAACTATTCATTCTTTACATGCATTATTTAAGATTTATGAAGGCCCTGTGGTATATATGGAATAGTTAGTTCAATGCTGTTTAAAAACTGAATATCTAGAATCCAGTAAATTCCACTCAAATATTAGCCAAGTCACCTTGGGAAAGTAAACTAGTGTTTCCACGTCTTAGAGTTCATATATAGAAGATGAAGGATGCAATAGGATTAATGTGAAAATTAAATGAAGATATTTCCATAGAGCCCATATCAAAGAGTTTGGCAAACAGGAAATGTATTCATTGTCACTGAGAGTTCAGTCAGACATATTGTGCTCTTGCAACATAGAACTCTCAAGAGAGTGACAGTCTTCCTTGTTCATTAAAGCCACCAGCAGCATGTGAACATGCATCAAGAAGAGTATACAGGCACTAGAGAAAGAAGTAGCTAGGATCATTACTATTTGTAGGTTCTGTGTGCTTATTTATCCGTACTTTCCCTGACAAATGCATCCAATAGTATTGTTTGTTATGTTCATGAGAAAAACTTGTTTTAGAAGTTATGATCTATGATATTATTTCTAAAATTAGAACAGGACAACAGGAAAGAAAAGTAGACATAAATGCTCTCTACACCTCCAAAATTATTGCCAGAAGCATATTATAATTGAGCAGAAAAATTGCTGTATTAAAAATTCATAACTTAACATATTAAGTCTTTATATAGACTAAGTAGCTAATTAATTTACTGAGTCAATATAAAATATAAAATTATTGAATATGAAATAAGATTAGTCATTTATTTTTAATATCAAGTTAGATGAGCTATAATTCTCTCATTTGTTTTGATCCATAAATCAAAACAAAATAGAGTCAAAATATGTTTCTGTTAAAATATTAAAAAAGGATAAAATAAATGTGTTTTAGAATTCTACATTGCTCATTGTGGACTGTAGATATTTGTTCATTTGAATTGAGATATAAAAATGAAATTCCATATAACTAGAGTAAAAGTAAAAGATAAAGACATAGTGCTCCATTTAAAGGTGAGAGGCTAGGACCAGTAAGATAGCTCAGTAGATTAAAACCTTTGCTAAATAAGCCTAAGGAATCGATTTAAAATCCCAGAACCTATAGTGAAGGACAGAACCAACTCCCAACTCTGACCACCACACATGCATCTTTGCAGTAGTATGTCTACACAAGGTGATAATAAACTTTAAAAGAAGCTGTTTGGGAAACTTCAAAACTAGATAACATATCACCCCCTATCTTATCAAGAACTGTGATTAAATTTTAATTAATTTTAGTTCATTTTAATTCTTTTAAATAAATACGGTTGTCTTTGGGACATCTGTTTTAGCTTTTATACAAGTCACTGTACTACCTTCAGTCATGCAGTTTAACCTCTCAGTTTCCACAATGCTTCATATGTACATTGATGATATCAGTAACATCTGGTAACGCTGTAAACATCTGAACACACATTTGGACTTATCGGGCCCACACCAGAACCCTCTCCCATTTCTCATTCAATAAGAGCCCCAGGTACTAAGCCTGGAATGTTACATTTAAGTAGTCTCCATACCTACATAGTTATTATGATACTGAACCATAAGAAATAATGGATTCTAGATTTTCATTATTGATAGATCAAAATAATGGGAGTTGCTGGGTGACATAAATCAATATTAATAAACCCAATATGTTTTGGGATCATAATTTCAAGATGTAATGGTTTTCTAAAAATTAAAAAATATAATAATTTAAAACTTATTTAGATAGAATTAAAAAACAATTATTATGTGATATATTATAGTGCCTTGTTATTTAGTCCTTTCAGAATTGACAAAAAACAAATAAATAATGTCTTCTCAAATGATTAATATATAAAAGACATAGAAATTTACACTTATTCTTTTAAGTCTATCAATACCAAACATCCATAACTTTGTCGCTAGGACTTCATTTCTAATATGCAGACATGCTACTTAATTCATATTATATGAGTTTCTATTCCTAGCACACACACATACTGGCTTATCAAAAGAATTAATAGAAAATGTACTTTCGTTACCCAGCATCCTCTCTTCAAAATTGGAATATGAGCAAATAGAACTGCAGTTCTGTTTGAATCAATTCTAGTTGGCTACTTATCTACCTTTTAGGATAAAATTGAAAAGGCTCACACAAAATTTATCTATTATATAGAAAAAGAAGCCAAGGATACAAAAGAAAAGTAATTCAGAAAGTATTCATCTCAAAACACAATTTCTAGCCATTTTTAAAATGTCAAGCCAATTTAACATTTTGGAATTCTCAATAGTAAATGGTATGAATAGTAAGTAACCAAATGTTTCTCATTATTTTTTTTCTTTGCAGACCAAAGCATGTTATTGCTGCTGGTTCAGTTCCTGTAAAAAGGTAAGTAAGGATCCATTTAGCCAAATCCTTCAATAGTTTCCAATAGTACTGCACACTTTTTATGGAGGCTTACTACTTTTGAGCAAAGCATGGAGGGGGGGCTTAGAAATAGAAAAAATAGCACATTATGAGGCTGTAGAGGTGGCTAAGGAGTTAGTAGAACTTACTGCTCTTTTAGAGGACCCCAGTTCAGTTCCTTGCATCCATGTTGGGCAGCTCACAACTGCCTGTGTCTTTAGCTCCACGGTATCCAGAGCACTCTTCTGACCTAGTACACTCAAAAACATGCATGCATGAAGACAAAAATGAAAAAAGTACAACTTTAGGAAACTCCATTAAAGATTTGAATTAAACTAAATAATATTTTTTCTAGCAACTCTATCCAGTTTTTCATAACAGAAATATGTTTGATTTTTAGAAATTCAATGTATGCATCTGCTTACCAAATGAACACTTGGGGTTAGCTCCTCATGATGTTGAAATCCATACAGCACCAAATCGGAGTCTAAAAAGAAACCGCTCATGAGTTTGTTTGTTTTAGTGCAAAGTGTACTTCTCCAGAAGTCTACTCAAGTTTTGATTCTCAGATTGCAACCTCTTTTGCTCGTCAGTTCAACTAGTTTAAAGCTTAATTATATGCTCCTATGTCAGTAAGTGAAACAAGGAAAAAGACAAAAACAACTGAATTATCAATGCACCAAACACTGTAAGCCTAGTTTTATCTAAACCAAAGTTCTAGTCAAGTTCAAATTAGGTCATAATAAACTCTAATATTGACTTCTCTTTCTAACACCAGAATCACATATAACTGTGCCCATACTTGCATAGCCATATCCATGCATTGCAATTCATGACTCTATCCTATATTGCCATTATTTGGGATGTGGAAAAACATTTCTCAAAAGCAGTCTGTGCTCCTTATTTTGAGTCTGAAGTACTTATAGATTGGCAAATGCTTTCCTGAAGCATAGCCCCTTGTAGCTGGTTTCGTTTTGTACTATGAGCTTCTTTTTTCATATTTTGTTGATTCTTGAGAATTTCATGCAGTGTATTTTGATCATATATAATCCCTTTCCCAATTCATCCCAGAAACATCCTCCCTTCCCTACCAACCCACCTGTGTGTCCTCTTGGCTTTAAAAAAAAAGATTCTATTTATTCTATCCATATATGCTTAGTTGTATGGCCTTCCACTGGGACTTGGTTGACTTAGCAAGGACTAGACTCTTAAAGAAAACAGACTCTTCTCCTCCCAGCAGCTGACAATTACCAGTGGCTCCTTAACTAGGTGTGCTGAGTTAGTTGGACTTCCTGTCCATCTCCCCTCCCTGTGATAAGATTTTGTCTGCCTTGTGTTCGTATAGGTCATGTGCTGTCACAACTGCTCTGTGTTCAGGTGTGCACCTGCCTGGTTGTGTTCAGAAAACACAGCTTTCCTTGTACTCACCTAGCACTTCTGGCTCCTACAGTCTTTCTGACCCCTTTTCTAGGAATTATTCAGGATAATTCACATCAATTATCTATGCAAATAGTTATGTCATTTTGTGGGATGAAAGTTGTATAAAGTTATCACCCTCCAAATATTTCACGCCTTCAGGCCAACAGCCAATAATAGAATTATTCAGTCTATACTTGCTTAAAGCTATCTTCTTCAACAGATATTTGATGAATGTGTAAGTCTATGGTTTTTTTTCCTTGTGAAATCAAATATGAAATTTAATCCAATGAATAATAAGCATACAAAAGCATGTGTGTACATCTGTTAAGCAACACAACAAACTCTGTTTTGTGATTTAGGACCTTGGTGAATTATCAATTTTGAGAAATCTACTTTTTTATCATTTAATTTTTTGACATTCTAAATATATCATTTCCCTTGTCCTTTTTTCCTCTCAAACCCTCCAATATATCCTACCTTGCTCTCTTTCAAATTAAGTCCCCCTTTTCATTAATTGTTCATATATGTGTGTGTGTGTGTGTGTGTGTGTGTGTAAATACATTTAATGTTACTTGCATTTATCAGGCCCCATGGGTTTCCTGAATTCCCTCATATACTACAGCTTGTCTATTTTTATCTTTATTCTGTTCATATTTAAGCAGCTATGATAGTAAGACTTCATAGGTATAGCTTCTGACTTTATTAAGAGACACACTTTTAGCAGCAAACTCCCTGATCCTCTGGCTCTTAAAAACTTTCTGCTTCCTCTTGTGCAATGATTCCTGAGCCTTAGGTACAGGAGTTGTATGTGGATGCATCCTTTGGGACTGGGAACTACAACTCTGCATTTTGATTGTTTGTGGTTTTCTGTAATGGTCTTGGTCTGTTGCAAAGTTTTCTTGATGAATGAGGATTCCACTTCTCTGAGGGTATAAGGACAAGTATATAGAATATAGTTAGATATCATGCTGATTTAGTAAAATGGTGGTTGTAGGTTTTCCTCTAAGATCAAAAATTCAATAGCCCTGGGTAGTTGGATAGATTTCTAATACCAGGTATGATTTTCTTGTTGAACAGGTCTTAAGTCCAATTAGAGAGCAATTTTGAGAATTTGTTTTAGTTCATTCTGTCTTAGCGATTTCTTTGAAAACAAACATTAGCTGTAAAGAAGATTGAGGAGTGGTCACTTTTTATTTTTCTCCTTTATATGAATCTTTAATACAATCTCCAACAAGCCCCATTCTCCATTAAGCTATTGCTAAATTTTGCAAAAGCCTTCACATTTCTTGGTGTCCTCATTCTAAAATGAGAAATCGACTTTGTCAAAGTTTGGATTCACAATCCATAGGAACACAGAGGTTAAGTATAGAGTAAGAGACAGGGTGTGTGAGGGGTGGCAGATGGATATTCCTATGAAAGGGAAATAGAGTAGGTAGGTACTAATGGGTGGGGGCTGGGACTGGAATAGGAGAAACAAAAGGAGGGAGAGGAAAAAAAGGAAACAAGAGAGGGGATACAGGGAGAGACAGCTAAAATTAAGAGCCATTTGAAGATATGGAAACCTAATATAGTAGAAGACTCCTAAAAATACATGCATATATAAAAGTGATTTAAATGAAATCAACAAATAATGGCAGAGACAGAGCCCCAACTAGCTATTTTTGTCACCAAATGAAGCTTCCCGTACTGAGATGGAATTATATGTAATTAAGTAGTTGACCAAAGGGATCCCATAGGAGGCTCCAAACAAACCAGGCTATTACCAAGGTTATAGGTTGGTCTTTACAAACTGATGGCAAAGCTCTATTGCTGAAGTCAACACCTACGCAATTCGTTGAATATGGAGAATAGAGGCTTTACCTTTTTGTGCCAACATCTTTGGTACAGAAAGGTATTCTGCATGCTACCAAAGGAGAAATTTAAACACCAACCCAGCCACAATCTTTGACCTACAATGACGTCCTGTCTCCAAAATATGCTAGTGCAATGGTTGTAAAACAAAATTTGGGAGTAACCAACTGATACCTGATTCGATGGAAGACCCACTAAATAAGATGGAACCTATACTTAGTACTACGTGGGTGACCAAGAACCTGAGAATACATATCCCAGAGACTTAAGGCAAAACTAAATATGACTGTTCTAAAAGCAAAAATAGAACAAAACAAAAATATAGCAGTTAAATGACTCCTAATGACAATTTGCTATACTAATATATCAATGCTTTGTTCAGCCATCATAAATAAGCTTCCTCTTGCAGCATATGGGAACAGATACAGAGAGCCACAGCCAGAAAATGTGCAGAGAGTAAGAGATCTTGGAACACACAACCATAAATGGGATGCCTTCATCAAATTACTCCATTAAGGCTCAGAAAATCCTGTGGAAAAGGAGGTACAAAGAGTGTAAGAGCCAGGGGCAATGAAGAACACTAAGGAAACAAGGTCTTCAAAATGAACAGAATCGATGCACATATGAACTCACAGAGACTGAGGCAGCATTCACAGGATGGATGGGTCTGCACCATATGGGCACTAGAGCTTAAAAGAGAAATGGACAGAAGCATCCACCTCTAGCCCAGAAGCTATCTCCAATTGATAATCATTTGCAAATGAAAACTTAATTCCCTCCAAGGGAGTCTCACTGACTAAACAAACTTCTCTTAAGGATAAAGCTGTATGCCTAGCAGTAGACTGTTAACAGGAAACAAACTAAATGGCATCTTTGGAGATTCCTTGTCTTAAAATGTCATTACAGGACTTTTTCTTCTTTTAAAATATATAAATATTTTTATTGTTTGCTTTATTGTTTTATTTATATATTATTGTCTACTCTGCTTTTATCCCACAATTCCTTTGAGTGTATATTATGGCTTCCTGTTTAGTTTTTGTATGGAATTTCTGAGTGTATGAACTACTAGGTCTCTATGTCTTATACCTTCTCTCAGGCATCCTATTCTTTGTTTGCTTTGTCCAATTACAATGTGTTAGTTGTTTTATCTTATTATATTTTATTTTAATTATTTTTTCTTCTTTCATTTTACCCTACAGATTCTTTGTGTATACATTATGGCTTCTGCTTCCAGTTTAGTGTTTTTATGAGATTCATAAGTGAGGGAATTAGTAGGTCTGTGTTTCTTGTGCCTTTTCTTGGGCTCTTTTCATTGCGTTTGTTTATTTTGTCCTATTCCAATGTATTAGTTTTATTGTATGATATTATATCATATCATATCATAATCCCTTAGAAGCCTGTTTGTTTTCTAATGAGAGGCAGAAATGAATGGATCCAGATTGAAGAACAGTTGAGGAGGAACTGGGGGAAGTAGAGGGAGAGGAAAGCATAATCAGGATGTATTATGTGAATAAAATCTATTTTCAATAAAAGGAAAAAGATTTAAAAGTAAATCTTAAAAAAAAAGAAAGCATGAAAAAAAATTATGACCAGCTATGTGAATCTGAAAGGCTTCTAAATAAATTAATTGAATAATGTAATGAGAAAAAATGATGCAGATGTGTTATTTACATTCAAAGATGTATAGCATGAACGAAATTTTTTCAAAAGCCAAAATAGCATCACCACATAATTTGTGATGTTCCTAACAACAGCTTTGTGGAGAAAGGGTTATGTTTGCTGAAGGGAAAGTAAATTTAGCCAAGTGAGATAAAAGGAAAATGATCAAAAGTTACCCCTGATTTGTTTGCTTGAAGGCAGAAACAATAATAAGTGGGAAAGATGCACCAAAGAACGTATATTCTCCATTTTTTTAATTTTCATTTGTAGACAGCCAGAAATGCAACTTGATTAATGATAGCTAACAGAAGGACAAGTCAATATATATACATTTACAGTTATGATTAAAATCAGATGATGGATGACTACAAATTTCAATTTAAAAATGACCTGTCCAAATAAGCATCTAAAGAAGAAATTTTCAAAGAAAGAAGAAAAAAGAAGAGATGGCAAAACAATAATTTTTTTTTTTTTTACTAAAAATGGATAAAAGCTGTGGATATAGCCTAAGCTGTAGAGTTCCTCTCACCTGCAATGAACCCTGGGTTCACCCGAATGTTGCAGAGCAGGGAAAGGAGCTTTGATAAACAACAATGTCAACTACTAAGAAAAACTTTATAATTGTTTCTAAGTCAATATAGTTTTAAAAAGAAAAGTTGAGATTGCAATTTATTAAATTGGATTTAAAGAGCTACTCACAGTAAAACATTGAAATAGAGTAAGATTCTAAAAACGGTTTAAACTTATTTTATTCTATATGTACAGGTGCTTTGTTTGCAAGTTTTACCACTATATATGTGCCTGATGCCTACAGAAGTTGGACATAGGCATCAGATCCCCTGAATCTGAAGTTACAAATGTTACTGATCCATCATGTGAGAGTTGAGAACAAAACTCAGATCCTCTACAAGAGCAATCAGTGCTCTTAACAAACAATTCATCTCACCAGCCCCAAGGAAGATACTTAAAAAAAAAGTTATTAAAAATAACAGTTTAAGCTGATGAGATGGCTTGGCCAATAAAGACTGATGACCCGCATTTGATCCCTGGGACCCACATGGTGGAAGGAGTGCATCAAGTCCCGCAAACTATCATGTAATTTCCATACCCCACTCCCCTGCCAATAAAAAAGCCTGAAACCCTTCACACTGGGTGTAGCAATACATACCTCTACATTCATTCATTCACTCAGGTAGAGGCATATGATTTCAGGAATTCAAGCTTCCCTGGTATACATAGTAAATTTTAGATGAGAATGAGCTACATGAAGGCCTTGTCTAAAGAAAACAACAAAAACTAAACAGTAACAACAACAAAAAAGTCACTTTTTAACATATAAATTGTAGTTTGTGTTAAAACTTTTCATCTTAAATAAACTTTCAAAGATCAGATACATATTTCTATCATGCCATATTGGAAGAAACATACTAAAATTGCTTTTAAAATATTTTTACAGAGGACTGTAAAGTCAGTTTTATGGCATTTTATGAATTTGTCTTTTATGGTCAATTTTATTAGATTGATGGGGAAAAACACACTCACAGGCCCTCCAGCAGTGATTATAGATTTGATATGCTATATTTGTCAAATATTCCAATATTTCACACAAGTTATTAATATTAGCTCAGAATGTAATCTCCCCGAAGTACTGCTTCACTGACTTTTTTCACATAAAGATTTTATGAACTTCAAAGTAAAACTGATATATTTTTGGCACTATTTCCACATTTACATATGAATTTATGGGAGAGATTATTAACAGTTTAGAATATATTATGTTAGATACATTTGTAAGAAGTGGCAATCCCAAATATTAAATGTTATAATTATTTACTTGTCATGTAAAAGTATTAACTTTAAAATTAAGTTTATTTTCCACATTATCTATCTACCACTCCTTCATTATTAATAGGAATCTAAATTATGAAGTTATTCGCCAAGATCATTCTTTAAAACTCAAAGTGAACAACTGTTATTGTTTCCAAACACGCCCACTCAGTGAACAAATACAACATTTCCATAGCCCCTCCGGAGCAGATAATTTAGCCATCTCCAGAGAGTGTTTTTGTCTGGTAACAAGAAAAACAAATGATAATTTCAGTTGTAATTTTAATAGTGCTCTTAGGGGTTCCATTTGTTACAGCAGCTCTTAAACTTATATGAAAAGGACACAATATGTCAGTTACTGCCTATAGACTCCAGAGATTTTTGTCATGGCATTCTGGGTGAATGTAAGAAGATGTTAGACAACATTTTGTGCATAAATTCTTTATTAAGAGCTAATGGTCAAAATAGATTTTTTTTAAACACTAAGGTGTAGGTATTTGCTGTGTTCCTCAAAATGTTATACTTTTCTTTTTGATGTAAACATATTTATTTAAACTCATAATTACCATTCTTATTAATGCAATAATTCCACATTTGAATTATCAAAATGTAAGCACCGAAATGTCTATAACATTTTAAACCAATAAGAAAACCTAAAATAAAAATCCATCACACAGAATGGTGAAGTAAACTGGGACCCTCTAACCATAGAGTATCATTGGGTAATTAAAAATTACTTCAGGCCTGTCCATAGTTGTGATCACCTTCCACAGGGAGCACTGCCCCACACTCACTGTGACCCCAGCCTCTGCCACAAGAGGTAGGGAGAAATACGGTAGAAAATAGAAATAATCATAATTGAAGTAGATGTGAAAAAATACAAAGAACCAATGAAATGCAGAGTTGATTCTTTGAAAAAATTAACAAACAAAATTGGCAAACTTTTACCGAAATCAACAACAATAAATGAAAGATAAAACTAAAATTAACTTGTCCCAGCAGATCCTGTAGGAAAAATAGGTTATAGGTCTAAGATTTTGTGACTGGGATGGTTTCCCAGTCCCACCTCTGGAAGCCTGGCTTGGCCACTAGAGATGGCTTGTTCAGGCTCCCTATCCCTCCATTACTAGAGATCCTAGCTAAGGTCTCCTTCATTGATTCCAGTGAGTTCCCATTGCACTAGGTCTCCCAATGTCCTCCAATTCTGGTCATCTCTCCATATACTCTCTCCCTCCATTCCTCTTCCCTTCCCTGATCCCTTTTCTTCCCATTCCCATCCTCTCCTAGTCCACCTGCACCATCTGTTCTATTATTCCTGTGTCCCCACTACGCCTCTCATTGCTGTATAGTTTTTCTGGGTCTGTGGATATTAGTACCTTTGTCCTTTGTTTTACAGTTAATAACCACATAAAAGTGAGTACATACATGTTTGTCTTTCTGGGACTTTGTTACCTCATTCAAGGTGGGTTTTTTTCTTAGTTCCATCCATTTTATTATAAAATCCATGAAGTCATTTTTTAAATAGCTGAATAATACTCCATTGTGTAAATGTGCTACATTTCTTTATCCATTCTTCAGGTTGAGGGGCATCTAGGTTGTTTCCAATTTCTGACTATTATGAACAAAGCTTCTATGAACATAGGTTGAGCAAGTGTCCTTCTGGTAGGCTAGAATATCCTTTGGGTATATGCCCAGTCATATAGTTGGGTCTTGAGGTAGGTCCATTCCCAATTTCCTGGGGAATCACCATATTGATTTTCATAGTTGCTGTATAAATTTGTACTCCCACCAGGAATCTAAGAGTGTTTCCCTTGCTCCACAACCTCACCAGCATGAGCTGTCCTTTTTGTTAATGATCTTAGCCATTCTGACAGGTGAAACATGGAATCTCAGAGTCCTTTTGATTTGCATTTGTTGGATGGCTAAGGATGTTGAACATTTTTTTAAGTGTTTCCAAGCCATTTGAGATTCCTCTTTTAAGAATTCCTTGTTTATATCTGTATCCCGTTTTTTTTTTCAATTATGTTATTTATTTTGTTGATATCTAATTTCTTGAGTTCTTAGTATATTTTGGACCTTAGCCTTCTCTCAGAAATGGAGTTGGTGAAAGCATTTTCCCATTCTGTAGGCTGCTGTGTTGTCTTATTTACAATGTCCTTTACCTTATAGAAGTTTTTGAGTTTCATGAGGTCCCATTTATTCATTGTTGATCTTAGCGTCTGACCTATTGGTATTCTGTTCAGAAGGTTGTCTTCTGTGCTAATCCGATTCCAAAGGAAGGAACCCATGTCTGATATTGCAGGGCAGGCCAGGAACTAGAGACTGGATAGCCAGGAGATGGTTTCTAATGATGCTCTGCCTTGCTCATAGATCAGTGCCAATCTTTATCAGAGAGGCTTCCTCCAGCAGCTGATGGGATCAGATGCAGAGGCCCAGGACCAAACATTGAGCTGAGGTTGGGAACCCCATGGAAGAAGGGGAGGAGGGATTGCAGTTATCAGAAAGGTCAAGGATACCAGAAGTACAATCCCCATGGAGTTAACTGATCAACAGTAGTAGGGGCTTGTAGAGCCTGAAGTGGCAGACATGGAATTTACAAGGTGCCCTGGATATGTCTTTTGATTGTCTGGTTTGGTGTTCTTGCAGAACTCCTACAAGCTGGAGCAGGATGGGGTGTATCTCTGACCCTTCTGCCTGCCCTTGGGACTCTCTCTTCCTGCTGTGTTGCCTAATCCATCTTTGATGTAGGGATTAGTGCCTGACCCTGTTCCATCTTGTTGTGCCCTTGTAGAGGAATTTTTAATAAGTTAATCCAGCAATATGGCTGCTCTAGGAAAGGATCACATCCAGATTTCTATATGCAGGAATCAAATCCAAGGGTCTATTTGAAGGAATCACATTCAGAACCCTGTGTGGTCCAGATGGCATATAAAAAGAATGTTAGTACACACCTTTAATCTCAGTATTCAGAAGGCAGTGGTGGTGCATGCTTTTAGTCCCAACATTTGGGAGACATGTAACAGAGCTCATAGACAGGAAGCAGAGCTTAGAAGGAGTCAGTGTCAGACAGGAAGTGATGTCTGAGAGGAGTCAAAGTGAAGGGCAGGCAACATGACAAATTAGAGGAAGAGGTAGCAGAGTGAGTTCACACCCAACTCTCATGACAAAAAAGTTGTCTCTCAGCTCAAAAAGTAGGAGAACAAGACACAGAGACAATGAAGAGGTCTGACTGAGGATAAGTCAGAGAAGAAGAGAGGCTGACTGAGGTAGTATGAGGCAGTGAGGGATTCAGGAGACATATCACAATATAATAAATTCAATATACAAATCCATAGTGAACATAGATAAGAAAGCTTATAAAGAGGCACCTCTAGCTATGGAGCTATTGGTAATTAATAGCTGCTGAGGAAGAGATAGTCCATTTTCTTCAGGGGCAGTATGCCCCTCTGAGGCTTCCATTCCTCTATTAGATGGTCCTATATACATGAACATGCTGACAGCACTAAGTAAATAGTGTGTTTTTAAAAAAGCACTTTATTTAATAATATATGGAGTCCAATACCCAAAGCCACAACCAATCAAAATGCAGACTTGTGGGGCCCAGTCCTAAAGGATATATCTACAGTACAACTCCTGGACCTAAGGCTCAGGAGTCATTTTGAAAGAGCAGGCAGATAGATTTCAAGAGCCAGAGGATCAGGGAGACTGTGTTTCTGTAATGTCAGAAGCTACTTGCATTAAGTCTCATCAATATCATTGCCTAAGCAAAAACTAAACAAGGACAACATAGACATAAAGTGAATGAGGGAATGGCCATGAAGCCTCAGTCCTTCATAAAGAGCTACAGAGTACTAAGGAATGCTTTGAGCCAGAGAAATGGCTTTCCCCTGTAAAGAGCACACTAGTTGGTTGTCCAATGGCAAATGGTCAGCCATGAAAACATATATATTTTAATAGGACTTCAAATCTTAGTAGGCCCGCAGACCTTAGCACAATTGAGTCTATGGTTGAAGTGCCTTTCAACCTGTAAAACTCAGTATGTAGACAACACCAACAGCCAAAACAAAGGCCTAATCAATCAAAATCCATAGTTCCAGAAACGTCTGTATATTTTCTAACCTTGGTATTTTTTTTCTGTAGTTCCACTTCTGGCTAACTGTTCTTATTAACTGAACCTAGGAAGTGATTTCTGTGCTTAAAAGCTCATCTTTAGAAAAGTTTGGGGCTACAGCGGGATTCTGAACACCCCAGTGTAGTTGCTGGCTGGTTAATAAATAATTTCTATTGAGTTAAACCCAAGTCCAAGCAGTATTCTCTGGTGAATATCCCACAACAATACAAATGACATTATGTAGATTGAGCAGGATGTAATTATGTATGCATGTAGGAGAGAGAGAGAGAGAGAATGAAAGGTCATGATTTTTAAAGAGAGAAAATAGGGATATGCGAGAGGCATTGAAGGGATGAAACGGAAGAAGGAAACAATATAATTATATTATAATCTCAAAAAATAAACCTTACAATGTCCAGGGAACAAGAAGTGAAGGGAATTGGCTGCAATCAATAAGCTCATAGTGGTTTGAATGAGAAGTGTCTTCCATAGGCTTAAGTATTTGAACACTTAGTCCTCAGTTAGCGGTGCCCTTTGGAGGATGAGATGAAACATTTATAAAGTACAGTCTTGTTGGAGGAAGTATGTCATGGGTAGGGGTACTAAGAGTTTATGATCAAGCCCCACTTCCAGATTTTTTTGTTTCATGTTTGCAGTTGGCAATGTGATCTCCAAGGTTCCTACTCAGCTGCCTGCAGCCATTCATTCACTATCATTATGAACTTTCCTGTGGATATGTAAGTTAAAATAATCTGTTTCTTCTATAAGCTGCCTTGATCATCATGTTTTATCACATAAACAGAAAAGTAACTAATATAACACTCTTCAAGGGGATGCCCCCAATGACCAATTTCTTTCAACTACCACATACTAAAATATCCATCACCTCCAATAATATCATCAGCTGGAAACAAGTGGTTCCATGAGGTTTGAGGGGATGTTTAAGATTCAAACTATAATGAGACTCATACATTAAAGACAGTATCAATGTATCTGTTTGCCTAGTACTTCAGTCTAATGAAGATAAATAATATACTGATAAAGAATTTGAAGAGATGGTCACAACCTATGGAAGCTGTGTACCAGATGCAAAGAATATTACAAAGTGACATTGGTCTGGGTGAAGCTATCACAGATTAGATGTTGATCATAGCTATTGGCAACTCAAAGTCATACTTTCTCAGGGGTAAACCTGTGTACTCAGAAACTATGTACTGGGTAGAATCACAATGTTTTAATTTTCAGTATTGTTAGAACTGATGTGCTCACACTGATGATGTGCTCACACTGGTATGCGTTGTGCTTTTTCCTCAATGCCTAGAGTGCTTGATTATATAATACTGGCCCAATAAACATGAAGTTGGGAGAAAAGGATGACTTGAATGAATTACATTTTGTGATCAAGAACATCCAACATGACAAGAGGTACACTGTTGTCATGTGCAGAGATACAAGTTAAAAAAGATGCTAGGCACACCTCCTTTGAGCAGGATGGCTGTGTACAGCCACTGTGGCCTCTCTACATCTTCTCAGTTTTCCTAAGTTGCTCCCTCACTTTCTAAATGACATGCTTCTTTTTTCTTCAGACTTATTTTGACCTGAGATCCATTATGTAACATCAAGTTACGTAATGTCTTTGAATATCTCAGCTTTATTCCATTATGAGAAGATTCATAATTAATTCCCATATGGCAATCTCAATTTTCCTCTTTTCTCTGTTCTTGGAATATAGATTGCCAAACCATTGCAGTCTTATCTCTGCTGTAATAAAATTAGTTTATCATGATGATAGTTCATTACCATAATTAAATTTAGAAATGTCGTAATTTCTTAGTTTTTCCTGGTTTTATAACAATTTGTTAATTTTAGTTTGCAACCAATTAGTGAGAAGAAAAGTAGTAAGGCTAATTTTCAAATCTGCAGACATGTGAAGACGAAGTCAAATGGTTCTCCTTAACATTTATAAGCAACTTCTACTGGAATAGTTACAAGTCACTTACCATTAATTAGTACATTTTGTACAAAGTAAACACACAGTTCACTTAACTGTAGTCCAAATCCTGTCCTGCTAATTACCCTGCTTTATTCCTAACTATGGTCATAATAATTTTAAAAAGAAGCACAACTGCTTATAAAACCCTGCATTCTTTTGAGTTTCTCCAACTGTAGGGGTGAAATGCTGAGTAAAAGAAAGCTGATTGCTGTTTTCCCAGTTTCTCAGACTACTTCTTCCCAAAGTATTATCATGATTCTATTTTTAATAAATTTAATTTCCTTAGAAACTTATTGTTCTTTCTTTAAAAACATCACTACCTTTACCAGATTATATGTATTTTTAAAGATACTTTCGATAAAAGGCCTAAAGGATTTTTCTACTTCTTGTAGGCTTAATCTTTTTCTGATTCCTTAAATCTATCCATATCTTCTTATGCATCAATGATTTCTCTCTTGGATACACAATAAAAAACTGTTAAGCAAGAATAATCCATTGACTATGCTCATGTAAAGGTCACCAAGAAACCTTATTTATTATCTTCCACAAGGACATCTTCTCTATCCAGGTCACATATCAGTTCTAACCCAGTTTCTACCACTACCCTCATTGTAAAACACTTAGAGAATGCTACAATAGCAATGGTCATGGTAAAACAGCATGCTGCTTTTCAATGAGCCCCTGTGTATCACCAGTATTTTTAATCCATTTCATTTAGTTCTTTTTCTACCCTCAGAAGTACAGTTGTAGGACAGATTCTATGCTGGTCAAAGGCTTGTTAGTCACTTAACAGAGGTTCTAAACCTGTGGGTCATGACCCCTTTGGGGGTTGAACAATGCTTTCACAGGTGTTGCTGAAAATCATCCACATATCAGATATTTACTTACAATTCATTACTGTCACAAAATTATAGTTATGAAGTAGCAACAAAAATAATTTTATGGTTGGGAGTCACCACAACATGAGGAACTGTATTAAAGGGTCACATCTTAGGAAAGTTGAGAACCACTGTTAGTATGACGGGGAGACTCCTCTGCGAATTTCCATTATTCTGTTTCCAGACCTAGGAGTGCTTAAATCGTTTTAAAGCAGGCTTTGTTAGCCTGGGGAGGTTAGTAAGAAATGGTCATTACACTCAGGCTTAACTGCATCCACCTAATAATTACAGGAAAATGAATGTAAAACATTTAGGAAAGGATTTTTAGAATATTTGAAGCAATGCTAATTTTAAAGTAGCATGGTCTTATATGTGTGAGAAGTTTTATCTGCAAGGAAACAGTTAAGTTTTTGCAATTCACTTCTTCATTGCATGATCAACTCTAGATATGCAACTCCCCACAGTTTACCACCACCATTGTGTCCCCTACATTACCCCAGGGAGAATTGATTTTCTGTGCCCCATGGATTCTTTATCTGCAGCTATGATTTGGATGTGGTTTTCATGTCTTCCAAAGGTTCACAGGTGGGAGATATTACTGAAAAGAGAGTGGTGTTGGGAGATGCGGACACTGGGGAGGGAGGACCTTGTGGAAAGTCCTTATTAGGTCATTGATATCATTAAGTCAGTTCTTGTGGAACTTCAACATATTTCTCTTGACAGGGTTGTTATGAAGGCATGATGACCTGTCTGAAGCTTTCTGTTTTGAGATGTGACTTATTTCTCACACATACGCACCGAACTGGAAATGTTACAAACCAGGGGACTCTTAGAAGAGGTGAGCTTACTCTAATGCAAATATCAGTAAATCTCCAAACCTCTGAGCTAAATAAATGTCTTTCCTATATGAAGTCTGACTGCATCAGTGATAGTAGCGCAAAGCAGACAAATGCATCTTCATCAAACTGATTTTCTTACAGATCTTCTAAATGTGAAAATCCTATTTGACCTACTCAAGAGTCTTCTCTTTTTAGGTCTTTCCATTAGTCTGAACATGTGTGCATTGAGAGGCCACACATTGCACATTTTTTACTAAAAGAAAAATTAAAAACTAGAGGACAATATGATTGAACCAAGTTACAGTGGTGCCTATCATTTTAAAATAGGCCTGTGTGGTTTAAATGCTACACTTTATATATTACTGTGGCCCCAAATGCAACCCACTCTCTCTTGAGTAAAAGATCACTCTAATTAACACATCACACACCAGAAGGAAGCATACCTGGAAGCTTTTACTTTCAAGGCTCACTTAGGAATATCTAGAAGGATTTTTATTATTTTATCTGTATGTGGAAGAACCATTACCTAACAAGATCTTGCTGAACAGACAACAATGCAAAGGATAGAATATATCTAATCTAAAGTATCAACAACATCGAGGTTGAGGAAGCCTGCCTTAAACTTTTTATAGTCTCTAGAATAAGACAATATGAATGTTTGAAGGAGGAAGTACTGTGCTGCTGTTCTTGAATACTGATATTTCTTAAGCAATAACTTGATGCACATTTAAAAAGTATCTTTATGTCTTAGATATTTATTTCCTTAATCATGTTTTATGCAAAAATTGTAAATGATTGAGGCAAACAATTTCTTGATTGTTTTCCAAAAGACAATTAGACAAAGAATACGTAAAATTAACACAACTTAAACACAGTACAATCTGATGCATACTAATATGGTACTTCTATTTTGTATATACAGTAAAACAAAACAACCAAAGTATTTCTATTCGTATTTTGTAATAGTTTCAAATCTTAATCAAGTAAGTGTTTCAGGTTGTTTTGGTTGATGTTGTATAATGTGGTGTCCAGCAAAGGGCAATATATGCATGTTATATGTTCAGAATCAGAGCTGCACTAAAGTGATATATGCAACTGCACATGCGATACAACTCACTTGAACACTACCAGAAACATCTCAGATTCATTATGTGTTAATTGTGAATTAATTTTTCCTTGTTAAATACTAAAAACAAACTTTTTACTGTTGCCAAATGTTTCACAACTGCCACATCCAAATATATGACCCACAAATTAAGAAGCTGGTATTTAGACTATATCCAGAAGGAGAAACAGAAGCCTCACTCAACCCATTTTTTTCTATTTAAAATCCTAGGTTCTTTCTTTGTCCAAGGCAGGTAACCACAGTGCATTGCAAATAGACACAATTAAAACATATTTCTGTATATAAAATAAAAACATCCAGAGATGATACGTGAGAAGACAAGCCCTGATTTATTATGGAGACTATTCTTCTAAGTACAAAGTTAGCTGAGATCAACGGGGTGGGAGAAGCCTTTACATATTTCCAAGAAGAACAAAAGCACAACAGCTTAATGAAAATGAGCAAGAAAACTGAACAAATAATTTTCCAGAGAAATTGAAAGTAAGCACATGAAAAGATATTCAACATTGCTAGTAAACAGAAAATTTCTATCAAATTATTATGAAATATCCTTCATATCCATTAGCATAGTTATTGTAAGATAAAACAAAACAAAATTCAGCCAACCAAACAATGTTAATAAATGTTGTCAAATATTGTTGAGAAATCAGAACACTTGTGTGATACTGGTGAGAAAATAAATGATTTAGCCCCTGTAAAACATGATAATGTTCCTAGAGGAAAGGTACACACAGAACTACTGTGTAGTCTCTCTGAATATGCACGTGAGAGAATTAAGAGCACTGTCTCACATATTGTATGCTCATATTCATAACCATGCTATTACTAATAGTCAAAATGTGGTTGCAACCAAATACCTATCTGATCATATCTGTAAAATACTTTTTGTTACACCTTTAAAAGAAAGGAAATCTGGACACTCACTTGAGCATGAATTAACCTTGAAGATGTTATTCAAAGTTGGGTAAGCATGTTACAAGATTTCAAATAAGGTGAGCCTATATCTGTGAGATACCGAGAGTAGTCAAATTCAGGCAGACAGTGATAAATCATGGTTGTCAAGGCACAGGAGAAGAAAGGAGTATGTTGTTTAATAGTATGGGACTTTAGTTTGAAAAAATGAAAATTTTCTGGAGAAGAATAATGATGGATATTACTGCAAAGTGACTGTAATGATGCCGCCATCATAAATGGCCAAAGTGGCTGGATGTGCTGGCACACAAGTCTAATCTCAACATTCCAGGGGCAGCACCTGGACTGAGTTATATAGTGAAACCCTGCGAGAGATGCTATTTATATTTTACCATGAAAAGTTTCCAGTCCAAGTTTGAAAACAACCAAAATGACTATCAACAGTCAAAGATCCAAGTCAAAGTTAATGATCCTTGTACGTATAGGAAAACCATATGGCCGTGGTTCAATAGCACAAGCAGATTTCACAGAAATAATACTGAGTATCCAGATAGTCCATATTGTAAAATTACACTTATATGATGGAGGTCAAACAACACAAACTATGATTGCAGCTTAATCAGAATAACATGCCAGTGTGGGGAATACCGAAAGGAAAGGGTATTTAAGGGGACTTTAAGGCCAGAAATGAAATATATCTCAATCTTAATGTTAGTTACAAAGTATCTACGTACATAAAAGCCATGGAGCTATGTCCTTAAGATCCATGATTTTATTGTATGCATATTGCCTAAATTTAAATAGAAAACTAATTTCCCATGCAAATCTGAGTCATGTCTCAGGCCAATCTTAATTGTCTAACAAACACTAGTGGTATTCTTATCCTCATGAAAAGGAGTCAGAGCAAAACCTGAAATTGACTTTTCTTACTGTTGTCATTTAAAGAGAGCTGCTGGCTTGAGGAGACCTAAACGAAGCTAGACAGAGATGCAGGTGGATGGGCTCTGCTTGAGGCTGCCACAGAGCCAAAGGATGTACCAGCTTGGTCACAGGTTAGCAATATCCCTAAAGCCACTTCAGGGTAGTTGATTTGGCCCACCAATAAAGGACCTTTGTAATGCAGTCTATAAATTAAACTGAAATACGCCTTTTTGCCTGTCTGAGTAAGGCAGTCTACCATAGGAATCCTTTTTGGAAGATGAGGGGTGCACTGAGTATAGAGGGGATTAGAATTTTTTTATGGAGGATTACCCTAAGATAAAGCTAATAGCTTCTACAATTCTGTTATTTTATAGAGCAGAACAACAGCCTTGCAGGACAGCTTATTATCTTGAAAAAGGATATTCTGAATTATTTCGTTCTCCTATGTCCCAGTTTTCATCTCCAAGTTAGATACAGGAAAGGAGAAGGAAGAAAAGGTGTATTATATAAGGTGAAGGGACCATGAGGACAACCCCAGATACAGAGGCAGAGCAACAGAGCAATGACACTTCGACACCTTTTCCCCTAAGACTTCACACACGCACGCACGCACACACACACACACACACACACACACACACACACACACCTGCAAAATAAATCATGCCAACAGCACTTTAAACAGGTATTATTTTGCTTAAGAATATGGACTTTGGCAGTTCTCCCATGAAACCTCCCCTTCAGTTATTGTCAGAGTGGGCTGTGTATTCTTAAAGACTTATATGTACATGAGTCCTTTCCCATGATGGCCCTGGTGAAAGTTTGTTATAAAGCATCTGACATCTCACTGAGCAAGTGTTCTTTGATCAACAAAATACTTGGTTTTATAATGTCCTCCAGCAACACACTTCCTTCTGCATTGTCTCATTCTATTAGTCCAGACACAATGACTGAGCCAGCTTCAAGCGGAGAGGAGTTTGCCGGGTGATTTGAAGACCACTGCTTTGCATTATTGCCAATAGAAGAATATCTGCAAAGAGAACAGGGTGGAACAAAACAAAACATATATGGGTTTGATACCATGGAGGCTGAACAGTGCTCTAAAGGAGTGGTCATAGTGTTCTCACAGAATAAACTACTGCATTTAATGAATAAACTGCATTCAGTGGTTAACGATTTTCTTCTCTTGACCTCCATTCTTAATTACCCTGTGCTATCCGGAGGTGGCTGGAAGAACTAAGTCAGTCTAAGTTAATTAATCACCAAGTTTTAAAAATTGCAACTTGGATAAAAACTTACTGTTCACATAGTAAGAAATAATATTTTATTAAACCAGGTTGATTTTGAGTACCAGGTTTGTGAGCTTTCCCATCTGTTAATACATTAACGTTTCTGATCAAATGTTTTATTGGCTTTAATGAGTTTAATGTCTCCTTCTGGGAGCCACATTTATATTTAAAGACTAGGAGTTAGACAGATCCATGATAGGCAGACAGATTGGAAGACACAAATAGATAATAAAGATGATAAAGCTTTGGTTTTTTTCCTCATGCTTCTGACCAGAGACAAAGGCACAAAGGCCTGGCAAGCTTTTTCTCAAGCCAACAGGGCCCTTGCCAGTGGACCAGTGGCTAAGTTTAAGATTGGATGAGGACATGTTTAACCACAAAGTTGTGAGCCCATCAGCATCCCTGTTTTTGTTCAAGTTTACCAAAAATAAGTTAAGGGATGAAAACTCCTTACAGACCCTTAAAACTCCCATCCTTCAAGGAAAAGCCCATGTTCAACTCCCCAAGTTCCATGTCTGCATTGCAGAGGATTTTCCTATGTGTGCTTTGCTCTATGTGTTTCCTTACCACAGTAATAGCTCTTCATTGTTGGTCATGTCTGAGATGTTCTCTGCTGCTACCTGTTGCAATTGAGATCTTTTTCTCCCTGTCTTTAATTCTTTAGGCATAGAAGACAAACCAGTCAAGAGTCCTATAACAATAGAACTGTCAATCTGTCTGTAACTAACTATAGGCCTTAAGTTGGCATTCTTGTTCTTATTTGAAGTAGTCTCACAGTGGTTGTTTTTCAGCAATTTTTTTATATACAAAATGTCTTTACTGTAAGAAAACTATGCATTGATCTAGAATCAAGCATTGAGGTTTATTTATAATTTATCTACGATACTTAAAGACTAGTGTTAATTAGAGACTCTTAGCCAATTTCAAATAATAAATTATAAATATTATATATAAATATTATAAATGTATTAACTAACCAAATTGTAATTACTAAAACCCACTGAGAAGACATTCAAATGAGCAAAGCTACTGTATATAAATAGCACCTGTGGTTTGAATAAGCATGGCTAATAAAGGCTGCTATATTTAGATGCTTGGTCATTAGGGAGTGGCACTAATTGACAGGTTTAAGAGGAAAGGCCTTGTTGGAGTAGGTGTGGCCTTGTTGAAGGAAGTGTGTCTATAGGGGTGGGCTTTGCTCAATCTAGGCCCAGTGCATGCTGCATGCAAGATGTAGAACTCTCAGGTATCTCTCCAGCACCATGTCTGCTTGAGTGCCACCATGCTTTCCTCCACAATGATAATGGACTAAATCTCTACACATAAGCAAGCCCCAATTAAATGCTTTCTTCCATACAAGTTGCTGTGGTCTTGGCATCGCTTCACAGCAGCAGTAGAATGTTGACCAAGATAGCACCCCAAAATGATTATTTATGAGTAACTAAGGAAATTACAGAGGAAATCATGAATAACAAATAACAATAACTCAATAACTCAATAACAAAGAAAAATGACATACAGACAAAGCATCACTTAGAATAAAAACTCAGTGTTAAAGACAATTTATTAAATATTTGAAAAGAATAGTAATAAATGCATGCTTTAATTTAAGAAAGTTTAGAAAAATCAAAAGTCAACCTTAGAAAATAACAAAGGCACTACTGAAATGAATGAGCAAAAGTTCCGTGTTCTTTGTCTTTGTGACATGACCGTTGTAATAGGAGGGAGGTGATTCCTTGCTCTGGCTCTGATTGACTCTTACCTGATGATTAGTGACATTGAATATTCTTTAGGTGCTTGCTGACCATTTGTGTGTGGTTTCTTTTGATAAATATTTAGTCAGATCTCCTGTTCATCTTAGATCATGTAAGCATATGGACCTTTTTAAAGGTTTGTTTGGCTGTTAACACCATATCAAATGTATAGTTTGCAAATATTCTCCTCTATTCATTAAGTTATTGTTATGTCCACATTTAATTGCCAACTTGACATGATCTAGAATCACCTGAAAAGGAAGTTTCAATGAGAGATTATGTATATTTTGTTGGTGTAGTGGTTTGAGTGAGAATGGTCACCAAATGCTCATATATTTAATTCATGGTTCACAGTTGGTAGAACCTTCTGGGAAGGATTAGTTGGTGTGACCTTATTGGAATAAGTGTGTCACTGGAGGTAAAACTTGAAGTTACTAAATACTTATCAATTTGAAATATCTCTCTCTGGCTACAACTTTCAAATCAAGATATAAACTCTCACTTATTCCTGCCACCATCTTTGCTCTAACAGTATGGACTCTTTCTCTTTGAAACAATAAGCTCCACATTAAATGATTTCTTTTATAAGTTTCCTTGGTCATGGTATTTAATCACAGCAATAGAAAAGTACCTGACAAGTTGTCTTGTAGAAGAATAACTTGATTACATTAATTGATGTGGGAAGGCTCATCCACTGTGGGTGTCACCTTTCTCTACACAAGGAATTTTGGATTGTACAAGAATGGAGACAATAAGTTGAGCACTAGTCCATATGTGTGAATTTCCCTCTGCTCTTGCCTGTGTATGTAATGTGTTCAGCTGCTATACATTCTGCAGACTTATCTTCCCTACAGTGATGGACTGTAACATGGAACTGTGAGGCAAATAAATCTTTTCTCCTTTAGGTTGCTTCTGTTAGGATGTTTTATCACAACAACAGAAAAATAAATGATGACAGTTGTCTTTTCATACTATTTTTGTTGGTAGGTGTGATGGCTTGAATGAGAATGTCCCACATAAGGTCTGTTATCTGAATATTTGGTCCCCAGTTGGTGGTGCTGTTTACGTAGGTTTTGGAGGTGTGGCCTTTAGAGTGGATGTATATCACAGGAAGATAGATCTAAAGTTTCAAAGACTAGCACGATTCTCTGCCTCATGCTTTCTCTGACTCATGCTAAGGTTTAGTATGTGAGCTCTCAGCTTTCTGCCCCAACTGCCATACCTGCTTGCTGCCACATTTCCCTGCTGTCACAGTGATTGGCTCTTATCTTTCTGAAACCTTTTTTTCTATAACTTGCCTTTGTCATGATAGTTTGTCACAGCAATAGAAATGTGACTGATACAATGAAAATGTAAATTAACATTGGCATTATGGAAAACAGTATGGATGCTCTAGAAAATAATTTAAACTGCTATGTGATCCCACAACTCCACTACTGAATGTATATCTGAAGGAAATGAAATCAGTATTGAAGTGATAGGTCCTCTTTCTTCTCTATTGCAGTGCTATACAGAGTAGACAAGATATGAAATTAACCAAATGGTTATTAGTGGATAAATATAAAAGTTGCTATATGGTCAACCTAAGTAACTAGAAAAATCTTTGCCAAATGATATTGATATTTACTTTAGAACAATAGAACATTATGATAGGAAGATGCACTCCACGAAAAACAGAACATATAACCAGCAAGTTATCTATGGTTCTAACTTGGGGACCACAGAAACATTTTATAGCCAACAAACTGTCATTTGATGATTTAACAAAAACTAATCAGTTTTTATTGAATCTGTAGCTAATGTGATTATAAAAAGATGGATTTTTTAAAATCTGCTCTTTTCTTATCTATTTAACATAAAAAGCTTTTTAAAAAAAAACTCCCATGTATTTGTTTCAGATACAAAATATTTAAATATTATTTTTAAGGTGAGAGAATTTTAACTTCAATAAGACTTCAAGACATTGAGTATTTCTCATAGGAGATATAAAAGCACAAGGAAGTATTAGTATATCGGAGAAATTAACACTGTAGACATCTATAAAATAATAAAACAATAATATAGTACAAATACATTTCTAAAAAGCATATCTGACAGACTGAGGAGGTAGCTCAGTGGAAAAAGTATTTGCTGTGCAATCCTGAGACCAAAGTTCATCTCCCTAGCACCTATTCTAAATACCAGGAAGGAATGGAAGTTATCTGTAACCTCAGCATTTGGGAAGAAGAAGCAGGGAATCTGCGGGGGAAGCTGGCTGGCTAGACTCCTAGTATCAACAAGATCTGGGTCTGCAAGAGACCCTGTCTTGTTACATAAAGTTGGGAACAATCTAGGAAGATACTGGATGTCAACCTCTGGCGTGAAAATGCACCTACACATACACATATAAGTTCCTACATGCAAACACATAAAACCTTTGTCACAACTTGATTGAGGAATTAAGACATCTTACTCCTAAGATAGGGCTTTGGAAGCATGCATCTATGTTCCTATAGATGTTGTTCCATGCATGTTTTTACTTTGTTGGTTTGCATTTTTCACTAGCCTATATTTACATTAAACAGTGTGGTCTATATTAATACCATAGGATACGCAAAGAGTATGAATGAATATGAACAGACTTACCTGAATAATTTCCCACTATGGGAGCCCTGTATTTGTCTTCCTTCTGTACTTATTCTTCCCAGAACATCACTGGCTCTTTTTCTATTTGCCACCCAAAAAGGCCATATATTGTTTAAATAATCCCATGGCTTCCTGGTCCCACTGGCCACCGACAGGCTCCCTGGCAGAAAGCCATGCAGTGAGAGCATGGGTCTATGATGCACTCATCAGTCTAGATTGGAGCTCTGTGAGCCAAGAATGTACAGGATTCTTGGCGGAGGGTTGTCAGTGGAACATCTCAGTTTATGGAAGCAAGTATGGCTACATTTATAGGATAAAGGCAGGGGAGGGTGTTTGGTAACCAGGGATGAACACATTATTTTTCAGAAGAATGTAGCTTAACAACTTCTATAAGGGACAGATGAGGAAAATGAGACTCTTTTTAAAAAAGTATCCAGTCCAACCAGGTCACAGTTCTTCAGACTTCCCAAGGCAGACTGTGTTCTACTTTCCATCTCTAACTTTAAGTCAGGGGTACCTCTCTTTGTATTAGGCCAATTCACAAAACTTTGCTAATGCATTCTACCCTCTGGAGGCTGTAATCTACAGTGTGAACTGAACAGAAATAAAGTGATTTGGGATTTAAAAAGTCAAGCCAAAGAAGCATCTTTTACTGGAAAATGAGCCACTTTGTTAAGCACAATAATGGCTACCTGAAACATAATGCCTTATGTTTTGATTAACTTAAAAGAAACTGTAAAATATCAATCTATTCAAAGCTTACCTTAAGAGGTGCTTTTGGAGAAATGCTAGAATCTCTTATTAATTGGAACAAATTTTATCTAATAGGTATCTGTAAATTTTCTGGTGCCTGACACTGTCAAGTCTGCAGTCTGATCTTTAGCATTTCTCTCCTGGGTATCAAGATGCAATTACATCATCCCAAAGTTGTCCGCATTAGGTGAAAGTGTATTGCTGTGTGAATCACAAGTAATAGGAATTTGCTACTTCCCATCCCATTATTGTTAAGCAGAAAATAAACTGCAAAGCTAAACACTTGCCCCAAGCTTACTTACATCTTCATTTTCCTACCTCTGAGAATTCAGGTGCACTTTCAACAAGTTTACAGCCTCATAAGACATTAATATGGCCCTTTGGTTATAATAATGTTCTGCCAAGTGCAGTGCTCAAAGAACCACACCACATGCAGCACTAATAGTACCTTAAATCTCTCCCAGGTTCTGCCAGCCACTAGATCAAGGCTGTTTCAGGGGAGCTCTTTGAAGAGGTTGCTGATGCTGTATATGGATGAAAGCTAAGGGCGGGAGCACCATTCAATATTGAATGACTCTGAAACTGTGTCTTGTTTTGCAACAGAAACCTCTAATTTTCTTTGCTTTTTGAATCCTTATACATTATTATCTCAGGAGAATCTTCTGCGGATGTAACTGCTTCAGTTAGAAAATAATAAACACGTCATGTAGACTTCAGCAGCACAAAGTAAAATTCCAATAGAATCAGTGATGTGTTAGCTTGTCCCAACTTCTCTGCTCTGTTCCCTATCTTGCTATTACATGTAGGGACATGCTGAACAGAAAACCCAAGAATAAATTAAGTACAAGTAAAAACAAGATACAAAATGAGCAAGCAAGAGCTCTGTGAAGCTGCTGCTGTTATAACATGGCAGGTGGTTTTATAGTATGTTTACTTTAAAAGGTAAGAGGAATGTACTTTAAAATGCTAGTAAAGTATAGAGAATAAAATTGTAAATAGTTGTTTACAACCGCTGGCAAGTATTCTATACTCTATATATCTGTCTGTACTAGAATTTACTATAACTGGTAGCAATATATGTTAATTTATACCTTTATGATTCAGACATGTTGAGTTGTTCAACAATCTTAGAACGGCCACACCATCACTAATAAGTGTCAATTCAGAGCTCCCTTATCATCTGTCAAGCTCCAGAGCATATGTGGACCATCACTGATGAATACATGTTATGCAATGCACAGCAAAGCGGACAAGACAAAATTGACACATTATTTATTTATTTATTTATTTATTTATCAATAATCAAAGTAAAGGGGCCATGAATTTGAGAGGGAGTGAAGGGACATGGAAAGGGTTGGGAGGGACATGAAAGAGGGGGATGCTGTAAATACAATAGACATATATGAAATTCAAAAACAAATTTAATTTAAAAATACAAAATAAATCTTATAAGACAAAATAAAACACAGAACAAAATAAATTACAACACAAAATAAAATGTACTCTGTGCACTTTAAATGTACAATATGATCATTTTGTTGTGTGCACAGAACTGTGAAGTCACCACGGCAAAGAGCAGACATCCTTCTCTCCAAAACACATTGATGCTTTTCCAAGTTGCTTAGCATACTTCCCTGAGCTTGTTTTATTTTGTCTTGTAAGATTTATTTTGTATTTTTAAATTAAATTTGTCTTTAAATTTCATATACGTCTATTGTATTTACAGCATCCCCCTCTTTCATTGTCCCTTCACTCCCTCTCAAATTCATAGCCCCTTGTGAATCCCTTTAGTGTTGCTTGAACGTATATGGTTTTAGGGTTGACCTATTGGTATTGGATAACCAATTACAGGGTTTATCCCTAGGGAAGATTGATTCTCCCTCTCACTGCAGCCATGAATTGCCTATGTCTATTAATCTAAGGGTGGGCCCTCATGTGACTAGTTGTCAAAATGTAATGGTCTCTATGTGTTGCTAAAAAAAGCTTCTTTGATGACAGATGAGAACTACATTTATTTGTGGGATAAGAATACGTATTTAGAATGTAGTTAGGAGTTATATTGGCTTGGAACATTGTGGTAGTGGGTTTGCCTCTGATATCTATGACCTCACTTGCTACTGGGAGTTGGCGAGGTTTCCAGGTTTCCAGTACTGCCATAATTTCTCTCCTATTCAGTGGTCCTTAATTATAATTAAAGAGCTATTGGCTACTTCCAAAATATAAGCACCAGGATTGCACTTTTGAGGATATTGTGCAGAGCTGGTCATTGCTGTGGTTCATAGGTGTCAAAGTTGGATAAACTATTGATTGCTTTCTTCCCTTGGCAGCTTACTTTGCACCTTTCAGTATGAAAGCTAGTCCTCAGGGAGGAGGCTTCTGGGTCACATTTGGCTCAATTTAGTAAGTCTTAATGTCTCTCTCAAATGTTAGGTTCAGCATTAGGAACTTATATTCAACTTCTGGGAGGCAACTAAAGGCAACAAGAATGGCATGTATTGTTTAGGGAGAATCTTAGACTCCTATGACCAACAATACAAAAGGAGGTTTCTTATATCTGGAACTGGGGTTTTTGTTAGTCTATGGATCTTAAAAGCCCATTATCATTGATGCCAGAGGGAATTAAATTTTTGTACTGCAGGATCACCACCAAAGCCCACTGGGAGATTATTAAACTATTTTAGTGTCAAACTCTTTCTTCCATAGCTGGCTTTGTGTCACTGCTGAACTGAGCTCTGGGAGCCTTTCTGCTTTCCGGGATCTACCCCTCTTTATGAGATGACTGCCACAAGTTTGAGCTCAGGAGGAGAGAGAAAAGATATCACTTTCTGCCATCATCTCTAAGCAATGCTTCCTTCCCCAGACAACTGGCTCTATTTTCAGGTTGTTTTTTCAATATTCTATATGAGCCTCAGGGTTAGCATCACTAGAAATCCTTCCCTTCTTTGAGACCTGAGTCCTGTCAACATCTGTCACCAACTTTTAGGTTCTGATGACTAAATTCTTTATTTCCTTACTTCCAATCCTGGAAGTGGCAGCCAAGTCTCGCTTCTTCCATTTTTTTTCCTTTTGTTTCAGTGCTGCAGTGGAACCTATGTAAATCTTGTATAAATTACCATTTACTTATATCTCTAAGCCTCATTTTTTGGGGAGAGGTTGTTTGTTTGAGATAGAATTATGTCAAACAGCTCAAGATGGCTGAGGACTCCTGATATCTCCTGCCACAGCCTGCTACATCTCAGGATAACAGGCCCACATACTATTATTCCTACAATGCTGTTCTCATCTAATGCTTTCTTGCTAAACAATTATCTGTGTCAAAGTCACTCTCTGACAATAGCTGTGGTAATTTAGATTTTATTGACTTGACTGACTTTATGTCACATTAATCTCTCCAGAGATACTTAACTTATCCAGAGAAGGTACAGCTTGCCTCAAGAAGATGGAGTTGCATGGGAGATACATAATATTTAAAAGACTGTTTCAGAGGCTGGAGATGGCTCAGTCATTAGGAGTGTGTTCTACTTTTCCCGAGGACCAAATCCAGTTCCCAGTATCCACATGGAGCATCTCCTAAGCATCATATGTAACTGTAGGCCAAGGGGATCTAACATTCTCTTTTGGCTTCCAAAATCACTGCACTTATATGCATAAACTCACTCTCTCACACATAGGTACACAGAAGTTTTAAAAAATGTAAAATATTTTTTATAAAAAGGGGCTCGTCACAGCAATAGCCAGTTTTAGGTCACATTCTACCACATATACTGATATCTACCAGGGAGCAGAAGCAAAACTTCCTTTTTTTTCGAGGCAGGGTTTCTCTGTTGTAACTTGGGCTGTCCTGGAACTCAATCTGTAGACCAGGCTGGCCTCGAACTCACAAAGATCTACCTGCCTCTGCCTCCCAAGTGCTGAGATTAAAGGCATGCACCACCATGGCTTGGCCAAAACTTCTAAAATTAACTCTTAGACTCAGGGAAGTTCTATTTTGCATCTCTTTGAGGGTACTAGGCAAAAACAATTTATAATTTTGCTCTTTTAGAGTTTAAGTAAAAATAATGTGTTTAGCATGAAGTAAATAGATACACCCATTACATTTTGTAACAGAGAGGAAAGTTTATTTCATTTACTGGAAAAAGTGGGCTGGGAATCAACAAGAGTCAATTTGCAGTATAAGTAATGGACTGTGGGGAGTCCCATTTTGGAAGAGTCCTCCTTTGGCTAGGATGAGCTATTTTGCACTAATTTTTATTGGATTTTTTTGCCATGTAAATGATGGCAGTCCAGATCTGCCAATGTTCAGTCCTGGAAGATTTGCATGAACAGCTGTGCATGTAATTTCTTCATTCAATCTTTACCATGTACAAGAGGATCATACAAGCAAGGAAAAGCCTAGGCAGAAGCTTAGATTACAAAGCAGTAGCTCTATGGTGAGCTTTGTTTGGCCAGAGGTGAGGTTTTCCTGTTTGGGATATTTCTGGATTAATTTTCTGGAAAGTCCCTGTGGGGATCCATTCTCTTCTGTGGTCTTTAATAACTGCCTATACTCTACAGGGTTCAGCTAATCTTATGCTCTGATCAGTTTTATGGATACTTGACAAATAGTTTAACACACATTTTTGCTGTAAATTCGGAATAGGCTTGCGTTCCAAAGAGGAAGCCCAATAGATCAGCACTTCTTAAACCTTTTCCATCTGTGACTTCTTTTCATCCAGATTTTCACATAATGCTGGGCATATAAGTAAATAGACTAAATATAAAAGTTAAACATTTACTAATAAAAATCATAAAGAATTTTATTTTTAAACAATTATTTTGTATATATATAAATTTACCATTTAATGAAGATGAAAAATATATTTTCAGTCTAATGAGGCATATGAGCTTCTTTTATAAACATAAAGAGTTAAAACTTGGATAAATATTCAATACTGTGCGTGTGCAAATAAGGCTATACTGTCCCCTAAGTCACTGCAGCTGAGTGCCATGTGAACCTACTATCTGTCTGGAACTGCCCATGTGGAACAAAAAAAAATGACTTATTCCTGGTTATAGAAAGACTTCCATTCTATACATTTATCAGTGTATGCTGGGACTATGAGAGCAGATGGACATTTTATAATTATATCAGGAAAACCAGGCCCAAGACCTTAAGGGGCATAACATACCCCATAAGAAAAGCTATAACTTCTTTACTTGGACCCCGTAAAAAGCTGTAAACTTATCTCTGTGATGGATATGGCTGTCACAAATCTGTCATCTGACCACCTGATATGTGCACAGAGAACAGACAGGTCTAGAACTTCAGCTTGGCACTGTTGTTCCCTACTGTTGATGCTGCCTACTCTGCCCATTTTCCTGTTTACCCATCTAGACCTGTCATCCCTCTAAAGCTCCCGTTTCTTCATCTGTACTCAGTCTGCCCTTTCACATCTGCAGCTGGATGCAACTCTGCAGTCTACAAACTGTGATCCACAGTTGCCTGACTCACAGCAGCAGTCCTTTCTCCAGGGGTTGCTTTATCTCTCAGAGGGTCTCAGTTATGTCTCTGTCAATCAACTTTCTTGCTTCTCAGGACTTCTGAGACCTCTAGAGCTATCTTCAGCCTCATAACCCTTTGTAATATTCTGTAAAATGGAGACGTACTCAGTGTGTGATGTGTAATCTGAAAGTCATTCAGTAATAAAAATTACAATAAAAAGACCTGAATAGAAACACCTCAGCTAGAACTCTCAAGGAAAATCTGTCAAATTACTGCCATTGAAGACATAGAAACTTATGAATTTATTGTCATTTAATAAATTGTATCATTGAGGAAAGACACAGATATATTCACTCCTGACATAGCACCCTCATTATCAAAGGATGTAGAGCGCCTTCGGCAGTTTTCAGAATTGAGCAATAGTTTGATTTTGTAACCTTCAATTCTGAGACTATTGTTTACTATAAACAGTACAAAATGTCGGGAGCATGTTTAAGGCCATTACACAAGTTGTTGGATATTCTATTCTAGCCTCCAGTCAAAATTCATTTAATACTTTTTGTAAAAAGTGAAGCTCAACTTAGCAACTCTAAAAATTTTGAAGACAAACATTCTCACATAATACAGTCCATAGATGGATTCATTTGGTGGGAAAACAGGGCATGTCTTAGTTTTCTGTAGTTAGATCATTGTTTTTCTAAAAGTGGAAAACTTTATAAGAACACTGTAATTAATAACATACTATAATCTTGAATCTGAACTGGAGTTTTCAGGCAGTACGTGTTTGTTCGGTGCATAGTACTGGTGAGTGCAATGCAATATGCTACTTTTCTATGTTCAGAACCAAATCTGCAGTTAAATCATGCAAGAAAACACAGCACCCCTGGCTTCCTGAAGTGTTTGTGTTTGCTTTTTGATAAAATTGAGGTAATTCACTATGGTTTAGGAAACATTTTACTGTTGTTACATTTTTCTCAGCTCCCACATTCAGTGATTCAACACTGTGCAGAGTTATAACCACAGTTTAAAAAAACTGGGCAATCGATCCCTACGCCGTTTCCATGATAGGGTAGAAAGGCCAATCCACACGAGATAACAGTTGCAGAGCCCTTACAGGTAGATACTCTGTAATGTTGGAATATTAGCAATTTCAACGTTGAACTCTACGTACTGGAAACATGAATTAGGGTATTTCAAACAATTAACAATTCCTATAAGTGTTCGTTAAAATGTAACACTAAGCATGGCTTATTCCCTGGGGCTAACCCAGGAGTCACCTTGCCTTGATAATACTGGAATTTTATTATAAGAACAACAATAGCTCTTAAAAATAAATATGTTTGCTAGACTAATAAATATTTATGCATTTGGCTAGTAAAATGTGTCTTTATAGAATCAAATAAGGAAGATTGAAATTTTATACATGATTGAAGTCTTTGTATAAAGCTCTTCCAAGAGTACTTCTGGTTCGTTTTTGTTTTTTACCTCCACCAGCTCATCACACATCATTTACAACAGAGATAAGGTTTAGACAATGCAGTCATATAAAATTCAAATAAACTGAGTAATAAAATGAGTCACAATGTTTATTTCTATTGTCAATACACAGAGTTGGTTGGCTGGATACATAAAATGTTCTAGAATCAAAACATATTCTGTTAAGGCTAACATTTATGTTACTATTATGTTTTTCATTCAGTACTTCAGTAGGTGTGATTACCTTCCCAATAACCTACTTTGTGCATGTGTGAGTTAAATACAGGAATATAAATTATTTGTTGTCTGCGTGTTGAGATAATGTGCTGTGTAATTAAAATTAGAACTAGAACTTAATGAGGAAAAACTCTCCTTTTGTTTTCAAGGAAACAAAGTGAAATGGTTCTGAGAGTATTTTCAAGTAAGAAATATAAAATGATTAGAGTGACTTACTTCAACTCATATCCTGTGCACTAATATAAAATAATCATCCTACCATACAAAGTTGCAAATCTAATATATTGGCAAATATATCAGTAACTAAA
The DNA here is from genome assembly GCA_026225945.1 of Cricetomys ansorgei. NCBI lineage: Eukaryota > Metazoa > Chordata > Mammalia > Rodentia > Nesomyidae > Cricetomys > Cricetomys ansorgei. The sequence goes on along the minus strand of JAMJFZ010001100.1, from coordinate 2,458,572 downwards.
ACTTGTGGCTTTTAATCAAATCTATCAAAGACGTTTGAAAAAATACCAAAATATAAGAGAAAAATGAGAATAAAATAAAATATTTAAGCAGGGAAACATTTACAATTTCAAATAATTACAAAGAAGATATTTTCTGAGCAACAGGCCCCTTGGAACTATAATAATTACATGAGAGTTAGGCTGACCAAAAGTGAAAGAAACAGAAACTAAAGAGTTAAAATTGCTGCATCTGATTTACATGAGGGAAATCAGATTGATGAAAAGGTTCTCAAAAAATGTTTTCCTCTGATTTTGCACACATAGAGAGTAGAAATCTTCATGGTACTGTGTTTGCTTTGAGATATAAAGGTATTGAGTTTAGGAAAAAATGCTTAAGAGAAATTGCTTTGAAGAAAAGAATTTCAAAAATATTCCTACAGATAAAATCCTGTGTCCTTGGATGTAGTGGGAGAACTTGCCTCTCAAATCCAGGCTTGATATTAAGGAGTCTGCGACATTAAGTTCAACACAACATTTATTCCCACTTCCTGATCTTTCCTACACAGGACAGTAGAGGGGCAACCTGCCTTCTCCTTGCTGTCACTGTGTCACAAGGTCATTGTGCCTTTTCTTGGCCAGATCAGGGGTGGATGCTGGGCTCTGTCTACTTTCCACCTCCAAGCCAGCCCTTTCCCAAAAAGCCATTTTTGACAAAATAGTGTGATGTTCCTTATACACTTCAGAACGGTTTATTGTGGAATTACTCCATTAGTTGAAATGTAAAAAAAAATAAATAAATAAAAATCTTTTTTCTAGTGGTAAAAAGACAGAGAAATAATCTAATTTCATTTCCAACTCTATTCAATGGCAATTGTTTTTATTTTTATTAAGGGTCAGGGAGGAACGTATAGCACTATAAAGCCAGGGAGATAAGAACATGGCAGACTTAACAAATTTTAAATTTTGATTTCACAATAAAATGCCTTCATCACTATTCATCAGTTGTCTGCCCATCTAAAGACACTGAAGTAAAGGGGACCCAAATGCCATTTTCCTGGGAAGTCTGAAGAGCTGTCTGCTGGATCAGAGGAGCAAGAATTACATAGCAATGCGAATCTTATGAAGCTGAATATGGGATCTATCATCTTTCTATCTACCTTTCTATCATCATACATCTATTTATCATTATTTATCTATCATCTATGTATCAATATGTCATCTATCTATCATCTATCATTATATATCGATCCATGTATCTATTTAGCATATATTTATCTACTATCTATCTATAATATATCTATCTATGTAACATTATCTATCCATTTATCTATGTATCTATCTATCTGTCTTTGTACCTATCATTATTTATTCGTATATCTATTGTCTGTTCATCTACCTTCTAATCTATCATCTATCTATGCATCTATGTGTGTATCTATCTATCTATCTAGCTGGCTATCTGGCTATCTATTATCTACACACTATTATTTATAAGATATTGTAGTTATTGTGACTCTTGAACTCCACATCATTCTGATCACACATGTGAAGCTTTATAGGAAACTCTAATATTTAAATTAAAATTTATGTAATTAAAAGTGAATGGGTCTAAGGGTAAGCAAAATGTGAATATGTGATATACTTGGTATTGCGGTTTTTTTTTTAAGTGTGTGTGTATATAAATTTTAACTAAGCATACTGAGCAGGTAGTTTTCAAAAGAAGTACAAATGGTTAATGAACACATGAAAAGGTTTTCAACATCATTGGCCATCTGGAAAATGCAAATCAAAAATATGTTTAATTCAGTCTCACCTCAAGTGAGAATCTCTGTCATCTAGGAAAAAATCAACTACATCTCTGCAGGATATAGAGGAAATGGATGCTTATACATCCTGGTGTGAATGTAAATCAGTCTAGCTATTTCAGAAATACTAAAAATATTGCTATATATGACACACTGTGTATATACCTAAAAAGAATCTGTCAGCTTATTATAGAAATGCTCGTACACCCATTTTTATTGTAATACTACTTATAACAGCAGAGTTATGGGATCAGCCTACGTACCCTTCCACCAATGAAAAAAATGAAACATGAGAGATATATATCTATCATACATAAATACTCACATGAGAGTATTCATCTGTGGAAAAGAATAAATTTTTTTATTTGTAAAAGAAAAAGAAGAAGGAGAAGAAGGAGAAGGAGAAGAAGAAGAAGGAAGAGGAGGAGGAGGAGAAGAAGAAGGAAAGAAAAAAAATTGCTAAGCAAAATGGAGCCAAACCTAGATAAACAAATATCATATCTACTCTCATGTGTAGAATATAGAGTTATTTTAAAAAATATATAAGAATAGAAGAAAGAATATTGAGGTAGAAGAAGGGGCCTAGTTGAAAAAGAGCAGACAGAGGATAAACTTGATCAAATTATATTATTTAATGTGCAAAAATATCATGATGAAATTCATTACCTCATGTAAAAAGACTGCTAATACTTTTAAAATAATTACCTTACACAAATCATTGTATAATTTTGTTACCATCTATACCTTAATGAAGGTAGAATATTACAGATTAATTTTGAAGAATTTGGAAAACACAGAAATTTGTAGAGAATAAAATTTTTAAATTTCATGAACAAAGTGATCACAGACAATCTTTAGCTTTAAAAAAATTTAAATTAGACAAGCAGTGATCTCTGAGTTCAAGGCCAGCCCTGTCTTCAAAGCAACTTTCAGGACAGCCAGGGCTACACAGAGAAATGCTGTCTTGAAAAACCAATATGTATTCTATCCGTCTCTGTCTGTCTGTCTGTCTGTCTGTCTGTCTCTTTGTCTCTCTCTCTCTCCTCTCTCTCTCTGCATATGTATCAAATTGTGCCATGTGTTGGGGACCCTTGTGATCCAGGATCAGACTCAGACCATGTAGCCTGTGAGGTGTACCACTGGGTCATCCTGCTGGCCCACTGCTCAGCTTTCGATTTTTTGATATGTTGTCCCCTTTCTTTAAGCATAGATATTATTTACTCTAGGAAAGATATTTTTATTTGAATATTATATCAAGAATAAAGTCAGAGCATGTAAATAGTGGTTTTTATAATTTATCATTTTGTTTCGTTTGTTTTGTTTTGAGACAGGGTTTCTCTGTTGTAACTCTGACTGTCCTGGAACTCACTCTGTAGACCAGGCTGGCCTCAAACTCACAGAGAACCTGACTCCCAAGTGTTGGGATTAAAGGTGTGCCCACCACTGCCTGGCTATAATTTACTATTTTTAATAAAATTTCACTTATTGTTACCAAAACAAAACCTACTGTATTAAGAAAATCCTGACTTGTCTATCAAGGTAGCTACAAAATTTTGTTGTTAACAACAAAAATAATGCCAAATTATACAAATGAGGATTCTGAAGAGTAGCAGAGAGGAAAGGAATATAGTGAAATTATTGCTAAAACTAAAACATAGCTGTAAGAGAAAGAGTCATGTTTTAAATTTTAATTACTGTCCATAAAAGATCTGTAGAACAAGAACAAATAACTTGTTGGAGTGCTAGGTAGGGCTGTTCAAATGAGATACAGAAAATACAGAATCCTGTAATCTCTCTTGACCAAGGACAGATAACCTCCTGGAATGTTGGGTGGGGCATGTCTAGATCCTAACTAGAGCTTCATGAACCTCTAGTTAGTGCTACTGCACATGATGTACTCCAAGTGCACCAGATATACTTAGTCACTTGAAGGTGGGAGAATAGATGCTTGCACCTGATTGGATCTTGTAGGAAGTATGTAGCCTTATGAGTTCTACCCTGTTAAGCATCTGTCCCATGTAACTTGGGGCCATTTTCTAGAAAGTTCAGAGGTGGAAAGACCACTCTGTGGCAAATTCAAAGTGGTCCTGGTCAGAGTCCATCTTCCTGGCCAGTACTTAATTAATTTAATTAAAGCTTGATTCAAATTTGATTCAAAATTGTGGTGATGGTCTTATTCTCGACCACTGGGATTTACAATAACATCTGACTAAATAACATCTAATTCTTTAAAGTCTTCAGTGTCTCATGTCAGTCTTGAAAGTGATAAAGCTTGTATTCCAAGAAACGTGGAGTACTATGGCTTGACAGAAACTAATAATGAGTCTTTAACACCAATAATGGTTAATGTGGCCATTAAAAAGCCTCAGCTTCCTCTACTTGACTATGGTGTTATTGTTTCCAAGATGGAAAACTGATTGAGTTTTGTCTGTCAAATCCCATATTTAGTTTTTAATTCCATTGCTGACAGTTTTCTTCAGTTGCAAGTACAAAAACATGTAGAACTCTGCCTTCTAAAATTTAGCTCAATTGTAATGAAACAGGAGCAATGCAATTATTACACTAGCAGTTGTTCAAGCATACCTAGCTATAATAGTTTATCAGAGGGAAAAAAAAAGACTTCTGTTTTATTTCAAATGACTTGGCAGTGTGTCTTGCTGCAGTATAGTCAATGAATGGTGGCATTTAGCCTCAAATCTAAAACATACTTCATTTTTATAAAGAACAGGAAATGTCATATAAAATTGTCACTGTACATATTGTTAAATAAAATTGTCACTTTGTACAGCATTACTAGTGTTCACTTGAAGATGTTCTCTTGTCCCTTGTCTGTATAGCACATGGTAACTGCATTCATTGTTATTAATAACTTTTATATGAATCTAAATCCCTTGTTTATTTCTGTTGTTATTTTATGAAGTTATTTGAATATACTTTATATATGTCTTTTTAAAACACATAAGTACATTATAAGTAAATAGGTGACACTCTGTTGTAGTTTTCTGTTTGAACGTATTATGAGAAATAATTAAAATGGTGAGATATCTATTATTGAGAGTCATAAGATCCATACATGTTTTTTTAAAAACTTAGGTGCAGAATTCTTTGGGAACTCTGATAGCTGACTGTGGTTCTGGACAATTTTCTGTAGGTAGCTGCAGTATCAGTAGCACACATCTGAAATTGTTCTAAAGTGCTTCTTCTCACATGATGTCTCTTACTTTGATATGATAGTTACACTTTACTTTTCCAACTTAAATATGGTTAAGTGATCATTTCAAATCTGTTCCAGAATACTGGGGCACTGTGCAATGTAGTTTTAAACTACTTGAGAGGCAACACTACCAAGTTTTACACTTAAAAGCATTAAGTCACATTTGATGAGGTATAATGTGTGTGCATGTCAGAGTGTGTGTGTGTTTGTGTGTGTATTCATATAAAATAATTTAATGGGAGTTGCCCTATACAGGGGATAATGCTCACCCCAGAAACCATAGATTACCAAATAAAAAGTTCAGTGCTAAATGTGGAGTATCTCCCAGTGAGTCGTTTGTCAGGAATGGCATAAGATTCGAGCCCAAAATACCAGCTATTGTCATTGTTCTTGGCTGCCCACAGAACTTGATGGTAAGACACTATTATTGAAGACATCAAAGATTTTAAACAAGATATGGTAAAATCACTAGATGGTGCTATGAAGGCTACTGGAGAAAGGGTCTTACCCAGCTGCAATTCCTTTGTGTAGACCTCTGGGGCTAAAGAGCAAGTGGAAACCACAAAAGGGCACCTCATCCTCCCCAGGTGGGCTAGCAGGATGCCTTGTGTGTTCCTTCTCTTCTAAGTCCTGGAGACTACTCACAGTAACATAAGGAAACAAATCTGGCAAGCTTTTTGCCTGCCCTGTGGCACCTTCCTCTGTCTTTGCAAAGACCAGGAGGCCAGGTGCCCCAGCCCTGCCCTATGCTAATTAAGCTTCCCCCACCGGGAATAAGGGGAATCTGCCTTCTCTGGGGAAGTTACTTAAACAGGGAAAAGGCTGCTAATAAAGTTGAGCATTGTGTTCATCAAACCCAGCTCCTCAGGCATTATTTGCCCCCCGCTATTCTCAGTTCCATGAGTGGACGGTTTTGCAAGAAGTCACCGCCCGGACTTCCGGCCTGTTGCCACTGGCGAGACATCAGCCGCTGTCAGGCGGGTCCGCATGGGAACCTGGGGAGAGAGAGACCAACACCTTTGAGCTAAAGTAACAACTGACAAATATGGCACAAAATGTTTATGGACTCAATAGTGGCACAAATGTTATTGAGGTAACCAAATATTTTCTTTAATGGACTTAAGGTCTGCTTTTCAGGAGGAAAAGCGTGCCTGGTACTGTAAATCTTGCCAAACATCCATAGCCATGGAGCTTATAGCTCCAGGGGTAAATATAAATATTATCTTTCTAATATATCATCTAATATCCCTCTAATTTCCTTACTATATACACATAGATCAACACAGCTCTCACATCTCATCAGAGACTTTTCTTTTTGCAGTAAAAAGAAAAATTGACAACTGGTCAAAGTGTAGGGGCTAAGAGTCTGAAGAGCGCTCAGCCACAGTTGGAACTTGTATATCACACCCCTCCCACCAAAGTTTAGAGAACATTTCAGAAGGGTATGTGTAAAGATTTTAAGAACCAGAGATTGGAAAGGACTAGATCAAAACAATGTGTCTCTATGTCATGGACACTCATATTTGGCTCAGAATTTGTTGTTTCTTATTCCCCTTAAAGTTACAATTGTATTTAGCATCCACCTGTCTATATGCACAGTAGTGAATGCACTGGCCTGCAAACTAAGAAAATATAACAAAAATAATCTTTGCTATATACAAGGGTGGCATTCTAAGGTTGTTAGTCTTAGTTGGACTTACTGAATGCAATTCCAAATGTATAGAATTTTCTACCACTTGGTTTCTATTGCAGTCTTCTGCTTGCCAAACACATGATCTATGTAGAGTATTACAGTTTTTAATGTTCTATTATCTAAAATATGATTGTCTAACCTGATCAATTGCTCTTATGTAGAAGAAAGTCTGCTTTTCCAAAGGAAACACAGAGAGGCTAAATCTACTCTATGAAAGCAAAAGGGGAAAAGGTAATAATAGAGAGTTGATGGATTTGGTCTTTTAAACTGAATTATTGTTAGAAATAAATATTGGAAAAGATATACATGCTATTTCCTCTGCCTGAGCTCCTTTCTGTTTACTCCTGGCTGGCAAAATCTGACTCAAATGTAATGTATCGATTAAAAATATACTCCTCTATGATTTTCCATGACATCTACTGGGCAAAGTTAGGGACTTCCTGTTTTTGCTTTTACAGGGTTTCAGACTGCAGTAAAATGCAGACTTAACTGATATAACTGATAGCATTTTATTAGGTCTAAAGAAAGGACTGGAAGATCAGATTAATTTAAACATCTCAGACAGTGTTTCTTAAGGCTACCATAGCAACATGCAAATATAGAGGGTTAGAGCAACAGAAACATATTGTCTATGAATTTAGATATTTAAAATCAGTGTGTCAATAAAGCTTTGTACCTGCTGATACTCCAGGATTATGCCTCTTGACTAGCCTCTGGTAGTGGCCAGAAAGCCTTGTGATTCCTGTCTTGTAGTGTCATCTTTTCTGTCTCTGTTACAAGGTCTTATCTATGTGTCTTTGCCTCTATAAATAGAAATTTCCCACATGTCTTGAAATACTTAGCAGACCACTGGCTTTTACCAATTCCAAAACTAAAACTGTCATCTGTCAACATCTGAAGCCTACATCTGAATTTTCTCCGTGCTGCTATAACCTACCAGTATGATGGTCCCACCAGTTATAATGGACTAAAGTTTCACTGTGTTCCAGATGAATTCATCTGAACAATTGAATTCCACAGCAGTCCTGTTTCTGAGATCATCTTCTGAGATATGAAAGATTAGTATTTAACATGTGTGTCTGTGGCTGTACAATTATATCTGGAACAGCCAAATAGGAAAGAGCAAGTTTTGTTGAGGAGTCTGGCACAAAACTTTAGACAGGAGAGCTGCTGTTCTTGGTGTCAAATATCAATACCACAGCTTAGCTTTTGGATTTGTTGTTGAGTCCTGAGAAGAGAATGCTTCAGACAGATATGCAAGAGTAGTCATGTGAGAATGTCTGTGAGACCTGTGATATGTGGGATGGATAGAGTGCTTGGGGGAACAAAGGTAGCTGGAGTTCTCAGAATACCAGAGAGGAGACATAAAAAAAGTCTACAGATGCCCCTCTTAAGTATTTACAGAAACTAGTCATTCAGGTTACAAGTTAAGATTAGAACCACCTGACATTATGACAGATCACAGTGCTTTACAAAAACAGTGTGAAAGTTCAGGCCTCAGGCAAAATGAAAATCACAAGGTCTGGAATAAAACAGCTCGTTACAAAGGAATAAAGATCTCTAGAGACTGGAAACTATGTAGATAAATATACAACACCAAATGTTTTGTTTAAATCTCTTTGAAAGTTAATTCACTGAAAGAACGATAAGACAGAGTACTTTCTGCTAAAGAAATAATTTATTCAGTGTATTTTACTTTTGAAAAGGGAAGCCTCAGGGAGCTGGAAGAATTATGAGTAAATAATAACAATAATGATTCAGTAGCTCTTAACCTAGAGAGGTCTCTTGTCTGTGGAAGCCTCAGCTATAAACCTGTGTAGAGACTGTCATTATATTAAAAGATGAGCCAGTTAGATGAACCCTTGAAATGGGAACACAGAGTGGTGGCCTCTCCCAAAGGTTGATCCCTTTCCAACCCTGAATGTGCTGCAGAGTGCTTAGGATATCTATGGGCAATGAGGCAGATCTGTGTAAAGTAGCTTTGAGCTGCTATGCCAAAGCATCTAGATGCTTGGAAAGTATATTCCCTAGGTTCCTTAGAAGACAATAAGTTCAATAATAAGGTTTATGAACCTGTGTCCAAAGAACCAAGTATACATGCATATATCAATTAACCAAGGAAATATGCGTAACTGTGTGTTCCTTCTTACCAGAGATCAGAGAAAACACAAAACAAAAAACGGGAAACTTGAATCTCAAATCTACTTGCATTTTTGATAACTGGTATAAACACAGTGTCAGATATTTCAGCGGGACAGACAGCCATTAAAACCACTGTTAGGTTAAAATCTTAATCAAATGAAGTGCGGACAAGGAGCAGAAAGTTGTGAGAAGGGATAACTGGAAAAAGAAAAGGAGAAGAGGAATTGAAATTAAATGACAGTGTAAGGATTCCGGAGAGTTTTATAGGAAAGGCTTCGCTGTGTTGCCAAGGTAACTTTTTAAATAACAGAAACCCTTGTCATATATTTAGTCATATATTCAATTTATCACATTGAGTTTTCATCAGAATCTTTTCACTGTGGGGCCTTTAAGTGTCTTCATTTCCTTCCTTAACTCATTTCATTTCTCACTCCTGCTTCAGCTCGGAAGCACATGTATCGGATGCAGTGACTGGACCTGTCTGAATCTAGGGTGATACCTTTAGATGGTGATTTTAAAAAAGTAAGGTTTAACTTTTTCTATCTCAGAGATGATTGTGGTAGGATTCCAATGGTCCATGTTTCACTGTCGAGTCACCTTCTAAGAGATGATAAGAGAGCTAACAAAAAAAAAAAAAATGCTGATTTCCTGTTCAATTCTAGAGACATTGTCGTAGAGACGGATGTTTCAGTTTATCAGCTTCAGTTTCTAGCCAGCCCGAGTGGTACTGTCCTGAGGAGGCATGCAGTGCGTGTGCAGTGGCTGACAGCTGGGTCAGAGCACATGTCACTCATACTCTAGAATTATGTGGCTCGTGAGTATCAGCTTGCCAAATGGCCTGGAAATGAAAGAAGAAACAGACTTCAATTTTTCATGTCTCAGTTTTCTTGAAAGGCTGACATAGAGAGGTGTTAAGAGTAAAAAGCTAACATTAGAAGCTGTGTCTCAGAGTGTGGGGTTTGGAGGAGAGCCGGGGGGTTAAGGTGCACTACAGTCTGGCAGTCATAGAAAGCAGCGGCTCACTTCACTTCTCATAGCACTTTGGAGAGCAACAATTCAAAGTTTTAGGTAGCAGGCTTGGGCTAATGGGAAGTGGTCAAAATATGTTTCTTTGTCATAGAATGAAAATATTACTACTGTCCTGCATTGCTTTCAAGAGCAACACAGGTTAAGAGATTGGGTACAGTAGCCCCTTGTAAATTATGTACATATTAAAAGACATTCTCAGATGATGAAAAGGAATGGAAGAATACAGATACTAGCCGTAATAAAATACAATTTAAAAAGTGAGGCATGATAATTAATCCTCAGATGCGGGAAAACCCAGGTCTTTTGTGTCAGATTTCAGCGTCATCGCTGCATCCTTAGCTGTCTTACTCCCAAGGAGTGTTTCTCTTACTCCAAGGCCTCTGGTGCTCAAGTCCCACTTCTTGTCAGAGGCTATCAGTTGCCTCTTGACTGTTTCTGTAGCTCTTAGGACTCCCTCCTTCAACTGACTCTCTTCTCCAGGATATAATTCTTACATTCACCTCATCTTGCTGAATTTGATTAAACCACTAACCACATAGCCAAAAAAGTGAAATAATAATCATTCTGTTTAAATCACTGTCCAAAATGCAGACAGATGAAATCTTTGCTTCCATCCTGGCCTCTAAATTGGCATTTTCTCCAATTTTTCAAGCAATTTCCAAGTCAATAAAATTTTAACCCTGTTCCTAGTCATTGCTACAAATGACTCAATTTGCAAAAGTTGTAAAATCTAAAAATGAACTCTCTTGATAGACCGGGTCATTATTTCTAGGGAACAAGTTAAAGTAAGAGATTAAAAAAGGTTGGCTTTAGGCTAAAAGCTCTCATGTTCTCTGGAAGGTTTTTTTTTTTTTTTTTTTTTTTTTTTTTTTATCATTCAATCAATTCTAAAGTCACCTTGCAAGACACTGTAAAAACAAAATGTGGGATGTCTGATCCACAATACTTACTACTACAGATTCAATGCCTACTTCAGTGACACATCTACCTCTGTGATTCGGTTCTTATTTAAGCCAGGATCTCCTCCTCAAGCTCTGTGGGGAGAGATTCAATGGAGAACTCCAATTTGGACTCTCTTTTCTCTCCCTTCCTTCCTTCCTTCCTTCCTTCCTTCCTTCCTTCCTTCCTTCCTTCCTTCCTTCCTTTATTTCTTTTTCCTTTCCCTCCATCTCCCTTCCTTCCTTCCTTCATTCCTTCCTTCCTTCCTGACAGGGCTGTCCTTCAACTTACTCTGTAGACAAGGCTAGTTTCAAAGTCTGAGATTCACCTCCCTCTGACTCCCTAATGCTGGGATTAAAGGCCTGCACTGCCACTGCCTGGCTTTCAATATTATTTCTTAAAGTAGCTTTTTGTTCTGTCTCTGAGACCCATCAGGATTCCAAGATTGCTGAATGTTCACCCACAGGTTACTGTTGCTCTGTTAATATCATTTGCTTGTTTTTTGATTGATCAATTGATTGACTGATTGCTTTGGGAGGGTAGTTTCCTTTGCTGTGTCTTCAGATAATCTCATCTTCAGCAATGGGAATTCCATAAGGACATATTTTATAAATCACCTGTTGTAATTTTTATTTTTTTTGAAGTTTAGAAACATCTATCAGAAGTGTGTTGCTTTCTTTTAAATCAAATTTCAAATTTTTCAGCTTATTGTTCAACAAGTGATATATTTCCCCAATTATGTCTTTTTGTTTTCCTACTCTTCTCTAATTAGGTATTTGTCAGACGGCTTGAGCTTGTCCCAAAGCCTTATAAAAGACATCGATTTTTAGTATGTTGAAAGATATGTTTTTACTTTGATATTTTGTTTCATTACATTTGAGATGAAATATGAATGTTCCTTAGTAGTGAGTATAGTTTAACATTCTGAGAAAAGAAATTACATCTCCAGTAAAACATTTCAAAGTTGTCTTTCAGAATAACCTGAATCATACTTGTAGGAGTCAGAATATGTCTAAAAGCTACATACTACCATAGATAAAATCTGTTAGACCACAACTATAAAATTTAGTCATTGTGCTTCCAAATACTTCTATGCAAAAGCAACACATTGCAAACGCATTTAATTTAAATGATCTCTCCCAGATAGTGCTAACTCTGAACGGCTGCTACATTCCATCTTCACAACTAATAGCTCAAAATAGAACCTGTTCAGCATCATGTATTAGCCCATGCATAAGGCATTTGATCCACTCTGTTTAGTTGCTGATTTTTTCTCTTCAGGTATCAGAGGGAATATAATATCAGGCAGAGTTTGTACATACATAGAAGATTAGTTCTGCCAAGGACAATTCAAGGTGTTTGTAATTCTAGTAGGGGACTATTGTGTTTTCAGCTGCTTAATGCTGAAAAAGAAAATGTATAATATGTAGGACACTACATTTTCCAACTTTTATGTCTCTGTCAGGACATGAACTACAAAATGAGTGAAACTGGTGGATTCTAGCATAATCCCAAGTTAACTATTTCCAAAGAAGTGGAAAGAAAGGAAGGAAGGAAAAAGGAAGGAAGGAAGGAAGGAAGGAAGGAAGGAAGGAAGGAAGGAAGGGAGGGAGGGAGGAAGGAAGGAGGGAGGGAGGGAAGAGGGGAGGGATGGAGGGAGGATAACCAGCAAGCAGCAGTCCTATCTTCCAGAAAATATTTGTTTAAGAAAATATTCTTTCTTGACTACAGTCCTCTAATCTAGCATGTCCATTCTTTGGTTTCTCTGTGTCTCATTAATTGAGAAATTGTCTCCAGCCATACATTAAATACCCTGGTGTCCATCTCATGCCCCATAGATCCTGAGAGCATATGTATTCTTTCTTTCTTTCTTCCTTTCTTTCTTCCTTCTTTTCTTTCTTTCTTCCTTTCTTTCTTTCTTCCTTTCTTTCTTTCTTCCTTTCTTTCTTTCTTCCTTTCTTTTTTCTTCCTTCTTTCCTTCCTTCCTTCCTTCCTTCCTTCATTCCTTCCTTCCTTTCCTCCTTCCTTCCTCCCTTTCTTTTTTGCATAGCACTGTAACATGACATTGTCATCTTCAAAGATCACACACAAGAACTTCACACTTGAGTTAAATCTAAATACTCATAATGTTTTAAACACATTTATGATTTTGTATTGAACAGTATCCATAGCTATCCTCCCTGGCCAAATGCTGAGGCCATGGGTTATTCATCCTTGCTTGACTTAGTTCTGAATGCTGTCTAATATATCAACTGTACTTTTCATATGCTATTTTCAGAGGACTTCACTTACTGTTCTCTCTGATAAAAGACAGGTAAGACCTCAACTCATCCTTTTTTTTAACCTAACAATCCTCTTAACCAAACTGCCACCATCATTGAGTTCAACTGTACATACTTCCAAAGGTCATCATGGCTTGGTTTCTTGACTGCTGGTGCTACTGAAAAAGGGTAGAGAGTGGATGTTTCTGACCCTTTTACCTGTCCTTGGGACCCTTTTTCTGCTGCTTGGTTGCCTATCCACCCTGATGCAGGAGTTAGCCACCATCCTTGTTCTATCTTGTTATGCCCTGTTGGAGTGGTAACTCTGGGAGGAATGCTCTTTTCTGAGGGGAAGTGGAGGAGGTAGATCTTGAGAAAAGGAGGGAAGGGGAATCTGGGAGAGGAGGAGGGAGAAGATGACGAGGGTGGGGATGTATTATACAAGAGAATAAAAAAAGACAAAAAATATGTGGAGAGGTTATGATATCCTTACCCTCGTATCCAGCTACTTCTCCCAAACAGCTGTATGTAATTCTGCCTTGATTGCATGTGACCTTAGGGAGGAGGTTAGAATTATGCAGGCTTAGAAGGAGAGAGGCTCTCTATGCGGTCATAGGGGAGTCATCATTAATGCTGGTTATAGACCTTCAAGTGTGGCTGTTTTAAGGTCACACGCCTGTAACTCATTTCCGTAACTGCTTACCCACTGCCCTGTAAGTAATTATCAAAAAACTCGTTAGTTTCTCTAGAGTAGACTTCGGTGGAATTGTATCTCATTTTGTTATTGGAACCTTAGAAAGAGAGGTAGACAATTTCATGCCCTCCCAAGAGAAGAAATTTTAACAATACTCCTTTGGAAGAAATATCAGTTGCCTTGCTACAAGTTGGAAAGGCTTAACTAAACTTATTTCAGAAGTAGGTTTAAGAACCCTGTTGAATTGAATATTCTATTAAATATTTTAAAATATAATGAAATATGTAAATGTATTGATTTCAATATTTAAATTTAGAACAAAGTCAAGACTATAAAATCAATTTTAGTATTTTTTATCAACACCAGTTTAATGTACTTTATTTATGAAGTACTAGCCTAACCATCTCAGTACCTACACAGATAAATACAACAAACTTCCTCGCATCAAACTTTATAAATGCTACAACAGCCAATATACATACCATATTATTTTTTAATTCAATTAAGAATTGTACTTGCTGAGTGTGAATGTATATTTTGGGGAAGAATACAGATCCTATTAGGAAATTAGAACACATGTTCTTTAAGATGCTTAAAGTTTTAAAGATAATAAACTTGATTCTAGGAATGACAAAATAAGCACAAACCAAATCACAAACCTGAGAGACTAATGGGTGCTATTTAAAATTTTCTGATGGTTTTTAGGCAGAAATATTATTTTATATAAAGTGACCTTTGTGATGTAAGGGTAAAATCACATGGGCAATGCCCAAGATGTTAATGAATATGAAATTACTAAGAGGAAATATTAGTGATAAGGGGTATTCTGTATTCTGGCTAAAGTGAACCCAACAGAAATCTGTAGAAGAAAGGCCAGATTGATCAGTCATCATCTGGAGAAAAGTGGAGTGTGAGGAATCTAATTAGGTACTGGACATGGACCCATACTGAGGGCAGAAATGCTATGGACTCAGCAGTCTTTTTACTAAAATTTTATTTCACAGAGAAGTACACAAACTAATCTACAAGGTTCACAAGTAATCAGACAAAACTTTGGTCAAGCATCAGTGCATTCTGAGAACAACAAGTCAACTGATCATGCAAAGAACACTAGTATTCATGGAACTTCTACTGAGGCTACAATTCTTACTGTCACTCACCTTAAAACTGTTGTGTTATCATATTGTCTCATCCTGGAGAGAGAGAGGCACACCTTCAATACATCAACTAGAAAAATGAAATGATACAAGGATTTTACTGGAAATCTTGGATGTGCTTCATGTCATACAAAGCAGTTAATCAAATTGTTCAGTAGATAATTCTGACTCTCCCACTATGCTATATTCTTTCTGTAGAATCTCATCCATTCTTTGCATCATCCTACCCCGCTCCTTTTTGTCAAACATTCTGTAAGTCAGATAGTACCTACTTTATTCTGGACTATTTATAACTGTTTACTTAAATTTCCCGGTTAAGCTAAACTTTCAACCCTCAAATGCTTAGACTGGCAGTGAGCATCATAGATAAGGAAAACAGAGGGAGCCATTCGCAATTATTGAAGCCAGGATGAGCTAACTCTTTATATGGCACAGTGATTTGTTTATTTCATGAAGGCAGACCATTGTTTCTCACTGTACTAGACCTATAATTGTGGTTTTAGGCCATGTACTTTTGGAATTATTTATCCTCCTGAAATGGGTATTCCAAAGTGTCTAAAGACTAGATATGAATATAGAAAAATATATAATACAATGACTTTTATGCAAACAGTTGGCCATGTCCTATGTCAGGGGAAGTATTTATTTCTCAACTCAGGAATAATTCCACATTCTGAGGGTCATTCTCTTACTCTATTGGCTTTGAACATCTTCAACAAATGCTACAATGACATGAGCTAACATTTGTTTAGAATAGTCATCTATTACTAAGTATCACTTTCTTTCCTTTCAGCAATTTGTTCCAAACTACAGTATAAAATGTCATATTATTGATGTGGCATTATCAAGTTCCATCATAATTGACCT
The DNA here is from genome assembly GCA_026225945.1 of Cricetomys ansorgei. Lineage (NCBI taxonomy): Eukaryota > Metazoa > Chordata > Mammalia > Rodentia > Nesomyidae > Cricetomys > Cricetomys ansorgei. The sequence continues at coordinate 2,442,792 of JAMJFZ010001100.1, read as the reverse complement.
GATGTCATATTGTTTTGTAACAAAACTGGTTGCTGTCAATCAAAGACACTTACAGAAATCCATTATAAACACTGTGAACAATTTGTGCCAGCGAAGAACCATCTGGTGCACTCTCTGCTTTGAATGACGTGACTTTTGGTTATTTAAAAATCATTACAGTTTAAATGTGAATTTTTGGTATGTTAAAGTCTTTGTATTAATCCTTGAAATTTTAGAGATTGTGATAATTTTCTGAGAGTAGTAAGAATGCTTAGGACTTTTGTCAAACTTTTAATTGATTTTTATGACCCATGCTAGCTAAAATATCTACTGTATAACTCTTCTTTGTAAAGGAGAAAGCATTTATCAACATGAAAAAGAAATGATGGACTGGAGGAGATAGAAAGAGAGAGCAAAAGAAAGAAATAGCGAGATATCCATGCTGGTTAGGGTTTTGCCAATTTGACACAAACTAGTGTCACCTGGGAAGAGAGAATCTCAATTGAGGCATTTTTAAATTGTGTTTTCATGTAGCAGGACCTAGTCTACTGTGGGCAGTGCTGTTTCTGGGCAGCTGGGCCTGGACTATATAAGAAAAGTAAAGTAGTAAGCCAGAGGAAGTAAAACAGTAAATAACATTCCTTAATGGTCTCTGAATCAGTTTCTGCCTCTAGGTTTCTGCTCTGAGCATTTGTCCTGACTTCCCTGAATGATGAAATAAAGTCTTTCCTACCCTAAGTTATTTTTGGTCAGCATATCACAGCAACAGCAAAGAAGGCTGGGGCAGTGTGCTTTGGGTTGGCTACAAAAGAGGAGGAAAAATGGGAACATAAGACTACTTCCTTTGATGTTCTTACACGCATGCTGAATGTCTGGCAATATTCTAGGCCCTTAATAGGTACCCCGGCACACAACCCTGGTATGTCATGGAGCTTCTCTGTGTATTCTCTGTCTTCCTACTTCTGTTTCTGTCACTTTGCTGAGAAGTTACTATCATGTGTTTATTCTTTGAAATAAATTTCCCAGATTTTGAAAAAAAGCAGAGATTTGAGAGCAAGGTTTAGGATAAATATGCACAAGGAAGAACAACCTCCTGAAAGTTCCTGCAGTAGGCAGGAACATTGTGAATAACTTTCTTTTTATTTCTGTGCACTTTATATTTCTATTTGGCCTTTATTAAAAACCCTTCTTCTTTCAAAAACATAAAACTCTAGATTTTGTTTTCTGTTTGTGTAACTGTTATTTCCATCACCCTAAAACAGGTATCTCTAGGCTCAGCTTTATGTTGCTATTTCTCCTCTCTCTCTCTCTCTCTCTGTCTCTCTCTCTCTCTCTTGCTCTCACTCTCTCTCTCTTTCTGTCTCTCTTGCTCTCACTCTGAAATCACAACTTGATGACTTCAATAATTATTCTTATTCAATTGTCAAAAGGCTTTCTCTCAAGCCTCATTGTGTTTTATTTTTTTTATATAAGAATCAATGTTCATGATCTTTACATTCCCAGCTTTCATTGTATGAGATAGACTCTGAAAAGAAGGCAGAATGTTGATACATGTGTCACAGCTGATAGACATAATAGCAGTTCTACTTTAGAATCTTATTCACTCTTCTTTCAGATTATTATTTTGTGGGAAAATAGAATTTTAAGAGATAAAAATATCTTTTAAATCTAACATAGAGCTCTAAACCATACAGTGGAGAAATATCAAGGTACTTCATGTTCTATGGCCATTGACAGCATTTGTTTCCTATGAAATGTATTTTAGGGCTTTTAAAGTTATATTTTATTAATGTTATTATTAAAAATATTTTTTCATACAGTATATTCTGATCTTGGTTTCCCATTCCTCATCTCCTTCCTGATCTTCCCCATCTCCCCACCATCCAACTCCAAGGCCTTCTTTTATTTCTTCCTCTAGAGAGCAAACAAGCAAATAAAACAAACTAGAAAAACAAAACAAAACAGACAGAGAAGAAAATGAGATACAAAGAAAGAAAGAGCACAAGCACATACACAAAGCCCCTAAAAACACAAAATTGGAAACCATAATAGATAAGCAAATATAAGTAATGTTAAAAAATGACTAAACAAAGCATTATGAAACAAAATATCTCCAACAATCCCACCAAATTCATTTTATTTTGACCATCTACTTCTGTGTGGAGCCTCTCTTAAGTGTGGTTATATACCCAGAAAACTAATTTTTCTTTTGCAAGCAGTTAACAATTGGAGATAGCTTCTGGATTAGGGATGGGGGTTTGTGTCCACTTCCCTTCTCAACCCTGGGACCCCATGTGGCTTAGACCTGTGCAGGGCCTGTGCATGCTGCCATAGTCTCGAGTTCCTATGTGCATCAGACCTGTTATGTCAGAAAGGTAGTGTTTTCTTGCCGTCTTCCATCTCTACTGGCTCTTACAATCTTTCTGCCTCCTTTTCCATATAGACTTTAAGAACATATTTACTGTATGTTAAGAAAATGCAATTCTTCAAGTTAATTTTACAGCATTAACTACATACCAAATTCTTGATAAATACTTTACAATGTGTAGCTATTGAGGGCCAGATGTAGCTGTTGGTTCAAGGGCAAAAGGAAGTTTGTTCTTTGTCTAATTAAATCACTAGTTCTTAGCCTGGAGCCTTAGAACATTTCAACCTTTGTACAATCTAGCCTTAATCCTTGAACTGGAAGGCTTCAACCTTTGAACTATCTTGAACATGTAAACCTCCATACAATCTAATAAACCTCCATGACTTACTGCTGACTGAGCTACTCTGACTAGCTCTTTCTGAACTCTGACTCTTCTTCTGGTTCAACTCAGCTCACTTGTTGTTCTGGACCAAAGTCTCCTCCAAACTACTGGCTCAAGCTGACTTTCTGAACTGGCTTACTGTTTCTGACTGAACACTTCTTATTCTGGCAGATTCTGGCTGACTCTCTGATTGCCTCAGAGTGAGCTGCTCTGCTCAGTTTCAAACTGACTCACTATGCTCAACTGATACTGACTTTTGCTGAGCTGCCTCTGTGTCTCTTCCTGAGCTCTTATTGCTCCACAGTGCCCCTGTCAGCCTCTCTGCCTCTCAGTCAGACCACTTCATTGTGTCTTGTCCTCTCACGTGCCTCATACTCCCTGCTTTAACTGACTCTTCTGTAACTCACTCTGCTCTGAGCTGAGAGCCTGCCTTTCTTTTGTGAGAGTTGGGCATGTCTTTTCTCTGACTCACTCTGCTAACTCTTCCTCTGATTTGTCACTTTGTCCTTCCTTTACTCTGACTCATTTCAGACATCACTTCCTGTGTGACACTGAGTCCTTCTGAGCTCTGCTTCCTGTGTCTGCTTCCACTCTGTTTTTCTTAGGAATTGGAACACCACTGCCTTCTGAATACTGGGATTAAAGATGTGTCAACATTACATCCAGACCACACAGACCTCTGAACATAGACCCCTGGAACATAGACCCTTCCTAGCTTTCACACAGGCCTATTCCTCTGCAACAATATCTTACTCAATTTTTTATCATGGCAGAGCTGATTTTAAAATTATGTTATATTTTGGGGCTGAAGAGATGCCTTGGCAGTTAAGAACACTTGGTTGCTCTGCAGAGAAATCTAGGTTCTGTTCCATGCACTCCCAACTGTCTGAAATTCTAGTCCCAGAGGATGCAATGCCCTTTTCTGGCTTCTGCATGCACTACATGCATGTGGTGCACATTCATGTAAGCAGGCCAAACACCCATACACACACACACACACACACACACACACACATATATCTTTATAAAAATTATAACATTCTATTTTGCATTGTATAGAGCAAATAATATAACAAAGCAGCTTGTTGAGCCTCTTAATTTTACAGACACAACACAAGATAAAATCTAGAATCCATACCATGTATAGTAAGAAGAACAGAATCCTACTAATGTTAGTCTCATGTATGTGCTTGCATGATTACAGCAAGATTTTTGAGTCTTCTCAAAGATGTATTTAGTATCTACTCTTTTGGCAGGAATGTAATATTCTCAACTATGCTCCAAGAGAAAATGCAAGCTAGAGAAAAAGAAAGCTGAGACAGCTGTCAAGATTTAGACCTGAATTTACAGCTCCATGAAAGCTACTTCTCTGCATGTCATCTCCAGATCCCTCTTCCACAACTCCAGCTGCATGTGAGCCTATTGCTAGCCTTAGGAGCTTGCTGTGTGGTGTTAAAGTTTTATGTAATTTTACAATTGATTTCCATATTGACTGCTTGGGTTTATTTGTATTTATATAATTTTCACAGTTTAATTTTGAAAATTCTCTTTTAATCAGTGTATGATTAAGGCCATGTGATACGTTTATATATTTGCTGATTGAGTCATTTCTGCAAGCTGATATACTTTAAGTTAGATTTTTTTTAAAAGTCTTTATATGTTGCTATCTGAGAGGTTTTTTTTAATTATTCCAGATATTTTCTTACTAAAATTCTATATTTTCATTTTTTCTACCTCAGTCACCATTAATTACACATTCCTTCTCATTTGTTAACTGTCCTATTTTTGTTTCAGATACTTCTTTTAGGAGATCTTGACACAATATATTTTATATCTAAATTGACCTCATGGTTTTTGAAGGGAAAATTTTCACAGGCAAAACATTCCATAGAATGCCTTACTTACTTCCTATACACTTCACAAGGTGTTTTGATTTCTCCCACTCTACTTGTGTCTTTCCCACCCTTCCTCCATCCCCTCATTCTGTATCTTTTCATGCGTGTATGTATTTAAATATGAGGGATGCTGGATCTTTGTAAGTGTTTACACAGTGAAAACAGCAGGGCAAATGTGGTCCTTAAAGGTTCATCCAGATCAGGCAGCTGCTTTCTACATAGCATTATGGACATTTAGAAAATCCATTTTCATTTGACCTTTGACTTGCAAGACAACTAGTTTACAGATCTTACATGCAACTATGTGGCTAAGGGGGACCCTTTTCTGGGACACCAGCTGTGCCTCACAATTCCTGTCCCCTGACACTGGGAAGTCTGCCAAGCTTACAGAGGAGGCTCAATTTAATTCACAAAGTAGATGTTACTAATGCTTGGGTGTTGTGCAGGAAGGCTTCCTTTTGAAAAAACCTGAGAAAATTGCAGAGGATGAAGGAAGATCTTTTAGGTATATTTGGTTATTTTCCTGCCTGCGTTTAAACGATGTTGTATTCATCCATTTGCTTACCTTGACATCTTTAATGGTATTGGTTGTTAATGTAAATAGTTCTTGTTTCTTTTCTTTTAGTCTATTAGGGACACTTCATTGGACTTATGAATGACTGTGATGTTATTTTCCTGGGTTGCTGTAGTAGGATCTAGTGGTCCTGTCAGCACTGTGTGCTATCATTTGGAGTAAAGCAAGAGGAGTGCTTGTCTGTATATAATAATTTTCTTTTACTTGGATAGACTGAAGGGTTTCATTATGGGTAATTACAGGTAAAAGTTCAAGTCTATAATTTGTGTTTCTTTTCAAACCTTTGTTTAAAGCATTTTCCTTAATATTTAAATTATGCTCAATATGTGTTCTTAACGCCTGAGATGACTTTGGCTCAATTAATACTGTGATGTAGAGCCTTTATCTTCACTGGCTCACTTTCACATGCTGGAAGATGTTATGCTACAGGAGAAAAATAATTACCATTCTTACTCAACTGAGATTTCTGGGAGCTACAATGACTGGTCAATGAAGGCATGTCCACTGGTGCAGCAGTGGCATAAATGTAAGGAAGTAATCAACCACTTATTTTTATTGGATTTAAATCCCATTCCAGAAGATAAAACTCATATGTGGCACCATTAGCAGACAAAGAATCTATAGCTAGACAGAAAATGAACAATAGGAGAAAGACTACTACTATTTTTCTGTTAATCACATTAAACTAACTCCTAATAACTTATCATTATATCCATAGATTAGCACACCTTTCAACCTCATCAGAGAAGCTTCTATTTGTAGTAGATGATCAGTACAGAGACTCTCAACTAGCCAAGGTACAGAGAATAAAAGGTTATAGAATGCTGAGCCCTAAAAGGAACATATACCATACCTTTCCTCAAAAGGCTCAGGGATCATTGTATAAGAGGGACAGAAAGAAAGTGAGAGCCAAAGGCAGTAGATGACTAGAAGGAAACCATTGTTTCTAGTCACAGCAAGGCAGCTGCACACATGAATGCACAGCAGTGTGACACATGCATAAGACCTGTGCAAGTCCAAACCAGACTAAATCCCAGCATTGAGAGGGAAATTACATGTAAAGTTCCATCCCTAGCATGAAGTTACTGATGATTGTTAACTGTGGTGAGAGAAAGGGTCAATTTTCTTTAAGAGTGTAGCCACTAATAAGTTAAGCAAGCTCTAATGGAAGGCCACATATCCAAGAATATTTAGATAGCACAAATTGGTCTTGATTAGGGTGGGAGTGGGACACTCAGAGTTAGTGAGAAAAGAAGAGTGGTGGATCTGGGAAGGGATGGGGGAGGGTAAATATGATCAAAAAAAGAAAGAGAAGAAGGAAATTATATCATTATATTTTAATTAAGATTAAGAGATACTAAAAATATAAAAATGCATGCAATTCTCAAAAAACTAATAAAATGTAATAAATAAATAAAAATCCTAGAGGGTTTTATTATGGGTAATTATCAATTAAATAATCAAATCTGTCAGTGGTAGGTTATTAGGTTACATTTTTTTTCTCAGTTGTTTAAAACATTTTTCTTAACATTTAAATTATGTTGAGTTCTTAGCACCTGAAGTTGCCTAGGTAATATCTCTCCATTCACTTTGGAATAAGCATCCTCTATTTTCCATCATAGCTATGCTCTCATACTTTGTTATTCAACTTTAAAACTTCTCATAGATATGACCTTGTTACAAATTGTGATGAAAATTTACATTGTATCTTAAAACCTTACCATTTTTTTCTGCTCAAAATGTTCTGTCATGTTATTAGAGAGATAATCCATTTACCTGAGGTAATGTGTACTTGAATTCATTGTTAAAAATAGCAAGTTGATAGAAAATACAATCTCTGGCTCTTATAAAAATATAGATTGGCAATCTTTTGATAAAGAGGGTAGGGAAAAATAGAAGCTCATGAGAAAAATATTTTTCTTACTGAAAAAACAATATTTATCCCCATGAAGACAGTTTACTAGATTGGAATCATTCTCAATAGTACCAAAGTTTGAGTGTGGATCTTCATCTTCATTTATTTCATTGTGTAGTTTTTCCTTTTGTTCTGGGCTGAGAAAAAATAATTTTCATATTCTTTTTGCAAATGAAGCAATAGGGAACCTTCTGAGTAATTCTAGGTTCTTGGCAACTTGTTCAAATAATTGGAAAAATTATACAAACAAGAAGCAAGGCAACAAAAGTTTTATTAAGAGCAAAGGAAATGGACAACTCGTCGATATACTAACAAGACAGGCAGTGGGCCATCTGAATGAAAGAGCACTCAAGGGCCCTGGGTATTATTTGAGGCTTCTTTATATGGGTTTAATAAAGAAGTAGCTTGTTATTAAAGGAAAGAGTATTTCTCTATTTTGATTTACAGTTTTGGGTTATGCAACCCATATTAAGCACCTTCCTTCCCCTGATTTATATTTTAGTTATGTATTTATATGATTTTATTTATGTTATGTAAACATCCAATTATGCATTGTAATAAGGATATGAATAGGAGATTCTCCCTAAATTCATACAAAGGACAATTAATCTCATTTATTGTGCCATACCAGTCCAGGCCAGATTGGCCCATCATTTCACACACACACACACACACACACACACACACACACACACACACACACACACACACACACATATATGCTTATATACAAGTTTCTAGCTGCATTGCTAAGAGAAGGATGTGTGTGACTCCTAGGTAAGAGTCCTAGGTGTCCAAATGCATTGTTTGAAGAGTGGCGTGTGTTTACCCAGAACAGATGGAATTCTAAGATGTTAAGTCATTCCCTATGGTTACCTTTTCAAGCTCATGTATTTACTGCAGTTCTATATTGGTTCATATAATAATTTTCTCCCTGACTTTACCTATACTATTAATCAAAGTGTAAGAAGCTCTCAGTGAGTACTCTGCAAAGAAGATAAAAAGTCAAACCCTGGGGATAGATTTTTAGTTCAATTTACAAGTATATTAAGTAACAAAGGGATATTTTAATCAGGATATGTTTATATTAAATTTTTAAAGCTAATGATTTAAGGTGGTTATGCTAGTAAGAATCAAGTTTCCCATTAAATCAATTTTTTGAAACTGAAAGCTTGCTTTATAGAATTCTTCACAATTAACCATATAGAATGCTTAATGTGTTTTATATACAATGTTTCATATTTTTAAAAATCTGTTTTTCTTAGTAATACTTAAATTGTCTAATTGCCCAAGTATTCTTCTATAGTAAGATTAGGTATTATTTCTGAAATTAATGGAAGCAAATGTCTTTTGAAAGCTGAAATCAAAAATAACAGAGTTCTGGATGATTTGCATACTCAAACAACCCTTTCTCTTATAGTTTGGATCTAAAATGTCCTCAAAGAGTCATGTGCTCAAAGCTAAGGGATGTGGAAAGTGACATTGACATTCTATCTCCTACTGGTGATGACTTTCAGGAAGTGATTAGATCATGAAGATTCTAAACTTATCAACTAACTGATCAATTTATAGGCTCATATTTTGATGGGTTATTAAGAGTTGATGGAAACACAGGAGGTGGGAAGTATTTAATGGGAATGAGCATCTCTCTCCACTTTTCCTTCCTTTGTTACTTCCTTCTGCCTTACCTTCTGTTCTTCCTTCCTTCTTTCTTTTTTTCTTCTATCTTCTCTTCCTCATTTTTCTTTTACTTCTTCTTCCCTCCCTTTTCTTCTGGGGTACCACAAGGTCTCCAGCTTTCTTACTGAGATCATAATGTTCTGTTTTGCCTCAGGCCCATTTTTTTTTTTTTTAATGTATGAGAGAGAATAGGAATGTCATGGCTCCAAGTCTTTGGGCTGTCATGCTATTGTGAGCATCACAAAGGTTAAAGTACCATTAAGTGAAACTTCCTTAGCATACAAGTATCAAGGAATTCTTATGTGTATGCCACATGCATAGCAAAGCTATATTTATTTGGTGGATGTTCTTGAAGTTTTTCTCGTAAATCTTAGCCTTTAATTGATGAGCTATCCCTTCAGCTCAGGAGGATATATTTTTGATGCTAAATTATGGTAAAGATTTTAATGGGCAAACTGTTCCCCTGGATACCTGAAGATTGCTCTCTAATCGTAGTCCTGTTGAGATGAGCAGTGTGGTAAAATACCTTTAATGAGTTTAATATTTGGTCAGACTCACCACAACAATGATCACATAGAATCCACTTTTGATATTTGACTTTGTTAACCATAAGCATTATAAAGGAAATTTGGCTTCAGTGGCTCATTTGGAAAATTTACTCTTGTACTATTTTTATTAGTCATTGACTTCCAAAACATAGCACTAAAAGCAGAAAGGACAGAACAAATTCCATAAACAATTATTGGAAGACAGATGGCATCTCTGGGGTTGTCCTAAAATTATTTTGAGGGAAAATATTTTCATATTCATTTTTCAAGTGGTAATATTTTCCAAAGGTAACATGATAGCCTAGTACATATTAATACTAGTGATTCAGACTGTTCTCTGAATGAGATTTGGTTTATTTTCTCATTTTTCTTTTTTCTTTTTTGGTGTTGATTATAGGAACAAATTCAGTCAAAGAGAAATTGGCATATGTGGCTTGTATTAGCTCAAATAAGCAAATATCACAAATTCTGGTGCCTAAACACTTTGAATTCAGGGTTTTTATTTGTTTCTTGGTAAACTTTGTCAGGTGGATAAAGAAAAACCAGGAGAAGGAGCCAATTGAGATCAATGAGCTTCACATTTTGAGTTGTCCTTAATTTGACCTAATCAATAATTCTAATAAAGGATACCAGTATAAATTATGTCATATTGGAATCAGATATGCTATGTACTGGAACAAAGAAAGATGGAAAGAAAAGCTTTGGTGGCAAAGGGGTTCTGCTCTGCTAATGGACGTAATAACTCAATCATCAAGTAAAAGGCAGGCCATTTCATATTCAGCAATCCTTATATATAGTAAATAAAGGGAATATAAATTATGTTGTTCATGTTTAACAAGAATTTTGCTGACTTGTTATAGTATTTACATTAAAGGCAAAGCCAGCAATAAGTATTCTTGTCCCCAGGGAGTTTTTCAGGCATGGAGGGAGCTGATAATAGATCTAACTCCAAAGAAACTCTTGCCCTTGGGACTTAAAATGCTCTTCTTATTACAAAACTAATGATATTCCTGTAAAGGCCAGAAAATGAAATGATAATAAGAGGGTTAAATAATTGTCTGGCCACCAATTTTATACATTTTTCCTGTCTTTTAAGTGTTATTATAGACAAGCTAGACAGTGTTTGTGATGGAGACCATGGTTTCAGTCTCAGATTTATCAATTTTTAACTTGGTATTCATCAGGATGATTGGCTAGTCATATATGCACCAAATTTGACTCACCTTAGCACTTTAAAAATTATAGGAAAACTACCACAAGCATTGATAAGTACAATGGAAGTCAAAATGTAAGCAGACATTTTAACAAAAAATAATAAAAGATTAGATGGGGAAATTAGAAATTAGAGTCCTTGAAAGATAGATTATGCCGGCAATCAAGTATCTTTGAGTTTACTCCAAACTCAGATAATAAAAGTGGGAAGTAGAGGAAGTCAGGAACAAATATAGAGAGACTGAAAGTTCAACTAGGCTTCAATTCTTACCTTTGAATTACCACCACCACCACCACCACCCACCTTCCACCCCCACCAAGTAGCACAGAGTAGAAGAGAAGAGCCACTGAGCCTGCAGAGGTAGAAGGTAGAACTGATATTGCTGACAGTAGTCAAGGCAGTCTACAACTTCCAGGAGGCAAATACAACCACATCAGGGAAAGCAAGGCTGTTATACAGCTTTTCTTACATACAGCCCACCACTTCTGTTGTCAAAGAAATAGAACCTTGCCATGTCCTGCTTTGCCTAGAGACTTTACCTGACTGGGGCAATGGGAAATGAAGAAAGAAGACACATACAAACACATGTACAGAAAGGCTGGGATCAAGTGGGACATACACTCCGATGGAGAAGCAAGAGTCTCTAAACTTAGCCAATTCATCATATACATCTAAATAAAAGCACAGTGGATTTACTGTTTACAACTGAACAATTGGCTAACATTGGCCTCTGTAGCAGTGGTTCTGAGTGGTTCTCAACCTGTGGGCCACAACCCCTTGTAGGAGTTGATGAGCCTTTCACAGGGGTTGCCTAAGACCTTCTATATATTAGATATTTATTTACATTTCAATTCATAACAGTAGCAAAATTACAGTTATGAAGTCACAACAAAAATAATTTCATGGTTGGGGTCTGCTACAACATGAAAAACTATATTGAAGAGTTGCACCATTTGGAAGACTGAGAACAACTGCTCTATAGAGAGCAGTCTTGGGCTATAAATATCCAGGAAAAGGAAATTGTAGTTGATATTTTTTGTGCATGCTGTCAATATCCACACAGAGACCAAGGAAAGGCATTGAGGTTTTTGTGTTCATGTCAACAATAAACATTCACTCAAGATTTTCTCTGTTCTGGATATGGTGTTCAAAGTTTGTAATAACAGACAGCAAACAGTGAATATTGGTTACAAAGAAGAAAAGAAAACCAATTACGAAGCATTGAGAAAAAAAAAACATAGAAAAGGCAGCCAACAAACTTAGCAATAGAACTATAACTAGGATGATGAGGTGAGCCAAAACAAGGGAGATCTCTAAGATAAGCAAGATTCTGAAAACAGGTGACAAAAACTGATCTTCAACACATGGAAATTTAAGACATGAAGGATACAAGGTGTAGATGTATACTTTTATTTATTTACTATTTTCCTGGGTTCATCAAAAAGACAGATTATTCTTTGGTAATTAAATTTCTGGTCCTAGAGGATTTCATCCTGCCATTAATCTAATTTTAAGCCTAGACCTAGAATCCTTCAACCTCTATACAATCTAATCTGTAAACCTAGACCTAGAATGTTTCAGCCTTTGAGACTTGCTGCTGACTGAGCTCACTTTAATTAGCTGTCTTCTGAACCAGCTCTTTTCACTCTGAGAACTCAGGACTATAAATCGTAAACCATCTGCTTCCAACTCTCTGTTTTCTTTCTACTTATTGTGAACTGGCTCTGCTCTTCTGTGAGCTGACTGCACTCAACCTGCTTGACTGAATTAACTCTCTGTAATGGAATTAATAATATCTCCAGTGGTTTCAGTAAAGAGCCAAAACAACTTTCTGAGATGGAAAACCTAGAGGGCTAAGGCAAAGAGTCTTGCCTCACACAGCTGATAGATATTTTATTGAAGGGAAGCATTGTCCACATTACACAGGTTTTAATGCATAATGAATAGAACTTCTATAGCTTACCAACTCCCAACTTCAGCTGGCTGACATGATGCCCTTTTACAGGCCAGTCAAGTCCATGGGCAAGGTCTTCCCTGACTGTTGCTTAGGCTGAGGGAGGACCCCATAAAGTTCTTCCATGAGCATTAATACAACTGGATGCTTTCTGCACCCGTATCTCAGTGGGCAGAGTCAACATTAGAAAGACAAATGCTCCAATCAAGGGCCATTGGGTAGACAATTGTCGGTGTTCCAAACTAGCATGCTTTCTGCATTCCAGAGACCCCACCTAAGAAGCTGGTTGCCATGGCCAAGGAAGGTGACCTTCTGGCAGTGGCTCAGTCTGCTAGATATGCAGCTGTCACAATTATTACTTCACAGAGGCTCAGTCTGCTAGATATGCAGCTGTCACAATTATTACTTCACAGAAGTGTATGTAGCTTAATAGTATTTGAGAATAAATTCAAATATACCACAACAATGTTCTGCTTCTCTCTCTGACCTCTGCCTCCATGCTGCTTCTCTCTGCTTCTTCTCTCTGAGCTTTGCCTGTACCTCTACTGACTACTCCTCTTTTATCCTGTGAGTTGGGATTAAAGGTGTGTGCCACCATTTCCTTCTGAGTTTGGGTTAAAAGTGTGTACTTCATTACCTTAACCACAGAAATCCTTTTCACCTAGCATTAGCACAAGCAGAGGACAGGATTTATCTAAGGTTCTTTCTGCATTCCATCCAGATCACACAGTCCTCTAAATGTAATTCCTTCACACAGGACTTTGGATGTGATCCCTTCCTAGCTCTCACATAGGCTTTTCAATGTGATCCTTTACTAGAATAGCCATGCTGCTGTATTAAAGGATTAGATGTTCCTCTACAACAAGGGATGCGTTTAGATGAGAAGAAATTGCATTAACCAGAAGAACAAATGGAGGGATTGCCACAGATCATAATAAAATGAATTTCATTATAAATGGGCAATAAATATAGTAAAGTATTTTTAAAATAATCAAGAGAAATCTCACAATTAAATACTGTAAGGTGCATGTGTGTGTGTGTGTGTGTGTGTGTGTGTGTGTGTATACCTTGTTGATTTATCAAAAGCCATTACAAATAAGAAGTAACTTCTGAAGGCTAAACTAATTCTGAAACCATGTATAAATAAGATGGATTTTAGGAGGTTCTTAAGACAATGTTATGGTAAACAAACATGTTATTGTTAAAGGGAATATTATGGTTAAAATGTCAAGGTTGGGCTGTGCCGTGATAGCATGCACCTTTAATCCCAGCACTCGGGAGGCAGAGGCAGGTGAATCTCTGTGAGATCCAGAACAGCCTGGTCTACAGAGTGAGTTCCAGGACAGCCAGTTACAACAAAGGAACCCTGTCTCAAAAAACAAAGACAAAACAAACAAACAAAAAAAAGAGATGCTTAAAATTATCAAGGTTAGGAACCTGGAGGGAGGTGAATAAGATAGCATATAACTTAATGCAAGAGAGCCAAGATGATTAGATAAGAAAAATAGGGCTCTGGGAAAAACAGTAAAGTTGGTCTCTGCTGGCTTTGGTTGACTCCTATGTCCTCACTCTACCCTAGGCACTTACAAAATACATGTAAGGCACTATTGCCCTTTCATACACTCTTGTGTCTAAATACAACAAACTATATTGTGGGTAAGGACAGCTCTTTAAAAGCCTACATCTATTTTAAGAAGGAGAACACCCTTATTCACAGAGCTAAATATAAGTTCATTAGAGAATCTGTGGGTACAGCCTTCTAACTGTGGTAACAGTCAGTTTCCATAGGCAGTAAAGACATGGGAGTATAGTAAACTAGAAACTGGCCTCATAAATAAAAGAACAGAGACAGGTTTAATTAATGGCTAGCACACCTAGCCAGGCTGAACAGCTGGCAAGCCAAAATAAGTCCAAGAAAGAACCAATAGAAGAGAGTATGAAGCATCTCTACTTCCCTAACTGGATAAGTAGCATCCTGTTGTCTCCCTGATTGAGCCAGAGGGACATTCTCAGAGCATGTAAGTCCCGATTGGTTCAGCTTGCCATATTCCTCAGAAAGTTCACCAAACTCAATTGAAGCTACTTGTCTTTGTTAAAATAATGAAAAGTCAACTAATGTGTAATTAATTATTCATTAAAATTACACAAAGTCATCAGTGTATGTGTTTCACATTTCAGAGTACTATGGATACTAAGATAAAAAAACAGACAGAAAGAAATATTTATAAGTTGTATATTATATATACTACTAAAATTAAAATAACCTAAATAAAAATTGCAAGGTATCTGTGAAGTCAAGAAAGAAGGTGAGAACAAATGGCAAGAGGAGAACATGCAATAAGCATTTAATATGCAAATAAGAATTTGATAGTAAAATTGAATCAGTGTATTAGTCTATTAAATATCACAAACTTCAAATTCTAAATGGAAATGTACAGCTATATGTTATATGCATTCTCAACACAGAAATTTTCAAAAGGAAAGAATAGAAGAGACTTGTTATTTTAAAAACATTTAAAAATAGTAATAACTGTTTAGCTGGGCTTGGTGGTGCACTCCTGTAATCCCAGCACTTGAGAGGCAGAGGTTAGGAGGATCATGAGTTAGGAGCCAAACTGGGCTGCCTAGTAAGACATTGTCTCAAAAACAAAATAAAAATCCAAAAGGCAGAAAAATATTATATAATGTGTAAGACAAAAACTGTTTTAACATAAAAACATTAAACAGAAAGGGAGAAATTTTATTTTAATAAAGTCAGGTGTACAATGAAGATATAGCAATCATATTTGAACTATATGGATAATGAGACTTTTTGTATAGAAAGAATTTTACAATTCCTAACAACATTTGTGATATAACTCAAAGAATTTAGTCACACATGAAATAATGATTGGTCTATTCAATAAGTTTCCTCTGATAGCAATTTTCTAATCAGAATACAATGCACTTTGTCTATGTAAGCCATGGAGCACAAGAAATCAGAGAAAAAGCCACATACGATATCTTAACTGAAATTGGATCACAAAGTCAAAACTTGTGAGATGAAGGTAAATCATTTAATCAAAGGAATTTTATGTCTTTCAACTCATACATTAGAGAAAAAAACCTGTAAATCAATCAATGATGTACTCCACGTAGCAGGAAATTAATAGTTGATTAAATTTTGAAATGTAAAGATTTAAGGATAAAAGTCAACCTAGCTGAAAAACATAAGTATCAGAAGTGAAGGATGACATCTGTTTTCAATATCAAAGTACAAAGAGACCAGGCTCATCAGCACCAATTACAGGATTACACACCTGCAATCTTAGGAGTTGGGAGACAGAGGCAGAAGGATCCCATGTTCTAGGTCAACCTGTTCTAAATGCTGAATTTAAGGCCAGTGTATGCTACATACTAAATCTGGTTTCAAAATAGTAAAATAGTAGTAATAATAATAATATAAAGGTTGTAGAGATTCAAAAAATAAACAAGAACACTATGAAATTTGTATGCCACCAAATTTGAATATTCAAGTAGGGAAAAGTTGAAAATATTACAGTGAGATGGCTCCGTGGCACATGCTTGCAAAGGCAGCCCCTGAAGGAGCTGAAAGAAGAATCATTTGCACTAGGAGTTTGGTCCTAGCTTGAGCGCTATAGTGAGATCCACCATCAAGAAATAACATGCCAAAGGGATAAAAGCCTCGAGGGTAGAGGACACTGAGTAGTGTGGTTTCAGTGACTGAGAAGGCTTGTGAATCCTGAGACCACAGTGCTCGGTAGCACCTGTGCTGAGTGATGATTTCCCAGAAACCTTCATTTAGTAGACATTCATAATATTGAACACCTGTGATAATACACTCTCTGTAACATGATATGCTTTAAAAAGCTACTTAATACATTCCTGTTCATATAAAACAGCCAAGTTAAAAATATTTTGGTAGGATTTGATTCACATTAGTGACAAAATAGTAAAATATACATGAAAAAAGCTAGTGTTCTGTGTATACAATACATCAAGGACAATAAAAATATATTGAATTATGGAAAGTAAAACATGAATAAATGTACGTGTCCACAGTCTTGGTATGTGGATATAATTTCAAATAAGCTGACTACAGAATCCTTTTTCTACTTGGAAGGAAATCATGAGTAGGCAAGAACCATAATGGTAGTGTTACGGGTTTATGAGCACTGTTGGCAGGCTGGGAGGATCATGCGCTACTCCCTGAAAATTAGAGACATAAGATGGCAGTCCTCAGAAGCAGACTTATCAGTGGAGGTGCTCAGGTTTCCAGCAGCCCAGTACTTGGCAGCTGGAGAAATATTTGGCTATAAGCAGCAGCTAGTGACAGAAATTGGCAGCTATCGGTATGGGGGTTACCGCTCTAGAGCCCTGGGTGTCAATGCCCCAGGTCTTTACAGCAGATGTTACTGTTCTTACTCCACAGGTATCAGGACCCCTGCCCTCTGGGGTTTAGCAGCTCTGAGAAACTCCTCCAGTGACTGCTGACAGATACAGTCTATTGCCCACAGCTTTCTGCCTTCTGCAGTCTTGGCTCTCTAGCTTCTACTGTCGTTTGCTGTGTCAGCTGCATTCACTCCTTGCCACTTCTGCCCATGACCAATGTCTAAAACTTCTTTAAAAAAAAAAAATAGTCAACACCTTTTTAAGATCTATTTTTCTTCTCTCATTCAATACATTCTGACTCCCTCCTCCCCCCCTTCTACTCCTCTCTTCTCCCTCCATCTCCCTTCTCCCTCAGCTCTACTCTTTCCCAACTCTCCATCAGCTAACCCTCACCTCCCTGCTTCTCCCTAGGAAACAACAATCCTCCCAGGGTCACCCTTAAAACAGGCATAGCTTAATAAGATGGAACAAAGACAGGCACTACTCCCTACATATGGATTAGGTAACCTATAGCAGAAACACAAGAGTCCCGAGGGCAGGCGAAAAGGTCAGAGACTTTCCCACTCCATCAAGTAGGAGCTTTGCCAGAACACCAAGCCAGAAGGCCATAAGATATATTTAGAGGACCCTGCAGGATCCATGACTGCCATGACAGGCTCTGTGAGCCCCTAAGAGTGCTGTTCAGTTGACGCTGTGGCTTTTGTTCTCTGGCTATCCTTGACCCTTCTGATCTCTGCAATCCCTCTTCCCTCTCTTTTGTGGGATTCCCCGAGCTCTACAAGATGGCTGGCCCTGGGCCTCTCCATATGCTCCCATAGCTGCTAGTGGGCTAATGAAGATTGGGCAGGCACAATCTATGAGTAGAGCATGACATCATTAGAAATCTTCACTGGGCTATCCAGTCTCTAGTTCCTGGCCTGACCTGCAGTATCAGGCAGGGGTTCTCTCCTTTAGTATGGGCACCTGCCCTTCCATGTCCCAGGGGATCCTGCAGGGAGATTGCCATAGGTCAGAATTTTTATGGCTGGGATGCTGTCCCAATCCTACTACTGGAAGCCTTGCCTGGCCACAGGAGATGGCCTGTTCAGGCTCCTGATCCCCAATTACTAGAAGTTCTCGCTAGGGTCTCCTTCATTGATTCCAATCAGTTTCCACTGTACTAGGTCTCCCGATTCCTCTTTATGTCTTCCAATTCTGGTCATCTCTCCTTATAATAATCTCTCCCTCCAAACCTCGAACCCTACCTGATCCCTTTTCTTTCCTTTCCCATCCTCACCCAGCCCACCTGCACCATCTGTTCTATTTCCCCTTTACCAGGGTGATCTCCGTGTCCCTAGTGGGGGCCTCCTTGTTGCATAGGCTCCCTGGGTCTGTGGATTACAGCACCTTTGTCCTTTGCTTAACAATATCTCCATATAAGTGAGTACATATCATGTTCATCTTTCTGGGACTGGGTTTCCTCACTGAGAATGATTTTTTTCCTAGCTCCATTCATTTGTGTGCAAAGTTCATGAGATCATTTTTTTAATAGCTGAGTAACACTCCATTATGTAAATGTACCACAATTTCTTCATCCATTCTTCAGTTGAGATCTAGGTTGTTTCCAGATTCTGGCTGTTGTGAAAAAAGTTGCTGGGAACATGGCTGAACAAGTGTCCTTGTGGTAGGATGGAGTGTCCCATGAGTATATTCCTAGGACTTCTTAGCTACTCCCTTCTACTGCTATCTCTGCTGTCACTTCACTGCCATTTTTTGTCATGGTGCCAGCCCTGCTTCCAGAGGCAGCCAGGGAATGCTGAGAGCAGGAGAAATGGTCTCACCTAGGGAGGAGTACACACATTGGTTACTCAATACCAAATGGTCAGTCCATAAGCATACATACAAGTAAACTACTGAGCAGGTGGTATATGTGTATATATGAATATACATAGGGTATGTAAAAACAATGAAAAAAAGAGGCCATGAATTTGAAAGGAGGGCTTTATGGGAGAATTTAGAGGGAGCATAGGGAACTAGGAAATGAAGTAATTATGTTATAATGTAAAAAATTTAAAGAAAGTTTTAGAAGGATTTAAGTTTTTTTTTTAAATATCACAACCGAACAAGAAAGGATCATTAAGATTATAACACCAGGGGGCAGCATAGGGGAGTATCTAGCAGATGACCTGGCAGCATGCCTATATAATCAGGAGTGGTGTGTGACATGGGTGTTTTATGCAAATGAAGGATTGTATTTACTAATTACAGTTTATTACAATTACAATTTATTTACTAATTACCGCTTCCAGCTTACCTGGCAGTGGTTTCCCTGTGGGTTACTCGGGAAGCTCTCTTTTACATTCTTTTGACTGCGAATAGCTGTGTCTTGCCTAGGATACAGCAAGCCTGTGACAGCCAATTCAGTCTGTCTGGAGTGGCCGTAAGGAGGGCAAGGCCCCTTGGAGCAACAGGCCTAGCTTTCATTCCAACTGTCTTTGAAGCTGGAGTTTCCTCCGAGTGATTAGAAAATGTCTAAGGCACCTGGAAGAATGAACTCCTGAAGGACAGTCCTGTGTTCCCGGCTGTTGAGCACAGGGAAGCCATCTATGTTCTGTCATACAAAGATCCCAATTGCCATTTGTTAGGATTTTGCTCTTTTGTAGGAAAACAGTCATTATAGAATAAATGGCTTCTAAGGAAGAATTTAAAAAGCTCAACACAAAATTTGCATTCTCAACTGAGCTTCACAGCAAGTGACAATGTTAACAGTGCCTAACCCCTGCCCCAGAACCAGGACAGCTGGATCTATCTGACCCACCTTAATATGTAAAACCAAATCCCTAAATTTTTTATTTCCTTGGAACTATCATATTGTTGAGCTCATGTATAAAAGAATATTCTTGTGAATAGCATTTATTTTGTAAAACCAAACCAATACTAATTTGATTTCATACCACTAAAATATTTAATACATGTAAAACAGTATCAATAATCAAATCAACGGACAGGAATACTTTCTAAAAAGAAAAAAAAAAGCACAAGAAGTTTTCATTAGTACTTTCAAATCTGTTTATTAGGTGTTTAACATATGTTGTTGAGACCCTCTTATTGAGTTGTGAACTATTAGGTTAATGCTAGTCTTAAGATATAACAAACAAATTCATGACAGGCACTGGCATGAAGCAGTGGTCTCAGCTCCGCTGGGATCTGAAGCAGGGGGATTCCATGTGTCTAGTTCAAGACCAGGCTATAGTCAAGGGCTCAGCTCTTAAAAAACTAACAAAAACAAGTTCAAGATAAACTAGTACATGTAGAGATTAAATATTAGAGAATATTAGAGAAAATATGTAAAACAAGAGATGTGAACACAATATTTACAATTTTCTAAGACGTGGTCTGTCTAATCCCATCCCGCTCCCCAGTGAGCGCACATGAATTCACTTATCTTCTTCTTAGCTCTCTCCATGTATGAGTTTCTTTAGGTCCATGAAGCATTATTTTAAAATGTTTTCCTTTCTTCCATTCCTGCTCAATACATTTCCTATCTCCTGTTCATCAGATAAACTCCTCTATTTATAACTTAAGTTCTTTTGAAATCTTTTCTGAATATCAAAAAGTGAAAAAAAACACTTTTAGCAAGCAATTATTTTCAAAAGATTCACTTTTGATGGTTTCCATGGATTGTTTCATATTGACATGAAAAAAAAGTGTTTTCTACTTCTTTAGATAATCGTTTTAAGTATCATATCTACTGTTATGAGCAGGTTCTTGGTATCATTGGTAAATTAACTACAGACCCTGAAGGGAACTTGAAGATAATTTATTAGGATTAGTGAAACCAAATGACCAACAAGCTGGAGATCTCACTGTTGGCAGACGGGAAAGAGCAGAAAGTTAGAGCTTCAGTAGAGAGTTGGCAAAGGCATGCATCTTGAGGGTCAAGGTGGGTAACAGAGAATGGGAAAAACTATGTGTGTAAAGTGGGCATATGGAGAAAGGGAAAGTGACGTGTGACCATGCTCTAGATTATTTATATTGAAGAGGGGACAAAATTCCTCTCCTCCTGGGTGGTGGTGTGTCTCTTGTATACAAAAGCAGCCCTTCATCATATTAGGCTAAGCACAGGGAAAATATCTAACCTTAGTACATTTGGCTTAACCTTGGAGTCAGCTCTCTGTGGCCTAGCACTCATGAAGTATTAAAGATAGGAAGGATTAACAGATAACTATGTATTTCTTTCAGTTTCCCCTTTGGTTTTGCCAACTTTGGGTCAGAAAGGAAGAAGAACTAACCATACTTACTATAATCAGTTCACCTTTTATCTATGGGACAGTTTAAAATCCCTGGCAATGGCTTATCTTTAATCTTGCAGTTGGCTGCAAGGAGCATGTAGGTCTTTGTCACTTACTGAGAAGCCAGTGCTGGCTCAATTTCAGTCTAACAACAAGAGAATGTATGAAAATGACTTATAAGAAGTTGGGGAGATTTTCCATTATGGTGTCTTTAATCTTCCCCTCAAATATTTTAAAAATAAATCTCTATCTACCACTAATCATGACATTTGCCTCTGAAGAGCCAGTAATATGTGTCTCAAATAGTGTTTGGAAAGATGGCTATGAAGTACCCTCACATTCTCTTTATTCCTTCCTAAAATTTCCTATCCGTTAGTTAGCATTCACACAGTGCTGTTGATTCTCGGGGTGGCAAGCTGCCTCCACATGTAAACGTGCCTGTTCCCAAGCTCAATAATCTAAGATAAATCCCTTTAACCCACATGGTAGAGAGAGAACATCCTCCCTTAAGCTGTTTTCTGGCCTCCACACATGTGCCATGACAAGTGAGTGTGTGTGTATGTGCACTACATTTAATAAAAGTTTCAAAAATTTAATTTCAGTGGCCATTTGGCAACATTTTACATCAGTGGTGACTTTATTTGCAATCCTATCCAAAGGATATTGTATCAATTGCTCTGGGTTTATGTTTTCTGTCCAACAGGACCTCATGACTTCTTTCTTTGGCTTCTCTTTTTATGATCCTCCATAATTCAATTTCTTTTGAATAAAAGATTGGGAGTTATGTAGCAAAAATCCTAGAATCATTGGAGTGTGATGAGAAATACAAACTCCGTGATAAAAATGCTAGACCTACTACACTGAAAATACACATTACATTTGCATGTGTATTTGATTCCACTATACAACTTATATTACTGACTAAAGAGTTTATTAGCTTACTAGTATTGATATAAGGTGAACATTCTAATAAATATATGTGCAACATATGAGAAGGAAGAATTCCTGAAGAGTAGTAGATAAATATCAAAAAGCATAAAATTTGTCTCTGATACATGGTTTTCTGAAGCTGTTATACCAGAACATATATAAAGTTTACTGCATTACTGTTTACCAGAGAAAGTAAAAGAGACAAAGGATATCAAACACTTGTAGCATGTAGAACAGGGTAAACTTCCACTGGAGCAAAAATTCAAATACTGTTTGAATTATAGACTCTCTTAGTGGTTATTTAATGCAAATTCAATTCTGTACATGTCTTGCCTATATATCATTTAATACATTGACCATGTAGTTAATAATGAAACATGAGGTTGATAAAAATAATGTGGGTTAGGGAGTGAGTCACAAAATTGTTTTATGAAAAGTATTTTTTAAAGTAATAGAAGGGAATAGAATTGATCTAAAGGCAGAATAAGGACTGTGATTTATTCATGCATGATTTTATGTATATCTTTTATAAAGATCTAAGGGTAAACTGAGGCTGGTGGCTTCTGTATACTTCTCATTCTGCAGCAAGGATTATCTAGATTTTGGATTTGCCTGTAGAAAAGATCGTTCTCTTCGTCTCCCATGCACTTGATTTTAGGCCTCTGTGCAGTATGACATTGCTCTTCACTGTGGCTTCTCAAATGTGATGAGACCAGACATATTACTAACAGCAGTACACAGCCATCTGTCTCTCTCCATTAACACTCAAACTACAGGCCCAGATTTTGTATTACTTCAGAGCTATTGGTTAACATTCTGCTGAAATTCCATCTCAGGAAAGGGCCACCATTATTGCTTTACTTTAAATATGAACTTGAGTGCCCCAGGTACTGTCAGGAG
Organism: Cricetomys ansorgei; assembly: GCA_026225945.1. NCBI lineage: Eukaryota > Metazoa > Chordata > Mammalia > Rodentia > Nesomyidae > Cricetomys > Cricetomys ansorgei. Next base: position 2,419,791 of record JAMJFZ010001100.1, on the reverse strand, counting down.
CCTCATGGCTTCTGGATGTGGCTGCTACCTGGCAGCACATCTCTTCTCTTCTGTCTCTTCTCAGCAGACACTATGTTTGCTACTACTGCCCCTGGCATCCTTGGGAGACAGCAAGAGAAGCACAAAATTGGCTTTGGTACTGATACATGCTCTTGTCAGCCATAGCTGATTCAGATTTTGTTGTTATTGCTGGTGTTTGTTTTAAAGGACCATTCATGTTCTCCATCCTATCAAACCAAGTAGCAGTTCTCATAGACAAGGAACAAGCCAGCTCTTCCTTGGTATATTCTTCTGACTGTTGTTGTTCCTCCTGCCCCTCCTTTAGTTACTTTTCCTTTTCCTCTTTCTTCCCATTTTCTACCTATCCCATCCCAATTTTTAAAATTTTGAGGTTAGAGCAAATTTCAGTGGCCCTACGTGTTTTCTTTTCATTTTTTCATACTATATTTTGTTCATTTTGCTTCCCCAACTCCTCCCAAATATACCCCATACCCAACCAAATTCAGTTCACATACATATATATTATATATATATATATATATACTATATATAATCATGCAAAAGTGAACATTTTTACATGCCACTGCTGAAAAGCACAATTTATGGCTTCAAGGTGAGTTTATCACCTACCCCCAAAGCAGATCCATAAGGGATCTGAGAGAACACGGTGAATAAGACTGAACAAGCCCAATCTCCACCGTGTTATATTGATGAGACCTGACCTGTGAGGATTCAAAATAGAGAAATTTAGTTCCAACAAAGCTGTCTTGTAACAGTGCTCAAAGAACTTAAATAGGCAATTTTTGTCGTATTTTTCATCTTCAATGATTTCTCTGCTGTATCTATAGTCTTCTCAGCCCTTAGAGTAGAAAACAAATGAGAAAGAAATGTGAGCAGATCAATAGCTAACTTTTTGTTTGTTTGTTTGTTTTTTCTTTTCCCATAGACCACCAGGAGAAAGATTTAGCTCTTCAGGAAAAAAATGCTAATCTTGAATATTCATTTCCTGGGACCTAATCAGTGCCAAATAAGGACAAATTGACCTTATCACAGTTTGATTTTATTGTATCCTTTTAAGTGGTTTGATTACTGCTCACACTATTTTTTTTCTTAACTTTGCATTGAGTTTGTTGGAGGCAACATTTCTCAGTACTTAAAGACCAGTGCAGTGCAGTTGTCAAAAACAGAGAAGGGTATTTATTGTCACACGTCAAGTCCTTGAATCTAAGATTGTGTATAAGTTAAGTCAGAAATTTAGTGTCTGTTTTTATTACCTAATAATATCTTCTTCGAAGTAGAAATACCTTTCATTTGTTCGTAAGACTTTCTATATCTTAAATACTTGCTTGAATTTATTTTTATCTACTCGCTATGGTTATACCTTGCCTTGCCTTTCATATCTGGCTGTTGATTTTCAGGTTTCCTTTTATCTGCATCTTTCAATAGTGAATGTACATTCTTCTACAATATTTTACCATTGAACATCCTTTTAGTCAGTCATCCCAATACAGAAGCCCAAGAACTCAGCTATTCTCTTGTCTGTTCTAACAACTAAATACAGAGTGCTTCCAGCCAGGGCTTTGAAGCTTGATAGATGTTGCAAATTTGCCAGGAAATAGTGAAATTAATCACAGTTTTTCAGGTTCCCTGACCTTGGTTCTAATGATGGAACAATATCCAGAATATCCTTGAGACAATGAATTTATTCTTTTTTATTTTTTTAAAACAGGATCTCTCTATGTAGCCCTGGCTGTCCTGTAACTCATTATGTAGACTAGGAGGCTGTCTTGAACTCACAGAGATCATCTTGTCTCTAATTTTGTCTTAATTCTGACCTTAGGAACCTACTCTTTCCATAAGTCAGTAAGTCCTCTGATATCAACAAAAAATTTTTCATTTTTTCTTACACTAGCTAGAGGTAGTTTCCTCTGACTGTCACAACTCCAATTATATATTTACTACAAGAATTCTATAAAATGAAATTTATCCTCATTCAATTATATTATCATAACCCATTATCTATTCATGTTCTATTACAATGATTTAATTTTATTGTATATTTTTGAAGTTGTATTTTAATTACAATATTTATCCCTTCTCCTTCTTTCAAACCCTCCTGTATCCCCGTACCCACTTTCCTCCAAATCTATGTCCTCCTTTTTTTTTTTTTACATAATTTGTTGTTGACTGTATATATGTATTTATATATACACATATATTCCCAAATATAACCTATGGAGTTCATATAATGCTACTCGTATGTGTGTTTTCAAGTGGCCATTTGATACTGGACAACCAATTGGTATGCTCTTTCCTGGAGAAGGCTGCCTTTTCCACTCCCAGCCTTACTCAGTTCCCTGTGGTTCTTTACTTAGGGTTAAGAGATCCTGGGCTGTTCCCTGTGCAGTTTGGCATGTTTGTTGGTGTCCTTGTTCAGCTCATATTTGCGAGGTCATGTTGGTGAGAATTTACAGGTATAGCGTCTGATGTTTCTAGGAGGCACAATCTTACAGCTAACTTCCTGATCATATGGCTCTTACCATATTTCCATGCCCTCTTCCACAATGTTCCCTGAGCCTTTCATGTAGGAATGTTTTGTAGATGTATCCACTGAGATTGAGCTCCACAATATGGACCTTGATTGTGGTTTTCTATAGTTGTGGTTTCTGTCTGTTGCAAAGAGAATCTTCCTTGATGAGAGGTGGAGACTACAGTTAACTTGGTATAAGGAAAAATGTTTATGGATTTTTGTTAGAGATTAAGCCGATTTACTAAATTAGTGGTTATAGATTCTCCTCTGATAGCCATGATTTCACTAGCACTTGGTAGATAGCTAGGCTTTTTGTCAGGCGTGGGATACATCTTGTTCAGTGGGTCTTAAGTCTAACTACAGAGCTGTTGGTTACTGCCAAAGTCTGTGTGCCACTACTGCACCTGTAGGGATATAGTGCCATGGTGGTTGTTAATGTGGTTCATAGTCACCATAGCTGGATGGAACTCTTGGTTGCCTTCTTCCTTTGAAAGCTTTCATGTTGCTTTCTGGTATCATGAGAGCTAGTTCTCAAAAATGTGGCATTCTAGTCAGTTCTAGCTCAAGGGCATCTGGGCCCAATTTCTGAAATATATGGTGTCTTCAGTAATAAGGACTTACTGTCTACTTCTAGAGGGCAACCAAGGCTACATCAATAGGCTATTTGTTTTAAAAGTCTCAGACATCCCTGGCCAACAATTCAAAGGAGGACTTCTCAGTCTGATACTAAGTGTTTTGCTAGGACTTTGGTTCTTGGGTAGAATGCTATCCACTCAGACAAGAAAAGTTTATTAGACCTATATATGTATATTTATGCACCAAATCACATACATTATAGAGTTATTTTTAATTAACTAGTAAATAGTATAATTCCTTACAGCTTTGTATTCTTAACGTGTAAGTCCTTAAAACAACAATGGCTTGAAATTATATTATTTGGTAATTAACTAGTCAGTTAATTTAAAAAGTTAAAACTTCACTTGTATTTTTGGTAGTGAGTTAAGAAATAGAACTTTCCCAACTCAATTTCAATTGAGGCCTAATACATTAGGAGCTATATTCTCAGGTGTGTCAATAATTAGATTTTCCACATAGATTGTGGAGAATGATTGCATCAATTGCCCAAGAATTCACGCTTTCTACTTTCAATTCTTGAAATCATTCCTCACTCTGATTATGGGCTTGCCCAGGTGATTCTCTTTGTTGATTAATGTTGGAGGACATGATGCATAGACATGCTATTTTTCACTTCTCTGCTATTGCCATGAGACTATGAGATTAGCTGGCTGGAGGGTGAGCCATGAATTGGAGTAATGAGATAACCTACTCATCACAGTGGAAGGCACTCTAGATTGGCCAGCAGACAATTGAATGAATAAATACAGAAATTCAGCCTCCTTAACTTATGGTTTGCTTTATAGACTATTTTGGATTGTTTTGATATGCCATGCTATTGGAAGATAATAACTGATAGATAAATGATACATTTTTGGTATAGAAAAGGGTTTTGGAAAGATACTTTCTTGGAAAGATGCTACGCTATATGTCTTGACACATGCTGCTTAAATTAGAAATGAGGGCATTTTATCCCCACAACTCAGACCCACACAGAGGGACTTAATGTAGAACATTAAGTTTACAGGAATCTCTTCAGTTTTGCAGACACAATGTTCTAGAGTCTGGATTCTACTTACTTGTAAGTATGTAAGAGAGAGACTGTGTCTCTTGTTGCAAGCTGCAAAGGTATGTGGACTTGGATGACAGACGCAGTTTGACTGGTAGCAAAGATTAAGGTTGTTTGTTCTTCACATAGACAGAAGTCAACATCTTGGAGAATTTTTCTGTACCTTCCAATTATTACATGGATCCACACTCAGAGGCTCTGGAGTGTGTTCCTTAAATTAGAGATAGAACTGGGAATGACTATTAGTGCAGAACAGATGTGTATTATTTCTTAGTATGGTTTGTCATAGTTGAGTGTTTTCATGAGAAAATTATAGAGAATCCTTAATACTCAAGAGCAACAACAAATAAACTTATAAATGCATGACAAGTTGCATGCTTATTTTTTCTCTAGTACATGTAAATCATACCTTTCTTGTTCCTCTTCCCATTGTTTCCATCCTAGCTTGGACCCAAGACTGGAGCCAGATTAAGAAGAGAAAAATGTAAGGATAAGGTATGGACACAGAGTTTATTTCCTTTCTAGAAGTATGCAAAACACCTGCAGATGACCCATGGTAGGGGAATAGGGAAAAGTCTTATTATAAATGAAGAGTGAAATACTGATTAAGATAATTGAAATTCAAGTTTTTGATGTGGAGAGATGTATATTTTGCTACTTAAAATACTAGAAGTCTTTGTATAAGGAATATGATTTTTAAAAAGTCCTGAGTGATAGTTTTAAATTTATGGGTGTATGCACTCTATCATCTAGAGGTAAATAATATTTAAGGACATTAGAGGAGAAAATTAGGCCTCATTTCTGATTACTATAAAATTTGCTTGGTCAGAAATCTTGTTATGGATATAATAAGCCACAATTGCTTTTTTAAGGGATTACTGTATTAGAGTATATTTCTGATTCTAAAAACTTTGCATTAAAACTGGGGAAAATGTGAGGAACTTAAAAGTGTTTTAAGATCTGTATTACCTACCCAGTCACCACATATTTTTGAGTTTTTATTGTATACTAGGCATTTTCTAAGTTATAAGAAGAATATCCTGGTGGATAAGATACACTCAGTCCTTCTAAAATATCACCTGTAGTCGAAAGAAGATTAACATTAAATAAATAAAGACAAAAACAGCTATAGTTTTAGAGAAAGGAAAAGTTGAGAATACTTCTTACACCGACATGGCTATTAAGTATCTATAGAAAAATAACTTGCCATTATACCTGACATTATGAAACAGATAAATATATACATTACCATATTAAGTGATTGCAAAGTAAAAAATTAGAAAATTATAAGCTGTAGCTCTGGAGTCACCACACTGATTCAGGTCAAAGGCTTTTTATTATTTTTTCTAATCAATCACCAGTTCTAGTTCTTGAGCCCTGGAGTGTTTCTGTCTCTTTACAATCTACTCTTAAGATGCTAGCTCAGATCTAGAACTGGAAGGTTTTAGCCTCAGCCTCTGTACAATCTAGACTGTTTAAAGATGCACTTCTGAGTGAATCACACCAACTAACTCTCTCTGAACTCAGACTTTTCAGACTGTTCCTGGTTCAACTTACTTGCTGCTTTTGGCTCAAACTCTGATTCAAGCTGCTGGTTCAAACTGACCTTCTGAGCCAGCTAACTGTTTCTGACTGAACTCTTATGACTCTGGCTGATGATTCTGACTGATTTTCTAACCACCTCAGACTGAACCGCTTTACTTGGCTTCAAAGTGACTCACTCTTTCTGTCTGATACTGACTTCTTCTGCCACACTGCCTCTGTCTCTGTGTCTCTCCATGAGCTCTCATTGCTCTATACTGCCTTAGTCAGCCTTACTGCTCAGTCAGTCAGTCAGTCAGACTGCTTCATTGTCTCCATGTCTTGTCCCCTGTCTGTCTGCTTCAAACTGCTTGCCTCATACTGCCTACTGTAACTTACTGCTGTTCTGAGATGAGAGACTGCCTTTCTATCATGTCCAGAGATGGGCATATCCTCACCCAGACTCACTCAGTTAACTTTTTCTCTGATTAGTCATTTTGCCTATCCTTAACTGACTCATCAAAGTAGTCACTTCTTGTGTGATGCTGACTCTTCTGAGCTGCACTTTCTGTGTCTGCTTCCACACTCTGCTTCTGAATTAAAGATTAAAGGCATGGACCACCACTGCCTTGAATACTGCCTGAATATTGGGATTAAAGGTATGTATCAACATTCTTTCTACCCTAGAGCAGTAATGATATCAGATTAAAGGATTAAATATTCCTCTACAATAAGTGCCTGAGGGAAAAATTATATCTTTGCTTTCAATATGAAGCAAAGACCAATCCAGGCTATTCAGAGAAGCCAGTGGTAGAGGGAGGAACCACTAATTTAATAAATCAGCATCATCCTTAACATCAATCAATAAAAAATTGTCCTTAAACCCATCAATAAGTGTAGTCTTTACTCCTCATCAAGGAAACTTCTGTTTATAACAGAGACCAATATAAAAACCAACAACCAATCAATATGCATGGTTACAGAGTCTAGTCCCAGTGGATATATCTACAAAGCACTCCCATGAGACTCACGGAACATTGCAGAACAGTAGGCTAAAAGATAATACAGGCTAAAGGTTCAGGGAGTTTGCTGTGAGATTGTTTTTCCTAGTAATTTCAGAAGGTACACCCATAAAATCTCACCAACATGACTGCCTAAACTTGAGCCAAACAAAGATAACACCAATGAGTATGTCAAAGTAGATGGGAAAATTTGCAGGAGGCCTCAACCTCACAGGAAGAAATATAGGCAACTGAGGAAGGCTGGGAGCAGGAGAGGTGGACATCTTCAGGGAAGAGCACACCAACAGTTTGCCCAGTGCTACATTAAATGATTTTTGCCTGCTCTCTTAACTGTTAGTTTTTCTGATCCATCTCTTGTTATATAGAACCCATTTTTCCAGACTCACACGTTATTTCCTCCTTTCTTGTGTATTTATTTAAAAAATATTTTGTTTTTAAGATCATAATATAATTACAACATTTCTCTCTTCCCTGTCTTCTATGCAGACATCCCCAAATACAGCTCTTCAGTCTTCTTTCAACTTCATGGCCTCTTTTTTCAGTAATTGTTATTTATACATATATATGATTATACATATATATTCCTATATATAATGTGCTCAGTCAATATAAAGTTACTTATGTGTAAGTTTTTAGGAGGGAGAAGAGATAAAAATCATTAAGGATCCCTGAAAATGAAATAAAGAATTTTATAGTTACTTAAAATTACAAATAGTAAGTATAAATGTATGTTTGTAGATGGATTTTAGAATAGGCCCCATGATCAAGACAGTATGCTATAAGTACACACAACTTTCCAAAGAAAGTTACCTATGAGAAAGAGATGAAAAATATAATGGTTGGAAGCAGATTTAGAGTCAGTGAAATGTTCTTCCTAAAATAGGAGATATTTGATTATGCTTGTAGGTTTCTGACAAATCCTTGGTTGAGCAAAAGAGGTTGAAGGGATAATGGATACTGCATCATTTCTGCACAGGCAGAGGGAATGGGGAGACAGAGGCAAGTGAAGAAAGCTCCTACAGCAGGACAGGCGAGGACAGATGTATATGTAGGCAGTTTTATTGATTTTTTTTTTTTTAGAGAAAAATGGAGAGTGCTTTCCTAATAGTACATTTTCACTGAGAAAGTTAGAGAAAAAGAGAAGAGACAGTAAGGTAGGAAGTTTGGGATAAATGGCAGGTTTTGTTTTGATTAGGAAACAGGTCAATTGACTACACAAATGGTAGATATTCCAAAGTATGGGAACTCATTTAAAGCAGCTAATCCTGATTAACTTGTGAGGATGTAATTCTGTTCTGCAGGCATGAGGAAAGGTGAGAGTCAAGGCAATTGAATGTTTCCTGAGTACAACACATACCATGTTGTGCATGACTTAATGTGCCTTTAACTTATATGAAGTCCTTTACACAAAACTACAGAATCTATATGATTCCTGTATCTCATTAGGTAGCAACATCAAAACACTAACTAGTTTTTTATTAATAGCAAATTATTTGTTGATATTGTATACCATTCAACTTCTCTTTTTCTTCCCAAGTGGATTTGTAACATGGCTTATCCCTGCTGTGCTAGACTGATTATTTGAATCCATGTCTTCTTATACTCTGTGATATTTATACTCTTATATGATAGAATCTTGCTTGTGGATTCTTTCACTGAATGTTCTTGTTCTTTAATGTATTTAGAAGTACATTTCTCTTTCCATGGTTTATGACATCTGTACAGTTGTTAACAGTCAAAAGTAATTAGTGCTTCAATTTGTACTTTTTGGTTTAACAGCTTGGAAGGTAAAAGAACTTTGAAACACTTTCCCTTACTGGACATCACCAGAAAGTGTGTAAGCAGATGTTTAACTATTTGTATCCTGTAGACTTGTGATACAGCAATGGAAAATTCATTACCTCTTGGCTATTATTAAAGCAAAGAAGGCAATGAATCTATCCTCACTACAATCATTAAAACTATAATCACACTAGCATGTAGAGCAAAGTTCTTGGTGTTTATTCCAGAATCAAGTTAAGAAAAAAAATGAATATTTTTATAAATCACATTGTCTTTCAGTCACATTGCCTTATTCCTAAATCCTGGAATTTAAAGAGAAAGCTGCAGTATAGAAAAAGCAAATGAACTTAAATGGTTGTGAGGCATTTGCAGTATTAGAAAATATTGCTTTAAGCTATATTGAACAGATAGAATGAATTATCTTATATCCCCTACAATGTCCCCTGAGACATTACTTTTGGGTAAACTTCCATAGACACTAGCTATAGACTTTGTTTGTTTGGGAAAGTGTATTTCTCATCCATCACACCCTGGAACAACACAGAGAGGTGTTGGATCTTAAACTCATTTAGATTGTGGGGCTTTAATATTCTCTGAGGGAATGAGCAGCCTTTCATGCACTGATATGACCATAATTTGGGATCTAAGCTTCCCTTCATTCTCTGACATTTATCTTTCTTAATTGGGATCAGTATATCTTCTAGCATGATCAACAGTTCAGATTCTCAGACTTACAGCTTCAACTGTATGTTTTGGAGGATTAATGGAACCTTCTCTTGATCCAACACATCAAAGATACCCACAATAGAGTAACTTAAATACATGGCTGACTTATTTCCATGATGCTCTACAAAAGTTCATCTATCTCCCTTGGTGAGATTAGACAGCAGAATGCAAATCTTGACCATATCGACCCTTAAGTCTAGCACAGTTGACCAGATTCATGAATGTATAAGATACTATGGGAACTTTGTCCTACTTGAAATCCTTGTAAATGTATTCTAAATCCAGCTCTGGACATTAATAGCAATCTCTGTGCCTGATTTACTAGCTATGTTCAAAGAGAAGCCTAAGCATCACCACTGCTAAGCGTGAACACCACTGGCAAACATTTTCAAAACCTTTGATTGTGCCTGTGGGAAGCAATCTGGAGAAGACTGAAAGTAGGAACTCATGATTTTAGGGTTAGAGTTGAGATATAGAGCAAGGGAACTACAAAGTGAATGATAGTGGTTCTGCTCTTCTTAGTCATTATTTACCTTTAAAAAAACAACTCTCCAAAGGAAATCAAATTTTTATGTCTATGCGTTTATTTCATAAATAGCATTTAATTTTCAAAACCAAAGGATAAAAACATAGTTTGATAAATATACAGAACAAAAAGTAGTTGTAACAGAGACACTAGAAATACAGCAGTATAGGAGAGAAACGAAAATGATTACAGGATTGTGAACTGGTTGTACACAAATAACAGCACTGTTCTAGTGCAGTTTGAAAACACTTGTTTCTTTCAAGCTGCCACCCTTACAACCCTGGAAATAAACTTGTGCATGTATTGGTTTTTGTGCTGTTGGTCTCAGTTTCATTAGTAAGTTTAACCTGTAAGGAAACCTCCCAGCTAAGTACACATGAACACTCCCATCTTTTCTCTCTTCATAAGCAAGCACCAAACACAAAGTAACTCTTATGCTTCCTACTTCCCAGATTCCCAGGTTCCCCATGTTTCCACAGATCAGGGGTTGCCCAGAGTAATGTACTGAGAAAAATAAATGTACCCTGGATAGATTTGTCTTTTGACTACAAATAGATTCATTTTCCTGAGATTTAAAACCATTTGAGCTACAGTTATCAAATCTGTATTGACCACAGGTGTGAACAATCCTGTATGGACCACAGGAGTGTGAACTATCTCCATGTATGGGTCATTAGCTGGAAATAGTGAGAATGACCCATGTCTGGGACTGATGATTGTGACTGTCTACTACCAAAGAATCTGGTGTCACAGATGATAAATTTGCGCTCAGAGTCATGACCTTGAGTTCTTCTACTTCTCGCAGTGACTGATGAAAAACATATTATTTTTATTTGCAGACATGGACACCAACAGACAGCAAGGTAACATAAAGGAGATGAATTTAATTTCTGGATAAAAGCTCAGCAAACTCACTTTCATCGGGTTCATTTCAACTCTGTCTCAGAGCTTTGAAACTGGCTAGCTGCATCTTATCTGGTAGATGATGTACTTTCAAACAGAAAGCCTCAGAAAGCGAAAGGTAAAAACAACTGGGGGAAAGCCAGATTTCTCCTCACTTCATTTCCTTCCATTTAGTTCATTCAACTTGATCCCTTTGACTTTCAGGGTTGGAGACATCAGAACATCATTTTCTTGGAATAAGCATTAGGAGCCAGATTTTTTAAGGTCAAAACACACCCAAATCTGGATTATATTGAATGCCTTTTTATTCATATTTTTAGTTCCAGATAATCCATGCAGTGATAGCCTCAGCACAACAGAAGAGGATAAAATAGAACTTTGACAGAGTGAGATAGGAAATTCACACACTCTTTTTGCCAACATAGTTTAATATCCTCGGCAACATAATTAGTATCCTGGAAGAGTAGACCACATCTGAAGAGATGACCACACCATGTCTTCATTCTATCTGGAACAATGACTAATTTATTAATTCTTTTCATATTTTAGAAGCTACCATATGCCAGATGTGCTATTAAATTGCCAGAGAAAGGAAAATGTATTAATGCATGTCTTTTGTTCTTTATTATTTAAGACCTATTTAGTAAGTAAAAAATTTTTTATAAGAAATTTATAGCAGTATCTTATGCTTCAAGATTTGTAGTTCCTTCTTGGTTAGGTTCATGGTCTCCTGGCAAATAAAATTTATCATGTAATATTCCATTCATACACACAGAGCACATACTATTTATTTACCAGGAACTATATTAGGAATCAAGGCACAGTGAGATGAGTTACGAATATCAGCACCAGGATTCAGGATTTATTTGTTTTGTCCAGATGAATAAGCAAAGAGCATCTCCCTTACTGTTGGCATCCTTAGATGGCAGAGACATATGAACTTAGTTTTAGGCTTATAGTTCTAGATCTTGAGAACTAGAATCTTCTGCCTCTAGACTTTCAAGGCCAGAGACCTAGGGGTTCACTCCAGAGGCATACTGTTGTAGAATATGAGTGGTAGTGACCCAGTACCAATCAACTAGTATTATAGCTCAGATCTTCGGGTGTTGAGGCCCTCAGCTCTTAACACTGATGATGCTTTGGACTATGACCTTTGGCTGGGATCTGTAGTTTCTCTGCTTGGCTCCTGACAACCTTCCACACCTTCTCAGCACGTCAGTAGTTTTTAGAGTCTCCCCAGTGCTGCTCCTACCACTTTATGAACCACTTCAGTTGTTGTACAACTGCTAAGTGAGTCAAGGGCTTACATCCCCGTGAGCACTTAGCAGAATTTAACCCCTAGCCAGATAGGCTAAGAGAGTCAGTCCTTCCGGTCTGACTCAATTCCACCACCATAAGTTTAACCTCATCTGCCGATTTAAAAGAATTTTGAAGTGTTTTTCTATAATAAGCCATATTGTCATTCAAAACTGCTTTGTCCACTCCTGGGATTTTAAGAACTATATTCTGCCTGTACTGATTGAATTAAATTCCACTACTCTTTATGCTGATGAAAAGAAAGGATACGTGAGTAAGTGGAATGTATAATCACATTACAGAGCTGTTTGTTTCAGTTTCCTCAATCACAAAATCTTGTTCAAGTGCTACTAAGCATCACAAAAACATTTGCTGAGTTATGCCTTCTTTCCATAATCACTGTCCAAAACATGCTGGGAAAACAGAATTAGCATATCCCTTTATTGAAATGTGACAACAATTTATTTTAACTCTGTCATTAAACACTGTGGGACACTAAGAATATAAGGATGATTGAATTGTGCTCACATTCTCAAGAAGGTCATTAAGGTGAGTCAGAAGTAAATGAAGTGCCTAGGTATCAGTCTTTTTTTGTTTGTTTTTATTGAAAGAAAAAAATTTCATACAATATATTCTGGTAATGCTTTTCCCATCCCAGATTCTCCCTATCTTCCCACCCAACCACCAACTCTAAGCCTTTTTTCCCTCTCTATTAAAAAGGAAACAAACAAGCAAACAAACCAAACTAGCAAAAAAAGAAACAGGAAACACACAGGAGAAACTCTTTAGTCTGTTACATTTGGATTAGTTATCAGTAAGGCTTAATCAAAAAGTGTCTTGGTAGCAATATCAATCAGTTCAGCTAACCATGACTAGAGAAGTCATTTTAAAAACTGTATCTATCTTATTATTGCAGGAGACTTTCCTTCCGATAGTTTCAATTCCTGATAGATGTATTGGTAGTTAGAAACAGAGAGACATCTACATTGCTTGCTTGTCAAGATGGCTTAGCAGTTAAAGGTGCTTACACTCAAGTCTGAGGACCTGAGTTCCATCTACAAGGCCTATGTGGTGGAAGGAGAGAACCGATTTTTGAAAGTTGTCCTCTGACCCCAATTATTACAAATATGATAATTTAAAATATATGTACATCTTACCATAAAATAGATTTTAGCTCCTAAAAGCAAAGAAATTGTGTACTATTTGTAATTTCACTGATATTCCTTAGAACCTAGAGCAGTTGGGTTTGTTTTCCTTGAGGACGATCTAGACATTATGCACCTCCATCCCTCTGTGCAGGCAGACATCCTTTCTCATTGTTCAATGTCTTACTTCTCTTGGGTAAAAACAACTTCATCTTTCACTACTTTACACAGATATCTTTCTCTGGGTTTGATACCCTCCTTGCAAACAACATGAGAAGCAGGTTGGTGTGGTAGTTACAGTGTTTACCCTTTATTTTCAGAATCTTGCTCTTTTTGGCAGTCACTAAGAACTTGGGGGAAAAAAACAAACCACAACAAAAACATGCAGGGAAGCCTGGAGAAGGCTGATGTTTTGAATGAGTAGAAATGAAAAGTGACAGGTTGCTGCTCTTCCCTATCACAGCTGCTGTTCTCTAGAGGAGCCAAGGCTCCTAAAGAAAGGCAAGGACTTCTTAGCCACCATTAGCACCCATTTTCTACATATGTATCAAGAATGTTTAACAATTAAGTAATGTGTATTGAATGTTTATTATCTATCATCTAATCTATCTGTCATCTACCTATCACCTCTCTATCTTCTAGTACTCTTTAAGAAGTATAATCACCATTTATATCCAATGAATAAAGAGAAATCAATGCATTTCTCTGATAGTTATTATGACTTTATTTTATCCTTCTGTCTCTCAAATGTTTTTAAAATTTCCATTCAATCTGGGATTATTACATTATAAATAGAATAATAACAACCTCTCATAAAATAAACAATGAATACATTCTATGGTACATGTTATACATTTTCAGGTTTAAGATTATTTTGTCAGGGATTATGAAATGTAATTCTTAAGATGATATGCTTACTAGCCAGGATATTACATTTTCACACTTTTACTACTGTCTTGGTTCTTCAATTTTTGTGTATAATTTAAGGTCTGGTTCCTAGGTAGTCTCCTGGGGGAACTCTGAACACACTTGGCTTGCTCACTCTGAGATTATGACTGTGACTTAAGCCCTAAAGAGCCTAGTTAAAAGGACAAAGTCATTCCTAAGTGTCATCAGTACAATGAGTCTCATAGGAAACCAATTTTGCTGTTACTGAGAGAACACTGCTGCACTGACCACACTGTGCTGCGACTTCTTGGACCATTAGCTTTGACTTACTGGCTGTGAAACTCCCAGTGAACAATCACTCGCCAGTGATCACTATGGCCTTTAGAACCAACCCTAGAAATGAAGACTGAGTTTGATTACTTCACTGGTTCCTGCTTTGGTCCTTGCTCAGCCATCTGGAACCTTCAATTATTCTCCTCTGGATTTCTTTGATATGAATTGTAGCTAATAACACCTTGTATCTTACAAGTCTGGGCCCTGAGCAGTGATCCTTAGCCCAGCATCCTCTGGATCCACATTCACCTGGACATCTTCAGATTGACTGTAATAAGCAAGTGACCCGGTTCCTTCCCCTTTGATACAGCTGTTTCTCTTCCTACTATTTCCTGCTCAGAAGATGAGCTTCCTCGGGGAATTTATCTAGTTAGAATTAGATTAGAGCCTCCAATCAGGTGTTAAAGAGTCTAGAAGTCTCTTGAGACCTGGGTTCTGAGCTCTTCCTCCTTGATGCCATTTCACTTCAGAACTTTATTTCTGCTGTGTTCTATGGCTCAATATATGTAATGCTGGAGTCTTTAATTAAAACAAAAATCAAAAGTAAAGCAAGACTCCAAACTGGAGCAAGTTCCAACTCCCTGTATCTCATTCCCATAAAAACGATGAACTAATTAAGAGTCAGGGAAATCAGCATAAATGTGGAGGTCATTTCAAAGAACCTGAAGTTTTATGGAGGCAGAGGCTCTATAAAGGTATAAGATTGGAGAAGTTTTGACTGTTGGACTAGAGAAAAGTTTCTTCAATGTTTCCTTTATTCTTTGAGTTGTCAGACCTCTTTAGAACCATTTAAAGAAAACTGTGGCTTTAGCCAAAGGACCCAGATAGAGAACTAGATCTGTAGGTGTATAAACAAGGGGTAAAACCATGTATAAGCACCTAACAGGCCAGAGGGTTTTAGAGCCTTGTCCATCTTCCTTACCCCATTTTTCCTTCTCCTAATCTCCAGCCCTTCTTTCCTGATTTTTATTCAATTTTTATTTTCTTGAGGCATAGTTTCTGCACAATAAGCTTTACTCACTCAAATGATGCAATTTTGTGAAATCTAGTCATTGTAAACAGTTATGTAATTCTTACCACCATAAGGAAAATGGACATTTTGATCAAGGCAATAGTTCCTTTCATCAGCCTTTGCTGCAAGTACTGAGCTTTTTGTATTATTATAGCTTTGTTTTTCCTAGATTTTATTTAAATGTTATCATGCATTGTAGTTTTTTGATTCTATCTTATTATATAAATCAGAATGCTTTAAATGTTCATCCTTACTATTGTGTGTATCAATATTCTGTTTCTTTCTATTGTTAATATTCCAAATATGGACAAAGCATATTTATTCATGTTTTGGTTATATATATATATATATACATATACACACACATGCATGTGTGTGTGTGTGTGTGTGTGTGTATGTGTGAAAGGGGGGGTGAGAAGGAGAGATAATTGGCTATTTTTGTTTTGGCTACTATCAATAAAATCCACATGAACTTTTTCACCTATGTATGTGTGAGTATTTTATGTATCTAATAATGAGAAAACTGGGTCAATGGCAAGTGTATGCCCAAAGTATTTATCTTTGTAGAAGCTGTGAATGTATTTTTACAAGAATCTGTTTTTCACTACCACTAGAAATGTCTAAGAGTTCTAGATGTGTGCATACTTCTCAACCCTTGGCAATGTGTAGATCTCTTGCCCACCAAAACAAACAAAAACCACACAAAAATATCTTAGGATACTTTATAATATTTTATTACAAATGCTCTTTATATATTTGCATAAGAGCTTTTTTAGATATATATTTTACAAGTATTTTCTCCTAACAGCTGACTTTATGTTTCTATGTTGCTAACTGTGTCTATAGAGAACAAAACTCCTGAGCAGGGCAGATAGTTCCTGGATTCAATCTCCAGTATTGCAAAAGTAAATGTCTTAAGCTTTGACAATGTTCACCTCGTCTTTTTGTTTGCTTTGCTTGGTAATTATTTACATTTCATGGAAGAACCCTTTTTGGAATACATTGTTATAAAGATATTCTCTATCCACTTCTAGTGCTCTTATAATTTGAGTTCCTTGTATTAAGTTCATGATCCACTTGACTTAATTTTTGTGCATAGGAGGAGTTGAAATTAAAGATCAATTTTTCATGGCTACAATAATTTATTTATGAAAATATCTGCAGCTTTTCAGGATGCATTTCTGAAAAGGGTGCTCTTTTCCACAGAATTACCTAATTATTTCTGTCTAAGTTCAAATGAGTTATATGTGTCACTCTACTTCTAAGTCACTCTGTTCATTTTGCTGTCAATACCTGTTACAATTTCAGTAGCTCTCTTGAATAATACTTCTGTATATTATATGTTGAAATTGTTGAACATCATTGTTCTTTTCAAAAATGATTTGGTTTTTCAGGTTCTTTCATCTGTCCTTGAAAATTTCAGTTTGCTTTTCAGTTTCTTTAAAGAAATCATAAGGATTTTGATTGAGATTTCACTGATTCTTTGACTAACTGAGAAGTCTTTTAACTATGTTAACTTTCTGGTCATAAATGCTATGTTCCTAATTTCTCCACGTGACAGTCTTGCCTCTAGTTTGTGTCACAGCACAAATCATTTTGTTCATGAGCTGCATTTGGCCTCTTGACTGTACCTTCATCAGCCCTTAAATGGATCTTTTACTAAAGCCAAATGTTTTAGGTTTTAGTTTGTGGTGGCACAATATTCTTGGTAGCAAATTGTATCTATTTTGTCTCTTTAAATAGCAAGGCACTCTTTATCAAGTGACTAGGAACATTGGACATTCACCTGCATTTTCTTAAAGTGACTACTTTTGGTTGAGCTTCGCTGCAAGGTCCTCCTAGCATTAGTTGAATCACTCTGATGATTAAAAATTGACCCCATAAGCTAGATCAAGTGAGGATGTTGTCACATGCTTGGCAGTTGGCATTATTTGACAATACAGCCATGCTGTTGTCTCTAATTAATGGTCTGGATGCTTCATATCTTAACAGCTGCATCCAACAGAGAGGGAACAGACAACAATCCCTCCTGAAGCCTAAGCTTAGAACTTCTCAGATAAATCTATCACAGTCTGTTGATTAAAAAATAAGAGGTCGTGAAGATTCCAGTAGTGGGGTGAACTAGATTTTGATTCTTCATTAAAGGACTAAGAAAACACAAAGCTGTGTCTCAAAGAATTTTGCACAGGAATAAGAAGAATTATTATAGTCAAAAAATGCCAACAGTCTATTAAAGATACCTGACAGTTTTTATTGTTATATGGAAATTAGGCTACTACTGAAGTGCCTGAATTATAAATAAAGGTACTTCATTATCTAGTCACTATGAATCATTTCAGATTTGATTGATAAAATGGATAATGGAATAGATTCAACACTTTCTGTCACACTTGTTCCTTAATGCACTTCTATTATAGTGTTTACAGTCCAGAGTAGCATGTCAACTACTTTACATTAACTTTTTAAAATTTTCTTTCCACTTAATTTCTCTTTTTTTCTTTTCAAGACATAAAATTTTCAAATTTTGTTTGGAAGAAATATTAAGTTCTAGTATGTTTATGAATATTCTCTGAGTATTGTTGTTGTCAGTACAATGAATAGAATTCAGTGTGGTGGAAATAACTTGTCATGATATTTCCAGTACTGCAGGGATGTATTATTAGCCAGTTTGGGGCAGAGGATGAAAATTTTATTTAGTTCAAAAGCCTGCCAAAGTTATAGAGCAAACTTAAGGCCAGGCTGGGCAAGATCCTACCTCAAAATAAACAAGAAACAAAGGGGAGCGGGGTGATGGTGAAATAGCTTAATGATAGATTACTTGCCTAGAGTACATGGGCTCTTGAATCAATCTCTGATATTGGAGTTTGTGGAGGTAGAGAAAGAAAAAATAACATCTTATGATATCTAGAAAGAATGGAGAGATGGTCCAGAGGTTAAGAGTACTGGCTGCTCTTCCAGAAGTCCTGAGTTTTAATTCCTGAGACATGGTGTCTCACAATATCTACAATGTGGTCTGATGTCCTCTTCTGGCTTGCAGGTCTGTAGGTGTACATGCACTCAGAACACTCATATACATACATAAATAAGTCTTTGCTGGGTGTTGACGTCACTTGCCTTTAATCCCAGCGCTTGAGATACAGAGGCAGGTGAATTCTGTGAGTTCGAGGTCAGCCTGGTCTACAGAGTGAGTTTCAGGGCGGCCAGAGTTACAACAGAGAAACACTGTCTTGAAAAACAGGGAGAGAGAGAGAAAGAGAGAGAGAGAGAGGGGTGGGGAAAAGAGGGAGAGAGAGAGAGAGGATGGCTCTTAAAATTATATGATTTGTGGCTATAGAGATGGCTCAGCGGTTCAAAACAGTTGTTGCTCTTATAGGGTACCTGGGTTGGGTTCCCAGTAGCTGCATAGTGTCTCACAATCATTGTAATTTTTGTTCCAACAGATCTGATGCTCTTTGCTGACTTCTATAGGCACTGAGCACACATATGATACACATACATTCATGCAGACAAAATATTCATACACATCGTATAGATCTTTTGAAAGTCTGGAAAAGATCACAATTCATCATCATTATCGCATACTTGACTCAATGTGAAATATATTTTGCTCTCTATAGTAAAAGGTTCTGACTTTTTCCATGTTTTGTAGATTTCTCTGAATTGACAATCCCTCCTGGAAGAAAGAGGGAATCTTATAAGACTTAGGAAGTGAAACTAAAAGACTTAGGAAACTCAGAAAGTTACAAGATTCATGGTGGCCTCCCCAAGGTCCACACTGTGCATGGAGCTCTAGAGACTACGCACTCATAATCACTGTGCTATAGTGGGCTCTTCTTGATGCAGTTACCTATGAGTCACCTGTGACCCTGTAAGTATTATTTCACCCATACTCTTCTAAGTAATCCCAGTAAACTCATTGCATCACCAAGCTGTGCCTGACTAGAATAATTTCTTGGGTCTGTCTTCAGTACCTTATCTGGAGTGAATAGGCATTTGTTCATGTCCCCCTAGGAACATTCTCATCTTTTATTACATACCTCTAAAAGGCCCCAACTAACATGGAAAAATAAAGGTAGTTGGTTTGATTTTTTTCTCTGTTGATTTGACTTAAACTACCTATAATCAGAACTTTTCCTCTATTGCTTCTTCAGTGTTGGTTCATTTCCTCTCATCTCCTCCCTTCTCCTCTCCTCTCCTCCCTTCTCCTCTCCTCTCCTCTCCTCTCCTCTCCTCTCATCTTCTCTCTTTTTTTCTCTCTCTCTTCCTTCTCATCTTCCATTTTCTCCTTTCCTTTATTCCTTCCTTTTACCTTCCCCCTCATTCTTCCATCCTTCTTTCCTTTATTTATTTATTTATTTATTTATTTATTTATTTATTTATTTATTTATTTATTTTCTGTCTGATTCCTGGTCTTTCTATGTAGCTATGGATGTTATGGAACTCACAACTATATAGACTAAGCTGGCCTCTGAGTCACAGGGAACACCTGCCTCTACTTCTCAAATACTATGCTCAGCTATTGTTGGTTTCTTAACTTAGCTTTTCTGGAATGTTCAATTTGTAGGTAAGAAAATGATTGCCATACTTAAATACCTCAGAGTTTGGGTCTCATAATTTCTTTATTCTCTGCAAATTAATCAAGATAAAGTTTATTTCAGTATTTTAGTTTTGCATTGCTTGTTTCAATTCCATAGGAATCCCAAAATCTCAATCAAGAAATATTAATTATATTACCACCTTTTAAAAACCGTATTATCTGTGATTTATATAAGTAATTTTATGAACAGATGATGATTTCATCATAAGCATAAATTTTGGCTTAATTATTTTCTGAATTTTTCTTACCCCTTGAAGACAGAAAACATGTAAATTTCAGAGGTTCTCTCACTAACAAGAACGATATAAAAAATCCTTCTGGAGTAGTCTATTTATTTGACCATAGCACTAAAAGTAAAACAACCATTAAAAACAAAATTTGTAATTCAAAGGCTATATTCAGAATTTCTTGAAAATAGTCTAAATATGGTTTCAGTGAGAGAGACTAGAAGTCTAGTGTGGAAGGAATTGGAACACAGCCTATGAAAAATCAGGGCCAAGTTGATCCTGTTGAGAGATGTTGCAGTTTATATGATTACATGAACAGAAAAAAGATAGTATTTAAAATTAATTCAGACAGAAATGGATGATCAAAATCACATGTCCTTCTAAATTCAGCATACAACCATGTAATTTTAGCTTCACTGACTTAATTGTTCCTGATGTCCTTATTCACACCCTCATTGATTTGATGTGTAGCCAAAGCAGCTGGGTCTCACCGCAGGAGACTGTTTAGCTTATGAATTACTGAAATCTGACCAAGCTACACATTTTTCCCTGACATAGCATACTTTTTGCTTTTGTATTCTACACTCAATTTTTTATATATAGGAACTGGAGAAATGGTTCATTGTTTAAGAGCCCTAGCTGTTCCTTCAGATAATGGGGTTCAATTCCTAGCACCCATATGGCAGATCACAACCATCTTTTAACAGTAGTTCAACTGAATATTATGCTCTCTTCTGGCCTTCACAGGTACTGCACACACACACAGTTCACAGACATACTTACAGCCAAGAAACATGAGTAAAATAAAATAACCGGAGTTTTTATGTATAGACATTAGCTTCCAGCCTGAAAAGTATTTTAAAAATTAGATGGAAATATGCTTTATATTCAATCTTAACTAGCTCATATATTGCTTTTCTGGTCAGAATTTCACCTGAGTAAAAAATGATATTACCAATAATCATGGAGCTATTTTAAACCCAGTGAAATAAACAGTGCATTGGGTGCCATTGGATAGTAACGGGATACTAATGAGGCGAAGTCTTGAGTGTTTCTGAAGTCGTTACAGGCATGCTAGCAAAGGAGACTGTGGGACATTGCTTGTTCTCTTTTCTCTTTCTCTTCTTCAACATGAGCTGAACCATTTGTGCTAGTATACATTTGCTGCCAATGCCATCTGGCAAGTTCAGCTGAAAGCCCAGTGAGCCCACTAGACCTTAGATGGGAGTCTTCAAAACTGTGAGACAAAAATGAACTTTTTATCTTATAAGTTAATTATTTCTCATATTTGCTTATAGAGGTGGGAAGCTGACTAACAAAGAAATCTGGCAATAAGAACTAGATTCATTAACTACAGCCTTACTTGAGTCTCTGTGAAGGAACTTTTGTGATTGGTGAAAGCTTAGAAGAGTCTGGAAAGTCAGGAGTGGACTCTTGGAGTAGACCCTGATACATGATTATAGTGTGGGCTCAGTCAACTTCAACTTACTGACAGAAATATGAACAGCAAAGAGATTTACTATGTTGGTGAAGTTTCTGATGTGAATTAAGAATTTGTCGACATTCTACTAAAGATCATCTTTGTTATAGAATGTCAGAGACTCTTCAGGCATTGGGTACATTCCTTGAGACTTAAAGGAGGACCAAACTTAAGAGTCATGGAGAGCCCACCATGGTGATATAAGTCTGTAATCCCAGCACTGAGTATCTGGTTTTCAGAGGATAATAGTTGGAGGACAGCCTGGACTATGAAATAGAACCCAGTATCCAACATGAACAACAACAACAAATAACAAAAGAATCATTCATGGACGCATTTATCTGGTGGACAAAATTTCAAAACAGTAAATCACTTAACATTTGCCGTGCATTTTATTAGATGTTTTTAATCAGATTTGCTGTGAAATTCTGGAGGACAAGGAAACAGAGTAGAAAATATTGGAAACCGTGTAGGCTGGCCAAGGAAGGAGAAAATCCATCTGTTTGTGAGGCAAGGGTGAGGCCAAACTTTTCCCCAAGGAGATGGGGTGGATAGAAGGAAGACAAATGCAGGGGAATTAGATGTTAGCCTCAGGATAATCTTAGAAACAAATAAGGCAAGGGTGCAGAAATACAAAGTAAAGCCTTTCTAGAGAAAAAAATAAATGCTTTCAGAAAAGTGTCCGGGATGCTGCATCCAACATAGCTGGGACTGTCTTAGTTCAACCAAGACAGTGCTCTGAAGCTGCTGTGGGTTAAATGAGCTCATGAAGCTGGCCTTGGCCTCCTCTGTGTGACTCTGGTTTTGCAGCTGTCAAGCTGAATGAAATTAACAGTGTGTTCACTGTGACTTCCGCTGAGATTTCAGAGATAGGCCTGGAAGGCCAAATGATGTGCTCCAGGATGGAAATCTCCAGATAGTAAACTTGTGGGAACATGGCTGCAAAGGATACCATAGAAAGCTGAAGTGCAAGACTGCCAAAGATCACTACGTAGAGCTGCAGGCAGTGTTCAGCTCAATAGGCGAATGTGCTACCCTCAGCACTGCATGGGTGGAGCCACCCAAGTCCCTGGGAGTTCATCTTGTCCTAGTGTACCCATGATGCTGACATAGAACTTAAGACTTGATCTGTGCTCTCTTTGCTTTTGACATTACTTTTAGCCAATACTTTAATATGTTCTAATTCCTCTATTGTTGGGATATTTGGTTTGGTATGGTTTGGTCTGGTTTGGTTTGGGTGTTTTAATTTTTTTTATAAGATATATTTTGATCATATTCTTTCCATTTGCTCAACTCCGTCTAGATATTCCCCACCTTCTTTACCCACTCAACTCCATGCTCTGTCTCTCTCAAAAAGAAAAGAAAAGAAAAAGAAACAACTAAAAAATAAAAATCAAAACAAACAGAAAGACTAAAAGGAAAATCAGTAAGTCAAAAAATACAAAAATTGAACAAAAAGCACACAGACACACTAATGCAGTCTACATTGTATTGGTGAAG
Source organism: Cricetomys ansorgei (assembly GCA_026225945.1). Lineage (NCBI taxonomy): Eukaryota > Metazoa > Chordata > Mammalia > Rodentia > Nesomyidae > Cricetomys > Cricetomys ansorgei. The sequence goes on along the minus strand of JAMJFZ010001100.1, from coordinate 2,396,619 downwards.
TATTCCTGGTCATGGGTCCTGCCTTAGAGTGTGGTTTAATATACCCAGTGACATTCCTTTGAAGAAAACTCCCTTCCCAGCTGGTATCAATTACAGATGATGTCTTGGTTAGTGGTGGAATGCTGTGTCCATTTTCCCTTCTTAGCGCAGGGATTTAGCCTGGTTTGAAGGTCTTACGTATGCTCTCACAGTCTCTGTGAGTTCATATGTGCACCAGTCCTGTTGTATCAGGAAGATGCTCTTTCTTTGTTTTGGGCATGTCACTCAAGTTGGCCTAGAATTCATGATCCTCATGTCTCAGTCTCGTGCATGTTGCTATCACATTATTGTGCCTGACTTGGAAAGAATTTAACCTATGCCTGCTCACCATCCATATTTTGGTAATATGTACTTTGAAGTTTTTTTTTTCATTTTAATTTATTTTAATTTTACTTTTTTAGTTTTATAGGTGCTGGCAGTCAAGCTTACCTTGAGTGTTGAAAGACATTTAAACCCTGAGATTTTAACAGTGCTGGAAACTTGGAGTTTCTAGGAGTGGACAGAATGCATTTTGCATTGGGAGCTACTTAAGCACACAGAGGAATTTGGCAACATTCAGTGGTTTGAATGAGTCTCCCAAGACTTTGTGCAAAATGTGGTGCTGCTGTGAGGTACTAAGATGGTCAGGAGGTGGGGCTTTACATCACTGAGAGATAACCATGAATGGTATTTGGGGATTCTGCGAGCTTCCTCTTTTTCATTTGCTTCATGACTGTGAGGTATACATTTCATTCTTCCGTGGGCTCTTTACTGCTACCATATGGCTTCTGGGGCCTTAAAACTTGATCTTCGATTGAAATGCCAAAAAAAATGTGAGCCAAAATAACCCTTTCTCACAAAAATTAGTTAATGATGGTATTTGGTTAATGGAAAGCTGTGTAATAGAAACAAAGAAAAATATTCCTGCACTCACCTTCAGTATCTTGATGGGATACTCAGCTACTGCTGAGAACCTTAGTGTGACACTAGCTTCCTGTTAAGTGCAGAGGGAATTTCACAGTACATGACAAGCTTGTGGAAGGACAGGAATTTTTCAGCAGTCACTGCTCAATGCTGTTACCATGGTATTTCTCTAATTGCTAACTGTGCCTTGTGTGGAGGTGACAAATTCATGGATGCAGAGCCATTATTGTTCCCCCATCCCCACATCAGTTATCACCTGTCAATCAAGGCATTCAGTGAAATATCAGCCATGGAATTACTTTAAATTGCAGTGTTCTGTAAGCTACTCCCATTCAATTTGAGTTGGCATGAAATTTGAAGTCTCTTGTCGTTCTTGACTGGGTTTAAAAGATTAAATATTTTTGCAACATCAATCCAACCTGGGACTTGGTCCTACCGATATATAATAACTATTTGTTGATGCTTTTGAAAATATCATAAATATTGACTATTTGAATACCACATTTCATATCAATGACTGATAATGTCTTCAGTATATGATTGAGAAAATAGTTTTGTCTCAATAAATATATTTATAAAAGCTGGAAATCAGTTGTTTCCAGTTCTGTATTCATACTGTTTTGTTTTAAGCCATAGAAATTTCTTGATAATTTAAAAAGTATATTTTATGTGGCTCATGTTTTGGATTGTAAACAACATGAGACATTGTCAGTGACACTTGGCAAATGTGCCTACATCTCTATACTGATGCGAACTGTAACTAACTGCAGATTGTCCCCTTAAATTAATTAGCTGGAAGCTGATGCCTGTAGTTAGGCAACCTTTCAGGAGAAAACTCTGGCAGATGCTAGCATGGTTAATAGCAGGGTTGTTTTTCTGGTTCTATTTACCAATTGTGAATAATATTTGGCTTCCTTCACTGTTGAGTTGTGACATCAGAAGCAGGAAGGCTTTGAAGAGACAATTATTTCAATCTAGAGATGGAGCCATTGTATTATGTTTACTCTCAAGAGCAGACAGGCAAGAGCCCTGGATGCCAGTGCCGTGAATTCAGGAGGCAGGTCATTATTCTACTGTAGAGCACCTTGTGTGTGCCTCTCCATTTAAATAATATCATTTTCTCAAAACCCTGTAAATAGATTGCTGGCTACCTAAAAGATTAATCCTACCCGAGAGGTAAATCGTAAGAGCAAAATGCAGGAAAACAAAATGGGACTAGCAGATCATGAATGTAGCATCAAGGAAATCTAAGTGACACACTTACACACACTTTGACATGGTAGATGTGGATGTGTGGCTCTCCATTCACACATCCAGTGACAAATAAGGCATTTCTAACAAGCAGCCCACCCTAGCTGATCATCCGGGTCATCACAATGCAAATTCCAGCAGTCAGACTCAACATGAGAGTGGGAGTTTATTTTTAAGACTTTTCACGGAATCTAGTACTGCACTGTGCTGGCTGTAAAGGGAATGCAATGCAAGGGTGAGCAGCAGCCTTTGAGGGCAGATTCCTCATATGTGTCAGCAACAAATACTCTCTTTGATTTCTAGTTCTCCTTGCCTATAATAAGAAGTCATCCACCTTTAAAGATGTTCCTTTTAAATCATGGAAAGAAGGAGGTCTCTTAACTTTTGTAGCTTTGAGTTCATCAAAGCATCTACCTAGTAAATACTCTCAGTGTTAAAATGGTTCTTATGTATTGTTGCAGATTGTTGATTCAGGATTGTTCTTTGTCTAGTGTAAGTGATTATTCTGTTGATTAAAAAATTCTAAGTCTCAAAAGATGTTAAAACTTTATCATTAGTTTAGATGTCTCTGTAATGTCTAATTTTGATATAACATAAATTAGAATCTATTAACATAGCATATATAATTCGTTGGAAAATATATTCATGGTAGTCATCCTGGTAAATATTTATTTAAATTCTGGGTTTTTACTTTTTTTGTCCCAGTGGATTCATTGCATTGCTGCCATATCCTATTCAATATCTTCTAAAGTAAACTTACTTTCCACTTGGACAAGACTTCTCATTTTTCTCTCTCAAAGACACCAATATATTTTTTCATTTGAACATATTTAAAGAGGGTCTTTGTTGTTGTTGTTTGCTTGTTTTTATTTTGTTTTCATATAGGGTCTCCCTAAATAGCCAAGGCCTACAGGGATTGAAAGTATGTCCAGACCTGCTTGGGCACATTCTGAAATTTTGTTCTTCTTCCTGGGTAATTATTTCTATCTCCTATCCTTTTGCTGTCATCTGTGACTGAGATGCAAGTAGGCTCCTCTTTTTCTGATGGCATCTGTAGTCATCTGACCTGTGACCTGTCTGTCTTAGCTGTGTTATTAAATATTTAAGCATTAGGCTTTGACTGAGTCATGATATCTGTATCCTATGGACAAAACAAGGCTAAGTTCACAAATAGTTATCATTTAATAATATTTATTACAGATGTACAACACAGTCAAATCCTGAGATTCAATCACCTAATGACACTGTCAGCCCCAGGGATAGTATCACCTACATTTAAGGCAGATATTTATCCCACAGTGACAGTTCCACATACTAATCCTCTCTGGAATCACATGTACAAACACTTAGAGGTGTGGTCATTCCTTTATATTTCTTAATCCAGTAAGGCTGACAAACAAAACCAACTTGTAGCCCTTAACTTGCTTAGTCAATGAATTTCTCCATTGTCTTTCAATATGTAACTTCATTTCAGAAAACAAAACCAGTCTTTGCATTATTCAGGGAAGACATTGTATTCATCCACTCCATCATCTGTGTTCCTCTCTCCTTCCTGCTTATTTAAATTATATGCAGCTTTCCAGGCTCACTTCACTGCCTCTGACTAAGTAAAGCCTGTTTATACTAAATATTGTTTCTATTTACTTTCTTAAGATTGCTAGAATATGTACTCTGTGCTGACCAAGCTTTAACACTGATTTCATTATTTTATATTCATTATGTACTATAAGCTTGTGTGCTAGTCTTGTATTAGATACAATTTTTGTTAGCCTGTACTTGCTAGACTTCAAAATATCAATCACACTTCTGAACTGAAAAGCTCAATATATTTGCAACATTCAGACATAAAACAAGTAAATACTACCAGCTATTATAGCCTTCTTCTGTAATTCAGGCCTACATATTGAAATGTTACTGTACATTTGTTTATGAATAAATATTTCCTCACTGACAGATGCAAACAAAAATTCACTAGTTTCAATGTTATTTTTCCCTGTTTTTCAAGCTCTTTTTCCCCCTAATATTCTAAATCTCTTAACTATATTATGTATGCTTCTTCCAACAGGAACTCAAAAGAAATCCCATTTCTCTTTTTTCCCCAGTTTTTTTTTTAACCTCCAAAAATCTGTAACTCTGCTTTGTTTTCCTTCCTGTTCCCTGTACAATTAAGGTCTTATCAAGTTTTTGTTTGTTTTTCAACTTTTTCTTTACTTAGATACCAAATTTCAACTTTTTCTTTACTTAGATACCAGGCAAAGGACCTGACCAATTTTCATACCTCTCTCAGCAATTTTTCAAGGTAGGACTTTCTCACAGTAAAAGAACCTATTCCCAAACACCATGATCTTTTACCAACATGGGGATGTGTGTCACTATCCAATGTGCCATGATTTGTTTGTGCTATTCTGTTATCTGGTTAGCATCTCTTCATTTCAAAGATTTTAAACATTGTTTTCCGAACTGACACATATAGAAAGTCTATTCCTCTCTAGTCATTTTGTTAAATCTGAGAATTATAAGGAGAAAGAACAATTCCACAGTTGTCTAATTCATACAAACTATTTATCATTATTATTATTATTATTATTATTATTATTATTATTATTATTATTATTATTATTTTGCCATGTACCCAGGACTGGCCAGTCTGGCTGCCTCCCCCAAGACAGGATTTGGAGAACAGTCTCTACTGGTCTCTTGAGATCATTTTTATGGTAGAGATAAGGTGTAACAGGGGCAAGATAGTTGGCTATTAAGCCTTGCTAGAAAAATACAATGAAAAGAAAAAGAGCAATCTGTGAATGGGGATGCAAGTTTATTGTAGGTTGTAAAACATGCAGGTTACAGGATCTTATTTTCATTACAGAGAGAAACCTTAACTTGTGAGGACTTGCTAACATACTACAGGAACTTATTTTCACTACAAATAGAAACCATTAAGGTCTTGTAAGAAACCTTGTAAGGACTTACAAACATACCGGATGGTCTTACGGTATGGGGACTTAGTGCAGGACTAACAAAAGCTAAGACAGAGATGTTAGTTTGTAAGATTATTGTTTCTGTTTTGATTTTACATTTCCCAGGTTTCCCTCCACCACATCTATTTTCCTTTCTTACTTTACTTTTTAAATTATGCTATAGCTTGTGTATTTTATAATCAATTCTTTATATTTGCTCCTAATTAAATGTAACATCAATCTACTAACTTTTATTACCCATACTTCCCCGATTTCCTCAGTACTAAGAAGGCTTAGGACTTAGAAGACTGACTGACTAACTAGAAAATATTATCATGTGTTTGTCTTTTATAGTATAGCTTAAGCCTCAAAGCTGTGATAGTAATGACATGTTATATAATTCATGCCGGGCTATACATATGTGGCTGTATTTATTTTATTTTTTAGTGTGTGTGTGTGTGTGTGTGTGTTTTGCTAAGGATAAAATTCAGGACTTACATACGCTAGACAATCACATTGCAGAATAACACATATGAAAAAACATGTAAAAGAGCTATTAGGTAGCTTTGTACAATCCACGTTGAACTCAGTTCACAGTGGTCCATGTCATGATCATATATTGCTACTTAAGATTCATATTTACTACTTTAACTACTGTCCAGTTTTACTTACCTTTCACTTTCTAATGTCCAAGAGAATTGTACATTTCCCTGCACTGGTTCTGCTTTTAATTTCTAGAGCAATCTAGAGTGGGTAAATAAGATCCTAAAATAAAGTCTTTTGAAGTACACTTGACTGCTGGACTACATTTCATTCTCAATAAAAAATTATTTATTTTCAATGGTATTTATTATCAACATGTCTGTTTGTGTGTGTCTGAGTGTGTGTGTGATGTGTGTGTGTTTTCTCTCTCTGTGTGTGTGTGTGTGTGTGTGTGTGTGTGTGTGTGTGTGTGTGACTGACTGTATGGTACAGGGATGATGACAGCTTTCTGGAGTAGGTTCTTTACTTTCACTGTGGAATTCGGAGATCAAAAAGACTTGGGTTTATGTGGCAAGTGCTTTTCCCACTGAACCATACTTATCAAGTCTCTATATCACATACAATACTTGCATAGACCACTAATTTGGTTTCATTCCTATTCAGGGAAGAATTGTGGTTAATTACACCCTTCAATATCCCCCAAGAAGAGCTATAAAATCTACTAAATTCCCTTTCCACACTCACTAATTATATTCTAATTCAGCTTAAGTCCCTTTCTGTTTCGTGCTAATTGTGAAGAAACCTCAATGCTTAAACTTCTCAGGACATTGCACTGAGTTGGCAATATTTTAGCCCAAAGAAAAACTTTCTCTTTTAAGACCTTTTAGCCATATAACAGACTAACTGGGGAAAAAATCTAAGAGTGTTGAAAAATGTAAGTAGCAGTTAGTAGCATTCTTTCCCTGCCCTAAACTGTTGTGTTGAGTCTTCTCAGCCTGGTCCTGTGTTTGTGTAAGAATTGCTGCTTTATTTGTTTTATTAAGAGAGTTGATTTTACCAGGGCAAGGCTTATAAACTAATTAGACAATATGAACTATTGTTTACAACACAGTTACTTATTCTTTTTCCTTTTTAAGATTATAATAAATAATAGTTATGTTAAAAGACGATCATTTGAGCATCCAGAAATTTTGGTTAAAGCATTGTAAATTCAAACAGTTAGTTCAGTAGTTCAGTGATTGTCTAATGTTTTACAGGCAGCTTAGTCACTGTCATAAACAAAAAATTGCTTCAAAGGTGCCACCAACTGTTTTGATTGCAAATTACAATTGAGGAACTTTATCATGCATTAAAATGACCCATTAAATATCACAACATTTTCACTGATCTCAGGGCCTTTTGACTAGAAAACGAATTTCAACCATTTGGCGTCTACTCAATTTCCAGACTTAACATGAAGGACACTCACACTTCTTTTTAAATTATCTTCTCAGTGAGAAGTTCCAAGTTTTGGAATCCATATTTAATGAAATGTTTCTACCTTTTATTGGGAAACTCACTGACGAGGAAGAAAAGGAAAAGATACACGAATGGAAAATGTAAGTACTGACTAAGTGGTATAAGGAGGGTTCTGCTTGCAGACTAAAAATAGCTGTGATTCATCAATAAAATATTTTAGAAAAAGATATATTTATTGATAATAATTTGTAGAAAAATTGTGTTTACAAACATATACACAAATATATATGGTATATATACATATGTATATATATACACCATATGCATACATGTCTATGCATATATACACATAGGTGCCAGCCAATGCATAATTGTTTGAAAATATACTTTTTTTCATTCTTTGATAATTTCATACATGCAAATGATGTATTTTGTTTATGTTTACTCCCTACTCCCCCACACTCCAAGCCTTCAGATTACCCCACACACTGCATCACTGTCCCACCTTCATGTCCTTTAAAAAATATCCACTGAGTCTGATTAGCCTCTTATATGTGCATAAGTGTAGGGCCATTCCCCGATCCCGATTGACCAATTAGACATGACTACCTTGAAGAAAATTGACTCTCCCTCTCCCGGTATTTGTCAATTGTCAACACCTCCTCAGCTAGGGATGAAGCCTTATGTTCCCCTCCCCACCATGCTGAAATTGTAGTTGGCTTGATTTGTGCAGGCAGGTTTTGTGTAGACAGCCACAGGTCCTGTGAACTCATGAGTGCAATGGCCCCAGCATGTCCAGGAGACACTATTTCACAACAGTTGTCTTTAACCATTGGCTCCTATAAACTATCTACTTCCTCTTCTGCAATGTTACCCATGAGCCTTCAGGGGAGGTTATGGGATTCAGGTGCCACATTTAAGGCTCAGCACTTTGTATCCCTTATTTTCAGCACTTTGATCTATTGAGAACTGCTGTGGTAAACACTGTAAGCCACAAAAGGAAGCTTCTCTGATGAGATGGGGGCATGCACTAATATATGGGTGTAAAGATACTTATGCTGTAGTTTGATACTATGTCAAGCAACATAATAGTTGTAGATTCTCTCTTAAGGCTTGTAACCATCCTAGCCATGGGTTCTTGGTCAGATTTACAGTAGCAGACATGAGTTTCATTTTAGGAAGGAAACCTTAAACCCAATCAGAGGTGGTCGGTTATCCCTCTTACATTCTTGACACTATTTTATCATAGGACATATCTTACCAGGTTAGCCATTATTGTGGCTTTCAGGGTTCAAGGCTACATAAGACTGTTCTGCCATAGAATACTGTGTGGCACTCTCTGGTGGTACAAAAGCCAGCCAATAGGGAGGAAACTTCCAGTCAGTACCAGCTTGATTTCTCCAAGTCGTGTAGTGTGCTGTCTTCAGAAACAAGGTTTTACCATGAAGTTCTACTGTATAAACAGAAGCAATGGCAATAGCTAGTAGGAAGTTTTAAGGGTAGTATTCAGCAGTATATAGGACAAACAAGTAGGAAAGCTAAAGATATGGCATTGATACAGATATTCATCAGGTAGCATAAATAGAACTATCGGCTTAAATATTGTGTCTGTGCAGAAAACATTAAAGGAGACTGATATCAAACTGTTTTCAACTCTACAAGTTATTTGTGTTGGAATCAGGAATGTTTTTGCTACATCCAAAATTATAAGCGAATCTTAAGAAAATCATTGTGTTTCTCTTAAACAATGAGGCAAAGCCAGTTTCCTACATTAACTGCTGCACTAAACTGATGACTAATTAATTCTGACACTAATTTCTGTAGAAATAAAAGTATATTTCATAATTGGTGAGTTCAGTCCCATGACACCAAATCTTTAATATTATTTTGTTGATCATGTCCAAGTAAAGATTAGGAATATTATCAAGGTTGCCATGAATTAAGCATACTTTCACTATTAGCACAACCTTTTAATTTCTGAAAACATGCTATTATCTTAATACACTCATTCAGAAGAAAGCATTTAATGTATGCAGTACTAAAATTGCTTTTGAGTTAACCTCAGTAAAAAAGTAAATCTGAAAACATAACTTCCGATTAATCTATTTGAAGCACATTAATTATTGATGATTTAAATTCAAGATCAAGGGGTTCTGGAACTAATTCTTCACTATTTTAAAGTTAAAAACCACGTAAATATTTACAACATTGTTTTGTTAAGGCAATTTTATACTTCTTTGTTTAATTTTGAACATAACCACATTCTCTCCTCATTTTTACTAAGGAGAATTGCTACTGAAATATAGTTCTGTCTGTTATCTATTTCATATGCTACACACCAGTTAAACAAGTTGAAAACGTAAAAGTGAAAGTTTGAACTAAATTTTATTTGAGTTGATAAAATCCATTCTGTTAGAAATTGCTAGGAGTTTCCATGGGAATGGAAGGAGCAGGAGGGGCCCCTACCTGTGTTTAGAGCCAGCAACTGGGGATGAGAATGAGAAACTGTGAGGGGAGAACTACCTCACCTTTCTTGTTTTCCTTTCTGTTGCTTTTTGGTGCTATGTGGAGGTGTGGTGGTTGTGAATGAAATAGAGACCCTGATCTAGAGTGTGCTTGTGTTTGACAGGCTCACTGCTGATTGATAGTTAATCTTCTCCCTGTTTACATATGTTCAAGAAATCAGAGCTCACATGGGCCTACATAAACCCGTGGGCACAGCCTTTAATTGAGTTGCTCTGGATCTTGGCCAGAGCCCAGCTCTCAGGCCAGTGCTCCAGGGAACCTAGTTCTTATGTAGAAGATTTGTTCCTGTTCATTAAAGTCAGACTCACTGAATCAATCATCCTGCTCTAAAAAGCTGCTCTCTCTTCTGGCAAGAAATTCATTTGTTTTTCAGGGACAAGATCTACCCTTTCTGCCTTTTCTGTTATTTCTACTCTCATCTGTAATCTTCCCTCCAGAGCATTTTTACAGACCAGCTCTTGGCTAGCATTTTGACACATAATGCTTACCAGATTCTCATGGAGATCTGGTTCCAGCTGCATGGTCAGATTAACTGGGCTCAGGCACTGAGTCTCAAGAGTTGATCACTTCTAGGTCTAGGAGAGATGAGAGGTAGAAAAAAAGTTGAAAAAATGAGAGGTGTGCATAGGAAAGGTGACTGGAGTCTACAGCAGTGGGTGTGAAGACGTTTCTTTAGAAGAGTCCTTTTGGAAGGATAGAAGTGATTAAGTAGAAGAAAGTATGAAAATCAAGAAATACCAGATTGTTTGTAGATATTTGTGAAGATCATGTTGATGGGAAGGGAAGAGAAAAATAGATGTGAAGCCAGCATATATGCGAAGAAAGTGAAAAGGGATTGTGGAGATGATTCAGTGGGTAAAAATGTTTGCTATGTATACATGAGGACTTGAATTTGGACTCCTAGTAGACGGGGGGGGGGGGGAGGTAACAATTAAAGAAAAAGAGGACATGAAGTTGAAGAGACAAAGGGAATATATAGGATAGGTTAGAAGAAAAAAAAGGAGAAAATGATAACAATATAATTAGAGTATAACACACATATATAAAATATAATTATATCATTATATATGGTTTATAATATGTATATACATAAATATAAAATCTGTATGTGTGTATGTGTGTGTGTGTGTGTGTGTACGTTTGTGTGTGTGTGTGTGTTTGTGTGTGTAATTAGAGCCAGATATACAATGGGCATTAGTAAGCACAGGAGGGTGGAGACTATATACCCTGAGTTTCCATCCAATCAGCCAATCAGCCTCACCAAAGGAGCTATAGGTTCATTAGAGACCCTGTTTCAGGAAGTAAAGTGGAAAATGATAGAGGAATAAAAGAAGACACCCAAATTGAAGGGATTTCTCCACATGTACACAACCCTGAACTTATACACATACATTTAGATACACACACACACACACACACACACACACACACACACACACGGGCACACAGAGAAAGTAAAGGGGAACTAATGAGCATGAGAAAGAAGTGTTAAAATATCTGTAAGATACTTCCAGGAAGGAGGGAATTTTGTATAGTGAGATGTTGTCCTAAGATACAATAAGAAGGATGAGGACAAAATTAAAAAGCAAATGCATGTCACGGTAGGTCAGAGGAAATTGCATAAGGTTTATAGAGGCTAAAACTTGAAGATGGTATTATCTAGAGTTAGACGGTAAATCTAGAGTTAAACTAGGGAGCTGTTGGTAAAAAGGATGGCAGGAGGCAATGTAACTAGAAGAAAAGGGAAAGTCAGTATGGCAGAAGAAACTCTTTGGTATGGAAATAGGAGAATTCAAGACATCAAGATATTTTAGGACACAAGTCAATGAGTTGGATGACATTAAGACCAGACCATAGGATTAGGGGAATCTGAACTCAGCTTCTCCCCTGGTAATCTTCAGGAAATGCAAAGGACGATTCCAAATTGAGCACAGGAAGGTAAAAGTGAACTTGATACTCTTTGATCATGAATGTGTGTTATCATGCACCTATGACCCTGGAAATTTGAGAAATATCCTAAATTTAAGGAATAAAGAGAAAATACTGAAGATTTCTTGTCTTTTTAAATGGGCTCCCAACTTTCTTCAGTGTTCACTCCTTTGAATGCATCCTAAGACATCAGAACTCCTTTGATCTTCAATTTCTGAAGATGAAAATGTCCAATATTTCCTAGTACCACTGTTTTTGCTTGACTGTGAGGTGGAAGATAAGAAAACATGGCCTCCTGAGATGGCAAGTCAGACCTCTGTTATATACTCCCTTAGGCTGCATGATGAAGGAAGGAATACATTTGGCCTTGCTGTTCTTCAAAAAAACAAAAAATAAAAAAACAAAAAAAAACCCAAAAAAATCAGACAAATCACTTTTTCTTTTTATAGCATGATATGGCCCCAATACCAGCTGGGATAGGGAAACATCACCACTGGATTACAATCTAATTTCTAACACCATTCAGGCAGGTATGGCAGATAATCATATAAATGGGAAGAAGTTTCATGTGTCCACATTTCACACTTTTTAAGGAATAAACCCAACCCCTGAGAGCAGTAAATTATATCTCAATTCAGATATTACTTTGGTAAGTTGGCCTTATTACTTATGTACTTGTCATTAACTCAAAATTCTGTGGGGTGTTGCTTACTAAATCTTAAAACACAAAGACAACAACAAAATAATCTCTTCATGTATAGGACCATTGAAGATCATGGAAATGGTACCATATATAGAAACCTTCTACTGGGAACCCCTCCATAGGCTTCTGAACTATGTAAGAGGGAATTCCTTGATTTTCCTTCCTGAAACAGCTGCTATCAAAAGAAGTTTCCATTACTGTTCAGATCCTTGGAGCTGTTGATTCGTTCCCCCTGTAAGTTTTCTTTATCCTTGCTGCATGTACAGTATGATTGAACTAGACAATATGTCATCTTCCTTGTATGGAAGTAACATTATGTCTGGAACTGACCACATATGATCCCACTGCAGCAGTAAGGAACACCTCTACATCTTCTGAAAGCTGTACAGGAGGAAATCAATGAGTATGAACAGATCACAAACTCTGGCTGTTTAAAGTGAAGAAGTATCACAATACGAACAGTAATACTAGGATTGTAAATGGAAGCTGATTTATGTCTATATAGGTCTAGCATTTGGAGTTTGACTTTTCATCTTGGTGCCAAATGCCCAAAACCATTTGAAGAAGGAAAGCTTTGTTTTGATTATGATTCAGTTTTGGTCCATGGCCACTTGGTCCTATTGCTTGAACCACAAATGAGATGAGTACCATGGCAGGGAGTGTGAGGCAGCGAGAATTGCTCACCTCCAGGTAACTGGAACGTAGAGAGAAATGGAGGTTCTGGGAGAAGACATGCTCTTCAAGGCTCTACCTCCTAAATCGCTGCTGCAATGACATCAAACTACAACTCAAACAAAAGATTAACACATTGATGAGGACAGAGGTCTCATGATCCCTTCACTGCCAAAATAGCCCAAGCAAATGGTTAACCAAGCCTTTTTCAGATGAATCTTCTGAGGACATTTTAGCATCATGGTCCTGACATCTCAGAGACCTGTGTAATGTGCACTGTTTCCCTTGTGCTGGGACACAGACCCCAGTCAAGCTGCCTTCCCAATTGATAAGTTGCCTCTTCCTGATTTCTATTGCAAATTAAACAACAAAAATAAGACCAGGAGGTCCTACTAATATAAAAAAGAACAGTAGTTTTATGTTGTTTGTATTCCAAATTGAGCAAAATATACCCATGGAGAACTGATGATAAATTATTACAATATTTTACTATGACTTATGCTTTTCATTATGACGACTAGCTGTATAAGTAATACAGATTTATTTTTTTTCAAAGTTTCTTACTTGTGGACTATGCCTCAAGAGACAGTTGTGACTTAATAACTCAGTAAAATCGGAATGAAATTTGTTTATTAGAACAAAAAGGGAATTGGATATTTGGAAAGCATGCACTCTACTTTGTGCTCAGCACTGAATGTTAATATGTGATAATCTTAAGTATTCTCATATACAAACTTATTTAGTTAGATTTTGAGAAAAGAAACTATTTATTTTCATATTTTTAGCACTGAGGATTGATGCTAAAGTTATGACCATTCAGCTATAGAACATCACCAAGACATGTTTTGATAGGTTAAATATCAGCAAGAAAGCACACAATCTAGAAGTGAAGAAAGTAAGCATGTCTGTTAGCAGGAAGAAAAATCCCCTAAGAACTGGACAGAGCATAACCTTTACAGTGTAAGAACAGGTTTAAGGTAACTTTACTGAAGGATTTTTCAGAAGTAATGGAAGATACTTGGAATTCTTGCTGTATACATAGGAAGAACTAGGTGTAAATTTTGAATGAAGTTAATATTCTGATTTTTGTCAGAAAATAATATTTGTAATTTAATAGTCACATTTTACATACAGCATAATATATGCATAATTCAAAATTGCTCATTTGCATTGATTTCTATAAATTCAATTTAACGTTTTCAAAGATTGAGAATATTGCTTTTAAACAATAGAAAAATCAAAATAATATATTTTGAAAGGAATGTATTTTTCTTGATTTTCTAAAATGTATCAAAACCGATAATGGCTGTGTAATTTATTGCTGATCTTAAACTATAGCAGATGAAGTAGTTTAGAAAAAATAGAAAAAGTTTTATATTATTGTGCTCGGCTTTTTTCTAAGTGTCATAGTTAAACTCAAGAAGACAGAAGAAAAATCCCAATTAAGTAGATATGACTGTCATCTAGATATAAGATATCCTTATTTTTAATGTTTTTCACCGAAATTTCAAAATTCAATGAGTGTAACAACTGGAAGACTTCCATTTTAACCATTTCAAGGAATGATCTAAACAAAACTGATAATTCCCCCACCCAGATCTCAAACACTCAGGTTGTAAATAATAAACAATTTAGAAAGGAATCTGGTGTCCAGTGGCTGCTGGCTCCTCTTCCTAACTAGACCTGTCAACTTCTCCAGACAGAACTGGTTTGTTTAGTCACTTTCCCAAATTTAAGTTCGTACAAATAAACAGTTTCTGAATATCTAAATTTTCCATCATCAACAGTACTCTGAGTCCTCTTTACTTTGGATAGGAGCTCTGTTATGCCTCTGAACAGAGAACTTTAATGTTTTGGGTTTTGTTAGGCACATGAGTAAGTCTCTGTGACTTAGGCTGGCCTTTCCTACTGAACAAAATGTTCTGAGGATACTGGGAACATGAACTTGGTTTTTCTACAAGCTATGGGCTAACTGTAACTTAACCCTGTCCTAGGGTGCTTGATAGTTGCATCTGTTGCGTGTATGCGTGAACAGTTTGCGTTTTAATTACCAAGATATATTCAAATATGGATTTGTTGCCTAGGAGGAAAAAATAAAATTTGTCAGCATAGGAATGAAAAATATATAATATTGTCATGACTTTTTCTTTATTTTGACACTCTTTTGGCATTAAAAGAAGTTAAGTCTCTTCTTATTTATAGAGAGCCTATCCTCTAGGAGTTGGACCAAAGCATTCTGCTTGAACATGGGTAAAATTTCAGTCATTTTGCTTTTGTTTTATATATGGGTCTCCAACATCATGGTGATCTTTCCTGCCTCCTGTGATTCCTTTAAAAAAAAAAACCTAACTTTTTCAGCTTACATTGTTAATACACAGTATAAATATATAAATTTCATTACAGGGATTGGAGAATATTGGAAAAAAGAAGTAAAAATCAATGATCAAACCATGGCTGAGTATAGAAGACTAACTGTTTTGAATATATGTTAAATCCTTACTCAATCTGGGTGCAGCCAACTGGCATAAGTCTATAATCTCTGCAAGTGAGTGGTACAAGCAGGGGGATCTGGGGTTCAAAGCCAGCTTCAGATACATGATGAGTTTGAAGTCAGCCTGAGCTATATGTCTGTCTCACCCAACAAAATAACAAACAAAAACAATAATCCTTAACCAAAATCTTATCATAACCACTATTAACTTTCTGAGGTGTTAACCTCAATCTATTAGAAGTAACAAGACTGTCTTGTTATGCCAAAGCTTTTGTCCTTCAAATAGTCCCCCCACACCCCTTTTGTAAGGAGATTAGCACTTTCTTCTCTAGACTTTCACTATAAAATGTATGTATGTATGTTCTGGTGCCTCATCTTGCTGGAATAATTACTGCAACCTGCTCCAAAATATTCCTTTTCTGATTGGCATCTGCAGCTGCTCAACAGATCCTCCATTTTAAAGCTGGTATTTTCAGGAGTCTTGGTCCATCTATGTTTCTATGCTTTACCCCCACAAATGTCCCTTCTCTTTCAGGCTCTATGGTACACATCCTAGCACTTGGCTGAGCATCTTCACATGCCTTCTTGTAGTTTGTGATTTTCACTAACTGTGTTTCTCCCCACTGATTCCCATGTTGATCTCAATAATGTCCAGTAAGTATAAACTGGTGGCCTTAATATGAGGGCACAGGGCTTCTGTGTTACTCATAAGCACTGTAGCGTCTACTGTCCCATGTAGACTGAAGACACCACATACACTGTATATTACCCTATGTCTTGAAAGTGTGGACATTCCTTAATGTAAATGCTTTTACAGATAATTCGTGTAAATATTTGAACTCTTAAATCAATAGAAATATGTCTTGAAATATCATTTGATGCTAACCTTGTTTTTTTTTTTTATTCTTACTTTATTTGAAAACAAAAACCAATTTGGCTTTCATTTTAAATTTATAAATAGCATGTTTTTGTCAAATTTGACTTTCCTGTCTGTTATCACATTTTTATTTTGTTCATTATATAGTAGAAGGTAAAACAACCAGAAATTAAAGCATCTAATTGTTTATGCAGGACTGCCAGATTTTTAGAGCTTTTTATTCAATTAATTACTAACAAATAATTGCATCCTTCCTATGTCATTCACTTCTTTATCAGAAATTATGAGACATTAATACCCATATGTTGTAAAAAATTATTTTTGTTAATTTTATGAAGTGTGTGTGTGTGTGTGTGTGTGTGTGTTTTCTAGGATAATCTTTGAAAGATTAACTGGTTTTACAACATAGGGAGAGGATACTAGAATTCTATTATCTACTATTTACAATTAAAAAAGCTGTTGTTTTAAAAGCATCATAGATAAGTTGTTTAACTATTTTAGATTTTGTTTTTTTCCCATTGTGTAGTCTTCTGGGGATTGTAGAAATCCTACCATTTCTCTTTTAGTGGTGATGCCAGTTTCAAATATTTATTTGAGATTCCTGGTAAAATAGACAGGTTGTCACATTGTTGTCATACAGAGGAAAAGCAGGAAACTGACTTTGATGTTCACTACCAATGATTCTGTGCTTATATTTCAAAAAGCCCAAGACAAAAGAGAATGAGCCCTCTCATTAACAGAACAGAGGAAGCTGAAGACTGGTGAGGAGGCAGCAAATACTGCTACTTATGTCATCTGAGATACCATTGACTAATGTTTAATGCAAAAGACATTTGGTGCACCAGGAGAAACAAGCATCTATTTCCCCTGAGTCAGCCAAGGCAAAATTGTGCCAGGTAAACAAAGGAGGGAGATCAAGCCTGCACTATCTCCCACTGTAGATTCTTTCTCTACAGCTTCCTTGTTGCTTCTGAAAGAATCCACGTGCATGAATTATCTCATTCATTCATATTTTCAGCTAAGACTTTCATTAGCTTATCCCTTTATGTTCATCTACCTATTTATTTATTTAATGTCTTTTTGAATGATTCAGAAGAGTTGCCACACCCATCATTTCAAATATTTAGCATGACATATGGTGAGAACATTAAAGTCCTCTCTTGTAGCTATTTTAAATATTCAAGTCCGTTGTTAATTATAGTCATCCTGTTCAAAGGAACACTAGAGCCTGTTCATCTTTTCTAAACAACTTTGTATCCATTGACTAGTCTCTCCTCTCCATCCTCCAATCTTGATTACGTCCCAAGCCTCTAATAATAACTATTACTCTACCTTCTACTTCTTTCAGATCATTTTTTAAATATACATGCATGAGACCATGTGTAATTGTCTGAGTCTGTCATATTTCATTTGATATGACATAATGCCCATTGCTATTAATGACAGGATTTGTTTCCCTTTTTGTGGTTGAATATTATTGTAGTATGTGTGTCATTGGTCTGTTAGTGTGTTGTATGAATATATATTCACACAGTGAGTTTATGTTATCTACCCTTCTACTCTTCAGGGAAAGAACAATTAGGTTGACTCCACATCTTGGCTAATGTGAAAGCTGCTGCTATAACTTGGAGGCCAGATAGATATGATATACTAGTGTCACTTCCTTTGGACATGTACCTAGTAGCTGGATTTTTGCATTACATGGTAAGTCTACTTTTTATGTTTTGAAGACCTTCAACACTATGGTCTGTAGTGGCTATATTAATTTCCATTCCTGGCAAGATTGTGCAAGTTCCCTGTTCTCTACTTCATCAGCATTTTTGTGTTTTGTCTTTTTTCTTATTTGGCATCCTTTGTGTGATGAGGTGATGAATCATTGTGCATTTCTTTGGTACTTGTAATGATGAACATTTTAAGAATATACCTTTTGGGGCTGGAGAGATGAGGCTTGGTGGGTAAAGTGCTTGATGAACAAGCATGATAACTCAAGTTTGGATTCCTTGCACCTATAAACATCTGCAGAAGGTGATATATGTCTGTAATCCCAGCTGGCAGATTCAGCATGATCCCGGGGGGTTGCTATCAGCCATTTTACCAGCAAGGTCCATGTTCACTTAGAGAAAAAAATATGAGATGACACAATAAAGATATCAGACCCTGAACTCTGGCCTTCACATATTACCCCCCAACACAAACAATACCACACACATACAATATGTGTGTGTATACTTCCCCCAACCCACACAATACCACATAAATACAATATGCCAGTTGACAATGTGTATGTCTTTTGTTTATTTAGGACTATGGTATATTTTTAAATTTGGCTTATTTTTTTACTACTGAGTTCCTTATATATCTGAATAACAATCCCTTTTAAGGATATAATCTGCAAATTTTTTCTCCAATTTGGTACTTTTTTTTAATTTAGTTGTTTCCTTTGCCAAACAGAAGCTTTTTAGTTTAATTGAATCCAGTTTGTCTTCTTGCTTTTATTGTCTGTGTTTTTGAGACCTCATTTATAAATAAATAAATAGATAAACAAATAAATAAATAAGAATAAATAAATCTTAACCAGACCAATGTCACAAAGCAATTCTTTTGTGGTTTCTTCAAGAAGTTTCATTAATGTGGTCTTAAAAGTTTTCAAATGAAATTCTATGTTTAATTCATTTTGTTTAATTTTCTTTTTCACTCTTCATTTAAGCATCTAATTTCTCCCAAAACATTGAGTTATCTTTTCCTATGTGTGTGCTCTTGACTGTCAAAGTCAGCTAGCTGTAAATCTGTGTGTGTAGTGCTTAAAGTCTATTTTGTCCCAGTGTCATGTATCTGTTTTTATTAATATCCTATTGCTTTGGTCATTGTGGGTTTATGTATATTTTTTAGGTTCAGTAGTGTGACATTTCTTGCTTTTTATTCTTTTTGGTGAGCATTGTCTTGACTATTTGGTTTGTCATGGTTTTACCCAAATTTCAAGATCTTCTGTTTCATTTTGTGAAGAATGTCATAGGTATTTTCATAGTTGATGTTATTTTTGTCACTTTTCTCGGGTATGTGTGTGTGTGTGTGAGTGTGTGTGTGTGTGTGATGTGAACAAACTTATGTTTACTCCAGATAGGAATCCAGTGACAAAACAAAGAAATGATTCTACTCAAGTCTAGCTTGGTGAAACCAGGAGCATGTGTAACCAAAAGGCATCTATTACCAAAATGTCTATCCCTAGCATGATGATGGCTCATGAAAGCTGCACCCATGAACCTCCCTGTACAACTTACAGGAAGCTCTACCAGAGAAACCTCTCCACAGCAACTTGTATTGCTTTTACAACACTGAGTAGGGGCTTTGTTAATAGAGTAGGTCTGAGTTTCTAGAGCCTCTTAAGTTTCATGAGTTTCCTGAGTCTTGTAAGTTTCCTTAGCTTCCTGAGTATTATGAGTACTCCTTTTTCCTCCAGGAAAGAATATTTCAGTCCAGAGAAAAAGCTAGCAGCAATCATACTGCGTTTGTAACTTCCATTGAAGATTGTGAATTTTTTAACATTAACTCTTCCTTTGTATAACTGCAATGAATACAAGTTATCTTCTTATTTTTAAATTTTTAAATATTTTTTTAAATATTATTTTTAAATATCTCAGGAGGAGAGTGTTCTGTGGTATAGCTGCCTGCAAGCTGCACAGGGATGCCATTGTTGCAGCTTTAATGTGATTCTATAAGCATATTTGATCACTCATCTGGACCAAATGAGATCTTCACTCTTTCTCTAGATTGTTTGGCATGGGAATGACTTTTAAAAAAGAAATGAAAATGCCTCTCCCAGCTTGTACAAGAAGGTTGTAGGTAAGAATAGTTTGGGCATGACAGAAGTAGAGAAACTAAGCATCACTGCTTGGGACAAAGACTGCACAAACATGAGGCAAAATGAGAGAAATGAGTCCCCAGTGAACTGGTTCATCACAGACATTGAGTGTACTTGATTGTTAACAGATGATCTTGTCTATCCTGTAGGGGAAAAATGGGCTCATTATAATAACTTCTAAATGTTGTTGTGATTTTAAAAGCATCTGGAAGAGCAATGAAAATAGCACTTAAAGACTGTGAGTGAAGGGATACCGTGTGGGTGGAAAATAACACAACTGTGAGCATAAGGAGATTTGAAAATGTCATTTCCAGAATACTACCTATATGTGGTTGTTTGCTAGCGAGACTTCCAAAGTCCTCAACACAATACAGGCTATGGCCACTGTTGTTGGTCGAATGCTGAAGATATTGCAGATTTTTGTCCCAGGACATGGGGAAATAAGGCTGGGCTAGAACTAAAAGCACCTTCCCTATTCGCTGCTATTTGTAGTGACAGAAAGTTATATGAAGGATGGTAGGAGGGAATTGTCACTATTGGTCCTTCTCAACTATATTAATGCCACTAGCTTGCCATGAAAATACATACCATTGTCATAATAGTGGTATGGTTCTTATGTGTACAACTGATTAATTTCTAATTGGATTTATGGCATTATCCGCAAGCCGGAACCCATATTTGCTACTGTAATCCATGACAAAAGTTATGGCTGAGGAGGTCTTAGTTTCTATAATTGAAGCTGCTATTGTTGATTAATTACATGGATATGATGTATCTATGAAATTGCTGTCTAAATTTTTGTGTATCTGCCCAGAAGTTACTTCTGCTTTTAGCTCCAGTCAAAAGTAATGCTTTCTCTACAGTATACAACAGCTATTATGGATACACTGAACCACATGAACTTCTAAGAATATGGAATTATTGATGTGGCATATTAGCCTGATGATCAGCCATAGATGGAAGAGAATAATAGTTCATTCATATCTTCCCCTTTAAGGTTCAGGGGACATCACAAGAGAAGATACAGGATGAATATGAGGGCTGGATAAAGGAGTGGAATGTTATGTACCCAATCAAAACACTTCTTCATAGAGGAAGGTTAAGATAATAAGGCATATGATACTAGAAAGACTTACAAACCGCATAAAGTCCAAAGACTCATGAAATTCACAATGCTCACAGGACTCCTCCCTAAGGTTATGTAAGCAATCACCAAATTGCTGGAGAGGATGAAGTTTCTTTAATGTTACCTGCACATAATACCTGAAGCTCCAGTAGTGTCTTGTTTGCGATCTGTCACTTACTCTGGATGGAGTATTTTGGTGATGTACCTTTCTGAGTCATCCATGCCATTATATATAACCACTTACCAGACGTCCTGTAAGTAATTACAATCACATTTTTCTGATTAATATGTCAATGGCCAATGAAGTGTCTAGTGGCTCTTGTTATGTCATATTTAATACATTATACGTGAGCTTAAAGAGTAAGTAATAAGTTGATGATGAGCAGGAAGTAGGGTAAAGGGAAATGAACATGAAGAAAGCGACAAGGGTGATGATATTTACACATGATTCATTAAACACTTGATCTGTATTTGCAATATTGTGACATTGGAGAGTTTGTAAATGTATAATGGGATATTTGAGGGAGCTCTTTGAAAAAAAGCACAGTGGGTCAACATGTAAGACCCTCTAGTTGTACACTTCAGTTTGATTTAAGAGACACTGGGTAACAGATATAGCTTCATGTAATCTTCCCATTAGGAAGATTATTGGAAAGTGGAGAGATACTCAGGTACAAATAACAGTGTAGGAGAAGAGCTCCAAAGGAAGAGGTGATAATATGATCAACAGAAGATGCAGTGGGCTTCCCTTCTGTTTTCTGATGAGGATACAACTGGCTAAAATCCTTGTTATTATATTTTTTGGCAAGCTTTTCTTAAGTAACCTGTTCACTCCCTTTCCTATGGGAAGGCTTCCAATTTCCTCAGGAAAAAAATGGATCTTAATATATGTTTATTAGATAAATTGTTTTTTCCTTTGCTACTTACTTTTGAGAAATTATGGTAATTCTCTGCAAGGGTGTCTTATACAGCAATGCTGTGTTTGTACCCAGTGTTATGTCATTTTATTTACTATTTTAACTATTTGTTAATAAAACCCTTGGGGCTTTATTGAGGCTGAGGAAATGATTCAGGGAGTTAAGTGCTTTCTGTGAAGACAGGAAAATCTGAGTTTGGATCATGAGAACTTATGTAAATAGCCAGACAGAGCAGTGAACACCTATAATGAATCACATTTCTATGAGGGAAGGGACAGTGGATCTTAAATTCTTTAAGGACAGCCATTATTAGAAATTCTCTAGGAACAGTCTTCTAAAACGGTGAGCTCCAAATTCATTGAGAAACTCTGTCTCAATAAATAGGATAGAGATAAAATAAGGTGAAGAATTAGTCAGGAAGATACTCAATGTTGATCTCTGTTCTCCACACATGCACACATAGGTAAGCATGCCCACAGATACACACATTCATATAACATGGACACGTACAAATATTCATGCCATATATATACATTATTTTTCAATAAGAAGCCCAACTGTTCAGTAAATGAGGCCTTAGGCAGCAACAGAATCAGCCTCTCAATTACTAGTGTGTTTGAAGTAACACCATACTAGCTCTGGGTATCTGAATTGATGGTGCTATGCATTTTAACATATGGCCACTATTGAAATTAATATATTGATATATTTTATCATATTCTTGTTGCAAAGATTATTTGTGAGGATTTTTGCCTCAATTTTTTTCCATTGTCTAGCATCTCCGCATATTCCATGGAGTCATTTATCCAAGACTCTGCCAATGGGCATCTTCTAACTAGACCTAGGCATTATGTACAGTCTGAAAAAGAACACCTTTTGTAAGATAGATTCTAAAAATTTTTGAAAATGCCTTATTTTTTTGACATTTTCATTTTTTCTGCCTTATTTCACTCATTTTTTTTTTTGTTTCAGAGTCTTGCTATGTAATATAGACTGGATTATAACTCCTGTGACGCTAAGGCTGCCTCAGCCTTCCAATTCTCTTTCTTTAGCTTCCTAAGAATGTCATAGTCAGGCATCTTCAATATAGGCTTTCTCGCTGAGATCTTGTAAGCAACTGAATACTTCTTAGTTAAGCTGCAGCATTATGGACTAACATCTAAGGAATGTGGATAGGCCATAAAACTGCAAAGAGTAATTAGAGGTGATTACTAAAGTTTTTACCAAAGAATTTGATAACTTAGAAAACATGAAGAAATTCTTAGATACATATAGCTTACAAAACTGAAGAAATAGGAAACCTGAAGAGAGAAATAAGTAACAAGACTGAGTCAGTATAAAAATACTCAATCAACTTAAGACCCAAGATGAGGTTCATCAGACTTTACTGATAATTCTAACAAACTATGGAAGGAGAACCATTTCAAATGCTTCACAAGATAAGTCTAATCCTGCCCATTGAATAGACATAGGACAACAATGAAGGAATTCACGGATCAGCATTCTTAATGAATACGGATGCAAAAATTCCCTAACAAACCAATTCCACAACACATCAAAAAAATGTATTTCCATGATCAAGAAGAAGTCATCCTAAGAATGCAACATACTCAAATCAGTAAACATGAGAAACAACAACAGAAAATACTGAACAAGCCATGCGATGGTGATGTACATGTTTAATTCTAGCACTTGCAAGACAAAGGTAGGTGAATCTCTGTGAGTTCGAGGCCAGTCTGCTTTACAGAATGAATTCCAGGATAGCCAAAGTTACAACAGAGAAACTCTGTCTTGAGAAAAGAAAGAAAGACAGAAAGAGAGAGAGAGAGAGAGAGAGAGAGAGAAAATGCTGAATGAACAATTCAATAGATGAAAGGGGCATTTGATGAAAATCTAAAGTGCCTTTTTGATAGAAACACTGAAATTTTAGATTTAGAATGAACACATCTTAATTTAATAAAAATTAGTATAATAAGCTAATACATAACATTTTATAAACTTGGAAAATTAAAATTTTTCTCTCTCAGGTATGGCATAAATCAAGGATGCCAATTATGATCACTTTCAGTCAACAGAGTTCCCGGAACTCCTACATAGAGCAATTAAGCAAGAGAATAAAATGGAATCCAAATTAAGAATGAATAATTCAAATTGTCACTATTTGCATGTGACAGAAATATATATATAATTCCTCAAAACTTCAGCAAAAAGGTATTAAAGTAAAAATGAATGTAGCAAGACTGAAAGATATAAAATCAGCATGCAAAACAGTACCATTGCCATATGCCAGTATATAATTATCTGAAATAGACATAAGAAAACAACTTCCTTTATAGTAGCTAAAACCTTTAAAATATCCAAGAATTATTTTAACCAAAGAGACAAGATATCATCCACAATAAAAAATTTAATGAAAGAAATCATAGAGGATGCAAAAAGCTAGAACACCCTGTGTTTATAACTTAAAAGAATCTCCACTTTCAAAATGTGCACACTATCTAAAAACAGTTTACAGAGTCGATGCAATTAGTATACAGCTACAGCTTATGTTCTCCACAGACTTGGAAAAAGAAATTCTAAAATCTATACGGAAATATTTAAAATCCTGAATGCTAAAACCATCTTGGGCAAAATGAACAAAGCAGGAATCTTTGTACTATCTGACTTCAAAATATACTACAAGGATTCACTCATCAAAATACCATGGTAGTTGTCATAATGATAGACAGAGAGCCAACAGAATAAAATTGATAGTTCAAGATCAAACCTACGTACACAAGTGTTCAGAATATATATTTGAGAAAGACAGTCTATTCAATAAGTGGTACTAGGAACATTGAATCATCTCACGTAAAAGAAGAGATCTAGTCTCTAGTTCTCACCACTTAAAAAAGTCACCCCAAACTTTGTTAAAGTTTTAAATATGACATGTGTAGTTGCTTATATCTATAACCCTAGTACTTCAGAAGTTGAAGCCAACCTGATTTATATAGTGATTTCCAGGCTAGCCTTGGCTACAGAGTGATGCCTTGCCTCAAACAACAACAACAAGACTTAAATATAAGGCTAATTTTATGAAACTTCTAGAAGAAAACAGAGGAACCACAGCAGGACACTGGAATTGTGAGGAGATATTAGAGAACAGATAGTCAGGGAAGAGGTCTGGTAAAAGAGATTACATTCCCACCTAGCAGCTAGACTCTAAAGAAAGATAGCACCTCCTCTTACAGCTTAGATGTGACCTCACTTGCCTTTCTCCCTGGGCCAAAGACTTTCTAGATGAGGAGGTAAGGAAATTAATATGAAAGAAGGAGGGAGAGCCCAGTGGCCCCTCAAAAGCCCAGTCCAGAGACCAGTTGGTGGTCTATGAGCTCAATCGACCCCATCCTGTGTCCAAGCATGCTTTCTGGCTATTTCAGAAATGTCTAGTTTTTGTTTCTCTGAGTTGTCTTTGTTGATTCCTGGACATCCAATTACCTTTTCACTTTCAGAAAGGGCCAGGACAGCTAGACAGGTAGCAATAGCTTTTATTTACAAAGATATCAAAAGCATGTATAACAAAAGCAATCAGAAAAATGGAGCTAAAAGCGTACTAAAAACTTTCTGTATCACTGAAGAAATAATCAACTGAGCTCAGAGTTAACCTATAGATTGAAGAAAATTGTGTAAATATATTCATAAATTATATATCTAAAATGTGGATTGACACCCAAAATAAGGAAATACAAGAACTCAATCACCAACTAATTCAATCACAAAATGAGTAATAAATCTAAGAGGACATTTTCCAAAAGAAGTTATAGAAAATTACTAGGAAATGCAAGTGAAAATCACAATGAGATACTATCTTACCCAAGAAATAATGGCTGTTATTAACAAGACTCAAGATAAAAGTCCTGGTATGGAGGTGAAGCCCACATACACATTGTTGGTGAGTATGTAAATTAGTATAGCTAGAGAACAGCATAGAGACACCCTAAAAAATTAAAAAGGATAACCACAGGATTTACAACAAATTCACTATTTAGTATGCACCCAAAGGAAATTATATCCATATACTGAAGAGATACTTGCACACTCATTGTAATTGCAGCATTTATCCTCAGCAATCAAGAAATGAAGACAACATCACTGTTCATTGACAAAGGTAGGAACAAGAAATTATGGAGCATATATTGTGTGGAAAACTGTTCAGTCATTGAGTTGGAGTTCATGATACTAAGCATATAAGCCAGTCAAAGAAAGACAAATACCACATTATCACATTCAATTGTAAAATACAAGGTGACCCTTGACAAAAGTAGAAAGTACAATGCTGGTTATCAGAGGTCAGGGCAAATGAGTGTGGTGGTCTGGGAAAGTTGTCAATAAAAACTAAATTGCAGTTAGATAAAAGCAAACATTTAAGTGTGTTATTTCATATGAGGGTGATTACATGTAGAGGCAATGTTGTAGAAGTTTATTTTCAGTTATGTATGAAATAATTGTTTTATGCACTATTGGGTGAGGGTCTGCATAGGTCTTGGCTTTTTATATTGTTTGTAGGCATTGGATTCATGTGGGGATATTGATTGCTTATGATCTGCACCTGAGGAGTTCTGGATCAATAAAAACACCTGAGCTCACACGCTCAGGGTTCTACTGTCCAGGATAGCACTGGCCATGATGGTGTTTTCCTCTACTGAGGTCTGGCAGAGTTTGCATGCATGAGAACTACATTCAAAGAAGTGAGAACATCTTTGCTGAGCCCCCACAGCAGCATACAGCTACAAAGCAATGTACTATATTTTTCAAAAAGCTAGAAGGAAGAATATGAAAGACTTTGACTACAAAGCAATAAAAGTTTGAGGGGATAAATTTGTTTAACCCTGTACAAAATTATACAATCTTCACCTGGATCAAACTTTGAATGTTTTCCCATTATTTTATATATACATTATTCTATATAAGTTAAAATAAATTTGTAGAAAGGTATAGGGGAAGACAATGCTGACATCACCCTTCTGCAGTCATCATCACTCCTTTCACATACCAGCCCTGTCTACATTTTCAGAGTCTCTCTTTTATTATTGTTTACCTTTGTTTTGCCTCCCTAGTTCTTAAACTCTCATTTCTGCATTTACTCTGTTTCTTATCCATGATAGCAATGAAAGGTTATAAATATAAAATTGTAGTTTAATAGAGTTGGAAATGTTAAAAGCATTATCAAGGACATGGGGAATAAGGAAATGTACTATTGTCTTCATGGTAGTGACCTTGTCTTCCAGAGTTTCTTACCTTTTAAAAGCACTTTATTAGACCTCATTATATTAAACTTTCAGATTGCTCTGAAATTCCGTATCCCACTAGGAATTGAATATGTATAATGGGGGAACTGCATTTTATAGTATACTTTATACTTTATTCTTCTTTTAGTAGTTTTATTACTTCATCCCTGGCATATATGTAAATTTATCACATTATAGCAAATGAAGGAGAGCTTGTATGAGGATACAGTGTGCTGGTTCCAAAGGAAATTATATATTTACTTTCTTTACTACCTTCCAATACCCAGAACATTTAATCCAGAGATGGGTGCATACATGATAGCTGTAGATGCATGGAATTTTCACCATGATACTGAATTGAGGATATTTTTATAGATCAACACCAGTTAAGTCATGATACAAACCAAATTCTCTACTAAATGCATCTGTGGAGAGGGTTTTAAGAAGTTTCAAAGTGATTTTGATGAGTCACAAAGTCAATTGTAAGCAAAAGACACATTTTTCATAATTTTAGCATCTGAGAAGCTAGTAGTAATTAGATCCATTCCTTAAAAGTTAAAAATAAAAACATACAACCTTTGGCTGTTGTCTACACACAAGATGCACGTGTAGTGTTTTGTTTTGCTGTTTCAAGCACAAGCATAGTGATCTATACCTGGAGCTGTTTTGTCTGTGTAGACACAAAAAGCAATATCTTTGATTCCTGAGTTTTCTTGGCTTGCTTTATGGAGTCCCACAGTGTACATACAAGTGGAAAGACAATGCTTCAAATATTCTTTTTATTTACTTATAAATACTCAAGTTTTTCTATTTTATGCCATTTTGTTGGAATAAGTTATTTTCTGTTTAAGTATGGGATGTTTAGAACAGTTCTTGGAACAAAAGTACCCAAGGAATATTTGTACAAGATCACTGGACTAAGTTGAAAGTTTGGCTGTGCTACAAACACACAAAGCAGAGTAAGATGGTTGTGGGGGTGAAAGTGAGGAGCAGATAATGGTCCCGAAAGACTGGAGCATGACCACTTCATAGGATATCCCATTGAAAGCATTTATTAGCCATGAGACTATTGTTAAATTTAGGGAGAGGCGTAGTACATTGAGTGGGATCATCCTTCAGGTAGTGAGAGTTTTACTAGCTTCAGTAGTATTGCCAGGGCTAAAGTAAAGCTTCAGCCTGCTAAGGGGTAATAGAGGGTATTCTTTTAAGGACCCTTATGGGTAAGTATACAGTGGGACACGTAATGCCATGGTGAAATGAATCTGAAGTCAGTTGACATCATTAAATTAAGCTAAAAGCTACTATGTGTCTTGGCTGTTTGGGCTGTTGGGACAGTCCCAGGGGCATTCCTGATAAAGGCATATGGAAAATTCCAAATGGCCATGGGGTAGTTAAAATACAATTTTATGTGTCAAGGCAAATGTGCTTGAAACTGGGACAATACAACCAAACTACAGATCTTCAGCAAGTAGCATGGCCAAAATGGATACAGCTATAAATGAAGAGAAAAGATGTGGGATGGGTGATGTCTCCAGTAATTTTCACATGACCACAACCCTAGCAGGACAGTTTTCAAGTCTACAATCAATGCTGCAATTGACAACTTGGAAAAGGCAAGAGGACTTCCCAAAGACTTGCAGAGTTCATTTAACTTGTGAAACCAATGATTAGTTATATCTGTGATAAATGTAATTTAATTTCTTGGGTCAAAAAATAGATATTTTAAGTAGAGGAAAACAAAGAAAAACATCACCGATCTAGAGGAAGCTTAAGCTTAGCTTCAAGAGTTTGGCCAGGGAAGTTCTGAATCAGAATTTTAGCAACCTATTTGGACAAACTCTCCCACACCCATGACTTGTTAGAAAAAAAAATAGGAGAGAACTATAGATGATAATATTATAATTGCTTAGATTCTTAGTAGAATGATTGAACTGAAAAATCACTGATGTAAAAGCAGAGAGAAGACTAGCTTGTTTCAAGATCTTGTTCTTAGCAACCTTGTTTTTGTGATTTCTGACTCAGGAATTTGGAGGTGCCTAAGTCACCCATTTGGGAAACAAAGTGTGGTAGTACTCGTAACATAATAGATGATAAAGTCAGAGTTTCAAAATTTTACTTAGTAGAAGGTGTCTTAGTTATTTTTCTATTGTTGTGATAAAACACCATGATCAAGGTAACTTGTAAAAGAAAGCTTTTAATTCAGGGTTCATGGTTCCAGAGGGTTAACCTCTGTGACTATTATCATGGAAAGCATGGCAACAGGTAACAGGCAACAGGAGACAGGTATATTGGAGCAGTAGTTGGGAGCTTACATCTTGATTATAAAGCAGGGGTGGAGAGAGGTGCTGGGAATGGAGACAGGCTCAAAGCCCAATCCCTAGTGACACACCTCCTCCAAGAAGGCCACATCTCCTAGTCCTTCCCAAACAGTTCCACTAACTGGAAACCACACATTCAAACACATGAGCCAGGGGGGCCATTCTCAATCAAATCATGATAGAAATATATTTCACATTATATAGAACCAAATTTTACTTACTTTCCTTGAGGATTTCAATCCTTTTTACTAATTGCATAGTCATTTAATACATAGGGAGTTCTGTATATTTGTTAATGTTTTTCTTTAATGACAGGTTTTAGAGCCATAGTAAATTAGTTCTCCAAGAAATTGAAATAGCTCTGGACAGCTGACCCAAACACCTTTGCTATATGAGAAAACAGACTTTATTTTTCACATCACTATTGTTATATTTTACCTGTACTTAATGTAGTTACTGATTGACAATCTGTAGATGATTTGATTTCACAACTAAATGTGTTAGATTTTATTATTAATCTCACTTTATTTAGTAGAGAAAAGCAAAGTAGAAGCTAAAGTACTTGCTTTAAGCCAGACAGAAAATCATCATTGTGACCTTGATCTGCCTAATCCCAAAGGTCATGCCTTCTCTTCCACACCATTGCAGCTTTTCAGGGTAGTTAATATGGTGGACTAAGGGATTGGGACATAGCCATCCCTGCAGAAGATTGACTTTGGCACCTTACTAACCTAATTGCATGATTAATTTGGGTCAGTTAATTCATTTAATATTTTAAGAAATGTTTATTGAGCAGAGGAACAACATAATGTCACTTAAGAAGAACAAGGTGCAATAGAATCTACTATAGGTAATATGACCATTTTTGACAGATCAGTAAGATGGTTAGGGTTAGGGTTAGGGTTAGGGTTAGGGTTAGGGTTAGGGTTAGGGCTAGGGTTAGGGTTGTTATAGAGATTTTAGCAATAGGTGGCATGAATTGGCAAGAATATTTCTTGTGAAATTGTAGAGGTGAGGCACTTTGAGATAAGGGGGAGAAGAGAGGGAGAGGAAGATGTAGAAAGAGGGGAAGAAGGAAAGAGAGAGGGAGAGGGAAGAGGCCATTGTGTATCAAACTATTCAGACTTAAAACGTCCCACCTTGCAAGGAAGCATCTTAAGGCACAAAATGTTCTATGTTGAAACATTCTCTCCAGAAAGGAGCAGAAAGGCTCAAGAGACTCGGGAAGTAACAAATTTCACAAGTCTGGAAAGCTGAAACTTAGAAGGTTCTCAAGGATGCTCCACATGGACCAAGAACCTGAAAAACACTGATGGAGAAGAGGTTGTCTCTCAACTTGACCTGCTTGGAAAAGCCTCTCTGATCAATCGAACTGTGTAAGTCTTTCAGTAAAGTCCAGGTTTTCAGATTTTTATGAGTTATTATCACTATCAGCTGTGATTTTTGGTGATATAGCTGTCTCTAAGTTGTTCCTGCTCCTGCAGGTAACCTCTTACCCAGACTCTTGTAAATAACCATGACAAACTCATTGCTTCATCAAATTGAGCTTTGGTAGAATTACTTTGGCAAGTCATCAGTTGCGTGTCTGGGTAAATAGATATGTTGTGTCTCCCCCGATAAAGTCTTGCATAACAGCCAATTGTTAGAATAAAACAGATAATTTTCTAGAAATTTACTGCAAGGGCATACGAAGAAGTGCAACAGTAACTAGGGATATGAGATCAAAAGAGATTCACTGGGTCCTTAAAAAATACAGACGTTTGAAACTTTCTGGATGATTTGGTAGCAGGGAAATGTTTAAGAGGCAATTTTGAGAGTTAACTCTGACAAAGTGTATAACTTGTAGCATGATAAGTGAAGTATTACACAGATATTGTGTTAGTATTATTGTCTAGTCTTCTGATTTCCAAAAGCTGTGTACTTGTGTCATATTCTAACTTTATCTTTGTCATGTTTTAATATTTTATTTATTACAGAAATATTTTCAACATTTTTATAATTGCTTGATGTTAAAATGTTTCTTTTGGTCTGGTGAGAAGGTTTAGCAGGTAAAGCCACTTATTGCCAAGCCTGACCATCTGATTTTGCTCTCTAGGACACACAGGATAAAATGTTGTAAGTGACTCTTGAAAGCTGTCTTCAATCTTCTACACCCATGCCTTGGTATGTGGTCACATATACACACACACAGAAAGAGTCACAAACAAATACACATTCATATGCACACACATGCCACACACTCATACACTAAAATAAAATATTAAGCATGTCATTTTTCTTCAATTACTTTTATAAAATATGATAGTTCTTCAACACAATCCTTCCAAAGTGTAATCTATAACTCTATATCTTCAGATGCCTTATTGTAGACTGACAATTCTAGGCATTTTGATAAGGTGAAAGTCACATTGAAACTACATCAGCTTCTGTCCTAGAAAACAAAAATGCTTATTCAATTGTGCTGTGTTTGAGTGGGATGATGTAGAAAGCTAAGGGAGTATAGAATGTCAGACCTTTGGTAGACACAATTATACTGTAGAATGTTAAAGACTGGGACTTATATAGATAGAACACATATGCTTTGTACTACAAAATAGGTATACTTAATTATTATAATAGTAAATATACTACCATTTGATATTTCCATATGTATTTCACAGCTGAATCTCAGAAGACAGTATTATTAATCTTATTCTTTTTGCCAGCTCTAAACACACAGCACAGTTGAATATCTCAGATTGATTCATTTCAGGACTGGCTAGTCACATGCTTGCCGGAGGGCTCAGTTCTTTCCCTGAGAAATCACTCACAGGTAGCTTCAGCATCCTCACTACATGGTAGATAACTAACTTAGAATGAGGAAGCCAATGGAATGCAAGTGTATTTAACAATGCACAATGTAAAATGTATTAACAATTTAGAAATTGGCTAGAATTTTGACCCTCAGAGAGTTGTATAGACCATGGTAAACTGAATCATTTGAAAAAATATAGCCATGAATAAAGCTTATATCATCAACCATAATTTATATAATTTTTATTGTTCTAATTAGTGCTTAAAGTCAATATAACCCCACTTTCTTCAGATTAAAGAAATATTCAAACAATAGGCATATACGTGGGAGAATCTCTCAATAGGTACCATAGGCCTTATTTCTTTTAAAGATTAAAAATGCAGATAATAGAGGAAAAAACACAGAAAATGAACTTAAACCCTTGCTCTAAAGATGATTAGTTATGCTGATTTGAAGTAGGCAGTTCTCATTTCCAAACTATGGATAAGGGTGATAATGATAATAAAAATAACTCTGTAGTATTATTTTGAAAATTTAGTGTAGGTGCATCTGAGCAAACACTACAGAACTACAAAGCATTACAAATACTGCTGAAACAAAGCTATGTCTGATAAATAATGACTTATATGAGATCTCCTTGACCCATAGGTTTTAGCAGCCTGGATTAAAAAAAAAAAAGAGGGGCGGGACAACTACTAACTACTACTATAACAATTACTGGATTGTACAAAAGAACAAAAAAGGAGGAAAAGAACAAAAAAAAAAAACATTGATTTATGACTCTGCTTGGGTAAACCTCAACAAATAGTGCAGAAGCTTGTGGAAAAATGATACACCTCCCACCATTTGGTTGGACAATTCTAGGAACTCTTCTGTGTAAAACTAAGGAGGTGAGTAGAATCAAGCCTCTATCACCACAACGATGGTCTAAGAATAAGATTTATAATAGGGTTGCTTTCCCTGTGCTTCCTAACTTAAATGCAATCTAGTTACATTCTAAATGAGAATGGCACTTGAAGTGCATGGATGCTGAGATTAGTAAGCCACAGGAGTGTAATGGAAGTGAGGTAATGTAGCAGTCCATTCTGGGGGCAGGTAATAATAAATTTCAATGTCCGTTATTCTGAAGAGAACACAGCTATGATTCAAAAACCAACTGAAAGTCAGCATGCTCATGAAAGGGCATGATGAGTGAATGAATGAATGAATGAATGAA
The DNA here is from genome assembly GCA_026225945.1 of Cricetomys ansorgei. NCBI lineage: Eukaryota > Metazoa > Chordata > Mammalia > Rodentia > Nesomyidae > Cricetomys > Cricetomys ansorgei. The sequence goes on along the minus strand of JAMJFZ010001100.1, from coordinate 2,362,833 downwards.
TGAATGAATACATTAATGAAATGGAAACATGACAGCTCCCGTATTGCTGAGGAGAAGGTTTCTATTGTGATATGAGGGAAAGTAGAGCCAGAGGCATCTGAGAGAATCCAGAGCAGAAAGAGAAAGTTGTAGAGTGAACATAGTCAGCAGACTGAACCAGGCTGTGAGAGGAGAGATGGTGTGTGTGTGGTGTGTGTGTGTGTGTGTGGTGGGGGAGACAGACAGGACAGACAGACAGACAGAGAGACAGAAAGAGAAACAAAGATGAGAGAGAGAGACAGAGAGAGAGAGAGGAGAGGGGGAGAGAGAAAGAGAAAGGGGGGAGGGAGGGGGAGAAAGGAGAGAGGGGTAAGAGGGGGCTGAAGAGAGCCAAGAGTAGAACCAAGAGACCACATGACTGAAATGGCTGGTTTATGTAGGATTGAGAAACTGGGAAAGGGAAACAAAGCCCCTTGGCTTGAGAGGTTTGGGATAGGGGGCAGAGTGCAGGTACTAGGTGAGTTTGGTGGCCAGTATGCACTTTGGTATGCTAATAGGCACCACAGTTAGCCATTTATCCTAAGTTTCTTTCGGGTGTTTGGAGGATGTCAGTGGTAAAACTCTCTTTTCCATCACAGTGTATCACTCTTCACTTCCTCATCACTTCACCATTGACTGCTGATGATACTTTCTGAATCTGTAAAGGAATCTGTCAGACCAGTAGCTTGAGCGTTTAAATCTAAGAATAGGATACGCGCAGTTGTGCTAAATTCCATTTTAATGACAAAACATACTTCTTGGTCTTTTGTTTAAGATAAAGTAGTATCAATGAACAGGAAATGAGGAACAAGAGTGATCTGAGACTCTCAGTTTTTATAATATTCATGTATAAAGCAGTTAGGAACAAGAGGAAAAGCCTGGGAAGCCAGTAGGGCCCTATGTTTTCCTTTGGAGTTCTTTGGTAGTTAGAATCCAGTCGTAAACAATGCCTACATCAACAAAGTTACATCTGACGATATAACTGACTTGCCCAAAGATAAGTGGCAAATTTCTAGCTAATACAATAGACTCTGAAAGCTGACCTTTGTGAGCATGAATTTCAGCACTCATTAGCCATTTTGTCCATTCAAATAAACATAGCTGTATATACATTTCATTGTCATCTTGTTCTGTTTTAGATCTGTTCATTATGGCTTTGGAATGAATCAATAGTTTTTACTAATATTTTCCACATAGATTTGTTTCTGTATATTTAGTAGTTGTAAATGAACATTGATGTACAGTCTTTTCAATATCCAGTAGTTGATAAAAATGAAGGCAATGAAGTGTTTTGTAATTTGTTCCCAAAAGTAATTAATCATTGACCTCAATATATTGCCTCTCAGAAAAATACAGTATTACTAATTAGTGCCTTTCCACTCTGTGCCAGTGAATTAAGAAATAACATGTATGAATCGGTTATATAAGAGTTGTCTCCAGAGATCTTCTGAAGTTGCAATCATGACTACATAGGATTATTTTCCCATGTGTAAGTCCAAAAGTTAGTTGTGAATAAATTAAACATATTTATTACATCATATTTAAACTTGAAACATTAATGAGATTAATAAACAGTATTCTTTTCTAATCACTAGTGATTCCTTCTGCTTTGCTCTTTTCCATTTTTCTATACCACCTAAACCAAGTTAATTTTAAACAACTGACTTGTCGAAATCCTCCATTTTACTTAAAGGTATTTTGGCATCGTTATAGCAAATACATGACTGTCTTAATTAGGACACCATGACTAAGAGCAACTTGGTAAGGAAAGGATTTATTTGGCATACACTTCCACATTACTGCTCATTGGAGGAAGTCAGGACAGGAACTCAAGCAGGTCAGGAACCTGGAAGCAGGAGCTGATGCAAAGGCCATGAAAGAGTATTACTTAATGGCTTGTTCCTCATGGCCTGCTCTGTCTGCTTTCTTATAGAACTCAGGACTATAAGCCCCAGGCTAATGGTTCCCACAATGGCCTAGACTTTCTCCCATTGATCAAAAAATAAAAATATTTTGCTAGAGAAACAACTTATCCATAGCAACCATTTGACCTACCACTAACTCTATGCTTATGTAGGATGGTATCAGGATACACATTTGTGTAAAGTCTAAGGAGGTTCATGTTTTAAGGCACAGAGGCTAACTTTCTTGGTAAGTAGAGACTGTCTAGATGAGTAAAATTTGGGAGAATATCAAAATGAATGTTAAAATACCAACTAACATGTAATTTCATAATTAAACTACTATAGAAATCTGTTGATGGAAGCCATAGAGATAGCTATGAATTAAAAAAAAAAACAACATATTTCACATAGGAATCTAAGACACAATCTTTTAAAGTTATCAAGTCACTCTTACAAAGTTGTTGAATGTATGCAAGGTACTGTGGAACAGTATCTTTCAGAATGTTAACTAGTTCCTCATTCTTGGGTAGTGTTTACAGCTGGTTAACATGGATGTAAACTTCCAGAGATAGATGAGAATGAAGTTTTTTGAGGCTTCCCTATATGGATTAAAATCACACTGCCTATTGTTCCCTCAAACCAGCATGGTAAGAGCAAAGAATTCCATATTGAGTTGTTGAGAATTGAGTGACCTTAGGTGAATGTGCCCACGATGTGGCTTTTACAGGGGCTAGATCCTGAGTAGTCAACAGCTAGACCTATTATGTTGCAGTCTGCTATCAATACAGCCTCTCCCCACTATATTTTCCCCACCGATCCTAGCTATGACTTTACAGTTTTCTCTTGTACAGAGAACTTGAGAGCTAGGCTCTGGAACTAACATAAATCTTATGAATTATGCCCTCAAAAATTATCTAAATCTTCATTTTACTTCTAGTAATTTTGGAGTCCTTTACCATGATTTCAGGACTTGAATAGGGGAGCTAATTTTTCTAGCAAATCAAATAGGATTCCAAAGAATAGGTTAAAGAATAGATGTCAATGCCCTGGTGTAGTTGAGATCCTGCCATCTGCACTTCTATAATATCAGTGATTGCATTACTCTGCCCTCTGGTTGAACGCATTTGCCTTTTACATACATGTATACTAGCAGAGGCTCTAATGCAGACTCTAGTGTGATTTGTCCCTGTTACACACTGGTGGATGTTTGTTCATTTATTTGTAAAGTTTTTAATTTAATTTTATTTTAAATTGCATCTTGTATTACAAAAAGCCTTTTGGCATAGTGACTTGAGAAAATATATTAACTCTTTTAAAAGCATGGAATCCAAACCTTCTTCATCACTATAGTGAGTGAAATGTTTGGGATATGCCAGCATGAGTATCTACCCTTCATCCTGAGAACTAAAGAACTTGAAAATGAGAAAATGCATGCCATTCTTGCTAGTTAACTTTGCACAACTGTGATGACATTCATCATAAGCAACTTAAGGGGAAAAAAGCTTCACTGTGGCTCATGTTTTCAGAGGGTACAACTCATTCTGATGAAAAAGATATGTACAGTTCCTGGTGGTAGGAGCACCAGGTATGGCAAACGGAAAAGCAGAGCTGAAAAGGAAACAAAGCCAGACTATGACCTTCAAAGGGTCATCTCTGGAAACCTACTTCTACCACCTAGCCTCACCTCCTAAATGCTCTACAGAACATGGAGACATTTCTCAGTTACATCACCAGCTTTTAAGTTCAAATGGTCTTCATCTGTCAAATCTTTCTGGTTAGATATTTAGACCTGGAGTAAAACGCTAGGAATGTATTTCCTGTGATCCAGGGTTCTAACCTAATAAATAGAGTCAAGTCTGGGATAAACAGAAATTTCAAGGATTAAATTTGAATGAACTGTCCTAAGGCTAGCATAAAGGCATAAGCTCTCACAGCAGGATTAAAATAGAAATACATTTCAAATTCTTGCCTTTACACATATAGAGGAAGAAACTGAGGTACTGAGAAATTAATAAAGTTGAATTTGTACTTCACACCTCTGTGGACTTAACTCATGAGCTGCTTAGAAGCTAACATGCTGCCTACCCAGTAGGCTATTAAACATCAGCTCCGCCGTCTTGGAAGTAAAGTAGTAAGGTTTCATCATTGCTCTAAATGTTTTACTCTTGTTGAAAACTTCAGGACTATGTAGGTGAAGTAGAGAAATGTGAGTATTCTTGACCCTGGGTAGATTCATAAAACTTCTGCTGAGAAAGAACATAAATGTAAATACTCCAGTAGTTTGTTAGCACACTAAATAGTGGTTGGATGAGAAGTTAATTTACTATGTATTAAACAAAAATCAGAAACAATGAATATCCAAGTTATTTTATATTTATAATTTACCATTGTTTAAATTTAATCCTTGGTAACAGCATCTCAAGCATCTATTTTTAACCAAATTATAATTAATGCTATGTATATAAACCAATGACTACTTGACTCTAATATTATAACCTGTGTTCTTGGCATCATAAGCTTCTTAATACTGACTTTTCTAGGTTGATTATTTCCCAAAGAGCCTGATCTTTGCATAACATTCCAATATCAGATACTGAAACTGAAACTCAGGTTATCCACCCCCCCCTTAACTGCATGATTTAAAGCTGGCCACATTTTGACAGTTTAAGTCAGTTCCAGGCAATGAAATGTGAAAACGCTGATTTACTGCATACCTGTCTAGGACAGACCTGCCACTTCTTCATGAGAAGCCCCACTTCAAATTTTTCCCCAATTGATTCTGAAATTTGAACTGTAGCAGCATTCATCAAAGAGATTAGAAATGGCTCAGGCACATCCCCTGAGGTGCAGCACTGTGCTGGAACACAACTGCAACCTTCATCCAGCCTATGGACTAGGGGTATTCACTCTTGTTTTGGCTCATTCATCTTTATGCTACACGAAAACAGAAACAAATAGGTCACCTTTTTCTAACTAATAGATTTTATATTTAGGGACTTGATAAAGTCCCTGATTTCGTTATGATTTTATTAATCAAATAGAACAATAGATACGCTTGGTTGGATCTGGGCATTTAAATAGTGTACCCAAGTGCAGCACAGGAGTCTGTTTTGCAAGATGAATGCAAATGCAGCAAAACCTTGTTTCATTTAAGGAACAAACCTGCAGTCTCAGTATTTCTCAAGATCATTTATTTTTAGAAAACGGAAACCATGAAATTCATATTTTGGGTGACAACTTATTTATTTACTTATTGTTTATCTGCTTTGCTTTGAGATGAAAACAATAACAAGGTTAGGAAAGAAACTGCAATTCCAGGGGAAGTGCTGTAACCTTGTTAAATGGAGGCTGTTTCACATGTAGATGAGAAAACCTAGTGTGAAAACAGATACAGTAAAGGCAACAGGAAGTAGAAGTGTCCTAAGATGACAAAGGATGTTGTGAATATAGGAAAGTAAAAAGAGTGTTTGAAATTTAGCTGGAACACCATCAGAAAGGTAGTTATTGAGTGGCTGCATGAAGACTGGTTTTACATAAGGAAATGAACATACCTAAAATGAACCTTACTATTTGGTTGATTTGACATCAAACACTGAAAGTTATGCCTCCAACCTCTTAAATACTTATCAACGGAGAGTGTGTGTGTGTGTGTATGTATGTTGTATTTATATATGTATGCATTTGTGTGTGTGTGTGTGTGTGTGTGTGTGTGTGTGTGTGTGTTTGTGTGTGTGAATATATGTGTAAAGGTGAAAGGACAATAATTTAATGCTCTCTTGGACCAATCTCCACCTTAATTTTTGATACAGAGTCTCTCACTGAACATGAGTCTCTCTAATTCAGTAAGACTGACTAGCCCGTGAACTGCAGGCATTAGCCCGGCTGTGCTTCTCAGGTGATGAGATTATAGATAGAGACTTCATCTCCTCATCCTCCTTTTCATCCTCTTCCTTCTCATCCTCCTCCTAATTTGCTTGCTAGGAATCTAAACTCAAGATCTCCTCTCTGTCTAGCAAGCACTTTACTAAGTGAAATATTCTAGCCCAGACACATTTCTGGTTTTAACGCAAGGTTTCTTTATGGAAAAGCAGTTATATTTACTGATTTCTCATGAATGGAATAGGATGGAAGGACAGAGTGCCTTGGTCATACCCCCTAGGCCTGTCATTTCCACTACACGCCAGAGCGTAAACCTCACATGGGCAGCTGTTTCTCGGAAAACAGTGCAATACAGTTGCAGGTCTGTATCACTGGGCACTTAAGACAAAAAACAATTTCCGATCATATTGCATAGATTAGGACCAACAAATTCTAATTAAAGTTCTAGATAATAAATATTTCAAGCTTTTCCTTCTCTACAATCTCAGTCATACCTCTCAACACTGCCACTCTAGCACAAAACACCTATATACTATCAGTAAATGAAAGGATTGGTGGAGGTCCAAGATAAATCCTGCACACAGAGGGCAGGATGTGATCTCTGTGTTAGTTTGTCAAATCTGACAAGAATTTGGCAGATTTTAATGAGGTTTCTCATTGGCATGATCCTCTTTGTATGTGTGTGTGTGTGTGTGTGTGTGATGTGTATGTGTGTGAGTGATGTGTATGTGTGTGTATGTAATGTATATGTGTGTGTGTACCATGCTTGTGATGTGTGATGTTTTTATGTGTATGTGCTGTGTGTAATGTGTGTGTGTGTGTGGGGGTGATGTGTGTGTATGATGTGTATATGTATGTGGCACACAAATGCTAGTGAACGTTTGAGGTCAGAGAACAATCTTAGATGTTGGTCCTCATCTTGTGCGAGATAGGATCGTGAGGTAGGATCTCTTGGTTCTCCCTTTCTTTCTTTTGTTCTTTCTTTCTTTCCTTCCTTCCTTTTATTTTCTTCCTTCCCTCTTTCTCCTCCCCCCTCCCCGCCTCTCTCTTTCTTTCTTTTCTTTCTCTCTTTTGCTATTTGGTTCCATAATCTAGCCTACCTAGCTCATGTGCTTAAGGGGACTGTCTTCTTCTGCCTCTCATGCCCCCTAGGAGCACTGGAATATAGACATGCACCACTGTGTCCAGGATTCTTGTATGAGAACCCTTGTCCTCATCCCACCAAACACTTTACCCACTGAGGCATCTCCTCAGACCCAACATGCACCTTCTTAAGAGTAGAGGTGCAAACCAACAATAATGAATGAACAATGTAAGGCAAACTCTCACTACACAATAGCAAGTAAGAAACAGACTCAGTTCTCACAAGATACTTCATGATTTACATTCCACTACTTAAACACGGAACCTGGAAGATATATGTTTTCATATTTAAGCTGGAGGGAAAAACACCCAAGAAACATAAAAACAATAAAAATTTAAAAAAAAACAAAGAACCCCACCTCCACAAAATGTGGCTAAGATTTTTTTTTCCTATTTAGACTTTGCCTTAATCAAAAACACTCTTGCAGTTGAAAAGACAGTTACTTGAGAAATCTGCAGAGACTTCCAGGATAGCCTTCCACCCCAGGGGACACCATCAATCATCACTAACTCACTGCAAAGGAAGACGGAGGAAGTATCTGTGAGGATACGGGAAACAAATGGACTGGGATGGATCACAAATCCTGTGAGGATGGAAGCAGAAAATGGTGACTTCACTTATTATCGGAACATGGCACAAGTAATACAGTCTTAATGAAAACTAATATTTTATTGTTGAGAAGATGAAAATACTAGAAAGGATCAATGCTTGTTTTATATTCACCAAACTAGTGGAGTGTAAAAGAAAAGAGGAATAACTGGAAAGGATGCCAAGACCCTCAGCCAACGGGCGTGTTACAGAAAGTGTCAAAGGGATAGGCCTGAATGGGAACACAAAGACTAAATCACATGTGCTATGTGCTACTGAAGCTGATTTTTACTTTGTTTGATGTCCTTGGCAGTGGTCTGAAATGGTGGTTACTTATTAATGTCACTAACTTCCTAGAAGGGAAAAGGGCCAAAAACGCTAAGCAATTCTGCAAGATCACTCTGAGCCAAAGCCAAAAGCCAGTCTTATACATGAAGTTATTTTCAACTGGATATACTGAAGAAAGAAATGAAGGTGGCCATCTCAGACCTCTGTGAAAGGTTGGGAAATTCAAAAATAATTAATGAAAACATTTATTTAGAGGCACAGCAAATACACAGATTTTATATTATATGTAAAAATAGCCATTTGTTATATTATTTTATCATTCGATAGCACATTGTTATATAACTGTAATAATCATATATATATCAATTATAATAAATAAACTAAAGTAAATTAACACAATATTAAGATATTTTTCACATAGAGGTGAGACTATTTACATCTCCAGCTTTCTCAGAAAACGATTCTAAGCTCAGTAGCCAAATGGAAATAAGGTATCCACATTTATGACACAAATAAAGAAGTATAAAAATAACCCTGCTGAAAACAATGAGCCATTTTTTAAAAAGGATTATAAATGCTCAGCTCTGTTACTAAAACAATTTTAAAAACATTGTTCATTGTTTGGATAATATGGGCCATTTTAATATAGAATTGAGCCAGGCAGTGGTGGCCCATGCCTTTAATCTCAACATGCAGGAGGCAGAGGCAGGCAGATCTCTGTAAGTTTGAGGCCATCTTGGTCTACAGAGTGAGTTCCAGGACATTCAGTATTATATCAAAGAAACCCTGCCCCCCCACCCCTCTCTCTCTCTCTCTCTCTCTCTCTCTCTCTCTATATATATATATATATATATATATATAATTGAATAAAAACAGTTGTCCTTAAGCAGTTAGGAAATGGGACACTATACTTTTCAACATTGTATGTTTTATCTTTTACCTCTGTTCACAGCTGAGACACACTAATTGCTTCTTGCAAACAATACAGATTATAGTCATTGCTTTTGGTAGCCAAGCAGAACTTGGTGATTAGACCCTGTTCCTATTAATCCAGAAGTTGGTATTAATCCAGAAACTTCCTCCATTCTGGATAGCTATCTTAATACTACAAGGTGCTACGCATGTTGCTGGGGTTGGGGGTGTCCTCAATAGTCTTACCCAGCAGTGAACTGCCTGAGATGCAATAATAGTCAGAATAGCAAGTTGTGTCCATGGATGCAGTAGTGACATGGATGTTATAGGGTTAAGCAGAGAATAGACAGCTATTGAGGCTTCGCTGAAAACCTAAAGGATCATCTCCCAGTGACCCTTCCTCTAGCTAAGTGCCACCCCCTCTAAAAGTCCTACATCCTTTTAAGACAACACACCAGCCTGTTGTCAACTGCTCAAGCAAGGTAATATAGTAAACTTTACATTTGAACCACAACACTGCCCCTCCTAGGCCTCTGACTCCTAGTAAACTCTCAGCTTCTATGAGATCATGTTTCTCTGATTCCACATATGAGTGAAATCATGTACAACTTTTTTGCTCTACCTTTTATGAACTTAATAAAATGATCTATAGGTCCATCCACACTGAGTTGTGGTTGAATAATATTGCACTCTATATAACTCAGTCTCTACTTGATGGACACTCGGGTTGTTTCTCTTCCTTGGCTATTGCAAACATAGAAGTGCAAAAGTCTCTGATGTGCTGGTTCTTTTTTTTTAGGGGGATTAATATATCCACTAGTGTAATTGCTCAGAGAAATGGGCAGTTCGAGCTTGAACATCTTAAGGATCTCCATGTTACTTTTCATAATGGCTTTACTGACTTGCATTCTCATGAAATATAAACAGGGAATTCAAACAGTCCCCTTTCTACACATTCTCACTGGCACTTCTATCTTCAGCCTACTAAACTTTTGATATTAGCCATTGTTATTGGAGTGACGTGGTAAAATATTGTGGTTTTGATTTGCAGTTCTCTGGTGATTAGTAATGTCAGCTATTTTGGGGGCACTGTTGCTTCTATATATCTTCTTTTGGGAAATGCTTATTTAAATTTGATGCTCATTGTTTAGTTGGGTTATTTGCTTTTTGGTTAATGAGTTCTTGACTTCTTTATGTGTTCTGGATATCAAGCTCCTGCAAGATAAATGCTTTTTGAATGTTTTCTCCCATTCTGTATGTTGGTTTTATACTCTGTCTGGTAAATACTTTGTTCCATGAATGATTTCCAGTTGGATGTGTTTCCACTTCTCTGTGTTTGCTTTTGCTTCTCATATTGTGAGGCTTTGTTGGAAAAGTTCTTGTCCACTTCAATATCTGAAAATTTCACTCATATTTTCTTCTATAACTTCATAGTATAAGACTAAAATTTAAGTCATTTACCCATTTTGAGTTGATCTTATAAGTGTTAATAGAGAGGGGTTTAATTTCTTTCTTTCATTGAATGTGGATGTCGAATTTTTCCAGTATCCCTAATAGAAATGATTGTCTTCCCTCCAATACATGTTTTCAACATTGTTGTCAAGGATCGTTTATCTACACATATTTACATTTACTGCCAAGCTGTGTACTATGTTCTACTGATGTATATGTTTTCTATTATCCCAATGACTTGCTGTTTTGATTATGACACTTTTATGGTATATTTTGATATACTATATAGTATAAAATATAGTATATTTTATAGTATATTTTGAGGGAAGGTTTTTCCCTCAAATGTCTCATGCATTGTTCTTTTTGCACAAAATGTTTTGGGTGATTCAGAGTTTTAGCTTGGTCTCATTCCTTATATACTTTAGAAGACTTTTCCTAATGTTGTGAAGAAAGTCATGGTTATTTATACATAGAGAGATTGAAGGCATATGGCTTCAACTTCTGTTGAAAATTTTATAAGAGAGAAGTTTAAAACATTAGGCACGTGTTATTTTTGAACTGTATTTTAAAACAAAGACAAAGAACACATTGATCACATTGGTTTGCGTCTTTGACTGTATCAGAAAGAAATGTTCTTTTTTGCTTTATGACAAGACTTGGTATTTACCCTTCATAAGATCTGAGAGTAGATAATTCTTGCCTTTGTATTACAAAGAATTTTTATTGCATTTTTAATGGATTGGATTCCAGGAAAAGCTTTGAATTGAACAAAGAAGAATAAGGTGCGAAGCATGAAGAAGTTCACATTGTTTTTTCAACTACAAGAGGAAAATCCCAGTAGAGAGAACTCTTGACAAATTAGTTCCAGCTGATAACTAATATCCAAGATTTCAGTTCAGGTTACAAATTTTAACATTTTCCAGGTAGAAGTAATAAATACAGTTAATGATGTTGCCTTTTAGGGAAAATTGCTTTATAAAACTAAATTAAAACATAATGGAAGTGTTTCATACACACAAGATCCTTCCAACGTGCTTGCTTCCTGCAACTATCACTTCCTTATTCTCCCTTGTAACAAACTCCTTTAGAGAGAATTGTATACGGACCTCTCCACATCATACTTCTCATTCTTCTGCTGGAGCTACCCTGATTAGGCTATCATCCTGCTATTACTGTACCAGTTAGCTTTATGAAATCTAAGTATTCACGTCTTTTTGGCTAATTGACTGTATCAACTATATTTAATGTGTCTGGTACAAGTCCACACATATTTCCCTCCCCTTAATTCCTCTTCTATCTCCCAACTTTTCTTTCCAAACGCTATGTTCTCTCTCTGTTTTTGATAATTGAATACCCATTGAATCCATTTAGTGCTGCCCATGTGTTCATTGGTATAGACCATCTACTGGAGTATGGGGTAACCTCTAAAAGCCAATATCCCTCAAGAAAACTGACTCTTCTTCTCCCAGTAGTTATCCACTAATAATAATTTCTCAGGTAGGGGTTGGGTTTAATGAACCTCTCCCAAGCCATGCTAGGATTCTGACTAGCTTAGTCTTGTAAAGGTCTTATAAATGTGTCAAAGCTGTAGGGAGTTCATGTGTATAACTGTGTTGTCATGTCTGGAAAATACTGTTTATCACAGACATCTGCTACCTCTGGCTTTTACAATCTTTCTGCATTCTTATTCATGATGATCTTTGAGCCTTAGGAGAAGGACTTTGATATAGTAGCCTCAGTTAGAGCTGAGCATTACACAGTCTCGTATTCTCTTCACACTGATCTGTTTTGGCTCTTTGTATTAACTACTTTCTAGTGAAAAAAATAACCTTCTCAAATGAGGGTTGAGAGATGCACTAACTCATGAATGTAAAGATAAGAACTCAGAGGCAGTTTATTACAATATTTATTCAACAAGATGATAGCATTAGTTTCTTCCCTAGAGCATATGACCTGGGCAGTCATACGTTTGGACTCAGATAATGGACCAGCCATGAGATCCATCCTATGGAGCTGGCACCAAATCCAACAAGAAAGAGTTTGGTTACTCTTATAAAATTCATGCCACTATTGCAACAATTGGATTTCCTTGCCAGGCAAGTCATTATTGTAGTTCCAATGGTTCACTGCTGAGTAAGACTGATGATGAATTTTCTTCCCCTAGCTACATACATAGAAACTTCTAGGACTCTGAAAGCTATCTACCAGAGAGAAAGCTTCCAGATTGGTATCAACATGATTTCTCTATGTCCAGTTTCTCATGTATGTAGTAACTTTAGCAATAGGATTCTACTAAGTATTTTGGAAGCTGTCCTAGTTACTGTTCTGTTGCTGTAAAGATACACCATGATCAAGACATATAGAACAAAGCATTTGATTGGAAAATTATTTATAGTTTCAGTTGGCTAGTCTATTATCATCATGTCAGAGATTGTGATGACAGGCAGGTAGGCAGGTATGGGACTGAAGAAGTAACTGAGAGCCCTATATTCACAAGCAGCTGGGCCTGGTATGGGCCTTTGAAATCTCAAAGTCTACCCACAGTGACACATCTCATCCAACAAGACTGCCCTCCACCAACAAGGGCACATCTCCAAGTCCTTTCCTAACAGTTCCACTAACTGGGAACCAAACATTGAAACATACAAGCCTATGAGAGCCACCCCCATTCAAACCACCACAGAAGGTAACCAATGTTTGTTATGGATCTATGGATCCCCACTAACCAACAGTTTCAAAAGAAGTAACCCATACTTGGCCCTAAACATTTTGTTTTGATAGCAAATGGTATTTAGGTAATTGTTCCCATTGTGGGATATCTCAATTTAAACCCATTTTCTCTGTGTCTAGCATGCATTTTAGAAAACTGCAGCAGTACTCAGTTTCCATACAGCATTTTCAAAGATTTTTAGTGTCACGTATGCCTCTCTTGTTCCTCCTCTACTCTGACCATCACCCAACCTAATTTATCCCTTCCTACTCCATTATTCCTATTTCATCTTTTTTCAACTTCTGTTCTATCTCTTTTTCCTTGAAATCCACCCTCCATGGCCCTTACTAGTTTCCTGCCCTCTATGGGTACTGCAGTTCAAACACACATATCTAAAGATTCAAAGCTAGCATCCACATATGATAGAAAAACATTCAGCATTTGTCTTCTGGGTCTAGGTTTCCTCATTCAGAACGATTATTTCTTGCATGCATTTAGCTGTGAATCTCCATTATGTGTATGTAACACATTTCATTGTTCATTCATCTGTTGACAGGTATCTAAATTGTTTCTATTTCTTGACTATTGTGAATAGAGCAGTAATGAACATAGATGAACAAGTATCTCTGTAGTAGTATATTGAATCATTTGTTAACATGCCCAGAAGTGATGTAGATGGGCCATATGGTAGATTTACTCTAGCTTTTTGAGAAACCTTCACAATAATTTCCATATTAGCTGCAGGAAAATTTTATTTTCCTGATAGCTAAGGATACTGAACATGTATTTTAAAGTTATTTTGGCTATTTGTATTTCATCTTTTGAGAACTCTGTTAAGTTCTATGCCCCATTTCTATTCCCTATTAGGTTGCTTATTTTCTTGATTTTTAGTGTTTTAAATTCTGTGTATATTGTAGACATCAATTCTATGTCAGATGTATGTCTGGTGAATATTTCCCCATTCATTAAGTGGCCTTGTTACTAGAGTGACGATGCTCCTTGCTACTCAGAAGCTTTTTAGTTGCATGAGGACCCACTTGTCAGTCTGCTCAGAGAAACTCATTTCCTGTGTCTGCAAGTTCAAATGCATTCCCCACTTTCTCCTCTTGCAGATCCAGAATATTAGGTCTTGAGTATCTTTCTTAATTTTTTTAAAAGTTGTATATGTATGATGTTTTGCTTGCATGCTGTATGTGTACCACACGCATGCCTGTTACCCATGGAGTTCAGAAAAGAGTACTCAACCCACTACAACTATAGTTACATATGATTGTAAGTCTCTCCATGGGTCCTAGTAATCTAATTCAGGTATTCTGCAAGAGCAACAAATGTTCATAACTGCTGAGCCATCTCTCCATCCCCTGGTTCTTATATCGTTTAATTAACATTAATAAAAACCAAGAGGATATGTCTTCTGAATTAGTCCCTTAACTTTCTTTAAACAAAAAGCATTATATAACATATATTTGAATGACTAGAGACAGATAATTCTGGTAAAATTCAAATATACATTTTGAAAAGGCAAATTCTAGACTATTACATAGGTATTAGGGCTTAAATACTTAATTGTACTTATTTCACTCTGCAATAAAATTTAATATAGAAATTCAGAAATTGTCCATTTGACTTTTAAAGTACTTTTAATTTATTTTACATGGTTAAACAAAATACATATAGCAGTTTAGCCCAAAATACACATCCTGCAGTATACACTGCTCATCTCCAAGGCCTTCAAGCCTGCCTGCCTAGAAACTATTTGTAGAATGATGTAAAATTTATAACTACTGACATTCCAAACAAATGCTGTCAGATCGGTCAGTGTCATGACTAATCTTTGCAAAGGAAGAACTAAAATATTGTATAGCTAAAGTAGTATCATATTTGAGGCACCAAGAGTGAAGGCTATGTTGTAAATGCTCTAGGAATTGGTTCTGGATTCATGTTTGGAATCTGGAACTAACAATAATCCTGAAAAAATTTATGAAATCTGGAGTTAACAGTTAAGATCAGGCTTGAGAAGGCTATTTCTCAGGATTAGTTGGAATCTGGACTCATCTGCCTTTGTGGTTCAGCATCCTAGTGTGGATGAGTCTTCCTTATTCCAGGTCCTTACCAATCACAGGGTTAGAAGAGCTTCAGATACCCAAATTACTGTTGAATTCCACGTGGGGTGTTTCCAGCCTCTCCCCATCTGCTCCCACCCACTTCACTCTGGTCTGTCAAAAGAGGGATGGGGAACGGAAGCTGGGTAGGAAAAGTGGCTGGCAAAGAGGACTTGGGCTGGGATCTGAATCTCAGCGCAGAGAATCAAAGGAACCAGATACAATGAATCAGGCCTCGGGATCCTCTTCTGGTGGAAGCAGAGATCACTTTAATTTGGGGTGTACATATATCTGGGACTACAGGCAGGGGAAGGTCTTCGGTACCCAAGGTGGAAGATCCATGGCTCAGACAAGGACATTGGGGTAGCCTTATTTGCATGCAGGGCTCAAGTCTAAGCGCCAAGGCCCTGCAAAGGCTCCCCCTGCACAAGGAAGGCATGGTCTCACAGGGAAAAGGAAAAGGAGGAAGGCATCCTATCAACGAATGGGCTTCACAGAAGCAAAAGAAATGTGGCTTGGTAGGTGCTTATCTGCACTGTGGCTGAAAACCTAGGGATGGGCCCAGCTCAAAATGAAAATGAAATTTTAGTGAAATTTGTAGTGTTTTCATTATTTCAGTATTTCTAGAAACATTTTTCCATGCTCTATATAATAAAAACATAAGAGACATGTCACTATTAACTGAAAAATTTATTAAGCTTTTGCTAAGATCAAGCTCTACCTGTTGGACTTATAACAGGATACTAAGTGATGCATTTTTGTTTTGAGCGATGAGTTACTATTTTATAATCCAAGGTCAATGCTGAATGGGGCTCTAAGAGTTCTGATCCCACATAGCGTCTGAAGGATGAGGATAACTGTCTCACTTCCAATCCCTCCTCTAGACAGCTGTAACCCTTTTGTGGTCCACATCTTGGGAAGCTCTGCACTTGCTTTTCCACCTGTTAGTTCTAACACTTCTGGATGTTAGGTATGTCCCCGTTCCAGACTCAGCAAACAGCCTACTAAATCAATTGTATTCGAGCAGCTTCTCCAAGGCCCACTATTACACTGTGGAGACACCCTAGGCAGCCCTACATAAAACATCTGAGTGACTGTCATAATGAAAGAGATTCTGCTGAATGGACTTGAGCAAGAGTCATCAACTTGTGTAGATTAGATTTGTACTAAAGCACCTTAATGCAGATCTTCAAAGTAAAAAGCATGTATTTTGTGCTTCTTTTTGATTTCCAATACAAATATTTAGTTATTTTCTATGAAAGCAACACAATGCTTGGCCCTGAAGGTATCGTGTGAGTGTGAACAAACATGATCCCATTTTTGAAAAGCTGTGGAGAACTCTAGTTTCTGAGTTATTTTCATATTAAATATTAATATTCAACTATTGCATAATATAATTTTGCTACTTATTAAAATAATAAAACTGATACATACTATGACCTAGAGACAAGGCTTCATATGAAGAATGTTTTTCAAATTTGATATTGAAAATATGAAATATTTTTGGTGAGTATTGATTGAGAAATAATGTATTTTGTATCAGTTCAGCAAATTAGAAAGTCAGAACAAGCTGAGACTTTAAAATGTATCTGATGTGGCACGTGGAGCATTAAGTTTATGCTCAAAATGAAAATGAAATTTTAGTGAAATTTGTAGTGTTTTCATTATTTCAGTATTTCTAGAAACATTTTTCCATGCTCTATATAATAAAAACATAAGAGACATGTCACTATTAACTGAAAAATTTATTACTAAACCCAAATTTTGTTAAGACAAATCTCACTGGCTTGGCTGGCCTGGAACTTGCTATTTGGATCAGTCTGACCTCAAACTCACAGAGATTTGTAAGTACCTGTCTCCTGGCTGCTGGTATTAAAGTTGTATGCCACCATACATAGCTGGTAAACACATTTTTTAAAAAAAATAAGAGGCAGGAAGCCAAAGATGAGCAAAGAAATGCATCAAAGATATTAACATTTAAACCAGGATTACAAGCATTTTTAAATGACAAAAATAACATAAAGAGTTAAAATATGTGCTATATTTTGATTATGTTTTCTAAATTTAAGGATGTAACCCATTCTATTTGTTCAGGATATGCCCCTTATTCTGTTCCTGTGGAGACATGAACTGTCTATTCTCCTGACATAGGGCACTGACTTGAGACCAAAAACACAATTCCAACCTAGGCCAGCTTGAGAACCAGTTAGTTTACTGAGGTTCCTATTAGGAACACAGAAGGCTCAGAGGACCTGCCTTGCACAAACCCCACAGCCTCATCCTTGGTGACTGTTCATGAAAGATGCATCCATGGAGCTGTCTGCACTACTTGCAGTCAATAGGGCCAGTTGGAGACATTCATCTGTTTCTAGTAGTCCTTACCGTTTATATAACCCTAGGGAAAGGGCCTTGTGAATCCAGCTTCAGGGACTTCCTGATGCTTGAGTTACTTACATCCTGGACTTTGAAATTGTCATTTAGTTCCTGAGACTTATAAGCCTCCCTCCAAGATGAGATGTTTCAACTGAGTGAAAAATGACACATAACATTTCAAGATATGGAGAAATCTTCTTAAGACAACTGAGGAGATTGCATATTAAATGCTTCCACATAGTTGATAGGTAAAATTTCTCTTTTCCATCTTTGTTTTTAGCCATACCATCTGCGTGTCATACAAAGAAATTGGATTTATTGTGGCATTTTTCATACATCATTGTATTTGTTCTTCTCTGTCCTTCTCATGGCCTCCCCCTTTTGCTTATCCCTTTGTGGCTGCTGCCTCCTCTGCTCCAAATAGTTCTCACATCTGCATTCAAGATATATTTATTCCATTACCTTCACTCATTCCCCCCTTCCTTATTAGACCTCTTTCTCGCCTCTTACAGTCCTCTTCCTGTAGTCTCCTTAATACACTAGGAAACCTAGCGCTTGTCTTTTCAAGCCTGGTTTATTTCACTTTATAAAAAGTATCTAATTGTATCCATATTCCTTACAATGTCACAATTTCATTCTTTTTCTTTACAACTCAACAAAATTTGACTGCCTGTGTGTTTATCTGCTTATTTGTTAATGGATATCTGGGTGCAGTCTATATCACGCTATTATGAATATAGCATCAATAAAAATGAATGCTCTCATATCTCTATAGGCTTATTTGTATTCTTCATTCCAGTTCTTAAGATATTAAATGATTTTAAGTTTCACCTTTAATCTCAAGTTTTTCAGCTACATATAATTTGACACATAATGGCCTATGAAAACGCTAACTGTTATGGATATTCAGGCAAAGTTGATAAATAGAAGATTTGCCATCTGAGATATTAAATAGGTCAAACTTAATAGTTTATCAAGTCAAATATAAACATTCTTCTCTGCATTTGGACATCTTTGAAGTAGGACTACAATTACTGAAGAAAGTTCAGATGTGATTTTCAGTTGTTACATATGTTTTTACATATGCTGAGGAAAACATTGTCAGAATGTTCCCTTGGGGGAAAAAGTGCCAGAGAAAACATTGACAATTTCTTATAAAAGTATACTGCACACGCTGTTGGTGACAGATGATGATGATGATGTATAGGACGGAACAGAAATGGCTTATTCTTTCAAGCTATTCAGAAGACTTGGATTCTTAAGGTAAGAGATTTTAATAGTATAATGACATTTTTTATTATTTTGCTTTTAAAAATAATACATAAATTTTTTTCAATTTGTGAAAAAATTCTTTTAAGATAAAAAAAAATGTTTCAAAGATATTGATGGAGATTGACAGTTTAACTGGTACTTTTTCAATGGAAAATAACGTTATGCGATTTCTACTTTCTATGCATTGAGGTACCAAGAATGAGTTTGAATCCAGAAGAATCTAACTTGCTGGTGTTACTCCTTTGAGGCAATGATGTGAGCTTTGACCTTTCTTTTTAATATCATTAATTATTATAATGTACAACATAAATTGCAAATGTCCAGTCGCTAAGACATTTGTCACAGTGACCCACTTAGAAAAAGTAATTTTTTTCAGAAAAAAAAGTTTTTGTTTTCTGGCGAAGGATTTTGTAATAGGAAAGATTTGTCTTTTTCATCTGCTTAATACATATAAAATCCTTCTATTATAGGGTTATTTAATGAGTAAACTGTGCTATTATACATAAAATAAGGCAAGGTGGTAATTAAAATTAAAGTTATTTATTAAAAATTCTAACATCTATGGTTCTTTATGTTTTTGGTTTTTCAAGACAAGGTTTCTCTGTTGTAATTCTGGCTGTCCTGGAACTCACTCTGTAGACCAGGCTGGCCTTGAACTCACAGAGATACACCTGCCTCTGCCTCTAGAGTGCTGGGATTAAAGGCATGTGACACCTCCACCCTGCCCATTGATAATTCTTAAATGGATTTTCACATAGTACATGGTACAAATCTAATCTACACAAGTTGATGACTCTTGCTCAAGTCCATTCAGCAGAATCTCTTTCATTATGACAGTCACTCAGATGTTTTATGTAGGGCTGCCTAGGGTGTCTCCACAGTGTAATAGTGGGCCTTGGAGAAGCTGCTCGAATACAATTGATTTAGTAGGCTGTTTGCTGAGTCTGGAACGGGGACATACCTAACATCCAGAAGTGTTAGAACTAACAGGTGGAAAAGCAAGTGCAGAGCTTCCCAAGATGTGGACCACAAAAGGGTTACAGCTGTCTAGAGGAGGGATTGGAAGTGAGACAGTTATCCTCATCCTTCAGACGCTATGTGGGATCAGAACTCTTAGAGCCCCATTCAGCATTGACCTTGGATTATAAAATAGTAACTCATCGCTCAAAACAAAAATGCATCACTTAGTATCCTGTTATAAGTCCAACAGGTAGAGCTTGATCTTAGCAAAAGCTTAATAATATATCCTTTCAAAATGACAACCCAATATTTATGGGTCAAAAAATATTCAAAAATTTTTTGATTTGTAAATTCTTATTCAATTAAATGACTAATTTACTATGCACATTCACACTTAAATGCAAATGCAACAATAACAAAAACACCAACATGAAAAAAAAACATTGAATAAAAAGAATTGATTGCCTCTCAGGACACAAAGGGACTTTGTTGGTCAGTTTCTTGTTACTATAACAACAGCCAAAATATAAAATAATGTATTTATAAAGATGAAAGGTTTATTTTGGCTCATGCTTTTGGATTAGAAATTCTAAGATTTGGTTAATCCATCTTTGGGCTTCAGATAAGGATGCCAGATGACCATGATAGGGTGTACAGTAAACTGCTTTATCTCAAGACTAAGAAGCAGGAAGAGGAGGAGGAAAGAACTGGGGTCTTACAGATCCCTTTGAAAACAAACCTTCAATAATTCATGGACTTCCCACAGGCCCACAGCCTAAAGTTTTAACCTCAAAATATACCACGTGAGGACCTATTCTCTTAGCTAGTCTGCTATTGTCAAGCTATAGTGGAGATCAAAACATGATGAAAACGTAGTCTAATACTGAAAATAGAGTAAAAATTTTCAGGAAAGTAAAACTTTCTAAAGGAAAGTCATCAGTATCTTAGGAGTTTTAATTTACTATATAGGGAAAAATGTATTGGCACTTAGGACCCAAAGCAATAATCTTTACTGAGTAAAGAACTGATTGAGTCAATGTAGTTAAATATTTTTGTAGCCACAATGTCAGCCATCAGCCTTTTTTAAATAAACAAGAAGAAAACAGTGGGAATTTGACAAGGACAAGACAAAACCTGTTTCTGTACCTGGAAGGGTCATGTTAGATTTGGGTGCTGACAAATTAATGGAGTACAGCTTTACCCTGTCCTCATTTCTCTTCTGTTGCTGGAATAAAATGCTCTGACAGAAGCAACTTATGAAATAAAAGGCTTGTTTTAACACACGATTCAAGGTACAGTCCATCATGGCAATGAAGTCTGAATAGCAGGCGCTTGTAGCTGCTGGTCACACTGTGTCTTCTGTCAGAAGAGAGCAATGAATGAATTCACAAATTCTCTTGCTCGGCTTACTTTCTCCATCTTATATAGCTCAGAATTCCCTGCCCAGGGAAGGGTGCCACCCAGTGTCATATCAATGGATCATACAAGTTTTCATCTTCATTCTTTCACTGAGTAAAATGCAACTAAATATCAGGAAGTTATGGGAAGACTTACTTCATTCTTTCTCATTGGTGAGTAGTATCCTAGTATATGGCTGTGTGTTATTTGTAAAGTTTAGCAATTATACATGCACCTACTTAAGCATTCACACATAATTTTTCCTACAAACATAAATTTAACTTTTTTAGATAATTTGGAGTAGAAAATTTATAGATTATAGATATGCATTGAATTTCTGATAGGCCTACTTACTTAACTGTTTTGCAGCGTGGCTGTGTCATTTTATATCAGAAATAATAAAGAGTTCCAGTTGCAGGCTGGAGAACTGGATCTATAGTAAAAGTGTTTGTCATGTAAGTATGAGGACCTGATCCCCATAACCCAGGTGTGTACCCTGAACTTAATGTCAGTTGTGAGCAAGAAGTGCAGACGGAGAATCCTTGAAGGAAGTGTATTTAAGAAGATGCCTAAGTGTTTTGTCGTCTTGACGAAAGCTAGAACTGTCTAGAAAGAAGAACCTCAATTGAGAAAATGCATCCTTCAGATTTTTGAAGGACATTTTCTTGATTGATGTATCATATGAGGGAGTCCAGCCCAGCATGGGTGGTGCTACCCCTGGGAAGGTAGTCCTGGGAGGTGAAAGTTAGCTGAATGAGAATACTAGAGAGTAAGCCAGTAGGCAGCATTCTTACATGGCCTCTGCTTCAGTTCCTACTTCCAGGTTACTACCTTGAGTTCCTGAGCTGAATTCCCTTGATGATGCACAGTAACAAGGAAGCATTAAGTCAAATAAGCCCGTTCCTTCTGTAGTGCCTTGGTTATGGTGTACATCACACCAATAGAAAGCAAATGAACACACTAAAGGAGACAAAATGACAAACTCTGGTTTCAGGAAGAAACCTGACTTAACAAACTTAATGGAGAAGGATTGTGAAGGATGCTGGTAGTCAACTTTGGTCCTCCACACACATGCACACACAAGGGGCACATGTATTTACACACATGTGGGTATTCACACACAGAACCATGCACACCCACCACACACAATATATATGCACAAAAGAAGTAAAGTAGAACAACAACAACAACAGAACCTAATACTTCCAGTTCTTCTTCATCTGTGCCTACACTAAACACTGGTGTCTTGCTTATGTGGTCTAGTGGCTGTATATTTGGAACTCATGATTTGTTTTGTAGTTACCTGATGTTTTTGCTGAAGTGATTTCATTTGATCACAGTTATTTTCTTAATCTTCTTGGACGAATTGTTGGTTTCAGTTGCTTGAGAATTGCTTTGTACCTGACATAGATCCTTTTTGTATATGCTACGTGAGGTCTTGAAGGAGTAATGCTTTGAAACTGCTGAAACAGAATGATTTTTACTTGATTTGTTTAAAACTGGAGTATACTGTTCAATTATTTTATACCGTTGCTCATTTTTGTGTGCTTGTCTCACTATTTTGCCAGCCAATAAAAATGTTCATTCAAAACTCCAAGGTTGTCACCTTGTAAGGTACTTCTGTTAGAGCCCCATATAATTTTATCTCATCTAGTCTGAAGCTACAGTACTAAGACTATTGTGTATTCCTCTTGAACTTAAACACCTTTGTTATGTCTTGAACAATGCAAACAATTTACTACAGTTCATTCACACAGTAGGTTCCTTCATTTGGGGCAGAAGCCCTATGTGTTACCATAGTTATTCTTATGTTTTCATGCTTGTTGCTACTCTCCCATATGCTTCTTTCTTCCTTCAATTTGAGATTCTATTTCTGGTCATTTTCATTTGGCTTCGTTTCTTTCTACTGAAGTCTAGTCTGTAGTTCAGAATCTTTGGCCTTATGTCTGTCTGAAAACATCTATATTTCACCTTTATTTACAAAGATATTTTGTGTACATTATTTTTCCACTTTCAGCAGTTAAAAGGTGTTGCTACATTTTCTCTTGATTTTCAGTTTCTGTTAATAAGCATACACTGTCTTACTGGTGCTCCTTTGAAATATGTATCTTTTTCACTGACAGTCTTAAGATTTTTTTGTTATCATGTCTTGTCTGTTTTGATCTGATTCTGTGCTTAGCTATAAGAGGGTTTTTTTTTTTTTGATGGAGTTATTTGAATTTGTATAAAATATTTATTTGATGCTTTTCGTATTTCTAGAAATTCTTGGAGTTATCTCTTTAAGCATTTCCCCATCCTTTGGTTCCTCTCTTTCTGCATATGTACTTTAACAGATTGTTTTGTTTTGTTCTGAGACAAGATGTAGCTCTGGCTGACATAGAGCTGGCCTCAAACTCACAGAGATCTGACTGCTTCTGCCTCTTGAATAGTAGGACTAAAGGCATGGCCTACCACACCCAGCTTCATATGTACTTTAAATCATGTGACTCAGCCTTTCTTCTGTCCTTTTCTTTCCACCTTTCTTCTTTCCATGCTTCTGTGTAGCTACTCCTTCCTAACTTTGTAAGCCTGCTACTTCTGGCTTCTGTTGTGTCTAATACAGCCATCCAATGAGTGCTTCTTGCTGCCTGCTTCTTTCTAGAAAGCCCATGTTACTTTGTTTTTAATATTTTGACTCAAGGTTTAAATATGCTACCTCTAAAACTAATCTATTGTTCTTTTGTTTTCTTTATCACATTAATGATAAGGTTTTTCCTGCTAACTGTAATATCTCAGTTTTCCATAGAACAATTTCTGCTGTCTGAGGCTTTATTATTAGTCCCATTCTTCTTAGTAGATTGCAAACATTAAACTTTAGGGTAAACAGATATTGTACATTGTAAAAGTATTCAATGATAGTATATGTATACAGGATTGACTCAGATACTGTACTTAATAGGCCTGGGGAGGCATCAAATGAGAGTATTTGTGGATAGTGTTCACCCTTCTCAGGGTCAGGCAGAATGCATAAAGACCTAAATTCAACAGCTGCCTACCTACTGAATCTAGCAGCTGCCTACAGACTGAGCTGAGTCAAGGGTGACTTGCAATTAGGTTTAGTCTGTCTCTGATCCATCCTAGTCTTAGGGCCTTGCTTTTGGATGAGGCCTTTGGGATCTTTGTCCCTTTAGCCCCTAACTGTACCAGAATCTGTTCTGCTTTCTGCTCTTATATATTGCCCCCACTAACCTGCAAACTCTCATTGGTTGCTTGAAAGGAAAACAACTGATAGGTTTATAGTAAGCTCCTTCTCTTCAGGGGGCATTATTCTTCTAAGCTCTCAAAGATCTTTGGATTTGATTGTGTAATAGAGCTTTCTTATTTCTCCCTTGTTCTGTTTTTGCTATAACATGCAGCAAATGATCACACTAGACAAACCCTGGCCATAGTGTAAACCTCTGCTTACCTCCCTTTCCCCAGGAGAACTTGGTATCCTGACCACAAACCAGGAGCAAAATCAGAAAATGTCTCAAGGGAACCACATAGGCAGCAGGTACTAGCTCACCTAGGAAATTCCTCTCTATCCCCGGAATTTTAGTTTGCCCAATTTCTCTTGCTTGTACAAACTCTTCAAACTTAAAAAAAAAAAAAAAAGTGTCTTTTTCAGTTATTACTTTCAGGGAAGGGCATGTCCAATTCTTGTGATTTCCTACATCTTATTCAGAAGTAAAATTCATTTCTCATAATTTATAAGCTTGGATTTGATTTGGCTGCTGATAAGAGACTGAAACAGTAAGATAGGCATGCTAAAAGTACTGTCAACAATATGAAAAGGCCATAATCACATAGGTTTTTAAAATA
This sequence comes from Cricetomys ansorgei, assembly GCA_026225945.1. Lineage (NCBI taxonomy): Eukaryota > Metazoa > Chordata > Mammalia > Rodentia > Nesomyidae > Cricetomys > Cricetomys ansorgei. The sequence continues at coordinate 2,337,993 of JAMJFZ010001100.1, read as the reverse complement.
AAAAAGACAAAATGTCAAGCACTTCTCTACTAGGATGAACAGTGTTAGCTTGAGCCAGTTATAGTGATTAACCTCATTTACCTTAACACTAAAGAGGCAGAAGCAGGACCAACATTGCAGGAATCTAGCCTAGATCACACAGTGACTGAACTGTAGAGTTAGGGCCTGTTTCAAACAAAGAAACGAAGAAGCTATTTCCAAACAAACAAAAGCTAAACCAAATTAAAAAGAAAGAAAAGTCATATTTATGAAGAGTAAGAAGACAAAGGAGGTGGGCAAGAGAGTATAGTGTTGGGGAAGATAAATATGATCAAAATGTGTCATATGTCTGTATGGAAATATCACAATAAACCTTTTTGTAAAATTAACATGCTAATAAACAATGGAATGTTAGTCTGATACAGTGTTTGTGAAAATTTAAATAAATAACAGTAGCCTTAAAAAGAAAAAGAAGAAGCCACAGCATACACACGGCATCAAAGCAGAACAAGACAGACCTGCGGTTTCTCACCTTTGCCTGAGGCTCAGTTCCAAAGTGTGCTGATGCAACTCCCCTTGATTTTGAGGGTCTCACTCTCTTTGAAACAGATTACCTCTTTTATTTGTACACAGGATTAAATTGGTTTGCCATCATTTGGATCAGAGGCTTTTAGTTAAACTATTAAATATTTTAATACAAGTAATGTTATTACTGGCTCCCTTCTAGGCTTTTAATCTTTAAAATTTCCCTTCAGTCTCTTCTCTGCTTCACAGTACTGACAACGTATATGGTTTCCTGCTACATCCAATATGCTTATCTGACACAGTTATTATTATTTCTGATGTGATGCTTCTAATCATCGGGAACGCTGGAAGCCACAATGTCATATATTTTATACAAAAAATATGAGTTTTAGTATATTGGCATCTAGATTTCATTTCATATACATTCCTGGGTTTTGTATTATTTTTAGTAGATGAACACCTTAAACTGATGACTTATGGTTGATCAAGTCCTTTTTTTGTTCTTCGAGACAGGGTTTCACTCTGTAGTTCTGGTTGTCCTGGAACTCACTATGTAGACCAGATTAGCCTCGAACTCACAGAAAACCACCTGCCTCCACCTCCAAAGTGCTAAGATTAAAGGTATACACCACTGTGCCCAGCTTGATTGCATCTTTTGAATAACCTTATTTGTATAATTTTATCCCTACAAAGAGTCATGCATTTTTGCTTTCGTGAGTTATTTAGCCCTAAGGAGAAAAGAGAAGAAGTTAAGTTTGATACATAAGTCAAAAGAAAGCAATTCAGTTTTATGTTGCTATTATGATAGTCCAAATAGTGTGGTAAATTTTAGAGAAGGGATGGCACAGTATTTTGCAATTCAAACATATTCTAATTGATGACTTTTAAAATTCAGTGTATATGTTTGTTTATACAGAAAGGGCTAGATAAAGTACAAAGATAGAAAAGAAATGAAAGGAACCCCCACCACATACCACCAATAACTATGCAAAAACATTCACAGGTAAGGCTTCAGTCTGGTTTTCATGTGAATGTTGGACATAAGACTAAGAACTATTCCCTTGTCGATGCTGCTCATACCACAACGATTAGACACCCACTATATTATAACTAATTACTCTAGTCGTAGTAATTAGTTTTATATCTGAATTTTAAAACCATAATCAATACCATCATTATTCTCCTTCAGAACTGTGAAAGTATCTGTATGATTATTCTAGAAGCTCAAATAGCTGCAACTGTTGTTGTCATGCCACAGTTAAGGCAAACAGATTCAAATGGCTGCCAGGGCTGAGTCTGAGGACTGGTTTACTGCAGAACACCAAGAAAGGAATGGAGTGGGAAACTCTAGAGTCTTGAGTTTGGACAATTTCACACTTGCCAGCTGTCTGATATTAGAAGAGATCCTTAAATTCTCTAAGTCTCAATTTCCTCATCCAGAAACTGAGAATGATAATGACAATTCTCAGTGTTGCAACAATTAAATGAGGGATGTGTGTGGGACACATAGCATATGGCTTAGTGCACAGTGCTCAGTAAAGGATAATGGTTATTATTCACGAATTACAGGTATAGAAGCAGTAAAGCACAGCTTGGCTTGTTTTCTCTACAAACCCAAACTTCACAGTGATTCTAATATTTTTTTGGGGGGGTGGAGGGGTTGGAAACAAAGAACACATTTCTTATTTTCAATATAGAAGGAAGCATTTCTTTTGTTGTTTTCTTCAGGCTTGACAATTAACTTCATTGCCAAATGCTCTGATACGGTTTTGTTTTAGGCAGAATTCATCCTGAGCAGAGCTTCACAATGGTGCTCCTGACTTGAAGGCTGCCTTAAGTTTAGCGGACTCAATCGGCATTGATTTTTCATCCAAAAACTTTCATTGCAGACAAATCCTACCCTTCCCGAGGAGAAAGATTCCCTTCTGAGTGGAGCTGATCAACACTGCAGTTTATAGGAATGTTACTTAAGTTAATTTCTTAGCTCTGACTAAAAAAGTTTCCTTTAAGACCCAAGTCTTCAGTCATGGCATATGTGATGTATGTCTCACTTGTGAACTAACTGGTTTGAACTGAGTTAGCTTTGAACCTATATTTATATATTTGTTGCAGGTGCCTTTTTAAAGTGTCTGTGGTGGTTTGAATAACAATGGCCCCATAGACTCATATATTTGAATGCTCAGTCACCAGAGAGTGGCACTCTTTGAAAGGATTAGGATGAGTGGCTTTGTTGGTGTAGGCATGGTCTTGATGAAGAAAGTGTGTTACTGAGGGGTGGGCTTTGAGGTTTCAAAAGCCCAAGCTACGACCAGTGCCTCTCTCTCTTCTTGCTGTCTTAGGATCTGATATAGAACTCTTAGTTACCGTGTCTTCCTGCATGCCACCATTCTCCAGGCTGTGATTCCAATGAACTAAACCTTTGAAACTGCAAGCAAGCCTCAATTAAATGTTTTCTTTCTATAAGATTTGCTGTGTCCATAGTGTCTTTTTACAGCAATAGAACAATGACTAAGACAGTGTCTATTTTAAGAAAGATAGGTCTTAAAGTATGTAATATATATATATATATATATATACACACACACACACACACATATGTATATATGTGTGTATACATATACATATATGTATATGTGTGTGTGTGTATGCTCTGTTTTTGTCACTATTCCTTTCTACATATAAATATGGCTTGTCCACCATATGTAGGCACACAGCAGAGTTGTTCCTTCTGAGGAACTAATATATACCAGCCTAGTAAAGAACTGACCTTATTATTTAGTAAACCTCAAATATTCTTAAGAAATTAGACAGCACAGCGTAGAAGTACTATGGCACAAATATCAGCTCACAAGCTTACTTTGGAGGCCAATGAATGTGGAAAAGGATCCCAGAGCAGCAAGAATTTGTAAGAATTGGATGTGTTCACTTATCCAAACATATCCATAGTTTCCTCACAGAAGACACAAAGATAGTCAGAATCAAGGCTCTTGGGAGTGCTTGTATTTTCAGTGAGACCAATCAACTTTCAGGTATAGTGAGAGTGTTTTAGAGCCTTGCTATGGGCTACCACCACCTAGGAAAAAAACATTGTTCAGTACTAGGCGTCTTCTGCTGCCATTTCATCTGTAGGGGTTCAAACTCACAACAGTAAAAACATCGACAATGGCCTTGGACTTGAAGAAGTAAGTCTTGAAAGATATATCTGTTCATTTCCCACATTCCATGATTAGGACCTGCCAAGTAGATAATTTTCAACTAGATTTTCACTGTGGTGGACAGCAAATTCTGAGTTCTATGGCATTCTCCTTGTGGTCACCAGGAGAGGGAATTTCTCTTCAGTGTCTGCTATTGATAAGACCAGGATCAAAACCTCCCAGGTTGTACTTGGAATTTCCCTGTGGGAACAGTACAGCCCCCTGGTGTAGGAAAGTGTCCTTGAGGGTGATTCATACCTCATCATAAATGACTTACTGTCTGGACTTGTCCTGCCATCAAATAAGAGCTTTATTTCCATTCAACAAACTTTTAGTGCTCTATGAAGCTCCTGATTCATCACTAACTTGAAAAGAATGTGCCTTTGAACAAACTGAGACTTTGGAACAAAAAAACCCTGGTGCCCAGGGGCGATGAGTGAGTTTTTTGTTTCACAAATAAGTTTGCCTGTGCAAACAGCTGCTTTTTATAAGCTTTAAGTCCGGAAAGGAACGAGTGAAATTCAGAAACTAGCTTAATGAACTGTGGCTCTTCACTGAGCTCTGCCAAAATCCCTTCCCTGCTGCAGCGGCGCGTTTATGCAGCTCTAATCAGAAGGTAAAAATCAAAATCCTCCCAGAAGCAGTAGAGTCTGCATGGAGCATAGGACTTTGCAAATCAACTGGAGTAGTCCACCAGAAGGCCACAGGTGTCTGCTGAGTTATTTTCTCCATCTTCTGCTTCTGAAACAGAAATAAGGGCTGCCCGTAGTTATTAATATTCTTCCCCTCCCATCTCCTGTCTCCTGACTTGAACAGTTCTCTCAATCGTCCCTACCTCCCTTAAGAGACTACAATAGCAGGAAAATCCTTTCCTCGCATCCCTGTTGCCCTCTGGCCCCTCAACCACATACTCTTGCTCCATCCTGGTCAACGCCCCCACCTAGTGGTTTAAACTTGCCAACTACTTCCCTTCTCTTTCCAGTGGCTTTTAACTGAGAGTGACGGGTAATGAAACAATGAAGGTACCTGGTGTGGGTGGATGGAATTGGAGGATGGGGGCACCTTAAAATGTGGTGAGAAAAAAATGATTAATATATTGAAGTCTTTGGTCTTATGGAAAGGGAAAAGAGAAAGAAAAAAAAAAGATGATGTTTTTTATCCTCACAGCATCTACTGCCACCCAGCTTAAACCCCTTAGTTAAAGGAGCTCCCTCTGGAAGTTTGGATGAGTTGTATTTTCTCTGGGATGCTTGCTGCCAAATGAAATACAATAATTTAGTTGGCCACCATCCACTGTCTTTGTCGAGCTACAAATGTAACTGTTTTAAAACTGGGTCCGAACTTGCCCTGGTCATTTCCATGTTCCTAGTGGGGAGGAAAATACCCAGCATTAATTCCGCATTCTATTTTCTGCCTGCCTGTCTGGTTTAGAGGGCCAAGAATGCAGGGAACTTGGTTTGGGCATATGTCGCCTTTGGTAAAAAGTCTCTCTCATAGGTCAGAAATTACTCCACCCTTAAAACTGAATGTATGAAAGATCCGATGATTCCCTGGCTCAGCTCTAAGATCGAGTCTTTAAAAACACACCTGCAGAGAACCTGGTGAATTCAATTATACCTTGGCTTTTGTTAGATCCCTCCAACATAGCAAACACAAACTTAGGTTCATGGGACTTCTAGTGGGGACCACTTTAGTCCTCAAGAGGAAGAATACATTGCCCTTCACTTTAAACTTTTGATTCTTACTTGTACCCTGTATTTGTTTACATTAGGATTGGAGGAAAAACCCAGGGCTGAGAATCTGCTCCAGATTTGAGGGACAGGCTGCCATGCTTACTATCTCCTTGGCAGAATCGCGATCCTTTTGTTGAGTGCAAAGGAGACAGTGTGGTGCCTGGCAATGATGGCTTGGAAGCCCCTTTATTTTTCCTTTCCTGGGCCGGCTGAGTGGAAGAACTTCTTCCCTGTAAACGTGAGCGCTGAGCTGCGGAGCCACTGGAGCGAGAGGACGTAGCTGAAGGTTTAATTTCGCATACAGTAGGCTTCTCTTTGTGACACTGTTTTATATCTTGCAGACAGCTTCTCTCCCGTTGACTCACAAAGTTAAAGAGGAGGATTGAATGCCAAGCACAATTTTCTAAACGTAGATAGGCAAATTGTGTTTTCAATATACTCAGAGTTAAAGATGTCTGAAACCCCAAAGGTGAAGTATAAAATGCACATATTGGCCTCTTCCTTCTAAGGCAGCATCACTAGCGCCTCCTTCTAACCTGGGTGTGGCCCTTGGTGTTGGGTTAGATTCAAGAAGGGAGAGTTCAGCGACTGGGGCTTGCTCCACCTACCACCAACCTCCAGGAAAGACGGAGGTGGGGGTAGGCGGAAGCCTAGACCAGGACGCCCGCACTAAGTCTGTGGCAGCGACTAAGGGCGTGGGTTGACTGCGGAGCGCAAAGACTCAGAGCCCGCAGAGGCAAGAACAGGACGTCCCATTTCCCTTTTCCCTCCGCCTGAAAGGCGACTGAGTGTCAGGGTCGGGAGAAGGGACAAGGAGACGAAAGCTGCGAGAGAGGGCGGTAGGACCCCGCGGGAGATTCTGTGGCAGGGAATGGAACAGGGCGGGAGGGAGAGAGAGAGCAAAAGGGAAGGAAGGTGCGGTGCCTCCGGTCTGCACTCCCGCACTGCACGAGTTGCACAGCCTGACCCGGTTGGACCCCTGATAGTATAAAAGGAACCCCACCGGCTCTGAATCTCACACTCAGCTCCCTGGCTGGCGCACGCCAGGTTCCTCCTGCTCCCCCAGACACCTGCCCCCTCCTTCTGTGCGGCTCCAGGGACCCCAGCCCCGTGCGCCCCGCGACATGGCTCCCAGCGGCGCTGCTGGAACCCTGGAGGTGGTGACAGCTGCTGGGCGGCTCAGGCAGCCGCAGCTCAGGTCCCCGAGTCTCTACTCTGGGGGCTGCGTCCCCGCGGGGCAGCTCGCCCGTGTGGCCAGAGCGTGAAAAGGGAGGGAGTGCGGAGCTCCGGCGCCAGGCGCGGCGCGGCTCGCAGACTTTACGATCCCCCAAGTCTGGCGGCGGCCGCAGAAAGTGGTCGGGCTCCCGGCGGGGGGCGCGGGGCGGGGATGCAAGCCCAGGACTCTGCACTGGCTTGCAAGCTTTGGTCTGCACAGCCGGCAAACTCCTGCGGGCGGTGTCTGCAGATTCCAGAGCGCCCGGGTTAGGAGAAGCCAAGCCCTGAACATTTGGGGTAAGAGGTCCCATTAGACTCGAGACCCCTCCTCAGGGGATACTTAGCCCTTCTCCACTGTTTGCCTCCAGGGAGCCCGAGCGGAGCTGGACCGGGTGGGCCAGTGCTTTAATCACCCAGGCGAAGACGGGGCGTGGAGAGGAGCTAGCAGAGGAGGCTGCAGAGCCGGGCTCACTGGAAGTGCAGAGGACGCGCCCGCAAGCTTGGTGGCCTCGCCTGTGACCTCTGGTTTCGGCTGAGAACCTAGGCGGAGGAGTTACCGAGGAGCCCACGGAACTGGCTAGCCAAAGGAGAGGAGCCTGTGGTCTCCATGATCCTCCGGTCCTCTATTCTCTGCCTGGTCCGCTCCATGCTCAAGAGCTGCGCTCCGCAGCCAGGGCGAAGAGAGCCATGGAGGAGCAGGGTGTTCAGTGCGCCCCGCCGCCTCCCGCCGCCTCCCAGACAGGGGTACCTCTCCCCAACGTCTCCCACAACTGCAGCTCCGACGGCTACATTTACCAGGACTCTATCGCCCTGCCCTGGAAAGTCCTGCTGGTTGCCCTGCTGGCGCTCATCACCTTAGCCACCACGCTTTCTAATGCCTTTGTGATCGCTACGGTGTATCGGACCCGGAAGCTGCACACCCCGGCTAACTACCTGATCGCCTCTCTGGCAGTCACTGACCTGCTCGTGTCCATCCTGGTGATGCCCATCAGCACCATGTACACGGTCACTGGACGCTGGACGCTAGGCCAGGTGGTCTGCGACTTCTGGCTGTCGTCGGATATCACCTGTTGCACTGCTTCCATCATGCATCTCTGTGTCATCGCCCTGGACCGCTACTGGGCCATCACTGACGCGGTGGAATATTCTGCTAAAAGGACTCCCAAAAGGGCGGCCATCATGATCGCGCTGGTATGGGTCTTCTCTATCTCTATTTCGCTGCCACCCTTCTTCTGGCGTCAAGCCAAAGCGGAGGAGGAGGTGCTGGACTGCCTTGTGAACACCGACCACGTCCTCTACACGGTCTACTCCACAGTGGGCGCTTTCTACTTACCCACCCTGCTCCTCATCGCCCTCTATGGCCGCATCTATGTGGAAGCCCGCTCTAGGATTTTGAAACAAACACCTAACAAGACCGGCAAGCGCTTGACCCGAGCCCAGCTGATAACAGACTCCCCTGGGTCCACGTCCTCGGTCACCTCCATTAATTCCCGGGCTCCCGACGTGCCCAGTGAATCCGGGTCTCCTGTGTACGTGAACCAAGTCAAAGTGCGAGTCTCAGATGCCCTGCTTGAAAAGAAGAAACTCATGGCCGCTAGGGAGCGCAAAGCCACCAAGACCCTAGGGATCATTTTAGGAGCATTTATTGTGTGCTGGCTGCCCTTCTTTATCATCTCCCTGGTGATGCCTATCTGCAAGGATGCTTGCTGGTTCCACCTGGCCATCTTTGACTTCTTCAATTGGTTAGGCTATCTTAACTCCCTCATCAACCCCATCATCTACACCATGTCCAATGAGGACTTCAAACAAGCATTCCATAAACTGATACGCTTTAAGTGCACAGGTTGACTTGTCAATGGCAGTGGGGTCGCCTAGGCGACCTTTGGGGACCAAGTTGGGTCTTTCCACAGGTAGGTCAAATCTTCTTTCCCTGTTACTGGGTGGAAGCAAGGGCAATGGATCCTGAGAAGCTGGGCAGCTCTGAGAGAGCACCCTGGAAGGTGAACTGCTCAAACTCCTGTAAAGCTTCCATGCTGAGGTGGTTAATCTCCTCCTTTCAAAGTCCGGGCTCAGCACAGATCCTCCCGCAGCCAATCATACAAAAGGTTGCAACTTTTTAACGCTGATGATGGATGGGGGATCCCTGCTACGTTTTGTATCATGGACTTTGCCCTCTAAGCTAGTAGCACTTGTAGGTGTTGTCTGAAGCCTGTCTGAGACAGATCTACATACAGCCTGGCAGTACTTGAACTAGACAATTAATACCCTGTGCTCTGGGGAGAACTTTGTGTTACAGCTTAATTTTAGTACCCTTACTTTGGCATCCTTCAGTCTTCATTTGTTCATTTAAATTTGGTTGGAGAAACTGGTGGATTTGGTGCTTCAAACACTAAATGTGGCTTGGATGGCACAGAGCAACCTTGAAGAGTTAACAGCAGAATTCTGATGCTAAGATCTCTATTTTTATTACAATCAAAAAAAAATATATGGGGGTGGTGGGTGGGAACAGGGAGATGGGGAGTGTTGCACTGAGAATCAACACCTAAGATTGTTTGTTTTCTGCAGATTTCTAATTTTTTAATTCCTGTTTCCTGATCGTCAAACCACAACTCTTAACAACTCAAACAAAACGTGATGTGTGCTGGTGCCAAAGTCTGCAGGCTGCTTTGTTTTCTTCCTAATCTCATGTACCCGTCATTTTACACACTTGAATCCCCACCAACAGAGGGTATACTGGGTGACTCAGCCCAAACTTCTGCTGTCAGAGGAGTTCTTCAAATGGATTATAATTGTATACAGTTCCTTACAGAGAAAGTATCTTTATTCCTTACCCAATTCCATGGTATGCGGAGGAGACTGATGAAACCGAAGTGATTTCTTATATAATTAAGGAACAAATAAAGAGGGAAATAAGAGGATGTATATTTTTGACTTGTAAAAACAAAAATCTAAAAATGCATGAGATAATTTTTGATAGTCATTTGCACTCTCTCCCATCCGTGATTCCTTTGTGTGCAAACATATAAGGTAACCAAGAGAACCAGTTTCCCTGTCCAGAAATCTTCAAAATGCAGCCAGAGCCCCCAAACTATATGAAGGTGTGTATGTGAGAGAGAGAGGCTGAGACTCCACCTTGCTTTCTCCTTATTATTGAAGTTTGGGTAGGAACAGCTAGGAAAAGTGATGTGTTCAGAATTTAGAAAATCCTGAGAGAGCCTGAAATTGAACCTATTTTTTTTTTTTTTTATAACTTATAGAACCAAATCTCAGGCTTACTAAACAACCAGGAAACTGACAAGCTGTCTAGTCTTGGAAATGTGTTACTGACCTACCACTTCACTGACTATAGTGTCTGAAATAATTTAAGCGTATCTCTCTTTCCAAGTCTCAATAGCACTTGGTCATTTTGAATTCACTCTGAGGGGTATCCAATACAGTAAAATCACATACTAGAAGATGGAAAAAACAATGCCCTTTCTTAATGAAAGGAAGCAGTCTGTACAGAACAAGTGTGTATGTGGAATGTTTAATATGCCAAAGAAGATTCACAGTCCTTGCTTCAGAGGCTGTCTGCACTTGAGAACTTTTGTCTGCAGAAGGAAGTTGTCTTTATAAAATGGATCCACTCCCACGTAAAGCTGCCCAGTTCAGATCATCAGACAATAGGTGTAGTAAGCTGAATCACATTACTTGCCTACTGTGCAGACCTTCACACTGGGCAATGACTCTTGAAAAGAAAGTTCACATGAACTGTAGGTAAAAAAGGGAATTTCAACCAACATTAATCCTGACACTGGAGTAAGATAAAATCTTAGGCATTAGATAATCATATAGACTTCTGCTGGATCCCTAGTTTCTTTATGCTTTGTGACATTTCTCCTATGGAGGAATGCACATAGAGCATGGTATTTGTTTTTATATTATTAATATGTTGGTCTTCTGTTTATGTAGCTGTGTTTCTTGGGGCCTAAGAGGCAATTAAGTCAACTTCTAAAAGCCTTAGGGGAAAATTAATTGAAACAAATAACCACTTACTAATGATTTCTTTATAGGGCACCTACAATGATTGTGTCATGTTAACTAAACATGGCCGATTTAGTCAAATGGGTTGTATGCTATTTTGTAAATCACCCACGTTACTTATTGCTTGAGTATTTGGCTGAACTGACTGAATTTGGGGCATCGTGTATCAAATAGAAGCTTGCGAAACTTTGTAGTAATAAGAGATCTAGGATCATCATCCAGCATTGCACATGATTATGCAAGGTGTATATTCATCCCAGGGGTATGCAGTTACTACTGCATATAAGCATATTTCGTTTCATAAACTAGACACATGGCTTTTTTGCAGAACATAAAATGTGAGATGAAAATGTTTAACTTTAACTTACAGAGAAACAAAAATATATTTTCATTTAATAGGGTAACAAATAACATTTTCCATATTGTTTAATTGCACAAATTTTCACACAAGTATATGAATGTATACTCATCTAAAAATACCAATATTGTCTTGTGTTTGTAAGAACTTTAGAGTTTCCTTTATAAAAATGGACACTGCACCCATGGAATGAATGTTCAAGGAGTTCAACAAATTTCCTATAGAACAATACTATTCTCTTTTCCTCTGTATTATCTTAGTTTTATCTTTTTTAGGCAGGAGGCACTGAGAGGACTATAACTCACTCAAGCAGTTACATCTCAGACTGTGTGTATTTGATGGAGTTCTGTGTCTGAAATTGCATTTGATATTCCACCTCTCAGCAAATGTGTAATTGGAAATGAAATTTAGGAAAATGAAATAAAAGTCCTTTTTGTGTCCTAAAAGGTGTTTAGTAGTACTTCTATTATTACAGGAAGATTGGGCCACTTGGATCTGGGACTATGCTTTGAAGTTTGGGCCTTTGTGAGAAAATGACTAATGTCAGTTGGCAGTGTGAGGATGGGTATGTGGTGCAGTGATTTGAGGAGTCCAATTTCTGTGTGTAGGAAGAGTTTGAAAGGAATTTTGTACCCTTTAAAGAGGAATTTTGTACCACTATCAAAGTGGATGGACTTTGCAGTTTTCCAGATCAGCATTTTTAAAAGACCTACTCTTAAATGTCTGGAACCTGAAGAATCCAAGGTACTGTATGATGATTGAAATACAAAATGAGAGAAAGGGGAAGTCGAATGACATTAGACTTGGTTATGACCTGAGAGTGGGCTGACTTTCCTAAAGACCCATGAAATATCCAGAAAGATAACTTCTGGAGCCAGAATGTCTCAGGTTTCATGAGAGATGTAGATAGTAGAGTATGTGGGTCTCTTTCTAAAGCATTATCTAGCTTTATATTGTTGGAAAGGCTTGAAACCTATACATATTGAATAAGATCATTGACTTTGGAAGGGGAGAGGAACTCAAAATTGGCACCTCCTCTTAGGCATTATCTCCAGGTGCCTCCTTTACAGAGAAACACTTTACTTGTAGCAGAGAAAATTAAGATCATTTGAGAGGGTAGACTGAGGAAGTTTCCATTAGCTGGAATGGGAAGATCTTGGCTAAATTAGAAGAATTTGAGATTTGCAGTTTTCCACAACCACCTCTCTTTCCTGGTGATTCCTGGTCCAAAGGGCAACAGGGAACACAAGAAATGGTTTGCAGTACCTATAAAATAAATGAGAAATCGCCACATACTTAGTTTCTCATGGGTTTCTTTTATTCATGCTTAAATCCTCTTTCTCCTCTTCTTGATATTTATTCTTCTCTTCCCAGATCCACATTCCCTGGTCATATCCACACCCTTTTTCAGCACCTCATTTTCCTCTTTTAGTCATAACCAACAATGATGCGTATAATTTTTATTTTAGCTCTGAAGGGCTGAGTTGGAAGCCAAGAATTTTTATATTATATAAAAGGAAATTGTTGCTCCAAATGCATATATCTGTGGAGGAGGCAAAAGCTTTCAACTGGAGCACCTCCTTGGGTTTTCAGAAGGGAAAGGTGTGGGAAGGGAATGAAACTTCTGTAGCTTGCATCAAAACCCACCCTGGGCAGTCCACCAGAGGGCAGAATGCTTCTGAATAGTGAGCCAGTTCTGCTGCTTCCAGTTAAGGATGCCTCTGTTCTTGCAAGGTGGTTTGCAAGTGACATTAACTCCTCCAGGCTCAGTAAAAAGAGAGCTCCATGAGTCTAGACAGAGGGGATTCATCACTGATACAAAAGTAGTACACTTTTCAGAATTTCACACTCAGGAAGGCAATTCCTCCCAAAACACACTCAAAGTGCTTCTTCGTGTGTGCAGATTCAATTATTTCCTTAGTTTAGTATTTACAATATTGTAGGCTTTTAAAACATTATGTCACAGAATGAACTCAGAAGTTAGGAGACAATACACTTATTTTAAAATGAATCAAACTATTTAGCTGAACATTTATCACTACTGGGATTTTTCTCATCACTTTTTCTTTTTTTTTCTTTTCTTTTCCTTTCTTTTTTAAAAAAACACTTCTTTGGTTTGATATTGATATACCTGTAATTCAAAGGTAGAACACTTGTTTTGTAAAAACAGCTCCGTTCTTTTTCTACAGAACTAAGGTATGGGTGCACGGCAGCCTTTCTTAGAAGACTGATCTTTAAATTTGTTCAATTCGGGTATTTATTGGAAAGCAGGTACGGTATAAATGTGAATGCAGTGTTGGATGTCAGAAGATAATTCGCAGAAGCAGACAGATCACAGTAAGTGAGCAGATGGATGCTATGGCACCATTGCCACTGCTAATCAACACTGTGGTTATCCTTAGCGTCTTCATTGTCTGCAGTGGGCCATTATCTATGTGCCATGACACACTTCTGTGAGTTCATCGGACTTTCACAGGCAACAGCCACATCTTAGAATGGTACTAGCAATTGGACCAACTGATCAAGAGAGTGACAAAAATATTTTGAGTATAATCTGTAAAGGAAAGTGGCTATTTCTTTTACTTACTTGCATACATCACAAAAGGTGCATCTTTTTAAAGCCGTTAACTGGCAATCTGAGAATATTCTTGTATTCTTTCCTGTACCCAAATTGACTAGATGGCAAAGGAGGGATTCATAAATGCTTAAAAATACTACACATGCCTTACTTTAATGATGAAAGCAGGCATGACTCACTTCCTTCCTGACTCTGTGGGAACATACCACACACGGGCCTCTGGTTGGTCCTCCTGTTTGGGGGTAACGAGATTTCAGAATATCTCTTACTCAGAGGTATGGTGACAATCCATGCTGGTGGTGTGCCAACTATGATAGAACAGGGTAGGAGACACTGTCATTTAGTCAAAGAGCTGTGCCCAGAGATTTTTTTGTAAATACTCCTGTGTGTGCTATTTCTTAATGCAGGGTGTGGCAGCTCTTGCTGTGATTCAAGTCTTCGCTTGCTGAATACTGAATGAGTTCACTATTGGGCTATCTGTCCTTGTTGTGAACCCTATGGAAAGGCTTCATTTTCCACCTAAGCTATGCCTTTCTGTCAGCCCCTCCAGCCCCTCCATTTTTTCCCTGCCCCTCTAGGCCACCCCACAGACTGAAGTATGTAGAGAGAATCACTGATGGCATGGAGGTTCTCAAGAAAAAGTCTAAGAAAGACCAGACTAAATGCAAGTTTGGTAACCAAGGGCAAGTCCTTCAGTAGTATAATATGCTCACCTCAGTGATTTCAGATAAGAACTATGATATTGTAATAGTTTTAACTAGAGTTGCAGATTTTATTTATCAAGTGAGCATCATTTAAAGTCTTCATTCAGACCCAATTTCTTATTAATTGAATTATAGAATTCAAGTTAAGCCTAACACAATTATTTTAAAACTACTGTCCAGATAACTCTGATCTGTGGTCACAGTTAAGACCCACTCAAGATCTGTTTGTACCGTGGCTCTTAGCTCAAGGCTTTGCAAACACAGGCTATGTGAGTGTGAAGATCTTAGAAGGAAATGGGAAGTCAAGATGTTTGAGTTCTCAAAATGATATTCCTCAAAACTACAGGGGCATGTGACTCACCTGAGAAGTTGGTTAAGGCAGCACAGCAACTCCAATTTAGTGGGTCTGGAGAGGACTGGCACTTTGTGTGCCTATATATATGACTCTGCTCTGTGGGGAGCCTGATGAGACTGGCTCAGGGATCACATTGGCTAACAGAGTTCTGCTGGAACACCTAGCTTGTCTTAGTTACCTGGGAGGGAGGAGGATCAACCATTCCGTATGCACATAAACAAAACTCACACAAAATTCTCAGATGAGAGAATTGTGCTTTTCTTGCGTTCTCTCGGTTTGTTTATATGATAATTGTGTCTCAATTTCAGCAACTGTTAAATGTGCCCACTGAAATGCCGAAGCTATAAATCTCCAATCTACCCTAAAAACAAGCAGTTCACCTCTGCATATGAATCAGCAAAGCGTGACTGACCTCAATACAGCCCTTTGTTTTGACACTATTTTTAACTAAGTGACTTGCCTTAAAAAAAAAAAAAAAAAAAAGGAAATAGATTAATAAAAGCACAAATGGTAAAACACAAGTTTAAAAAGGCAAAATGATTCTTAATATCTAGTAAAAGGCTCAGCTTCCTTTGTAATCTGTTTTGCTCAGTATATTTGGATTGCTTTTATCAACATAGAGGCATGCAGACATTTACATATTGTATAGATCTTTATAGTTTGTAAATATGAACAATTACTTATTTTTATCTCTTGTTACTATGCTTTAGAGACTTTAAGCATTTATATTAGTAATCAAGCATTTATGTTCATATTTAAAAGATCATTACAGCTTGACCTTTTTTATTAATGTATGTTACCTACATAACATAACAACTTTCATTATATCATTTTTATATGCATATGTCATATATTTTGCTCACCTCACTGTGTTGTTACCCTTCCTTGTTCCCATCCTCCTCCTGCTTGTTCTTTTCTTCTCAAATAATCTCCCTTTGAAATTCATATCTAACACACACAAACACACACACACAGTCACATGCACACACACTCAGATATACACATACACTCACTAACACACAGCTACTCGTACACAGCCCTTCACAATACTCATACACACTCACATATACACACATACACACACTTCTACACACACAGACACACACACAGACACACACTCATACTCACCCGTGCACACTAATACATATACACACACGTACACATTCACACAAGTCTGAATTCTGCAACTTTTGGGTTTTACAAAATGTTTCTCCCCAATTTTTATTCCCCAAATAAGAGTCAAAGAATAATGTTTCAGAAACGATCTTTGAGTTAATGTTGTCTGAGTCTTTGAAGCTAAGTAAACAGAGGTAGTGTGTGGGTATGTGTCATTCTGCATTCCAAAATGCAGTTCACAGCCTCCCCATCCGTCATGCTTCAGGTACGGTTGTGACCTTCATGCTAAGTTCCAGCAAAGCTGCATTGCTGAAAACTGAGTTCTTTGTTTTCAAAGTTTGGGAGGGAACTAACACTACTGGGCACAAACTTAAATCCCCAACTTACTCAGTCCTGACAGTACTATTGGGAGACAGGATTGCTTCTGTTACTATATTATCAACACGGTTGTGAATTAGGTATTTCAGCAATTCAATCCAGTAATTTAATTTAGAGAATTATAATTACAGCTCCAGTTAGATATTTTGGATTCAGACCAAGAATGGAAACTGTATGATTATGACTGTTTATGTGAGAAAAGTGTTTTCGGAGGCATTAAAGTAGAATAGGACTTTATGGAATTTATACATAAATTTTACTGCTATAAATTAGGAGGAGAACACAGATTATCTCTCTGTTTTGTGGCCAAACTTCTGACCTCACCCTGTGTATGACTACAACTTCCACTAGCCAGTGTACATTTTTGTGTCCACTGACCCTTCCAAAAATGTTATGCTTAAAAATGTGCACCGTAACTGCTAGCTACAACAGTAAGTACAGGTGTTTGTGCTCTATGTATAAGGTCCCAGGAGGTGTGTCCCTCTATGGAAAGTTACTGACAGACATTTCTCCAAATCTTGGGAACCAGTCATTATCTCTATTTTTATATGAAGTCAAATTCTGAGGAAAAAGTTAATCCAGGAACAAGTTATTTTCAAATAACACAGTTATTTTGGCAGGATATAGATGAAATCTCTCATCACTTGCATTTTTCTCTTCTTTACAGTTGTGTGTCTTATTAATTCAGCTTGTCAAAAGATTTAAGTGAATTATTTTCCCCTTCACTGTCCAGCTCCTCCAAACCCTCAAATACTACCCAAACAGCAAAACAGACAGATTCCTGGGATAAAAACATATTGGTATTCACAAAACAATGACTTAAAATACACACGTAGACTAGACATGAGAGGGAGATCTGCTTTTATTAAAGACTAAGCACTACAGCAATGAAAGCACTTCAGCAGAGGAAATTATGCTCAAAATACTGACTATTGTATATCTGATTATTATCATTTGTTTTCTGTGAAAGACAATGAAATACGTGATCCAGAAATGTGAGTAAACTTATAATTAGAACCCAGACCCAGAATGACTTGCGTGTAACCTCAGCCTCTGAACTCTAGTTTCCTTTTGTAAATGTGGGCAAGGCAGTGCCCTGATCTGCTTGTGAGTACCATGAAGACAACACAAGCTGCCAAGTGCCTTTGGGTCACAAAGTGCTTAGAGCTTATGAAGCCTTCATTAAGTGCCAGTTTTCTGCTGTTCAAAGTAAAGCAGGTACAGCCAATTGGCTTTTGAAGTCAGCAGAACATTTTACTTTTGTGGATTATTTTATTTTATTTTAAATTAGTATACAAAGTACTAGGTTTCTTTATATGACGTTTTCAAACAAAATTGGTCTTTATTAGTTCTCTGTTCCCCCTGTTCTTCAGCATCCTGCTGTTCCCTTCTACCACCACATCCTCAGTAGCCTCCACGCTGCTTTTCTTCTTAGTGGCTTGTGTTTCAGAACAAGTGGTCCAATCTGTATACTCTTCAGTGTTCTCTCTAAACAGGACTAAGAGATCTATCTTAGAGGACTAGCAAAGAAACCACCTTATTGTTATATAATCAGATACCAGAGTATTTTAGTTTACTCTTAGTTATGTATAAAATAATTGTTTTGTGCACTCTCGGGTGAGGGGTTGCCTAGGCCTTGACATTTTGTATTGTCTGCAGGTGTTGGATTTATGTGGGGGATGTTTGATTGCTAATGATCTGCATGTGCTATCAGTAAGACACCCTGAGGAGTTCTGAATCAATAAAAATACCTGAGCTCAGTCACTCAAGGTTCCACTGGCCATGATAGTGGTTCCCTCTGCTTAGGTCTGGCAGAGTTTGCACCTATGGAAAATGCTTCCTTGACTTACTTGCTGAGTCACCACAATGGGTGTACTGCTACACCAGAGAAAGTTCTTGAAGCAATGCAGCTTCTCAGCAAGTCTTTCTTCCTTTTATCCTGACTTTAGGAGGCTATTGCCTGATAATGTCTGCCTCACTGTTGTGCTGGCTACAATCCCATTTCTTATTGGAAGTGAGATTTGTAAGACTGTGATATCAGATCAGTTTTATTGAACCTGTTTGGGAATTACTTATGTGCTGTGATTCAAGGGGAAAAATTGCTATTTTTATGACTGATATTTATTAATTAAAGAGACATCCTTTTACTTACTTTAAATTATAAACAATTGTTGAAGTTTTATTATATTATACCAACCGTCAGCCTTAATACAAGATAGTTTGTTCATGTTGTAGTTTATTTGGGCCCAGAACATTGAAATGATGTGAGTTTTGAGTACAAGAAGGTAAGAAATGATAGCTTGTGCTTTGTAACATATTTGAAGTTAGGTGCAGATGCAATGCAGCTTCTGTAGGAGCCTAAAGAGAAAGTGCAATTGAAGATTTTTTAAATACAAGACCTCATCTCTCTGTAGTTTTCAACAATAAAGATATATTTCCATTTTAGACTAGAAGAGTTTCTATAAGAATTTTCTTTCTAAATATCATGAGTGCTCAAATCTAGAATAAGAAGAAACTAATTTGAGATGGACAGTATGTCTGTATATTTGAGACACAGTACACATAAGCCCTCCAGCTGTGCTTCCTGATGTCCACTGTGCATTTCTGCACATTTGGAGTGGTTTTCCAGCATGCTGCTCTGAGCAGACAACTCTGGCTGACACATGGTCCTGTGCTTTCTGCAGAAGCTATCTCAGGTGCCACAAATGAGTGCCAAGTAGAGTCCACAGTAAAACCAAGCACTACCCAGAGACACCAAAATAATTTTAAAGATCACTTAGAGTGCATTTAATCAAGTCTGCTTTCATTTTTGACTGCTTCAGTTATTTGGTGATATTCATAAGACTCAGATATTTGCTATAGCAACTGCTGCAGGCGAGCACTACAGGGTGGATGAACTGGCCACATTCGTTTCATTGCACAAAGGCGATACCCCTGCCTTTGTGAAATGCTATCTGTGACCTACTTTAGATCAAAAGCAGAACAGAAGTAAGTCCAACAGACAGCAGTAGTTAATATCTTTATGCCCTTATTTTAGCAGAAATCTATTTTTATCTTGAAGGATAACAATAAATATATAGTAAATAAAAAACTAAGGTCTATAAGGTGAGAATCCAGTTCCCTCTATCTCTCTTTTAAGGAAAAAAGAGAGCAGGACTTATTTGCATCAAACTGATGTATCTTTGCCCCGTTCCGGCCTCTAGAGAATCAACTGTGAATGTGACCAACCGTTCTTTAGAGAAACTTTACCAACGACTTGGTTCATGTAGATAAGGGCTTCTTATTTTTGGTGCTATTGATATTTTGGTTAGAGCCTTCTGCACTGTGCTCCAGTCTCCTGCATTTTAAGAGATTTAATGTCTTAAGCTCTGCTCTAAAAGTCAGGAGCACCCCTCCCCCACTGTCAGCATCCAAGTATACTTCAAGACATCAACAAGTGAACAATGATGGAAAATATAAGCAAGCAAGCAAAGAAACCGACAAACTATTGAGAACCTCAGAAGCAAAGATAAATTAGAAACAGTACAGTAGAAATTCTGTTTAAGTATCCCAGTCATTTCTTTCTTTCCCTTCTGAGTGTGAGTGTGTGATGTGTATATATGCATGTGTGCACACATGTAAAGGCCAGAGGCCATCATGTCTGGAGTCTCCTTCTACGACTCTCTACTTTTTAAATTTTATTTTTTTAAATTTCTATTTAAAAATATTTTAATATATTCTTTGAAAAGTTCATACATGTATATGATGTTCCTTGTTCACACTCAAATTTTCCCCCTCCAAATTTCCCCAGGAACCCCTAACATATTGTCCTCCCAACATCATGGCCTCTTTCATTCATTCATTCATTCATTTTCTTTCTTTCTTTTTCTATTTATTTGTTTATTTATTTTGAAGACACAGATTCTGCCAGTATGCTGGAGACTCAAAGTTTTGGCTACACAGGCTTGCCAGCAAGTCCCAGGATCCTCTTGATTTTGCTCCCCAGCCCTGAGGTTATAGAGGAACAGGTCTCTGCATCTAACTTTTTACATGATGTTATGATCTGAACTCAGGTCCCCATATTTATTCAATAAGCACTTTTCTGACTGAGTCACCCCCCAAAACCTTAATTCTTATGCCACAATGTTGGTGATATTATCCAGATAATTGCTAAATATTTTTCACTACATAGGCATGAGAGAATTTGCTCAACTGTACATAATACAGAGATTATTAGGGAGATATTCAAGGGTCTCTAGAAACTGCATGGTAGCTCCCAGGGGGGGGGCATTTGAACCCTAAAGAATGGCCCTTATTGGTTCATATATTTGAATGTTTGTTCTTCAGTTAGTGGAAGTGTTTGAGAAGGATTTCAGAGCTGTGACCTTGTTGGAGGAGGTGTGTCACTGGGAGTGGGATTTTAGATTCTAAAAGCCAGTGACATTCCCAATTAGCACTCTCTCTCTGCCTTCTGGCTGTGTCTTCATGTATCAACTCTCAGCTACTGAACAAGCACCATGCCTGCATGCCTGCTGCTATGCTCCCTATCATGAAGGTCATGAATTCACTCTGTAACACTGTAAGCAAACTCACAATCAAATTCTTTCTTTAAGTTGCCTTGGTCATGGTATCTCTTCACAGCAATAGTAACTCTAAGACAGTCTGCTTGTCCACGTGTATATGGTATAGAAGATGTCAGATGTTATTTTACACCATTTCTCACATTTTGTTTTTTAATCTAAAGTCTCTCTCTTGATCTGGGCATGTCTTTTAGGTAGATTGGATGGCATCTGTGTCCCTAGGATCTGCTTATCCCCACACCTCCCTACCTGGAATTACATTGTATGTCTATGAACCCAGCTTTTATAGAAATGCTAAGTACACAAACTCAGTTCCTTGTGCTTGAGCAGCAAACACTTTATCCTCTGGGCTAGCTCTCAGCCCACATCCTGGTCTACACTGCCATTTAAATCATTTGGCAAAATACCGTACAAACTGTGATTGGTGGGGACATTGGAGTGGAAGGTGAACAGAGTTAAGTCTCATGGAAGATCATGCAAAAGAATTTGGTGTACAACTGTGCTTCAGTTTTAAGTACACAACTGAAAGAAAGAATTGTTAGCTTATATATCTGCTTCAAATAAGTTATAAATAAGACTAACAAATGCTGAATCATCAGAAAAGATTAAAGGCCATAATTTCCTCAAGGAGAAAAGTGAACTAATACATTTAGAAGATTTTCTGTAAGTAGGTTCATAGCTGAGGGTCAAGTTACTTAAGAGCCAAGTACCTCTTAGCACCAGAAAGCAAAGTTAAAAGGACAGCTTACTCCCTAAGCTTTCTGCATAGTTGCAGTTTTGTTGTCATTAAATGTATTACGAACTAATTTCCACATTTTAGTCTTTCACGGGATTACATTTTTCTTCTGAGATCATTACTGTACTTCTAAGGGAATGGGGCAATGTTTAAGGAGTGCCAGGGAAGGATACCTGAATAATTAGAAGGAACACGTTCCTGTGCAGGCTACAACCTCCTAGGGTCAATGTGGTGAGTGGAAAGGTAATTTTTACCTTAAAAAATTCTCCTGTGGATATTTGCTCTAGCCAAGGAAAGGAAAAAAGATTAAGACACGTCAGGCTTTTATGGTGAACTTTGTTTTTTGATATCAAGTTGGTTTCTTGGAGCTGCAGGAAAAGAAGGCAAAGCAAGAATGGAATAAAGAAAGGAAAAGGCAGGATAAGCTGTGTGGAGGATAATGGCTTCCCCTCATCATCCGCATTCCCGAATGAGTGTTTGGGAATTAAATTATCTTCTCATTTCTCTTGAGGTCAAGAACATTGGAAAAAGAAACCAAATTGTAAAATCACCCAGCTATCTACACCAGTGAAGTCCAGGGAGGTCAGATGTTCTAATTATTCAGTGGGTGGCTTGCTCACTCCTCTGACCCTCTCACATTCTTGGCTCACACTGTCAAGAGTACTGCCTTGGTCTGTGGTTCTGTACATGGCCTCCTATAAATCACGCATGCCATTTTTATTATGTTGGTATCAAGATAAAAAGAATTGCATTTGATAAGCAAGGGCACCCATTTTTTCTACCTGGAGACATTTATCTTTCTTTGGAACTGTGGAGATACAAAACTTTTTAACGTCTTTTTCCTTTGTGGATGTGGGCTTTTGTGCAGATGACCACGTAGTTGCATATGTATGTATGGCTGATATTCCAGTAAATTCTTACAATCCAACTCCAGCATTGGGGTTACAGATGCATGTTCCTACCTTGCTTTTATGTGGGGATTGGTATCTGAACTCAGGTCTTCATGTTTTCAGGAATGCACTTTAGTGACTGCAACATTCATCTCTCCATCCCCTTTCTATCCTTTCACCTGAATAGAAAATGGACAGTGACACTGTTCATTGTTTTGACTCTGAGATTGTAGAAGGAAATATGACTGTTCAATTTTTACCTCCCTGGAGATGAAATACTAGACATGGGCATTTAGACAACAACCAAAACCTACAAAATATGCAGTGTTAATGAGTGCTATAAAGGAAACTGAGGGAAACACAGATGTGCTGTTTCAAATTCTCTGAATGAGGCTGTTTGAGTAACACTGAAGGGTGTGAGAGTAGGCAAAATACGAAGGAGGCGTCAGGTTGAGGAGGCTGTTCTCTTCCTTTCGGCTATGCTGAGTGTTCTGACATGTGGGAGTCATGCAATAATGATGACTGTGGCCTCCCCCAGACAACCTCCACTCACTGTGTGCTTTGTCCTGAGATGGCCGAATTGCCAGTGAAATCATTTGACTTTCCCCTTCCGTGGTTCATTTTGGGATTGCTAATATAGTTCTTTTTTTTCCCCATGTTTTTTCTATTAAATTAAAGTTTCTAAATTTTATTTTATTTTCTTTAAGTTGGTGTCTACTTCCTATAAATATTGACAAACCTGTTCACTTCACTGTAAACATGCCAAAAGAAGGAATGAGAAATGTACGTATGGACATCTACCAAAATGGCTGTTCAACATCGCAGCATTGAATGTGGAGAATCTTTAATGTTTTAATGTTTTATTGGCCTAGGGTACCACGCTTCGCTTTACTCTTCTGTAGCAGGTAAATACAAGAGTGTGCTTCCCTCCTAGCAGCACTGGGCACGTTGGCATTTATTGATTTCCTTTAGCCTCCAGGGTGACATGTACTTTACTTCTATGTGCAGCCTTAATAAATTGTGTTTAAATTTATTTTTTTGTTGCCTGTGCATTCTTATAGAGGCCCTCCCCTGTTCTGTTGTTTCGTTTCACAAATTCCTTTGGGTTTTGGCATTTGAGTTTTCCTGGTCTTTTGCTTTCTATTTTAGGGAAATATACAAACCACCTCACACCATCTATTCCCAAAGAAGCACTAAAGCCACATTCTAGTCTCTCTTATAGACGTTTTCTAAAGTATTTTTTGTTGTTTTCTATAAGGAAAGTACTAGAGTACGGTGTTACACATGAGAAAACCATAGAGCTCTGAATCAAAAGAAAAATTCATTTCACACGTGTATGAAGACGGTGTGAATTAATGCAGTGTTTTTGGGACCAATGATGACCAGTGGTCATCATTCCTTAAATTTACATGGCAAAAAAAAAAGAGAGAAAATACAAGAATGAAGCACTACTAGTTATATCTGAACACATATTCTCAAATCAACATTAAGTTATTTTCTTTTTAACATCTCATTGATTTTTATGAATGATGGAGATAGTACATACTAATTGCAGTGAAATCTATGCCTACAATGACAATGGATATTTAATTATTGATTAATAAATAAACATGGGCAATATTCCCTTTCACACTTATTTCCCATTGTGACACTTCTTCCTAGGTACAAACATGCAGGCAATCAATATTACTAATTCCCATTTGGAGTTCTGTTGTACATATGCAAACAAAAACAAAAGAAATTTACTTTGTGTCCTGATTCCTCACAAAATAATAGCATTATTACCCACACAATTTTAAATAATGCTTGTCAGTAGCTTTTATTCTGAAATTAAGTATCAATGTCCATGTAAGACCTGCACAAGCACAATCAATTAAGCTAGTCCATAGTACATAATGGATGGGGGAAGGGTTCACAGTGCTCTGCCTCAGCTTAGGAACAATTGCAGATTGACAGCTGACTGGGGATGGAGAATCAGTTTTCTCCAAGTGTGTGAAACCACTCCAGTAGATAATACCCATGAGCAATACAGACCACACTAGTTGGTTCAATGAATCATGAAAAGGTAAAAAGAGGAGGCTATGGAGGGGGAGTCAGGAGAGGATATGATTAAAATACATAGTACGAATGCATAAAATTCACATAGAATTAAGTTTTTTAAAAAGTCCACCTTAAAGTCTGTCTATTCATTTTCTGTTGAATCAGTCATGTGCCTTTACAACCTGCTGTGTTTATTTGAATAGAGTGATTTCCAGTTCTCCATCCTGTCAATGCCTCCATCTCACGGACATGAATCCCACAGATCACAGAAAGTCCTCTCATCAGGCAGAACAAGTCCTCACATTTTTTCTCTATCAAAATAGCTATAGCTCTTTTCAGTTCTTTGCATTTCTGTTTCGATATTTACCGTGGCTTGTACATGTATACATATATGTTTACATACAAATCTTTAAACAGAAATTAATTTAAGGAATTTGAGGTGAGTTGCAGATTTAATAAATTGCATCTTCAAGTGTATGAGTATGGTATGCCTTTAAATTTATTTAGACAATCCTTTCATTATTTCTACCAGCAGTATATAATTAAGCTTGTATATAGTCTGGGTTCATTTGGTTTTTAAATTTTTATTTTCTTTATTTCTTTATTATTATTATTAGTTTATGTTGTAATGATTATTATACATTGAAACCTTTTTCTTTTAGTAACCCATCATAATAAACTAAAGAGTTTATGGAGAAACCACCATTTATTTCATAGTTCCACAGTGGATCATTATGGATAAACACTGTAGTTTAATTACTTGGGCTTTTCCTAATTGATTTCTAATTAATAACCACATGTATACAGTACATTGATGTGTAACAACAAATACATGATACAGCCCCAGAAGTGGAATCACTAGATCAACAGGTATTTAATTTTTAATTTTTACACGTTTCACATATTTTTACCCATATTCACACATATTTTTGTATCAAATGGTATTTCCAGCAGTCATGAACTTTCCCCCACAGTTTAACTGAGTTCTATGTCAAACTTCGTGACACTCTTAGGTAGTTTTAATATACATTTCCATTATCATTATGAATAAGTTCATACAACTTTTCATTTATATGCAGGTGATTTGTATGTGTTTCCTTGCTTTTGTTCTGTGTGATAGCTAATTTTATGCTTCAACCTTACTGGGTTAAGTGGTCCACACATAACAGTTCTCTGTTCTCTAGTGTTCTGATGACTAACAGGGAAGTTAGTCTGAGCCAGTTTCCATAGAGCATCCCCCTTACATGTATGTATCTGCCTCTGGCCTACAGGGTCTATACCCAAAGAGCTCACACTTGGTATAGAACCAACTGCTGATTCATGTCTTTTGCCCATATTCTCTATTTGATATTGCTTCTTTTTGGATATGTATATATATATTTTTTTTTCTCCCATGAATTAGCAAGTGTAAATCCATCTGTCCCCAATTACTGATGTTTCACATCCTGCCATTTATCTTTTCATGTTGGTGGTTTACTCTGACACGTGGTGACAAACAGTAACACAATGATCAGGCTTGTACTCACAGCATTCCAAGTATTTGCACCATCTGTTGGTAATGTCCCAGAAATGAGAAATTTTGAAATTTGTGGTTTGTAATATGTAGCCATTGATTCATCCGATGTAGATGTTGATTCAGGACCAGATGCAGATGAATTTATTCTTTGCCTAATTCGATCACTGTTCTTTAGTCCTGGAGCCCTTGAGCATTTGGCCTCTGTACAGTAGTCATGAGCCTAGAACAGGAAGACTTCAGCCTCAGCTTCCATACAATCTAGAAGTTTTAAGCCTCCTTACAATTTAATTTACCTTTGAGACTTACCGCTGACTGTTTCAAACTGATCTTCTGAGCTGGCTAATTGTTTCTGACTGAACTCTTCTGACTTTGATAGACTCTGGCTAATTCTCTGACTGCTTCAGACTGAACTGCTCTGCTCACCTTCAAACTGACTCACTCTGATACTCACTCCCTTCTGATACTGACTTCTTTTGCAGAGCTGCCTGTGTGTCTCTGTGTCCTTCCCTGAGCTCTCATTGCTCCACACTGCCTCAGTCAGTCTCTCTGCTTCTCTACCTAATCTCCAGTCAGAATGCTTCATTGTCTTGTCCTCTATCTGCCTGTTTCATACTACCTACTTTAACTGACTGCTACAACTGACTGTGCTGAACTAAGAGCCTGCCTTCCTCCCTACAATGAGTGTTGGGCATGTCCTCACACTGATTTACGCTGTTAACTCTTCTTCTGATTAGTCACTTTGCCTGTCCTTCACTGTCTTATCTCAAATGTTACTTCTTATGTTACACTGACTCCTTCTCAGCTCTGTAGTCTCTGTCCTGTCTTCTTCCACACTCTGTTTTTGTCTTAGAAATTAATTTGAGGGGGGGCGTTTTGAGACAGGATTTCTTTGTTTTAACTCTGGTTGTCCTAGAACTCCATAGACCAGGCTAGCCTCGAACTCACAGAGTCTCTGCCTCCCAAATGCTGGGCTTAAAGGCATGGGCTGCAACCATCTGAGTCTGTCTTAGGGATTAAAGACATGGACTGGACCACCACTGCTTTCTGAATACTGGGATTAGAGCTATATGCTACCACTGCTTTATGAATACTGTGATTAAAAGTGTGTACAAACATTTTCAATATTTTTCTACATTCTATCCAGACCACAGACCTCTGAATGTGATTCCTTCACATAGACCTCTGGAATATAGACTTTTCCTAGATTTCAACAGGCCTATTCATCTATAGCAATGATGTTCTGAAGATATAGCCAATTTAACCACATTTTTCCACATAATTTTTGCAAGTTAATCTAATGTTCATAAAATCCAATAGGCTCCTCTTTCAGTTGGAAAAATAAAATCTAAATGGAAAAACAAATGAACCAAAATCATTGGGAAGCTATATAAAAAAATAAAATAATGAGAAGATTAGATCTAGCATGTGCTACTTGGTGTGAATAGATGTTGAAAATCCTGTACGGTTATAGAAGGCTAATATATTTGTAAATGAAGAAACAGAAAATGAAATGAATTAGAGACCTCACAATAGATTTGACCAAATGAAATGGTCATAAAGACCTGATTTCAAATCACTAGAACCCATGTAAGTTTGTATACGACACAGCATAATTGTAAATTCAATGCTCCTATAGTGAAATGGGAAAGAAAACAGGAGAGTCTACTAAAGATCCTGGGTTGGCTGGCCTGTTGTATGTAGTGGTGAGCAAGAATCCTTGTCACAAAGCATAAGATTAGAACTATAACCTGAAGTTACCCTCTGACCATCAGACACATGTACATACACACACACACACACACACACACACACACACACACACACACACACAGATACTCTTTATTAAGCCTTCTTTGAATGACTCTAATTTGAGTGTGTCCACTGTTTCCTCTGAATAATCTGAATAATTACATTACTATGCTTGTGTATTTGGCTTGTCCTATAATTCTAATACATAAAATGTTCAGAAACAAAACCAGTTTTCAACAAATTTGGAGAAGACACTCTTGTTAGGCAAAATCTGAGTTGAACTCTTAACAGGTTTTTTTTTCTATGACTCACTATGAATATTCATGTTCCATCACAGGAAAATTAGGAAAGCTGTCTTTAGCTGCCTTTTTATCATAGATAATTTTAAATATATACAGAACCAAGGAATATAATCAAGCATTTGCAGTTATCAACCAGTCCCAGCAGCTGTAACTCATGGCCAATTTGTTCCCATTCATACTACTACTCACGCCATCACAAGCTTAACCAGAGGTCATAATCAAGTAGTAATTAGAAGATGAAGGTACTGACAGAAGTAGTTATTAACAATGAAGCAGGATTGGGATAATGAGAGACTACACAATAAAAAAATAAACAAAGCTCTAAAGAATGTAGGTATAATAGGTAAAAGCATCAGCCACTAATCACAGATCTAAGCTGTGATCCCAAGGAAGAGGCATAAAACTAGCACCCACACTTAGCAGAGGTCACAGACTTTCAGGATAGCAGAGAAGACACTGTGTTAGCTGGTAGAAATTACTTGGAACCAGACTTGTGAACTGTGAAAAATCATTCACAGGAAGGTGTCTTGTCAGAGTTCCACTGCTGTTACATCTGTTGCTCTGCTATGATACACAGATGTTGTTCTTTCTGATGTCTTTAGTCTCATCTTACAATTCAGTATGGCTCTCCTAGTGCAGCTTATGTTTCCCCTGTACCAGACCTAGAATCACTTCCCCAATGAGTGTCAATTTTATTTAGTGGGGTCTAATATTTGGAAATGTCTACCAGGATGCTGAGTGCTTTTTGTTTAGTCATTTCTTCTGGAGACTCTCATGGACACAAATAAGAAGAAAAATATGTAACAAATACTCAGAAGTTCATATTGGTATTGTTAATTCAAAATCAGGATCGTTTATAACTCATATCTCTTTCTTTTCCTGTATTGAAAAAAAATGACTCTCAAGAATGTTGAGGCCAACAGAATTGGAATGATCTTATAATTTCTCATGTGGTGTTTTGTTTCATGTTAAACATAAAACAGTCTCATAAGAGAAATATCAGTATCATAGCCAACAGTAGATTTCTACAACAGATATTTTGGATTATCCTTGGTTATATCTAACTAGTACTTTGTCTTTTTTCAGTTTCAGTACCACACACAGGATTCTACATCATATTCACTTATGTGGTACTTCTTTCCTCTCAATTCTGAGAGTTGTCACCCTTGTCTTTGTGTCTTTCATGCATTTAAAGAATACTGGTAAATTATTTTGTACACTCTCTTCCAGTTTGCAAAAGTCAAGTATTTGCTCATGATTGAATTGATGCAACAAGCTCTAAAAATATTATACAAATGATGTTCAATAATGTCTTCACTAGTGAGCCTTGCCTGTCTAAGACAAATAAGATAGAAGCTGCCATTTTCTTTACAGTTATAACAGTGGCCAGAGTTGGAAGGCCTTGCACAGTAATAAAAATGATGATGATGATGATGATGATGATGATGATGATGATGGTGATATAAACATCATGAGTCTACATTGAAAGGAAGAAAGAAAGGGCAGTAGAAAGAAATAGAAATGTAACTTTTTCATGGAAGAATTACAGTTAAAGAAATTAACTAAGTAAAATTATCTGCATAAAAACTTCTCAAAAGAGGAAAGACAAATAACCTTGGAAATATTTAGAAAAAAAAAAAGCTCAATAGCATTAGCCATGACAGAAATGAAAATCAAAGCTATAATGGAAGTCTATCGTATCCCAGTTAGAATGAGTGTTATCACAATGTACACAAAGTAACCAGTGCTAGGGAGATGTAAAGAAAACAAGGTTTCATTTACTATTAATAAGAATGATAGTACAGTTATACAGAACAAAATGGAAATTCCTCAAAAAAATAAACTAAATCCACCACATGATCCGACTATCCCGTATCATAGAATATATATATGTATATATATATATCAGATAAGCTTACTGAAGAGACATTTCCATGTGCAATAGTAGTTGTGATTCTTAAGTTCTGAAATAAGCTTAAGAATACATCTACAAATGAAATAATCTAGAATATTATATGCTCATAATTTGTGTTTTATTGTTTAATTACATCTTCATATGAGATGCCAACATTTTTCAGTTCCTATGACATAAAATGTGGTTTTGTAAATTTTCTAAGCTTTGTTAGTTTCAAATCTGAAACACAAGCCTATTTGAATATACATATATATGTCTTCTATAAAATAAAACATTTTCATTTACTGAAAAATGGCTAAAATAAGATAACTTACTAAGAAAAATTGATGACTTGAATAAGAATATTATTTAATGCTTGGCAAAAGGGAGGCAGAATGGATAAAAAGAGGCTGAATTTGGCCAATGCATGCTACATGTATGTGTGGAAAGATGACACCGAACTCCATTACTATGCACAACTAATGTGTTATTAAAAATAAAATATATAAAATAAATATAGAAAGAATGTTAAGTGAGAAATATCACATTGAATGTGACATTATTGCACAAACAAAACTATGAAAAAACTAAGGAACACAGGAAATTTGGGAGAATTAGCATATTACTGTGGTGATACTCCCCAAAGCACTTACAAATGGCTTAAGATATCAAGATGTGCACATTAAATATATGTAGTTTTTATTTATAAATTATATTACCATTACAACTTTTTAAAAATAAATGAAATTATTGGTAATTTTTTAAGAGAAAGAAAGAAAAAAGAAGAAAGGGAAGGGAAAAAAATAAAGGGAGAAGTATAACATCACCATGGAAACACTAGGGAAGTCACTCCTTCAGGTAAGCTTTGGTGATGGATGCTGACAGGTGTTTTACTTCAGAAGACCAACAGGAGTTCTGAACTGTCACACTTCTACATGTATTATTGCACTTCAAATGCAAACATCAGTAAGCAAACACAGAAATAATTGTACTTATTAAATCTCATTTTTAGTTAGAATTATTTTCTGAAATCATCATGACTACTCTTTTAAAGTTTTCCATTGTCAGATATTTTTCACTTTTCAGGCTAGAAATTAATACACAGTCGTGAGGCATAACGTAGTAGCTTGATACACACATCAGTATGTGATAATCAGAAGACATAACTGCCATTTTCATCTCCTTTGGAACTGCCAAGCTCCTCTCTTCTTGCTTTTTATAAGCTAAAGGATGACATTTTATGAACTCTAGTCACCATACTGGGCTGTGGATCACTAGTATATCTCTTCCTGTGTTATTGTTTAGTTCCTGTTGGCTGACATTCTTCCAGTCTCACCTTCCCTAATCTCCTTGGCCTCCAGTGATCACTACTCTTTGCTTCTATAAAATGACATTTCTTAGCTGCCACATTTTAATTGCTGTGCTTTATTCTACATAGTAAAGAAGATGTTTATTTGACTCTTTCTAAGAAAAGTCATGTAATAACTAGTCTACCATATCTCTGTTAAATTAAGGTGCTTACAGGTTTGTGCCTTTACATTTATCGTGTGGATTCTAAATAGACATGCATTTTAATTTTAGAGGAGAAGCATTTGTCTGTGACTTTTTAAAACAGTAAGGTAGAAATATATAGCATAAGAGACAAGCGCCAATTGTTTTCTACTTAATAAGTAGTTTAATAAAATACTATATTTTATTCGATTCTTTTTTAGCTAGTTCAGGAATTAAAGAGGCTTTAAAATGTCATTTATAATAATAGACTTTGGAAAAATACTCATTGTATCCTAAATGAAAAACAAAAAATGCCTTATTTTGTAGTTTAACAGTATGCACATTTCATGCAGAAAAGTAAAAGGAACAGTTGATTAAATAAAACAATAGCATGGGTGGAATGGCTCAGTGGGCAAAGGTGCTGATGACTGAGCCTGAGTTCAACATCCAGGACCAACTGTGGTGGAAGGAGAGAACCAAATCTTTCAGCCTGTTCTCTGACTTCCATATCCACACTGTAGCATGCACTTTTCTCTCCAAATATAATATGAAAAATATATTTATATGTAAAAATTAAATGTACAAAATTAAAGAAATAAAGTTATAAACAAATCTGATATCATTTCAAAATGAAAAAGTCATCCTTTACTGTCCAATACTGACTGTGTGTTTAGATGAATGATGGAGAGGCAATGACACAGAAGTATTTTCCTGCTAACTTCATTCTCAACTGTCTTTCCTTTCAGATATTCTTACTTCTTGTCTCATTGTTTCTTTTTCTTTCCTTCCTTGAAAGAGGAAAACCGAAGTTTTTTTAATATCAAACTGTCAGAAAGAAGCTCTGCACATTATATTTATCTTTTCAGATGGTGCTGAGCACTATGTAAATACAATCAGCAGAGCTGAAATCACAGGGAAGCAGCAGGAGGTGTTCTCAGTGACCTATGCAGAGGATTTGTGGTTATCACAGATGAAAGGAGGAAGATCACAGTGGTTTTAACCACACATCACAGTGTTTAGAGAACTCCTGGGTAATTCAATCACATCTCCTTG
This sequence comes from Cricetomys ansorgei, assembly GCA_026225945.1. Lineage (NCBI taxonomy): Eukaryota > Metazoa > Chordata > Mammalia > Rodentia > Nesomyidae > Cricetomys > Cricetomys ansorgei. Next base: position 2,305,605 of record JAMJFZ010001100.1, on the reverse strand, counting down.
ATGCATCATTCCTTGAAATGTATAGCTTTACTTTAATCATAAGAAAACAGTAAATAGGAATGGAAAGACAGTGTTCAGAATAACTATAGTATATTCTACTGTACTCTAGAAAAACCTGGCTTACCCATTTTATAGTACATTAGAACTTGATCATAAGACTGGGACTTGTGAGTTGGATTCACATTACTCTTGTTTAGCATGCCACAAAGCATCAGTGGGAGAGGTGAATGGGAACAGTGGAAATAGGGAATAACTGATTAATGTGTGTGCAGGGTTGCTGACCGAAGAGAGAACCTATTCTAGTTGAATAATGTACACGTAAGTTTCAGAAATGTGGAGGCCACTAATTCAATTCAAAGCCACTAATTACCATTGAGCAAAGAATAAAGAAAAGCAGTATTCAGGAGCTGGAGAGATGTCTCCATGGTTAAAAGCTCTGGTAATTTTTCCATAGAACCTGGGTTGGATTTCCAGCAAACAGATGGCTCCTCATAACTATCGATATCTGAGGGATACAGATCTCAGAGATCTGACCTCTATTAGCACCAGGTATGCATATGTGAACAGATTTAAATGCAGGTAAAACACCTTTATAGATATCATAATATAATAACAACAATTGTAGTAGTAAGTAGTAACAGTAGTAGTAGTAGTAGTAGTAGTAGTAAGTAGTAAGCAATATTCCATGAATATCTTTTCTATGTTCTAGCATGATTATTATATTTGTGACAGACAAACTCTGTGGCAAAAAGTAACTTGAGTAGGAAAGGGTTTGTTTCAGGTTATACTTCTAAGTTATGGTCTATCATCAAAGGAAGCTGGGGCAGTGACTGAAACAGGAACTGAAGCAGGAGCCAGGGAGACACTGTTTACTGGCTCCTTCTCTGGCTCATACTCAGCTTATGCTTTAATTATCCAAGACCATCTGTCACCCACAGTGGCCTGGGCCCTCACACAATCAAGACAGTTTCTTGCAGACATGGGCACAGGCCAATCTGATGGATCCATTTCTTCATTTGTGGTTTTCTCTTAACAGGTGTCACGCTCCAGGCTGTGTCAATAGAAAATAGAAACCAACCAGTGCATAACATTATTACAAAAGAATGAAAAAATAAAAGAAAGAGAGAAAAAACAAAAGAAAGAAAGAAGATGTGTTAAATACAGATTTATTGGTCAATAACTTTCTTTTCTGTTAAACATTCTCCTTTGGAAATATCCCTTCCCCTCCTCTCTGACCACCTCTCTTCATCCCTTCTCCACCCTTTGTAAAATCATATATATATAACCTAGTTCTGACAAACCTGGTGATAATTCACACAGTTCCTAGTTAATACTAAGCTGGGCTGTCAAATTACTTCCCATTGTGGAATTAAAACTAAGAGAAAGTTATGGAGTAAACCAGCAGAGCCTGATAAATATCCAAGAACGTATCTTATGTCATGGAAACCATGAAAAGAGTTAGTGTTTCAGATGAAGAAATAATAAAGCAATCAACCAGGAGGAAGGGAATAACTTCCATAAAGTCAGTGTTCTGATGTTTAAAAGATTTGATTTCTATTACTCTTGGTTTTGTTCTAAAACACACACACACACACACACACACACACACACACACACACACACACACACAGACACACACACACAGTTAAGTATAAAAAGAATCTTAAACAAAAACATATATACTACCTAATGAATTATACATATATGTATATATACATATACATATGAAATAACACATATTTCCTAGAGAAGGCTGAATTCTATATGAGTCCTCTGAGGAATAATTTGTATGATTTAAATATGAACTAACACTCTTTCTTGAAATGAAAGAGGAATATTAAAGTTTTTGATTATTAAAAATAATTACTTATTTAAAACATACTTCTAAATTGGGCACATTGAATCACTATGATAATTTGAGACTCATGAGTATTTTTACTTAAGATTCACAAGCACATCATCCCACTGTTTAAAACATGTGCATGTACACATTAAATCATGCATGTTTCATTATTTTAGTTTTGCAGAGGAACTAGCACAGAGAGAAGTAGCTGAACATGGCATCCAAATAACTGGCAATGCTTAGAAACCACTTTATTTCATTTTCCTCTACAGTTCAGACAAAAACTCAAGACTGCACATTTTAGACAAAATAAGGGAACCACTCACTAGCCTTGCAAACTTTTCTTTTGAGGGTGTATGCACACATACCAACAAGAAAACATGTAATCACATGCACACACACACACACACACACACACACACACACACATATGCATAAACACTCATGTGCACACACATCACACATTAATTTTAAAAGCAAACAGTTTTAACTTGACCATAATGGTGGACATTTGAGTTGGCAAGAACAATATTACCAAATATTTCACATTTTTAAAGAAAGCTGGAGGTTGAGATTTATTTGTGAAGTCCATTTTTATGTATTGAGAAACAATTTCAAATATGAAAATGAAAATGTTTTGGCAACTAAATATAGTCTGCCAAACAAAACATGTCAGACCATTTACAAGATTTACAAAAGGCTATGCTGGAATTTATCCTTTTATTTCCATTGCATCACAGTGAACATGCCCTTCAATACTGCCTATGTCTATCACTTTATTGAGAAGTTAGTAATAACAATTAAGCTATGCTTTGTGCTAAATGACTTTTTTAATCTTTACAGCTATATAAGAATTGTATTGATAAACTTACCTCAGTGTGAAAATTAAGTCAGAGGTAGGAAATATGCCTCAGTTCCCCACGCTAGAAACAGAAACTATGAATACCCAGCAGCAGTCATAGTTACTTCCCAATGAGTGGCCCTGGCCACAGGAATGGTAAGTGTTGATTTCTAAGATGTTGTGTCCTAATGATGAACCAACCCATGTTCCCTAGAATGGTATTATAAATTCAGTTTCTACAGAGTTTCCCCCATTATCAACAAGGATGCTTTCAAGTCCTAAAACACAATTAATGTCATGATCTTCAGTAGATTTCTCTTCTTATTACTAGTCTCTCAGCCATTTTGTAAATGATGTAGTTCAGAAAACGATTGTCATGTAGGTCATATTTCCTAAAACATGATAGAGTTTACAAATTTATCTTTTAATAAAACATCAAAAGTGACTTTTCTGCTCCACACAAGCTCTGACTGCTAGATCCTACTGGGACTATCATTTCTTGTGAGCTAAACATATCCTTCCATCACCAGATTCTAAGAATGCAGTTTTGTTAAAGGTTAACATCGTTTTATTTATTCATCGTGCATCTGATGTCACTGACACCCATTTCTTATATGATACAATTTGGTTACCAGACATATCTGTATGTTTGTGTGACTAGTGATCCAGAAAGTTTAGTTTAAGTACAAATTTACATGTTAGGCATAATTATTGCTTCCTTTTCCTTCCTTCTTATTTTCTATTCATTTCATATGTGTATATTTTATGAAAAGAGATTGACTGAGAATGAATAAATTTATTGAATGTTTCTTAGAATTTTTCATAATTGAATTCTAATTGGGTTATTCACAAATGAGTTCTATATGTGTACCAATAAACTAGTTCATTCAGGTGATTAATTAATTACTAGTAAGACTTAAAACTCAATTACAATTTTTGAGTGACAAGTACATTCAACAGAATGGTACAAAACAAGAGAAGGTTCTTCTTCTTTGGTCCTTCTCCAAAGAACTCATTACCTGAGGGTGGGCAGAAACAGAAATATAAGCACAAGGTGGGATTTATACTGTGAAGGATACAAGGCATCCATCATTTTATCCACACATTCATCTATTTGCGATATGCTGAGATCACCACAGGCATACTGGACATGTTAATATTATCCTTAGGCATTTTTTTTTTGTTTCCATTAGTGTCAACAATTGTTTTTACTGCTTAGTATAGAGATTATTCTCTTTTTTAAAAAATTGAAAGCAAAGTGAAGATTGAATGATGTCTTTCAGCCTTCCTACTTTCCCAACTATTTAAAGATTTTCATCTTATTTTTTTAGTTTTGAGTTCGTTGTGGGCAGAGATCATACCTTCCCCTTAAATCTGTGATAATTCTCATGCTCTTTCTAATCTAATCTTGTTTATGAGCTGGTGTAAATTTGAAAGTATTATCCATTCTGCACTCTGATGGTAGTTAGTTTTGCTCTTTGCACCCAGATTTTCTCTCTTTGTAATGGATGATTTGTATCTTTTTATCTTCAGTTCTGTTAGTCTTTGCTTCACTGTTATACAGCTCTGAACTTTGGTGTCTATATATGCCTGGTATGTTTCTTAGTAGATTGACATCTTTCTCAACTATGTAATGCTCCTTTCTGTCTAGAGTAATATTTTTTCAAAAGTCTACTTGTATGTTATACTCAGTGTTTATTTCCTCTGATTAATGCTTATATGAACCACCTTTTAATCCATTTGCTATCAATCTATGTACATTGCATTTGAAATAAGCATATTGTTTGTAGATAGCCTGCTTAGTGATTAAAAATACATTCTTTTTATCACTATCTTTTAGTTGACTGATGGTTTTCAGCCCACTTATTGAACTAATTATTTCACTTATTTCACCTTAAGTTCTAAATTTTCCATTAGATTCTTATGTATATCTTGTATTTTCTCTGGAAGTTGCAAACATTTCTATTTATTTCAGACACATTTGGCATCAACACCTATACTCTTTCCTCTCTCCAAGTTGGCTTTTGACCATAATGTTTATTAAAACAACAAACAGTAAACTAAGACAGGACTCTAATTCCAATAGTATAGGGAACAAAGAGAAATATATATATTTCTGCAAAGAACAATAATTACAAATAGAGATCATCGCATTAAGCAAACTCACACTTTTTTTTTACATGTCACATATTATTTTCATGCTAATTAAATTTGCAGTTTAAGAATTTCACACATGGGTATTAAGTTACAGCACAAATATGAGGTAGCAAGCAACATTTGCACCATAACACATCATTCATGTTCCCTAAAATCATGTTCTTTTCACATTCAGTATACATTCTTTTAATTCAGAGGCTCAACAGTCTTAACTCATTCCAATCACAACTGAAAGTTTCTCTAACCAGAATCTCACTAAATGTCAACTGAGTGCAGCTGTATGTGCCTGCACTTACCAGCACATACAGGTTGTAAGCTCCTTCAGTGTTGTCTTTGCAACGGAAGAGGGAAGCATCGAATCTACAGGACGTGCCACAGAATTGTTTCTTGGCTCCCCAGGAACACAACCAATCTTCTTTCTTCTCTCCATCTTTTAGAATCATCTTTCCTTTGTTTTATAGCTAAGGTTTTTATGTACATTTAGTGGATGGTAGGAAAAATACAGCTAGATTTTAGACACTGAAACCCAGGTGGAAGTTTCTAATATAACATCTATCTTCTTCTGACCAGTAGAACCCAGTAGACAGTATGTAAAGTTGGGACCACTTCCTCAGATTCCTGCTTTCTTGGAGGTGGCCAGGTCATCAAGTTTAGTTCCACAATGAAAGTATCAAGACCTACTTGGTAAGACTTTAGGGGAAGCTATCATTCAAATAAAAACAGACGCAAAGAAAACAACAAAACCCTTTCAGCCATGGTTTGTCTCCTTTTTCCTCCTAAATGAGAAAAAAATGTTTGGAGTCTTAACAACTATTTTGTGCACAAAACAAAACCCTTTATTAAGTCGACTTGTTTAAGAAGCTAAATATAACTGCGTGCTTCACTACTTTTTCAAACAACTTCACCAGTCTCATGCTTCAAGGCTGATTACTATATAGAGGCATAATAAAGCAAAACTCAGCCTTTCTGTCGTAAGCTCTGTTGGTTCTATGAACTTGCTAAAAAGGTTGTCAAACAACATCCACTCAGCTGTTGACTACCCAACTTGAAGTCAGACAACTGGGTTCCTTCATTAGAATTCAGCTCATGCCACTTCTAAGACACCTTCTGACGTTCTACCACAAAGGAGAACTTTATTCAGTTGTTGTTGCACCAAAACCCACCCACTCATTGTCCCAAATTAGTGCTTACAGGTCTGTCTTCTTTACTCTCCAACCTTTTAAAGACAGGGAATATGCTTGCTATTAGACACCGTGCAGGATGATGTGTTTTGGTCACAAAATAATTGATTGTCATATAGGCAGATTAACATTTATATATTTTTATTTCTGCCATTACAACTCAAATGTATTATTTGCAAATGTTTTATAAGTAATAGTCTTCAAAAAATAAGGCTATATTAGCATATTTTACTTTTCTGGGCTCCATATAGCTAAGACACTAGGCAGAAATTATTGCCAGAGCTATATTAAATACATTCAATTAAAATAAGATAACATTAATTCATTTATTCTTTATGAAGTTGGCAAATGTGCTCTTCCCATGCTGCTGAATTTTGGATGTGCATGCATTTTGAATCTAGAACTAGCTTACAAAACCTGAAGGCATGAGGCAGCTCCCTGTGAAGATTTTCTAGATGTTCTGCCTACCAAAATTTCTCAAGTGAGAAGCAAAAGTATCCTTCTGGGATTCATTGTGGAATAGCGATGGGCTGGCTGTTTGTCTGCCTGTGCAGTACTAGGATGCTTTTAAGGCCAGCCCAAACCCTCCCTGATTTTGCCTGAGATGAGTTGAACTACTTTTCCTTTCTGCTGGTGTCCTTGCTTTTTCCATAACTGAAGACTACTTCCCATCTTTCCCCTTCCTTAATTCCTGGTCAAGTTTCATAAAAAGAACTCAAGGGACATTTCAAGTCTTGGCACATTTCAACCACAGAACAGAAAGCTCTCAGTATTGTGTACTAAGTATCTGTGGACAGGATGAGAGGCAGCAGAATCATCAGGAAAAGTATAGAGGGACTGAAATAATTGAATTGGGTACTGTTTGCCTCTTAGCTTCTGATTTCCAAATCTAAGTTCCTCTGCTATTTCTACTTTTTAAGAGGTATGGCACATGTTCTAATACATTTGAAAAATTCTCATAAATATAAACCCATCCACCTTTTTGTCAAAGTAGATATATAAACTCATTAACACACATTTTTGATATTTTTTCTACTAATAAGATTATAAATAAAAAGGTTCCAACACTAATAGTGGGTGGATACACATGGTAGTAATTGAAACAAGCAAACAAAAAAAAAACATTAAGTATATAACCCATAATCTGAGTATCAAAATGAGACTATAATTTCAAATTCCAAATAAGATAAAATCCTACGTCTAAAGAAACAGAAAAGTCTGCTGTAGTGAGAAAGGAGCAACAGGACATAATGTTCTTTATGAAAAGCATGATTTTGAGTATTTACTTAATTTTATAAAACTATGCTTTCTGAACTATAATTAAAATGTTCAATATTAATAACTGTCAGTTAATATTCAATATTCACTACAGTTATTAAAAGGATAACCAGTATTACAGACCTGGTATTGCTTTAGTACTTTCAAAGCATCATAGAGTATGGTTTTATCTGCTATAGCTATAAAAATTAAGAACCGAATCAAATGACACTCAGAAAAAAATGAAATTAAGAACTTTCAATTTGTTGACCTGATTGAAGTTTAAGAAAACAAAGAGAAGAATTCATTTTAGTAGTTTTAGGAATACATCCTACTTTCTGTGCTAAAAATAATATAGCATTTTGTGGTAAAAGAATATCTTATATTTAGTTTAATTCCAAAATATGTATGGTTAAAAAAGTTTAAAATTTGAAAATATGCTCACATTATAGTAATTCAAATGACATAAGGATTAAAAATGAGAAGGGATGGTTTATATCTAGGTCTTATTTCTCAGAAGAAAAAAAAATAGTTGATTTGTTACTTCTGGGATTTTTCTGAATATATTTCTGAAATTATTTATTGACTGAACAATGGTTTAGAGACTTGACCACTTAAGTTTCCCTAATAAAAATGAAAACTTTGCTCTTTTCTGCTCTCTTTACTTATCACAGTGTTGTCTTTCCAAACAGGATTGATTGCCATGAGCAATGCAGAATCAATATGCTGACTGCAGTTCAGCAACCCCAGCCAAACCCTGCCCAGAGAGGCCATTTGTACTGTATCATGATGGTCCACTTTTATACATCCTCTGTGTGATACACTGTGTTTAATCATGCCTTTCTCTCTATAGACCTCAGTTCTTATCCTACACTATGCAATCTCAAAGAATTCCATGCAGCTGCCTTTGTCTGGCCTCCTTTGCTATGTTTACATTTACTAAATTATCACCTTGCACCCAGATTCATCCCTAATTTCTTTACCTCTCTAGAGACTTAAAAAATATCTTTCTCCTGTACCATAGAACAATAAGAGTGTCTTTCCTTTGGCTTTAGCCTTTGTTCTTTGTGTCAAGTTTTTCTACTAGATATGGATATTCTTTATTTCAGGGAAATTAGCTTAAGTTCTTAAACAATTTCTCTGAATCTCACTCTTTTTCAAACCCCCCCATCCGTCGCCCTTCCCTTTTTGTGACTATTCACTCTTTCCTTTCTTTCCTCTTATATTTTCTTAATGTTTTCTTTTAAAATTTCCTCTAAAATTTTTCAGCAATTGCATTTTCTGTGGATAAGATATTAGTTTTTTTTTTTTCCCCCAAAGTATAGAAGGCAAAATTCTATGTTGACTGTAGGATCCCTGGCCCCTTATGTACTTCTTACATAATAACCTTCCCTTGAATGTGAGAGGATGTTCTGATGGTACTCATTATCTTGAGTGTATTCTGTTATAGAGATGGATTTGTTATGTGTAATGGGGAATACTGATCCATAAGCGTTAGGTTTCTTGGAATGGAGAACAGCCTCATACAATTGGTTGAGCTCCTTGTGGTTCAGCAATAGGGCAGAAAATTAGACATGAGCTAGCCTAGAGAAAAGTAATTTTCCTGTCATGAACATCTTGGCATGGAACTGTGGATACCTTCTGGGTGGTCAGAGTGTTCTCCGATTTTGCTACAGCTAGGACAAAAACAGTGATCTGAATCCTGTAACAGAAAGGAAGGTGATGCTCTTATCACATTCATCTTTAAAGGGGGCCTGAGTGTGAGCAGAGATCACTCCCTGGATGACTCCTCACTGTAGTACCCTAAAAGAGACATTGAGATGTGACTGCAGTAGGTTCTAGCCTCAGGTCTCTAGAAGTTTACTTAGGGCAGTAGAAGCTGAGATTCAGCAATTGCTCTTATTTTGTGGATGAGAGAGTTTTATTATCCCCTCCTGAGGATGTTTTTATCAGTTCTTTTGTTCCCCAATTGCTTTCATTTCTTCATTTACTATTTTAAGCTGGTTCCTGAGCTAAAACCCCTTTAACAATGGTAGTTATTCTTAGTTTTTCTTATGCTTAGATGTGAGGCACAAAGAAAGGAAATCAGGGCCCTGGGTGAGACCCTCTAACAAACAAGTTTCCATTTTGGTAGAATAAAAAGGAAACATGAAGGTTTTATTTTTTTTTCCTTCGTATTGAATTTCTCAAATAGAAAAATGTTTGTTCTCTAGCTAGGTGCTAACACCCAACTGCTAGGATCCAGCCTGTGAAAAGTTTGGAAGAAGGGGCATTCGTCAAAAAAAGGCTGACCGTTGTTAAACAAGTTTCTGGTGACCATTGTCATGGCTTGCTTGCTGCACTAGACCCCTGCAGATCAATCTAAAGCTAAATGGAATTACTGCTGCTCAGAGTAAGGAAGCAGACACATCCTCAAACAGAGGAGCTTCTTCTGAACACAGAAAGAAGCGTGACAACCTTTTATCAGAGAGGAACTTGTCTTATTAAGTCAATGTCATACAGAGGCCCCCTCTGCTTTTATCTTGGACAGGAAAGAAAACTGTAGTAACCTGATATGAAGCAATGCAATTTCTTTACTTTTCTATTTCTTTTTTCTTACCTCGGAAACCCAACCATGTTGTCATGCTTGATGAAACTCATTCTAACTTTGTGAAACTCATTCTTACTGTTTATGTGGAAGAACATGCTCCCTGATACTACAACTGTAAAGTAAAAGCCAATCGAACTTTAAAACTGGATTTGTAATCATTTTATTTTTCTTTCTCTTTTTAAATTTTTATTTTCTTAATGTTGGTGACTGATCCCAGGATTTCCTTCATGTTATGCAAAACACGGACCCACAAAATTTATCTTTTTATAAAATTAATATCTATTTTCAGTTCTAGTATACACAGATGCCGCAGGTCTCATCTAACCTGGCAGTAGGTGATTAAACATGAGTTTTCTGTACTGTGTGTAGCTATGTTGTGTACTGACTTGTATCTTGCTACTCGAAGCAACATGTCTCCCTTCATAGTACATGAGACAGGCTTCTGAGACCCCCTTTGAGCCTTTGATATAAATTAGTTTTCTACAACTTGTTATTCCTTTCTGTACAGGTTTCATTAGGGTATGAAAACAATTTTAATAATTATCTTTTAAAATAGAAGTTAAGAGAGAATGAGAAAAACAATTTAATATGGTTTAACACTCTGTGTGACTTTACTAAGATGCTTTCTCCATAGAATGTATAAAATAGTATGCATTCCTTTCCCAGGGAGATCTATGTGTCCTCACTGGGGCTCTTCTTGTTGCCTAGTTTCTCTGGGACTGTGGATTGTAGAGCAATTGTCTTTTGCTTAACAGCTAATATCCACTTTAAGTGAGTACATACCAAGTTTGTCTTTCTGAGTTTGGGTGAACTTGCTCAGGATAATTTTTCCTAGTTCCATCCATTTGGCTCCAAATTTCATGATGTCATTTTTTTATTGAGCAATATTCCATTGTGCATATGTACCATATTTTCTTTATCCATTTTTCAGTTGAGAGGCATTTAGGCTGTTTCCAATTTCTAGTTATTATGAATAAAGCCAATGTCAACATAGTTGAGCAAATGTCCTTGTGGTAGGATGGAACATCTTTTTGGATATATGCTCAGGAATGGTATAGCTGGGTCTTGAGGTAGGTTGATTCCCAATTTCCTGAGGAATTGCATAGTGACTGCACAAGTTTGCATTTTCATCAGCAATGAAGGAGCGTTCCTGTTCCCCTTGCTCCACATCCTTGCCAGCATGAGCTGTCCTTTGTGCTTTTGATCTTTGGCATTCTGATAGGTGTAAGATGGAATCCCAGAGTGGTTTTAATTTGCATTTCTCTGATGACTAAGGATGTTGAACATTTCTTTAAGTATTTCGCAGCCATTTGATATTCTTCTTTTGAGAATTCTCTGTTTAGATCTATACCCCATGTTTTATTTGGGTTATTTGTTTGATTGATGCTTGGTTTCTTGAGTTCTTTTTATATTTTGTGTATTAGCCTTCTATTGGAAGTAGAGTTGGTGGAGATCTTTTCCCATTCTGTAGGTTGATGCTTTGTCATATTGATGGTGTGGAGTCTCTAACCCATTTACCTGCCCCTGAGACCATTTTTCTCCTGCTGGGTTGCCTTGTCCAGCTTGATGTAGGGTCTTGTGCCTAGCCTTATTCTATCATCATATGCCCTGTTCAAGCGGTAATCCTGGGAGGGCTGATCTTTTCTGAGGGGAAGCAGGTTGGGTGGGGGTTTATTGAGGGAGAGGGGAGATGGGGGGACCTGGTGTGGAAGAATGGGGGTCAGAGTATAGAATATGAGAGATTAAAATAAATTTAAAAAATGAATAAAATAACTCTTAAAAATAGTGTCTATAAGGTAGAAACTTTTAAATTGTGGTACAGGAGAGTTGCTGCTTGTTTTGGATTCAGAATTAGAGTTTAATCAGTGAAGAATATTAGACATGTTGTGATCTTGAAGGGAGCTGCTAACCACAGTGAAAAGGATCAGTTGTCACAGCTCTCCTCCCCTGAAGAAGCCAAGGTTTAGCTCAAGGTGGCTTAATATTCATCTAAGAGTCTCTTAGCTGACCACTGCAATGCTTGCAGCATTGTTCCTGTTCCTCTGCTCACTTCCTCACTCTCTCATATTGCAGAATTCCTAATTTTGTAGAGGTGAAACTGCTTTGCTGATGAAAGTTGACAGTTTCCATATCTCCATGCATGCAGTTCATGTCAATCAGCAGTCAACAGATAAAGTCACTTAGTTATCACAGAATTATTATACGGTTTCTATGTTTTCTAAGTAATGCACAGGAAGAACAACAGAAAGTGGAATAAACTCTTAAGACGTTTTCTAATTTAGAAAGAAATTATTGTTATTAAATATTAAATATTAATACACAAATAGAATAAATTTATAGGGACTATATCAAGAATGACACATACATTAAACTCGTGGACAGCTTAGTATTTTAGTCCTGAGTTCTAATGAAATATACAAAATTATAAGGCTTTGTATATAAGCATTCATAGGCTAAACCATTACTAGAGATATGAATGGCTAGTGAGGTAACTGGAAAGAATCCACGGACAGGATTCTGTGCAGATTTTAATAATGTACAATGAGTTATAAATACTGTGTATTACTGTTGTATTTCATTTATAAAGGTAAGATCTATGTCTTCATAACAAAAAATAAAAAGAAAGACTTGTGCTTATATTCAGAGGGATGAAAGAAAATTGAGAATGATTATCCTAAATTGACACATAACTTACCCTTAATTCCAAAGAACTTTTGGGCTTTGAGGAAAGGTTCATCAAAATTACATGTGAGCTGATAGCTTATTTCAATTATGTTGCTGGGCTTTTGAAAATAAAGAAACAACATTCATATAATTATTGCTTTTTGGCAATGAGAAGGGAAGCAATTATTATTATTAATATTAGCAATAAAAGTTGTGATTGCAAAATATAAAATCAGTAGAGATACCAGAATGATCACATTTTATGTATTTATTGGGCTTATGAAAATGTCTATCACAACAGCTTATAGGCAAATAAAGATTTGAAAGCCAATTATAATTATAGGTTAAAGGACAAATACGGTAAGCATAAAAAGCAAAACAAGTAAATAATACAGGAATATGCGGGTCCCTCAATAGACCAGACACTACAAAGATCAGGTTGGGTGAGAGATGGTGTTATATGATTTCAAATCACATTCTTTCACTTTGTCAGTAATTCAAGAGAAGAAAAGGCATCAAAGCCTCCTTTCTCTCTCTTTTAAAATTTATTTATATTATTGGAAAATATTTCTTTCAGGTAATATATTCTGATCATGAATTCCCCTCCCCAATCTCCTTTCTTGATACTCCCTACATCACCACCCACCCAAATCTACACCCCTTCATCCTCTCACTCATTAGAGAACAAACTGGCAACTAAATCCAACCAACTAACTAACCAAGTAAGCAGGCAAACAAACAAAATCACAATAGGACAAAACAAACAACAAGCAAACAAACAGAAAAAAGAGCCAAATAAGAAGCGGCACTCACTTACACATGCAGAAATCCCATAAACACAAAATCGAAAACCATAATATGTAAACAAAAGACCTGTAAGGTAAAAACTACTCAGACAAAGCATAGTAAGGCAAAACCTTTCTAAAAGTACCATTAAGTTTGTTTGTGTTGGCCATCTACTGCTGGGCATGGAGCCTGCCCTTCAGAATGGTTTGTATACCCAGTGAGAATCCTTTGGAGAAAAATATTTTTTTTCCTTTGTAATGATTGTCAATTGGAGATTGCTTCTTGGTTAGGTGTAGCAAGGTGCTTTGAAGAAGTTTTTTTGTCCTGTGCAGCCTTCCTTAGAATGTGGATGCCTCTTGGAATTCTGGGAACTTTGCTTAGAATATAAGGGAGGGTGGGGGCAGTTGGTGGGTTGGTTTGTGAGATGCTAGTCCAGTGCTCTCAGATAGATGCTGGTTCTCTCTGGAGCTCCTGTTATCCAAGCTAAGGGCAGCCAAAAAGGGCAGTGAACATTTCTTTTTCTTTTTTTCTTTCTCTCTTTCAAGGCCTTTTTCAAGAGCAGTAAAGATTTCTTTCTTTATATATTTCCTGGACTAGAGGGTAAAAGTCACAGTTGGAATCTGCTTTAAGTTAGAAATTAGTTACAAATTAGGAATCTGTTAGAGTAGCATTTTACTACAGTTAGCGATGGGGCTTTTGTCCACTTCTCTTCTCAATATTGGGACCCCATCTGGTTTAGATCCGTGTAGCTCCTATATATGCTATTCTCTCTATGTAAGTAATCCTTTTAGGTTTTTCAAAATAATTTTATTTTATGTGTATGAGTATGCATTTGTATTATGTGTATGTGCCTTCATGTATGTATACATACCGTATATGTGCTTGGTGACTGTGGAGGACACAGGAGGGAGTTGCAAATTGAACAGGTATCACTCATTTACCTATTCATTCTAAAATATTTATTAGGTTTTTCATATCCATCAGGCTGTGGAGTTGGACTAACTGAAACCCTGTTCTCTTAGAGGAATCCTTACCCTCTGAAGCAGGTAAATGAACAGCTACAAGAGCACACGATAACAGCTGGTGAAGGTGGTATACACTGCAAGTCAGCAGTGCTTCCACAGAAGAATCAGCTGTTCTGCTAAAACTGAAATGACTGGTAATACCTGTCTGAATAAACAATGGTTAGAAGGGCATAACATTCAAAGAAATAATAAGCAAAGGCAACAGGAAGGCAGAACAGGTCTGCATGGACATGTGGAACAGTTATAATCATTTACAAAGTCTTGGTAGAAATACCACTTAATGCCTAACCAGCTCGGTACCTTAAGATTGGATGAAGAAGAGACTAACATCTGAGTTTTGTAAGATTAACAGTGAAAGGCTTCTGAAAGTAGACTTTAATATAGACTAAAAGACATCAATACTTGGATTGAATTTGAAATAGCTCTTAAGTTAAATGAAGGGTCAAATGGCTACTAAGATTAAGATAATTGTATATATAGTGTGGATGTAGATGTTGATTCTAATTGTATACCTTGATTCAGGTTCAATGTTTGTTTACTCTTTAGCTAATTAAATCACAGGTTCTAGCCTGGAAGGCTTCAGCCTCAGATTCCATATAATCTAAAATGTTTAAGCCTCCATATAATCTAACCAACCTCTGATACTTATTGTTGACTGAGCCACTCTGATTTGTTCCTTCTGAACTCTTCTAGTTCAACTCACTCACTGTTATGGCTCAAACTCTTCTCCAAGCTGACTGGTTTAAACTGACCTTCTGAGCTGGCTCACTGCTTCTGACTCTGGCTGATTTTTCTGACTGCCTTGGACTGAACTGTTCGGCTTGTCTTCAAACTGTCTCATTCTTCCTGTCTGATACTGACTTCTACTGAGCTGCCTATGTGCCTCTATGTCTCACTCTGAGCTCTCATTGTTCCATATTGTCTTAGTCAGCCTCTCTGCTTCTCAGTTAGACCACTTGTCTGTCTGTGTCTTGTCCTCTGTCTTCCTACTTCAGACTGCTCACTTCATATTGCCTCTGTAACTGACTCTGCTGTAACCAACTCTGCTCTCAGCTGAGAACCTGCATTTATATCATGAGAGATGGGCATGTCCTCACTCTGACTCACTGTGTTAACTCTTCCTCTGATTAGTCATTTGCCTGTCCTTCACTGACTCATCACTTTTGTGTGACACTGATTTGTGTGACACTGACTCTGAACCTGCTTCCTGTATCTGCTTCCACACTCTGTTTCTGTCTTAGGGATTAAAGGCATGGACTTTTAATCCTTCTAAATACTGTTATTAAAGGTGTGCTTTCTGATTACTTGGATTAACGGTATGTACCAACATTCTTAACATTCTTTCTTCATTCCATCTGGACCACACAGGGCTCTAAATGTTATTTCTTCATATAGACCCCTGGAATATAGACCCTTCCTAGCTTTCACACAGGCCTATTCCTCTACAATATAGGCTATCAAGCCAGAAAGTGAGAAATGTCTATAATTCTAATTTTAAAGCAAAGCCATCTAAACGGAAATACATTATTCACAGAATATCATTACAAAGGGGCCCCAAGAGGAACCAGGTTACTACAGACTGGTGATAGAGCTGTATTGTGCAGTCTTTTGTTTTGGGACATATGTGCTTCATTTAGATGAACTCATCATTGGGTGCATTTGGTCTCATGTTTCTGTGCACCAGTATGAGTCAGCTACTGAGGCAAGAGTATGTGGGAAGAACTGCTGAAGAATTTACCCTCTGGCTGTGTGATATGGTCCAGCCTTCCTCCAGAATCAAATCTTCCTGTTGGCCTTGGGGAGGTCCTCTAGATTCTTTATACTTTGCTTCCTCCATCGGGAATTTTCCTTGAGGGAATTTTCTCAGAATAATAGGAAATTTATGGAAATATTAACACTTTTATATATTATTTTCTTAATTTCAGCATAAAGAGCTTCATTCTAGAGTTGAAGCTAAAAAGGATACTGGCATGAGATTCACTTTGCTTGGATGTGAGCTTTATTTTAATGTTTCACAGCCTGGCATTTTACATGCAGCACATTGTGGCTCCAAGCAAAGCCTGGCCATCCCATATGGCTTGATATGTTTTGAAACTTCACAAAGACTGTCTCTTATATCTCCGTTCGCTAAAGTGCAAGACTAAGTCTGTGGCCCTGGGCAAGTTCATGGACTTCTCCTGCATTTGATTTCTCATTTATGAGATAGGTAGATCACTATTAAAAGTTTTGTTTATCACATAAAATTTCTGTGAGGATGAGAAAGCCAGTGAAATTAAAGTAAATAGTAAGTGTAGATAATGTTTTACATTTAAGAATTTACCTTATCAGGACTGTGAGGATAGCTAAGTTGAAAATATAAGCAACACAGTCTTGAGGTTGATCTCTAAAACCTATGTAAAAATGTCAATCATGGTGGTGAACACACATAAGGGACTAGTGATGCAGACACAGACACTGGGGGTTCCCTGAGGCTGTCTGAACAGCCAATATAGCATAATCAACGAGTTCCTGACTAATATATGATACCTCATCTCCAAGAGGGGGTGGGGGTGTTCCTGAGAATAATTCCTGAGGTAGTCTTCTGGCTTCCACATGTATGTGTACACATATTCCCCACCCCACCTGCTCCCGACATATATATACATATAAAAATTTTACTTTATCAGAGTTTTCATTTCATTTCTTGAAAGGATTTATTTTACCTTACAATCTTACTATACTATGAATAAACGAATACTTGAAACCAAATATCAGACACATATACAGAGTTGAGATATCTTTCTGGAGCTATTTGTAAATACCAATAAATGCTTAGAGCAAGCAGTGCTTCCACAGTTAGAGGAGTCAGAGACATGTGGCTCACTGTCTGCTCTGCCTTACTGAGGGTTGTTTCTTTAAAAGTCAGCCCAGAAATCTCTTTTACAGCTATTTCTAAGGGTAGCTGACTAAATCAACTTCTAAATCAAAAGTAAATGTTGCCTTTTCCTTTGTATTACTCTTATGAAATCATTTTACATAGAGAATCCAGGTGCTTTATTGACATTTTAATTTCCTACTGCTTTGGAGTGGTATGCACAAGAACATGCCCTTGAGCATAAAGGCTTTTGGGGTTCATGTGTAAACTGACAGCATGGCTGCTCCATCGTAGGAGTAAAGGAAAGGTTTATATTGTAGCTATAAGAGAGATAGTAATCAAAGGTATATGGAAACATTCAGAGAAGATGGAAAGAAAGAAGTAGGCTGAACATAGCCAGCAGACTGGATCTGGCAGTAACAGAAGCAGAAACAATGCCGAGAGAGAGAGAGAGAGAGAGAGAGAGAGAGAGAGAGAGAGAGAGAGAGAGAGGGAGAGGGAGAGAAATGGGAACAGGATATAGAGTGAGTGACCACATATCCAAAATACCAGGGCCATAAGGAGAAAGAGTAGCTGCAGGGAGGGAAATCCATCATCGGAGAGAGTTTAGATTAGGGAAGTGAGAAGAGCAGGGACACTAGCAAACACTTTGAAATGTGTAATGGCTACTTGTGGCACTGAGGGAGCCTGTAGACCAACATGTTCTTCTGTATGCTAATAGGCACCACAGATAGCCATTTGCCCCCTCTGCCAGTAATAAAGGAAATGACTTGTTAGAGGGGAACCAGCTTCACAAGTTTTGGCTTTTATCTAACTGCCAGTAATCATTCTGTAGTCCAGAATTACTTTTTGGAGTTTTGGGATTTGAAGTTTCTTTCTGATCAAACTGTCAAGTTCTTGATTGCAGTCCATTCTGTGGTGATAGAGAGATGATTCTGGTTCTCATTTTTATATTTGTAAAAAGACACACAAAGAATAGCAATTAAATTGCTATTTTATTAGACTCACTACATACATGGAGTTTTCTATCTTAACATTCTGGGAAGAAAATAAAAAGGCTTTGTTGTTGTTTGTTTTACTTTCATACAATATATCTTGAACATGTTTTCCATTTTCCCAGCCTCTCCCAGGTTTTCCCTGACCTCTCCAGGCAGCTAACTTTATGTTTTTCTATCCATCTCCTTCAAAAATAAAACCTCACAAAAAACACAAAAAAACCCCACAAAAACAAAAAATCAAACCAAACAAAACACCAATACAACAACACCAAAAGTCAAAATAAAATGAAAAAAAAAAGTTCAACAATACCCTTGGAAGTCATTATTTGTTGGCTAAATACTCCTGAGTATGGTGCACGTGCTCTGGAATGTGGCAAATATAATGAGTGACAAGTGATAATCTATTGGAAAAACTGATTTTCCCTTTGCCACCAAATTTAGTTACAAATAGCTTCTTGGTTAGGGTGGGATTCCATATCTACACCCTTTCTTAGAATTGTGCCTTGTGGACTTGGGCAATGAGGCCCAACTTCAGGTCAAGTTTCCTCATACTTGGTCTTGAGTTAGCATGAGCCAGGTAAATGTCCATCATCAGAGTAGTCTGCTGCCTCCAGGAACTATGGTGATGTCAATGATCCATATTCCTGCTAAACTTGCTGGACTTAATTTTCTTTTATTTGGTTTTATTCTTGTTCTTTGTTTGTTCATTTTTGTTTTTGTTTTTGTTTATGTTTTTATTTTGAGGTCACAGGGGTGGGAGGGTAGAACAGGTAGGAATGAGAAGAGGGTATTATGGAGATACATTGTATGAAACTCAAATTGCTAATAAAAATATTATTTAAAAATATACAAAATAAGCCACAATTCTAAATAAGCAGTATGTTTTTGAAGAAATAACTTAGACATTAAAGTACTTCAAAATGAATGAAAACAAAGTAGATCAAAAGTTATAGGAGACAGATAACATAGTGTTTGAAGGGGAGTTAATAGTGGATAATGCTTATACTCAAAAGAAAAGTTGTACATTCTACAACCTAGTCTCCCATTTTCAAACACTGCAAGAAGAGAAAAATAATGCAAAACAAATAGCAGTATAAAAATGAAGATTACAGTAGGAATGAGTAATAGGTGATGCTTCATTACACAGCAATGATCCTAGTTAAAATCATGAGAGGATGTGTACACTAAGCACCCTGATTGCTTGCCACACAATGGATGCCTGTGTGAAAGTCACATTGTACCAAGTACCATAAAGGTGTACATATTCAATACAAATAAAAATATTAAAAATTAGGAAAAATTAAAGAATCAATTGATTCTTTGAAAAAAATCAGTAAAACTGGCAAATTTTTGATAGAATAATCAGAGAGAGAGAGAGGGATCAAGGGAAGAAGGGGAACAGGGCGAGAGAAAAAGGGAGTCAGAGAGAAAGAGACAGAGGAAGTGGGGAGAGAGAACTAAATAAATCAATAACTGAAGCATTCAAAGGGGAAATGGTAATTAACAATCTTACTGAAAGAAAAAAGATAATAAAGAGATTTTTAGCACAACTTGTATGCCAACCAGTTAGAGTGCCTGGGGGAGATGGAGACATTTCTAGGAAGACATATACACTACTGAAATTGGAACAAGAAGAAATTGAAAATCTGACTAGACTCAGCAAAAATTTCACAAAAATACAAAAGAAAGACAAGAAATGAATGAAAGTCCTTGTCTTAATTTCAACCACTTCTTTTAAACATGTTTTCTACTGTTCTGGCCTTCCCATGTGGAGGCTGACTCTAAACCATGTCTGTTGTCCACAAAATGTTGGTGTCCTCCAAGCTAAGAACACATGACCACATTCATGAGTAAAACTTTCTACTGACCTTATCCTGGACTCTTAAATGTTTAAGTATTATATTAAAAATGTAAATAATAAATTCTTTTCAGTTTATGTAGGAAGCTAAATCATGTAGAGACTGGAAAAGTTACAGTCCTCAGGAACAAACACACTGCAAGATTTACTACACTACATGTGATTTACATAAGTCATCATCTAAAAATAAAAAAAAATTTGAAGACTTGTTTTATTTAATGTTTATGAGTGTTTTGCTTGCATGTATCCACGTCTGTGCTCCACCTGCATGCCTGGTGCCTGCAGAAGTCAGAAGAGGATGTCCAAAATGAGAGCTATATATGGATGTGAGCTACAATGCGGGTCTTGGGAATTGCATTCAGATCCTCTGAATGAGCAGCCATTTACTACCGAGTTGTATCTCCAGCCCCGTAAGTAGAGATTTAATGAAATGTTTTATATTTTGTATGCGATTTCCTGAAACAAGTTCAGTTTAAAATGGAGAGCATGCAGAACTGCCTATGAAAGAATGTAGCCGGATAGTCTCTTTTCTTTCAAGTATCCATCGAGCAGAACTCTTCATTTATTTTCAGGACTGGTTGTATACCATGCTTAGTACTAGTTTTAAAGAGAGATACTTTTATTTTCAGAGGGTTTTAAAATCAGTAGGACATTGTTTGTCTCTTTCCAAGAATTCTGTGTAGCAACCATGAGCAAAATGCACTTGAATGTCAACTAAGAAAAGCAGACAAGTCTCCTTAGGAGAAGCTGTGGGAGTCTTTTTTCCCTAAGTCCTGTTTGTCTATGGCTTTTCAGTGTGACCACGCAGCTGTAATTGCCACTTTACTGTTTGGCCACAGAGATATTATATCAATCAATCAAACAAATAAATGGGCCATTTAATTAATATTTTTTGTTGAAGCCAATTTAAGGGAATTATAGCAAGGCAATTTTGATTTTCAACAGTCCTACTCACCATCTGCATTTGATGACACTCTTGACATCAGTCTGGGTTGCTAAGCAATAAGTACTTTGCTTTGACTCCTGAGTCCCTGGGATCATTCTATTATTGCCTCATTCAAGCTTGTCACACTGTGGGGTGTGGGCCTCTAATTCCAGCACAGTCAGCCATGAACACCTGCTGCTCCTACAGTACAAAGGGATAAATAAGAGAATTTGTAGAATGCAAGATGATCCAAAGATTGGAAAAGGAAGTCCACATAAACCTCAGAGTTTTAAGAATGTGCTTTGGAAAGGAAATATAAGTCATCATATGTTCAGGCATTCCATCACTTCAAAGCACAGGTAAATCTCACCCAGCAGAAACACATGGCCTTTGGCATATTCAAACTAACTTTATCATTTTAGCGGAAGTTCTCAGGTGAAATATGTCATGTTTTGTAAGAGTTTCTGCCACATGTTCAGTTTATCAAAGGCTTGCTCTTGGCTTTTCATCACCTATATATTAAAGTGCTGACTCCCATGAAGAAAACAAAGGCTGGGAAGAGCCCTGTGCTCATTTGAAGGATTTCACAGCAGCTACCTCAAAGGACCAACTGCTAAACTGGCATGCAATTATTTTTTAAAAACCACATTCCTATTTTGTTTTAATTTTATGTTACTGTTGTGAGAATGCTTACTGATTTTATCTTATGACATAGGTATATGTATTTACTTCTACAATTTTGACTCCAGTAAGATGGCTTTAAGGATATTTGGGTAAGATTTTGTCTGAGGCATAGGAATAAAGAATGAAGGACATGGTAGACATGATAATTTCTGAAAGCCTTCAAATAAAATTATAAGTATATATCTAATATTGGTGACTTAATTCTTTCGAAGAACTAATTTAGATGAGGTACTACAGGAAAGCCTGTAATGCAATCATGTCAGGCAGAGATAAACAGATTGTAATTCCCTAAGGTCTGACATACAAAGTAGCTGGGTTGATACAGATAGTGTCGAAGGTTACATTCAATTCAAAAACATTTTCATTTTTGATGTCAGAAGTGTCACAATAAACTAGATGGTTTTATACAGTTTAAAGAAGTTAGTCCAATCAAGACAATCCATTTAAGTGACTGATTTTATTCATACCATCTTTTAAGTTACTTTATTATGGCACATGGAAAGACATTCTGTTTCAAATATTGTTCTGTTATGTCAGAGAGCAGCTGGGGAGGTGGAATTGTTCCACAGACGGAAATGACCTGGGGGTAAAGCAGCTTCCTTATGACCCCAAGGTCAGAATCCAAAGGGCAAGCAGGATTCAGATGCCCTTCCGGACAGTCAGGCTGGAACCCTCACAGTTCCTGCTGTTCACTATGCAGAGATAAGCTAGTACCCTTACTCTTCAGCTCCAGGGGTAGACTTAGAGAGTTGTAAAATGACTGACCCCAAGAAGACTACAAAGGGAAGACTATAACCCACAGTTTTCTGGCTCTCTCTTCTCACAACATATAGACTCACAGGAATTCTTCATTCTCCCTCCATACACTCCATTTTGAAAAATAAACGTCATAATGAAAAGTGAAGGTATTAGAATATTACAATATTTTGACAGGAAAGATTCAGACTACTTTTTGCTTTTGGTACGTTCATTCATTGTTTTAAATTATATATTTTAAAATGAAATATAATCACATCAGTTTCTTTCTTTCTTTACTTCCTCTGGCCCCTCCCATGTATCCTTCCACAAACCCTTCCACACAACTCTCAAATTGATAGCTTCTTTTTCTTTGATTATTACTGTTTCATATATACATAAACTCTGACCACTCTGCATTAACCAATTAGGGGGCTCATTCCTAGCACAGGGTAACTCTCTCTTTCCCAGTATTCATTAGTTGCCTGGAGTTCTTTGTCTTTGGATGGGACCCCATGAAAATTCCCTCCTCTGTGATAGCATGCCCTTTGATATTGCTATTGTTCTAATCTTGCTTATCCAGCCATTTCTAGGAGAAATTGTTTCACAACAGACTTTCTGGTATCCTGGCCCCTACCACATTTTCATTATCCAGTCATCTGGTGAAGGCAATTTAGATTGGTTTCATCCCTTGGCTATTGAAATAGGGCAGCAATAGACATTGCTGAGCAAGTATCTGTGGGATAGGATGTAGAGTCCTTCGGACATGTGCATAGCTGGGTCATATGGAAGGTGTATTTTTAGTCTTCTGATTATTCTCTATACCAGCTTCCACAGCAGCTGCATCTACTAGCATTTCTAGTAATGGTGAAAGAGGCGTTCCCTTTCCACAGAACCTCATAGGCATTTGTTGTCAGTTGTTTTGTTTGTCTTAACTATTCCATCATAAGATGAATTCTCAGGGTTATTTTAATTCATATGTCCACAACTGATAAAGATTATGAACACTTTCTGAAGTATTTTTAGCAATTTTTACTTACTCTACTAAGAACTTTTTTGTTTCAATTCATAACCCAGTTTTTAACGGAGTCATTTGTTTTCTTTACTCTTTGCCTTTTTTTTTATTTTTGAGTTCTTTGTATATTCTAGATATCAATCTTCTGTCAGATATAGCTTGAAAAGGTTTTATCCATGTGGGGATGTCCAAGGGCTAATAGTAAGTCAAAGCTCACCTTGAACCCCAGATTATCTCATCCTGAGAGCGGTAGGAGTTCGGGTGCTACTCACTTTTTAGTCCTGGCCTAAACCCAACTAAATTATCAGATATAAACCTTCACTCAGCAAACATGCTTGTCTGCCCTGCAGGCTGGAATACACAGACTCAAACCCCATACACAGGTGAGGCCACTCCCAACACAGGATGTCCTAACCAATGGGCATTCTCGGGGTCACTGACTCCTTCCCTGCTTGTGCCCCTGCATATGTACCCTACACTCCGCATTAAAATTGAGACGCCCCCTGCTACATGTCCCGAGTTCCTGTGTACTCGTCCTACTCACCGGAGGTTCACCAAAGACAAAGTTAGGATGCCGTAAACCACGGGCCTGCCCCATCTCGTCCCTCTGTCGCGGGCAGCTGTTGGACTCCAGGCAAGGGAGCTGAGGCCAGGACACATGTGGTGGGAGGATTCCACCTGGAAAAACGAACCCATTCCGTGGCTAACTTCGTCACTTGACTGATTGCTTCCTTAATTGTACTGAGGCTTTTTGGTTTTATGAGATCAATTGTTGGCCTTAAATCCTGGGTAAATGAAGTCTTGTTCAGGAATTCCATTCTTATACATTTATTGTAGGATATTGTCTATTTTTATATCTGTTTTAATGTTTCAGGTTTCAAATTGAGGTCTTTGATCTACTTGAATCCATTATTTTTATTCAAGGTGATAAATACAGGCCTAATTTCATTCTTTTGCATTTAGATACCCAGTTTCTTTAGCACTAGAAGATGAAGATGAAGATGCTGACCTTATCCAGTGCGTATTTTTTGCTACTTTGCTAAATACCAGATAGCTGTAATTATAAGTGCTAATAGCTGGGTCTCTTATTTCATTCCATTTGTCTACATGTCTATACTTGTGCCAGTAACATATTGTTTTATTACTAATTTTCTATAAGATAACTTGAAGTCTAGAATATCAATCCTTCCAGCATTCTTTTAGCTCAGGATTTTCTTTGGCATTCGTGGCCTTTTAGAGCTTGAAGTACCTTTTGCCAGATTCTTAACATTTTCATTAAAAAAAAAAACAAAAACAAAAACAAAAACCCAGCTGTGATTTTAATGGATTTTCCTTTGTATGTATGTGACTTGCGGTTTTCTCTTGCAATTTTCAATATTACATTTTTGTTCTGTATATTCAGTGTTTTTACTACAATATGTCCTGGAGAGTTTCTTTTGTGATCCTGTGTTTTTAAGTGTTCTGTGTACTGCTTGCATGCATATGGGAATGCCTTTTCTTATTTTGTGGAAGTTTTCTGCTTTGATCCTGTTGAATATTTGGTCAGTGCCATTGACCTGGAATTCTTCTCCTATGCCTATAACTAGGAGATTTGGACTTCATTGCATTCTCCAATTCTTGCATGTTCCGTTAGTATGTTTCTTCTTAATTTTTCATTTTCCTTGTTTGGGTGGTTCAAATTCTTTATTTTATATTTTAGCCTTGATATTCTGTCTTCTACTTGGTCCACTCAACTGGTAAGGCACTGCCATGAGTTTTCTAATGAGATTATTGAGTTTTTCATTCCATCTTCATTTCACCTTGAGCTATGTTCAACATTTTTATGTCTATAACTGAGTTAAATTTCCAAATCCTGAATCAACTGTCTCTGTCATTTCATTCAGCCATATATTTGAGGCTTCTTTGACATCATTCAGGAGTTTATTACTAGATTATTTAAGTTCACTGAGATATTTGTAAGACATTTCCTTCTTGACTTCTTATAGCACAGTATGATTGTTTTATAAACTGTGCATCCTGGAGTTCATCTAAGCAATTCACATTGGAGAATATCTCTGTAGGACTGGTGCATTTTGGGGGATGGGTGACATAATGCTTTGTCTCCTTGTCTTTCAAAATGCTTCGTGTGTGTGCGTGTGTGTGTGTGTGTGTGTGTGAGAGAGAGAGAGAGAGAGAGAGAGAGAGAGAAAGAGAGAGAGGTAGGCATGTGAATTTCTTTCATTATTTGTGTTTCTGTTGTCAGGCTCTATCCTTCCCCTTGTGCTGGGCTGGTGCAGGAGTTGGTGGATCAGACTAGGCCTAAGAATATAGGAATAGCTTGGGAAGGCAAGTTTCTGACAGAACTCAACAGAAAATGCTTGAGTGTGAGCTGCATGCATGGAGCTAGGTCTTCAAATGTGGGGATGGCTCAGGTGGGTGGGATTCTGGGATTGCTACCCATTTATTTAAATTCAAAATGTTTTACTCTCATAATAAACATATTTTCTTGATACAATTATCTATTTTCTTTCCTTTTAAAAATTCATCTAATTTTTTTTCCTTAAGGAGATAAAAATTTCTTTTGAATTAGCAGGACACGATTAATACGCATTTTACACTTTTTTATTTTTACATGGATGTAAAAATTTTTACACATGGATGTCCAGGGATAAAATGAGTTACTCATTTTATCATAAAATGAGATACTCAAAAAAAGTATACTATAGACTTAACTAAGCCATGGTTGAGATTAAGCCTCTTTACCCTAAATCATAAATTACCCCTTCATTTTCTCATTCTTTCCACACAATGAATGTGCCATTGTGTTCTTGTTCAAGAGGTAATGTGTTCTTTATTGTGGACATATAGGTCTCAATTTTGAAAAGATAGCCTATCTAACAAATGTCTGCATTTTCACTGTGCTGAATCACAGAAGCACAAGGCGTACACTAGTGCATTCATAATGCTGAATTAATCTCAAGAAGATAAGGTGAAATGCAATGGCAAGCAAATTGGATTGGTAGAGGAGATTAAGCATATATTTATCCTTCCTCTATTTTTTGAACAGACAATTTAGTTAAAAATGAAGTCTTCAGGTTTTAGATAGCATAAATATGGGTCAGCTGATACCCAAATGAGGGACTAGTAACACATTTCATATCATATCTGGTAACGACTAATAGGAGGTAATTTAAATTTAATTTTACTATTCTATCAGGCTTGCTATTCTGACATATGATTTTATTCAGTGAATGAGGAAGTGAGCTACAGAAAGAGATAGGCAGAGGATGAAATTCATAACCTTGGCATAGGCTAGCTGCTTATGAGAATGAACATGGAGTGTTCATCTGTGGAGTTTGGAGAAAATTATAAGAATTATTTGAGGCTGACCTGGAAATGGGAGTCAGTGGCTTTGCTGAAATCATAATGTCTTTTAGAATAAAGATAAGTAGAGACATTAAGAAATACTAATCCTACAATTTGTTGATTCATGAGTTGAGATTGCTATTCTGGTTCATAATCAAGTTAAATTTAAATGCACATGTGTACAGTTATAAATTAAAATATGTGCAAACATTTGTTTATTTCTTAAGAAAAATCTAGGGAAAAGAATTCATAGATGCAGAATGTGCATATTCTCATCCCACCTCCATTTTCTACCTAGATGACAAGCATCTTGAGGACAAAACTGTCTACCTGTTTATTATTTTCATTTTTTAGAACATTTTGCAGCTTAGGAAACTGAGAATCAAAGGGTCTATATAATTTCTCAAATAAAGTTTATTAAACATATTAAAATGAATTGTAGACCAATGAAAGGAAAAGAAGTTTTAAGACAGGCAACATGACTCAGGTTGTTTATTGGGTACAAATAGTCTTATTATTGTAAAACTATTTGGTGCATTATTTTTACATGTTTCTCTTAACAATTTTGTGGCATAAATATACTCCTGATATCGGTGTGATGGATTAGAATGCATTGATAAAACAGTGCTTATGAACATGTATTAAAGAGACAAAATGCACCCTTGAGCCAGAAGGCTTCAAGATACAAGTGCTGTCTCAAATACCATTTTTTCATATTTTTTATTTAAAATAGATTCTTATCTCATACAGTATATTCTGATTATAGTTTCCCCTCTATCTACTCCTCCCAGTTCCTCCCCACTACTCCTCCCCACCAGACCCATTCCCTTTCTATTTCTCTTAGAAAATAATAGGCGTCTAAGAGATAACAACCAAATATGACAAAAATAATATGAAGCAAAAGCTATTATATCAAAGTTGGACACAGCAACCCAACAAGAGGAAGAGAGTTCCAAGAGCAGACACAAGCATCAGAGACCTACTCATTCTCAGTCAGGAATCTCATAAAAATACCAAGCTAATAGCTATAATATATACTCAGAGGACATGGTGCAGATATGTAGGCCCTGGGTTTGCTTCGTTAGTCTATGAGTTCATATGTAGCTTGATTTGTTGATCCAGAAGGCTTTGTTTTTCTGGTGTCCTCCCTCCATTCTGGATCTTCTAGTCTTTTTGTCTTCTTTTCCACAGGATTTCCTGAGCTCTGAGAGGAGGGAGTTGATGGTGACCTCCCATTTAGATTTTCTGTTTGTGTAATGTCTGTCTTTGGGTCTATCCATTTGTTCCTGGAGGAAGTTTCTCTGAGGATGGCTGGATAAGGCACACTCTATGAGTATAGCAGGGTATCATTATGAGTAATTTTTATTGATATTTTATTTTTTTAAAAGCAGTATTGCCTTGTTTTACCCTAGATCTCTGGGCTATATAGTCTCTGGTTCATGGTTGCCCTAGCAGTGTTGGATATGGGTTCCTTCTTGTGAATGGAGTAAACTTCAAGTCAAATAAGACAGTGGTTGGCTACTGCCACAAATTCTTTGCCCCATTGCCCTAGCATATTTTGCAGGTTGGACAGATTGTAGGTCAAGATTTTATGTCTGGGTTGGTGTCCATATTTCACTTTTGGTAGCCTGCAGAGTATCCTACTGCACCAGAGACTACATCGGAGTGAACATTCTGTAGGGGTAGACTCTGTATAGGCATTATATCTACTTCTCCATATTCAATGTGTTGTCTGGGTATTGTCCTTAGCAAAGGGGCCCTGCTGTCATTCTGTAGAGTATAACCCTTTGTCTTAGCAATAGAATGGATTGTTTGAGGATTTCCATGGGACCTCCTTGGCCAAAAACTCAATTGAATGCAACCCAACCCCATCAATGGAAGCATTGTCTGGTGACAAGAGATGTCCAGTTTAGATTCCATATCCTCTACTACAAGGAGTCCTCATTAGCATCATGTTCATAGATTACAGGGGATTGGTATATTGCTTTCCACCACAAAATCTCATCCAAAAGCACTTCTGGTATTTTTAACAGCTGGGTAATACTCCATTTTGTAAATACCACATTTTGTTTGTCCATTCTTCAGTTCAAGGACATCTAGTTTGTTTCCAGTTTCTGGCCATTATAAATAAAACCCCAATAGAATGTTTGAGCAAGTTTCTTTGTGGTAGGATAGAGCATCCTTTGATTATATGCCAAAAAGTAGTATAGCTAGATCTTGAGTTATATTGATCTCCAAATTTCTGAGGAACTGCCATATTGATTTCCACAGTGGTTGTACAAGTTTGCCTCCCCCGCCACTAGCAGTGGAGAAGTACTTCCCTTGTTCCACACCTTCACGAGAATGATCTGTTACTTGGGTTGTTGATCTTAGCTGTTCTGACAGGTGTAAAATGGAATCTCAAAGTAGTGTTGATTTGCAGTTCTCTGAATGGCTAAGGATATTGAAAAATAAGTGTTTATCAGCCATTTGAATTTCCTCTATTGAGAATTCTCTGTTTATATCTGTACCTAATTTTTAATTGGGTTATTTGATTTTTTTGATATCTAGGTTCCTGAGTTCTTTATGTATTTTGGTTATTAGTCCTCTATCAGATGTGACATTGGTAAAAGTCTTTTCCATTCTGTAGGCTTAGGCTTTGTTTGAATGAGGATGGCCTTTGCTTTACAGAAAGAAGGTTTTCAGTTTCAGAAGGTCCCACTTATGAATCATTGATTAAAATATATGGTGTCTTCAGCAATAGGGTCTTACCTTCTAGTTATTGTGGATAATCAAGATCAACAGCAAAAGCCTGTGTTGTTCGAGGGGAAATATAATACGGTCTCCTTGACTAATACCTCACCTCTTGGGAGGTATCCCAAAATTGTCACTAGTATTTTTGTTTTATGATCCATGGCTTACAGAAAGAGCATTATCCATCCTAGGAGAGTACTTCCAGTCTCTCTCTCTCTCTCTCTCTCTCTCTCTCTCTCTCTCTATATATATATATATATATATATATATATATATATATCAACAGCACTCAAAGTTAAATAAATACTTTGTTAAATGTTCAACATTTGTGATATCTAAGAATGTTAACATTATGTAAAGCATTCATTAGCCATTTGTGTTTCTTCTTTTGAGACTTTCCTGTTCATTACCACAGATTGCTTTTAATTTGGGTTGCTTGCATTCTTTATGCTTGGTTTAAAACCTTTTGTATGTTGGAGACACCTATCCTTTGTCAGACACATGGCTGGCAAAGATTTTCTGGTACTCTCTAGGCTGTTTCTTCTCTAAGTTAATAGTTTTCTTTATAGTACAGTAGCTTTGTTTTTTTTTTTTTTTTAATTTCACAATGTCCCACTTGCTGCTATTTTACCACGTTTCCTGAATTCATTCAAATCTTACTCAGAATTTCTTGAAATATGCTTATATATTTAAGTGTACTCCAACTTCCTCTCTAATAATTTCAGAGTTCAGGTCTAACATGAAGATATTTGATCATTTTGAGTGATTTTTTGTACAAGGTGTAACACTGAAGACTGAAAAATAATAAAAGCAAACTCAAATAATATGGAATAGTCTCATCTCTTAGGAGGTTGGGTCATAGAAACTAAGTAAACCAGGACAGCCTGTGTTCTTTGTGACTAGTAAGAGACAGATGACAGGACATGGGGAGAGATAAATAAAAGTAAAGTGAATAGGGAAGGACAAAGGTCCCTGATGTTGGGGACTGTGCATTATATAGAGAGGAAAAAGGATGCTGAGTAAAGACTGGGTGTGGCCAAGCCTCTTGATTGACTCTGACTTCTTAAGATGATATCAGGTGGGGCCAAAGTCTCAATGGACTCTCAAACCTCAAATAGTAGCCAGGATATGATGAGGCAGGAGTACAAATGGCTATCTAATCTTAAATGGAAAGCTGGAGTTGGGGCTGAAGCATGGGCAGGTTTTCTCCACTTGAATATAGATTAAATTATGGAAGTCATTAAGTCATGGTAAAACTGATCTTGCCTCATGACAATGCTGCTAATCTCATTGTCCTTGCCAAGCCTACATCTGAAAGGAATAGGAAAGTATGCTCACCATGTTAGAATTATATATATTCAAAATAAAGCACATATTACATCAATACAATTATCTTTAAAGTTGGCAAAGATAAAATTATTAATTGAAAAGACTAGAAATAATATTAAATGAAATCTCCTCTTTGGCAGAGCAATGAAATGCTACTTTAAATGTGGAGAGAAGGATCAGAGGAGATCAGCATTATTTCTATAACATGAGATTAGATATATATAAAACAAAGGACCACTGGAAATAGCCAATGGCTAATAAAGAGGTTGGGTGAAAAGTGAAGACTTTGTTACATTCGGATTCTATAGATGAAAATTCATCTACTAACTAATATATATTCGAAAGCCTTGCCATATGTTTATGGACATTTGCAGATGTGCACAGACTGCCAGAACATTTGTGTGGCATGATAGGTAAGTTTGCAGTTGAATCTGAGCAAGCTTTGATGTCCTGGTTCAGCTCCCCTGTTGTAAACAAAAGTCATTTTCAATGGTCTATTTGGCTATTTGGTTTATCTGTGTTGTTGTTACTGATTTCACCACTAGGTTGAAATATTGTTTACCACTCCAAATAATAAAAAGGCTTTATTGTGCTTTATGGAGAAAATATATATGTTCATCAGAGTTGTTCATACAACCTTTACTGTAGTGGGGCATGAGCCCAAAGTTAACAAATTAGTAAGGCACATCATACAATGCATCTGTAAACAAAAAACCTCAAATGAATTTATAGCAGTGGGTGGGATGTTTTGACCACAGGTTTTCAAGAACCAACCCTTGTTATTTGGTGACTCATCAGTTGTTAATTCACTGTTCTTGATTTTTATACAACAAAGTTACTGTAAAAATGAGATTCATCATTTTCTAGTGAGACTCAGAATCACACTGATTAGTAGTGTTTGGAGGTATATATATATATATATATATATATATATATATATATATATATATATATATATTATTTGTTAAAGATAACAAAATATATTATATTTTATAATGATCTCTAAACCACTTTGATAACATAAAGGTCTTGTTCCTCTTTTTTCTTTCTAAACTTGTGTCACCTCAAGACAGATAATGGCAGATTCATTTCTATAATGCTAGCTCCTAAAAGGCATTTGATACATTTATATAGATCAGTAAGTGGTAAGTATTGTGTTTTTGTTTTTGCTTTTTTTTTGTTTGTTTGTTTTCGCTCATTATTTTGTATTCTTTTGTTCTGATTCCTTAATGACTAACTAAATAATAACTCATACTAAAATGTGGAAATAAGAATGATGAGATCATCTTTTTAAGAAGGAAAATAATTGTAATGAGAAATACAGAAAAATATAATACACATTCCCTAATTTAAAGAACAGAGTAAACAATACATAAAGCATAATTTGAAAAGCAAAAACCAGAAAAGAGGCAAATACATTATATCCATAGCCTCCAAAATAAGTGGGAAAATTACAATATGTATAAATAGGAAAAGGCACATAATTTACACAAAGGGGGATATAAGTGGATAAAAGTGGAAACTTAAAATTTATTTATAACCAGAAAATTGGAATGGAAAATCATAGGCTGCATTGTAAAGGCTGTAAAATCAGCAGGTTTCTGGGGTTTTTTTGTCTAAAAAATATAGTAATCAGTACTGACAAGCAAGATCAGAGCACAAAAGCATGTTCACTTCTGCCACAGGTCAGTTTGGTTTTGAGATGGGAGACTTAAAAAAAATTTCCTATGTAAAGAAAATTGCTCAAAAATGTTCTTCAAGCATTGTCTGTATAACTTGAAATCAAGAGAAAATTTTATTCTAGCAAAGGAGAATGATTTACAGATTATGTTGTATGCATTTGACAAAAAATTGCATATCCATTAAAAATAGTATTTATTAGTTATTAGTAGCACTTGATAAATGCCTGTGTTAGTTTCTGCATTCCAGGGAATACCATAGCTTGGGATAGAGGCCAACACTGGAGAAGAAAGGTTTCCATTGTGAAATAATGAGAAAAACTCTAGATTAATTTTTAGTTCTCACATACTCCAAATTTCTAAGCCTAGGATACTTCTCAAAATCGTTTATATGCCATGTATATGTTTCATTAGTAAAAACACCTGCAAAAGTATTATGCTGGCAAGTTTTATGAAAGTTTGACATGAACGAGAGTAATTTGTGAAGAGGGAATTGCAGTTGAGAAAATACACCCACTAAATTGGCTTATGGTAAGCCTGTGGTCTGTCTTCTTAGATAATGATGGATGTGGGAGGATCCATCTCTGGGTGGGTGGTTCTAACTCTGGGATGGTTGTCTTGGATAATTTAAGGAAGCAGACTGAGCGAGCCATGAGGAGCAACTTACATGGCCTCTGCTTTAGTTTCTATTGGCAGGTTCCTGCACCAACTTTCTTCAGTGATGGACTGTGATGGGTGAGCTGAAATAAACTCCCTTTTCGCCAAGTTATTTTTGGTCATGGTGTTTTATCGCAGCAAAAAAAAAAAAACAAAAAAAAAAAAAAAACCAAAAAAACCCCCAAAACCCAAAAAACATAAAAAGAAAAACAAAACAAAAACCTCTAACTAGGAAAAATATTGATAGATACTTTCTGAATGAAATTAAAGTTGCAAAAATTACAAACACCTCATAGTAATTGCGATACAGCTATTATTTTATAGTTTACAAAGTATTTTTGTTGCAAACAGCCTTAACTGCTTTTTGCGATGATTCATTGAAGAACTTTGGTCCTTTGGGTAGACAGCATAAGTTTAAATCTCTATTCTGACACTTCCTTACCTTTGATACATTATTATTTTGAAGTATTTCTTTATCTGCAAATAGAGGATTATAATTGTGATTCATGCATTAAAGCTATAAACTTTTATCAGAGAGTAACCAATCTGTAACTATTCATATTTATTATTTATTATTATCTCCAATTAGCAGTAAGACAGAAACTTAATTGAACACTCTAAGGCACTTGGTCAATGAATATTGACCATAATCCATGCATAGAGTGTCAATTTTGTTCTGAGGGGCCACTGTGCATAAGGCTTTGGAGAATTTTACAGCTGAAGCAATGTCCTCAAGAAAGCACAATGAAGTGACGGTGGTTATTTTCCCCAATGTAATTGTTAAGTACCTTTGTTACATGTCACTTTCTTGATACTCATGACTCAGGTCCACTTTCCCAGGTCAGTTCCCACTCTGCTAGGCTTTGCCCTCAGCACTTGTTTGGAAACAGCAATTACCAGGGGATGAATTGCAAGTCACAGAGTTAACTACACCACTGAGATCTCTCATGAAGTGTGACTTTTCTCAGCATATAAATTGCTTCTTAATTTTTGGAGAAGTCTCACGTGTACCTCTGCAGTTAATCTGTGGTGTGATCACAGATTTTATAGCCTGTGGAAGACCACCCAGTAGAGGTGTGAAAAAATGTGAGTAAAAAAGGAAAATGGTTTTGTAGTATTATTACAGAAATAGTTTTTTAT
Source organism: Cricetomys ansorgei (assembly GCA_026225945.1). Taxonomy (NCBI): domain Eukaryota; kingdom Metazoa; phylum Chordata; class Mammalia; order Rodentia; family Nesomyidae; genus Cricetomys; species Cricetomys ansorgei. The sequence continues at coordinate 2,271,309 of JAMJFZ010001100.1, read as the reverse complement.
CTCAAGGATTCCCAGCTCACACTGAGATTTTAAATGCATGCGGGTATGGTACAGACACAGAAAATTATAGTAAATGAAAGAAGCAGGTTTATTCAATTGTTACAAAGTAGATTATAAAAAAATAGTACATACTAGCTGCTAACCTAGAAACCATATATGAAAAATGAATTCTGTAGATTATTTTATTGGATTTATCTAGTAAAAGAAATAAATCACAGATACCTGCCAACCCCCTTAGACATGTGAGAGAACATATTAAATGAAACAAGCACAATATCAAAGAGGGTCAAAAGAGAAATATCACATTTGTCTGATGAGCTTAATGAAAATTCCTATTCCTTTGAAATTAGTAGAACTTTGATATCTGGGAATGTCTCCTGAGAATATATTTAGTTTAGACAGTATTCTAAGAGATCTGTTCCTACTGAAATTTAATCCTTACAGCTATTCTGTGAGTGAAATTATATGATTTTACTTCTTTAATGAATACAGCTAAAATTTCTCCAGCAGGGATTAAAAAATACATATGTGTGTAAGAAGGTTGTTACAGGGCAGTTAGAGGAGATAAGAGCATGGTAGGTAAAGTTGGCTAGATAATCAAAAATTGTAAGTGAAATGATGGCATGATAGTACAAAAGTCACTGCAAATTCATTATACCATTGCATCCTCATTAGCAGTGTGCCAGGGCTCCACTCTAGTTTCTCCTCTTTTCCCAAAGTGTCCTTTTCTTCTCTTCTTTTCTCCTCCTTCTCTTCTTCCTTTTGATAGTAGCCATGTCAATGAAAATGAGGTACTTCATTGTAGTTTTAATTTGCATTTCTGAAATTTGTGTTATTGACCCTCCTTTTCATACTGTTATTTGGTTTCTGTATATCTTTGATATTTTTTAGTTGTTTGCTTTTTTGTGTTGTTATTAAGGGATCATTCTTGCTATTGTTTAAGACAGTGTCTTATTATCCATGCCAGACTTCTCTTTAATTTATTGTCCTTCTTATACAGCCTCCTGGAGTGCCAGAACTACAAGCATGCCACACCATAATTAATAAATATATATATTTATATATATATTCACATATATATAAAATATATATTTGTGTGTATATATATGAATATATATTCATATATATATTAATATTTAATATATATTATATATAATTACATATAATTAATATATATATTCATATATATATGCAAATATATATTATATATGTGTGTGTATATGTAAAGGTCAGCCTTTGTTATAGTACCTATGGATATTTGGTTCCATTAGCAAGATCTGTTGAGATCACTGTCCTTCCCCCTTGAGGCAATAGCAGCATCTTGAGCCAACATCATGTCAATAGATTATCAAAGGATAAGGCCTTTGGTGTGGCTTACTTGTAACCTAAATAGGTTGTAAAACAGCCAACCTATTTCTAAGGCTTGTGCATGATGCAATAGAAGGAATATCTTTTCATGGTATTTTTCAGTAGCTTCACAAATTGAGTTAAATAATGCAGTGATTACTTTAATAGTGTACTCAAACAAAACCGAAGCTATATATCATGTAAGAGTATAAAAGGCAGATTTTATTGTCTTCTCAGACCTATATTCTAGTGATATAGAGTTGTATGTGACAAGATAGTGTTAATACATAAAAAAAAATGAGAGACTGGGTCTTGTGGTGGAGATGAGGGAGTGGTTGTTGAAGAAGGCCAGGGTAAATATCTTTATGGCATCTGGTAGATATACAGGATGTAAACCTGAATGGAAGAACATGACAGGAACATCAAGTTGAGAGAAACTTGGTCTCCTTTTGGGGCAATGGCTAACCCATATACTCAAAGAGTCATAACTATGTAAGAAGTGCCATTGAGTAGTTAGAGATGCAGGCAGTTCAGTTCATAGTATCTGATGGGCTAGCATAAAGGGTTTTTGAAACAAAATGGATCCACTAAAATCAACTACTTCAAGCAACATCCAAGTAAGGATGGCTTGATTTAACACTGTCATTAATTGAACATATAAAGTCCTAGCTATAACATGACCTACTTGAAAACTGAAAATAAATTTGTCTTAATTGATAAAAAAAAGTACTTAGGTTACTCACAAGTTTAAAAACAAATGCAGTTCTATTGAGTCATTTGGTGGAGTCAAAAGGAGCAAATGGTGGAAGGCATTAGTGAAAACCTGGATCTTAGTAAAGAACATGTCATCATCAAAATGCAATGCAGCTCACTCAGATTACCATTGCCACTGCCTTCAACAGACCAGAGGAAGGTGGTTTCCACCTGCTTAAGTGGAAACTATGTTCTTTTCATTCTCAGAAACACACGCATGTTTAAGTTTGTTTCTCAAACAAATTACTTCAGTTCAAAAGAACAATTTGCTATCTAAAATTTACATGCTTAAAAACCACAATCTTGGTCAACATGTGCATTATGAACTTGTTATGAGTGCTGAAATAATGCTGATATCAGATTATAGTAAAATATACATCAGAGAATCAGTTTGCAGATATAAATGAAGACATTAATTAGTAATTAAGTTTCTAGAGCTGCAGTGGTATTTTACTTTGCATTGTAAAATTTACTCTTGTGTTTGAGCCAAAAACAGCTAAGAATTGTCCACAAAATTGATATACAAGAGCAATTAAGGAACAGACAAGCAAAACAAACATTGAGGGTGATTTTGGCTTGCGAACTACTTGGAGTCTTAAAGGTAAAGGCTGAATCATTTAATGTAACTTCAAATTCAAGCATGTACTAAAGAGTTCTGAAAAGGAAAGACATCTAACAGCATAACATAGAAGTATTTGGTTACCCCCTCTGGAAAAATCTAAATTATTTATATTGTAGATAGACATATTTTTTCTAAATATAGGATACATGTAATAGTCTACAAACCCGGGCACACTTAGTGTGGGAATCTCGACTATATTCTTTTCTTGTCTTTTTTATTTCTTTGAACTTATTCCATAAATTCTTTAAAAACAGAAGGAAAGTCTCTTGATTAATTAAGCTGCTCTATTGGTTCACAGGCTAGTAACTAGAACTTGGGTATGCCACCACAGTCCAAAGAGTAGACAATAATGAAAAAAGATGGAAAAGACAAAATGATAGGTCTATAATTAATGATATTTGTACATTTTCCCATGTAAGAGGTCATGGGATGCTTATTCTCCTGCGATCTGATAACATGCTGGTAAAAAGGGAACTGGGCAGTCAACATAGGAGTCTAGGCCAATTGTTCCTGTAAAGATATTCACTAAAGCAAAAACTAGTGAAGAAATATAAGCTGAGAGTCTTGTTCTGAAAGTGGTTGGAACAATGAATGCTTGTTAAGAAGAACTCAAAGAATTATTTGAGTTTTCCAGTGTCTTTAATCTGAAACATAATTCTGGAAACAAAGGGCCTACTGAGTAGAAAGCACTTTTTTTTTTCCTCCAAGAAAAGGGAATCGATTATGAACCAGTAGCTGAGAATGATCTTCTTAGGTTTCCTAACTATGATTCCCAAGGAATTTAAATTTACTCTACCTCTTGCTACAGTAATTTCTCTAATTAAGGCATTTTATATGATTTTTTGACAAGATGGCTCGTTGAATGAAGTGCTGAAGAAGTACACTGCTTTCCACCTCAGTATTCCACCAAACTAGTCAAGTTGAGTTTTCTGAGATAGTCATCAAATTTTGCATTGATTTTTGTGCTATACTGGGTCTCATTTGGGGTGCTTTGATGTTCATATGCCTTGCTATTGTCTTATCCCAGCATTCATTGCAAGCCTGAAAGTGATCTTGCAGATGTGAGTGCTGTGCTGTGTTAGGAGAATTATTCGACATGGCTTTTTAGAGGCCTGATGTGGTGGAAAGAATGAAAATCCCATTGAAGCATGATTGATCTTGAGGATACCCTTGGACCAAGAGTGGATGAACACTGAAAGGACACCACTGACCATATTGGTGCAATTCAAGAGGACAGTTACGATAGGAATCTTCTGACCTAATCTATCTTTAAAGCAAAGGTAGATACATGTCTTCTAAAGGAAACTCAGCAATTCACATTTTAGTTTTGAGTTGCATGGAGGATCTGCCTCAAATTCTCAACATTGCTGTTGATGACAGACATCACTGACAAACAGATATCATCCTGTTCTAATAAAGTGTTACTTACCAGAACAGGCAATGGGCTGCTTTTTTCTGTAGGATGTAGTGGGCTGGTTCCTGCCCTAAAAAGATATCTGACCTACAATATTTTTTTGCAGGAAACCATTTCATTTTATGGTAAAGGAGACTCTTGTCTAGTATCATATGTCCCAATACAAAGAGAAGCTGTAGAGAGTGAAGCAAGAGCAGTTACAAGAGAAGGGATCTCATGAGAGGCTCCACTCTTAACAAGTTGGAGCATTGTTACAGCTGAGTCAAAGCAACAGGGTCTGGGAGACTTCCGGAATATTCCTTTCCTCTTCATACTGTTTATCCACTTCCTTAATTCTCTGGCACAATTCCACTTCTTATCTAAGCCAAGCCAAAAAGATGTTTCCCACAGCAGTTGGGTCATCTAGTGAAATTTTTTTTTTTTTTTTGACTCTAGAAGATTCTATGATCCTCTAAAATTTGTTGGCGTTTTGAGCAATTTAAATGTTCAGAGAATAAAAATTCAGCTGAAGGAATATAAGTGGGTACAGATTTTCCTGGCTTCCATATTAGAGCTGCCCAGTGACTTGGCAAGAGCTTTTTTTTTCTTTCTTTCAGACTGCATAACAGTATTTGGGCAGATCATAGAAAAAAAGTTCAAAGAATTGTTGGTGGGTTATAGTTTCTATACTTTCCTGATGATATCATGTGGTTATCATCATTGAAAAAAGGTAGGTACATAAGGTTTATGATCATATTGATAAATTTCTGTTACTGTGACTGAATATTGGAGAAACCAACTTAAAGGAAAGAATATTATTTTGTACCAGGACTATAGAGATTTCACATTCTGGTCACAGGACTCCATCTGTATCAGGCCTTGATGAGGTCCTTACCATGGTAGGGAGAGTGTGGACAATCAAGAAGTAGAAAGATGGAGAGGTGTTGTTGAAGTTTTATTTTCAGTTATATATAAAATAATTGTTTTGTGTACTGTTGGGTGAGGGGCTGCCTATATCTTGGTGTTTCATAGTGAGTGCAGGTATTAGATATATGTGGGGGATGTTTGATTGCTCATGATCTACCTGTGCTATCCAGTAGAACACGTGAGGAGTTCTGTATCAATAAAAACACCTGAGCTCAGACACTTGGGATTCCACTGTCTGGTATGGCATTTTCCATGATGGTTCTCTCTGCTGAGGTCAGGAAGTGTTGCACCAAATGAGAATGCCTCCTTGTCTTCTTGGTAAGCCTACACAGTAGTTGTACTACTACAAATGGTGTACCAATGTGGGGTACAAGATCATGTCAGGTACATTCACCATGAAGACAAGGAAGAAAGAAAAAGAAACTTCAGACCTCACAGAGTCCATTTTGCTTTTTTTTGTTTTCTGCAAACCTGTCCATGTACTGGTGAGGTGAGGTGTCCTGACAAGATAGATCTATGGTGATGAGAACTCCACTCCACAAGGGAACTCTTCTTGCAGACCAGTTGTTTTTCCTGCAAACCAGAGTCTATCTTAAAATCTGGAAAGTGTTTCCTCAGGGTCAGCACACATAAGCTCTCTTCTTGAATTGGCTGAGGTTTGTATTTCATGCTGATAGCTGAACTGGGTACTATAAGAGTCACCCAGGTGTTACTGGTTTTGAAGGCATGAAGGGATCATGGAGAGCAGCTGAGGCTTGGCACTGTGAGAGGCCAGAAAAGGCCATTGGTAAAAGTGCAGCCTCACTAGCAATTTGAGGCCTAGATTGATGGGTCATTCAGAGAAGTTGAGGCTTGTCACCATGAAGAGAGCCCAAGAGAGGTTATTGGTGGAAGTGCAGCCCAGTTGCAGCAGGAGATCCCAGTGTTCTGATGTTGCCAGTACAATGGGACAACCACCAAGAACAGCAGCAGCAGTAGAGTGGAGCCAGCTGGAGCCTGGAGGACAAGCTGTGAGTACTGCAGAAGGCAGAGCCAGATAAGTGATCCAAACCCTTTGGAGAAGCCCAGAAAGATAGTGAGTGAATTCCAGATAATTGGACATTGACGATGTTTTTCTGTTGTCCAAAGACATTGCGAAGAGCTTGGTAGGTGTTTGGTTTCATTTGGTTTTGTGCATCATAGCAACTCTTGTGATTGTTCCTCTTGTAAATAGTTTTGTTGGTGTAGTATTAAATTGTGTTGTAGAGATAAAGCATGTTTTTGGTGCACTGTTGGGTGAGGGGCTGCATAGATCTTGGCATTCTGTAGTGTATTGGATATATGTGGGGGATGTTTGATTGTTCATGATCTGCCAGTGCTAGTAGCAGAAAACTTGAGGAGTTCTGTATCAATACAAACATCTGAGCTCAGATGCTTGGGGTTCCACTGTCCAGTATAACATTTGCCATGATAGTGGCTCCCTTTGCTGAGGTCTGTAAGGGTTTGCACCTGTGAAAAATGCCTCCTTGTCTTCTTTGGTAAGCCCACAGAGTAGCCTCCTACTACAGAGGGGCCTGGGGATACTTGTAATGACTTACTTTCTCTAACAAGCCCTCAATTCCTAAAATTTCTAGAGCCTTGCAATATCCATATGAGCTATGACTCCATGCAGAGATTGATGTGTTGATGAATTCAGAACCATTATGATCCAATTACCTACTGAAGGCCTCCTCTCTTTTACACTGTAATACTGGGAAACAAGTCATCAACAGGTACAACTATGCATCATATATGATAAGTTAAGTGTAGGGGACAAAAAAGCATGCTGGAGTGTATTATTGATGTTAGTCTCTTAGTGACTCTATGGTTAATCATCTGTAAGAGATAACCATACTTTATTGCTTTGTTTTAAGCTTTCCAAGTAAAATACATTCAATGATTGCGCAAAACTCCAGTGGTCTAGTGTGTGTGTAAATGAAAAAAAAATAGTAGAAAAGACTGCATATGTTTTCTTCTTGTAAGATTCTTCCTGTAAGATAGTTTCCCCTGTAGTTTTATGAACATTAAATAGTCCAAACCTGTCACTTATCCCTACGTCAACTTTTCTCCTGCAGTGTCTGATCTGAATGAGAATCTTTGATTTCTCTGCTGTCAAAAATAAATATATATCAGAATAAGTTATAGAACTTCAAAAGTTTTGTGAATGTACAAAGAAATTTATGGACCCGGAGATATCAAGCCACAGTAGTAGAAAGCTATGCTCACGGTGGTTAGAGTGTCATCTATAGAGCAGAAAGGATGGGGAATTTTGATCTTATTGTGTATCATTAGGTGCTATACATTAACATACTTTATTTGTTTGGGTGTTTTTTGTTTTTGTTTTTTTGCAGGGCAAATATCACTGTTGAGGCAGATCTGTCTATAGCAGATTGGTTTAATTTCTGAATCATGATGACTAGGGTATAAAACTCAAACTTTGCATTCATTTTAAGATTAGAATTAGCATTTGGGGGAAATCAGATTACATAAGACTCGGTATTGGTTTTGGGGGTTAAATATAAGTGGCGGTTTCCATTGTAATGTCTACATCCACAATGAGACTCAAGTCACTTAAGACAAGGAGTCCTGCTTTTGAAAGTTTCAGTGTTTAAATGTGACTGTAAATTTCTTATGTGATGAAATAGAAAGTGTGTCTGTGATCAAAGACAGTTCTATTCTCTGAGTATGTTTTCTAAAGTGTAAATAATCTTCGAAATATATATGATGAACAACTGGGTACACATACAGAATCAAACAAGGTGAAAGCCCCGGTAGTTACTCAGCAAATTCAGGCCTTCATGATTACTGCTTGATACTTCTATGCCATGGTGAGTCATGCTTTTCATGTGAAGCCTAAAGTAAGGAACAGTGACTGAGTTAGCAGTTAAGAATCAGAAATGCCAATTCTGGGCTCAGTGTTGTAGAACACAGCTGTTGAGGTGGCTGGCCATTCACCCCCTTTGTCTGTACATTTTCTTTCTCATTTCAGAGGTGAAGACAGTATGATGAAGCCACAACCAGATGACTAGAGAGAAACCAGAGTTTTACTGTTTAATTATGCTTGGTACCCTGGGGGAGAATACTGCCATCCCATGGAGGGAATGACTGACTGAGGTCAGTCACTAGGCAAAGGAATAGTAGACAGCTTGGACAAGTGCCTTCATTGTGGTTTCTGCAGAGAGGAAAGGGTAATGCAGGGCAAATGAGCCCAGAATTGCCTTATTTGCATGATTTTAGAAAGCTGTAATCAGAAGAGGTATCCTTAGTTATCTGGTACTATTAGAAGAGTGACAATGACCTACAGTTGAAAGCCCAGATAAGAGACATAGTAGTAGTTAGAGTATGAACCAAGCTGCTCAAAAGGAACCACACAACTTCTGCCAGGGCACAAAAGTGAGTCAGCACAGCAAAGGACAGCTTACACAAGTAGGTTGTATTATAGAAGTAAAATGAGGTGAATTAGGAAGTTTCAGGCTTACCCTCTGGGTTGATAAGTGATAAGTTCCTTGCTTGTTGATGGTTGGGCCAAGAATACTTGCCACTCATGTTATCAGAGAAGCCATTGGACACCTTGTTAGGATAGACCTTCCAGGATGACTAAAACTTTCCCTTCTAACCTTGTCTACAGGAGACATTGAAAGAGCCTTTTGCTGGGGTGGCATTGGGTCAGAAGTGCTAGCATTTAGATAACAGGTATTTTCTGAACTTTATTGAAGTCAAATTTCTTAGGTTCTGGGCCCTATGGATCTGTCTTCCATACAGACTGACTTTTGAATTTCTAAGCAAATGATATCTTTCCTCAAACATTCACAGGATCTTATACACTACTTACAAACTAATTGATGTGTCAAGCCACTTGTGACATTGCAGGTATCTTTACAGTGTCACTTAGCAAGCAGTAAGTAAATAGTACAAACTAACATCATTCTGGCTCACAAAATAAAAACTTTCTGAGTCAATTCACAGGTGGCAGAAAGAGATTCATATCGAATTGAATTCAGCCTGAAGTGAAAGTACAAAATTAGCAGTAGTATCAGTATTTTTCCAATTTATATAGGACTTTTCTGGGTTTTTTTTAAGCAAGTTATATGAAATTTCTCAATCTAAAATAGTTTAAGTATGTAACATAGATGTTTTCTTTTTTTAATTGATAATTTTATATTTTTGTATTTTAAAATAAAATGAGTTCAAATAAAAGCATATGATTTCAAATATGTATCTAATGTATGATCTAATGTTTGATTTATGTATCAAATATGATCTATGTATCTTAAAAAATAACTTTTATAAGTTCTTAACTACAATAAATATGAGAGAGTATAAGGAAATCATTGTGCTAGACATTCCATCTCTGATCTGGCAACATGGCTACTCTAGGGCAGAAAGAATGCTTTTCAGGCTAAACTTGTCCTCTGTTTGTGCTAATACTAAATGAAAGGGAGTTCTGTAGTTTCTATGCAGTTACTAACATGGAGATATGAGGTACACCCTGTGTCTCTCAGTCTGACCTTTACTTAGTGGCAGCAAGGTTGACTGACCTGGTGTTTGGGAAGTGAATTATAGGATTCTCTTCATTAATGCAAAATAAGATTTTGTATCTGAAGGCAATGAAGCACACACCCTTAATTAAGCCAATCCTGAAGGTGATGGTATCACACACCTTTAAACACAACACAACACATGCATTTAAACCCAACTCAGAAGGTAGTGGTAGCACATGCCTTTATTAAACCCAATTCTGAAGAAAGTGATGACACACACCTTTAAACCCAACTCTTGGAAGCTGTCAGTGGAAGAGGTGAGAAGCAAGGTAGAAGCAGAGGTGGAAGCAGGAAGTAGAAACTTAGAGTGGAAGCAGAGAGTAAGCAGAGAGAGGAGGCAGAGTTCAGTGTGAGAAGCAAGTGTCAGAAGCAGGAGACTGAAGAAGCAGGCATGTGGGGAAGAAGCAGTTGGAAGGCAGCTAGTCAGAGTTGAATTCAGAGTAAGTCAGCCCAGTTCAGTCTTGGAAGCTGAAGCTCTTGAAGATTGTGTCTTGTTCTTTCTTCAAACCCCATGAATAAAAACCCTCAACAAAAGACAAAGCACAAATTTTACTAATTTACATATTGTACTTCAGGTCCTTTGAATTTTTCATCATAAATACATGTATATGGTGACTACCTAAGCATGAGCTGAACTAGGACAACAACAATAGTCATGACAATGTAGACAGGAAAAGCCTGTGTGGTCTCAACCCTACACAAAGAGCTACAGGCAACTAAGGAATGCTGAGGGTGGAGTCTTCCTCAGAGAAGAGCACACCAATTGGTTATCTAATATCAAATGGTCAGTCCTGAAATAATACATACAAGTAACATTATACAATCTGAGCATGTTAACACACACACACAAGTAACAACAACTAATGTTAAAAGAGATCATGAATTTGAAAGAAAACAAAGAAGGGTGTTGGGGGAGGAAAAGGAATGGAGAAATGATGCCATAATGTTATAGTCAAGACTGCTTGACTCCTCAAACCAGAATGGGAAGAAGGATGTTACCTGTGTCATTTGCTCTAATGTCTTTACTGAGTAACATGTAATGGGCACTTCAAAACATTAGTTTAATCTTCACATGCAATGTGAAAAATATATTTACATTCCAGATATTATCAATACTCATAAACCGTCTTATTTTCAAAAATAAAATTTTATAATTTTGTTGCTTGTTTATTAACACATGATTTTGTTGTAGAAGTGATCATACAATCACACATACATATAAAACCAAACACTAAAGCAGAAGGCCAGTGAGCTTCTCTCATGAGGTTTCTCTAAGGGTCTTGTAGCTCTCAAGTCCAAACCTATCAAATGCAGACAATCTCTTTGCAAGCACTGTCTTTTAGTGGTTCATTGACTTTATTTTTAAGGAAATAGTCAGCCAGTTAATGTTTTTCGTTTCTTTACTCTTGTCTGGGAAAAAAAAGAATTCCTAGAGAAATAAGGATGGATTCCTGAAGCAAATCAATTGTGAAATACATATGATTAGTGGAGACCAAAACACTGGTCCTGTAGCAAAAGATGCTCAACGTGGCAGATGAACATCATATTGTTCCTGAGTTGGGAACATAGCTATGAGTACCAAGTTACAGAGATCAAAGTAGCTGGAGGTGAAGATGACACGAGGGCAATTAGATATAGGGCTACTGACGCAGTGGGAGCTTGAAACTTACACCTATTTGTGAAGACATCCTTAAAAACTTCATGGCTTATTTCCTCTTTATCCTGATGATGAAAGAAGTCATTCCAAATTTCTGGAAAATATATAGTTAGATTTATTTCTGAAAGGCTTAAAGGCCATGAATTATAACCAAGTTTCTACCTCATCAGGCCAGTACTTACTGCCCTCAGAGCAGCTGTCCTCAGGTTTTATAAGTGCAGCTGCACATTAAAACAAAGTGCAACAAATTCAGAAGATTTATAACAATTTTAACCACTGCTCCTGTTTTGCCAGGAACCGACTTCACAGGTATGACCAAATCCTCTGAATTTCCTGTGTTGCAGTTTCATTTCATTACTTCATTTAATTGCTTTTCCTTGGGTTTTCTGAGACAGAGCCTGTGTTGATTATCTGTTTTGTAAGCTTGACACAATCTGGAGTTGTCTGAGAAGAGGGAATGTATGTTGAGAAAAGGTGCTAGTCAGATTGGCCTCTAGGCAAGCCTAGGGAACATTTTCTTGATTAATGATTGGTGTGGGAGGGTTCGGGCCGCTCTAGGCTTGTAATCCCATGGGTGGAATCCCCTTGCCACGTGTGTGTCCTGCCATCACCGCTAGTTTCTTGTCCAGAGTCCCTGGCTGCTAGCATCCCGTTCCAGGCCAAGGAATGAGGCTGGAGGGGGCAGCAGCATGGTGAGATGTTTAGGCCATGGCTTTACAGTCTCTTGTCCATTTTGACAGGCCTCTGGTGAGTCATGAGTGGACAGAAAACATTTGGAAACATGCTTCAGTGGGTGTCTCACCTTTGATGAGGTGAATAGTTTGTATATCAAGGGTCACAAACGGGAGAAGAGTCAGTGACCAGGAGAATGCCCATTGGTTAGGACATCTTATGTGGGAGTGGCCTTGCCTGTGTGTGGAGTTTGAGTCTGTGAAATCTAGCCAGAAGGGCAGAGAAGCATGCTTGCTTAGTGGGAGGTTTATATATACATTTGGCTGGGTTTTGGCCAGGACTAAAAGGTGAGAAGCTCCTGAATTTCTCTCATTCTCAATCTCTAGGGATAATGTGGGGGGTTCAAGGTGAGCTTCAACTCACAATCAGCCCTTGGATAGCCCCACATAGACTGGGATATATAAGTGGTACTGGGGTATATATAAAATCAAACTAAGCATGCCAGGGAGAGCAAGCCAGTATGCATGACTCTTCCATGGCTTCTGCCTTTGTTCCTTTCTTCGGGTTCCTGCCTTCAGGTTTCTGCTTTGAGTTCCAGCCTTGACTTTCTCCATGATTGAAATAAGCCATTTATTCCATAAGTTGCTTTTGGTAATGGTGTTTTATCACAGCAACAGAAGACAATTAAGACAGTCTTAATATGTAGCCCAGGCTGGCTTCAAACTTTTGATTCTTTGACCTCAGCCCTTTAAGTGCTGTAATTATAGTGTATGCAACCATGCCTTGTCAAGCTCCTAGTTTATTATAAACATAGGAAATTGAATATTGATGGATGAAAACTCCAAATATGACTGACTTCCCAGGAAATATGTATCACAATTCCAGGTGTTATAATAATAGAGGAAATTAGTAACTAACTGGCAGCTATATGTTAAAAACAGAACCTGTTCTTAACAAATACTCCAACTCAATATTTCCATATTGAAGATAATCCTGTCATTCATCTACCATTGTGAATTCTGTATCCATGTATCACTGCAAGTAATCTGAGGAGTGCTTATACTGTTTTGGTAAACAAAATGAATTTACATACATCATTTACGAGTTCATTTGACTTAAATGTTAAACTGAAGAAGTGAAGCCTAATATCTTCTCACAGTTTGTGCCCATAAGATTTCTAGATTCTGGGATAGTTCACATGTCTAATTCTCAATAGTGGACAGTTTTTCCTGAAAGAAACATTTGGAAGTGCTTAAGAAATTGTTACTTATCACACTGAGGTCCTATAGGTATCCAGTGGGTATCAATCATCACAGGATGGTGCTGAACTTATTACAATAGAGAGTGACAATGAATTATAGGCTCTAAAATTTCATGGAACTGAAGGCCAGTGATGAGAAATTTATCTAGTTTTAAGATTACCATCAAAAGAGAAATGTAACTCTGTCAAACATCAACATAAAGTTGCAGAATTTGGGTCCCTTGATTGTGTTTTCTGAACAAACTGATATACTATGTATATGTATGCTAATGCATTTTGTAAGTTTAATAACAAGTAGTTGAGAAAATGTTCCATTTTTTCTTTATTTTAATAGCCATTGTTAATACATATGATCTGATAATAAAAAATGTGTCTCTTAACCTATGTATCTTGTAGCTTTTACTTCAGCCACATGTTTACATAATAGTAAACTACTGTTGCAATTTTATTCCCTTGTAGGGAATGACATTGAGACCATATTTGGTATTAGTAGTCTCTCATGTGCCATCTTTAAAAAATATTTCTCATACTTTTAATATTACTCAATTTATCTAGTTCTGTCTGTCACATTATTATTCAAAACATTTTAAATGACTTCTTTTCAAAAGGAATTTGTGAACCCTGGAGTGATTTGTGATTTTGTAACAGGATCTCAGTGAGAATTTGCAATATTCTGTGGTTTGGAGAGAGGAAAAATTTTGCTATAGTCATTTTACTAAACATTGCATTATCTTTGTAAAGATAATATTTAATGGATAAAGAAAGAAGATTTATCTTAATGTGCTCATGATTTTACTATGTCTCTATATTTGGCTAAACAACATACAGCAATCAGAAACTCTCTAAGTTGATAATAAAATTGTTTCCCAAGAAGATAATGAAATGTGAGCATTGAAAACAGTGAAGCAAATGTATGTCTGTGTCTTTTTGTGTGTCTCTATGTGTGTATGTGTGTCTGTGTTTCTTTAGTTGTATGTTTCATTTTCTCTATCATCTATCATATATATATGTATATATATAAATATAAATATATATATATATATATCATCTGTGTGTGTGTGTGTGTGTGTGTGTGTGTGTGTAGCAGGAGAACATTTTAAAGTTTAGAATATTAGTTATTTCTTTTGTTGAATAAAATTTCTAAACCACAAAAACTTTGAGTGGGAATACAGGAGGTCTTACATGGAATTGAATAAAACTTGCAGATGATATTACTGTCAGAAGACTGATAAACTAAGAAAATGCTAAATCCAAAAGGACTGACTATTCCAATGAGGACAAAGTGCTATGTAATTTATATATATATATAAAAACTATTTAGTTTAGTTTATCTCTCACCAGGTAGGTTGACTGATTCCCCAAGACTATTTATTTATTGGAGCATTAAGATTAGGTGAAGATACAGTGAAAACAGCTTCAAAGACAGGAATCAATGTCACTGAGCCCAATGCATAACATCTGTTCCTACACATTTGGATGCCTTGGTATTATATTAAAGTACTATGAATGAATTAGCTTCAGAACAATGTAGATTAGCATCCATGGTATAGAAGGTTATATTCATCTGATTATTGTAAGCCTCATTTGTAGAGAATACACTTTTTAAGCACGTATGTAAAATAGAAGTGTGCTTACATTTCAGCCCTATTCTTTCTCCATAATCTTTCCTCAAAGCATCTTATCTCCTGTTGTTATTACCCAGGAGTCAGTGAAACATGGTAACAGTTACTGGAATTTCTGCTTCCCATGAATATTTACCATATTCAGTGCTTTTGGAAGCCACATGATTGGGGCTGTTTCTCCATAGAAACCTTCTCTGATCAAGAATCACTGTGCCCTGGTGAACAATTTATCATGCTGGCTTCCCTGTTTTCTTCTTATTCTTCTCTTCTAGGGAAATCCATGTGATCCAAAATGAGGGAGAAGACAGGTCTAGTAGCAGACATTTACATACAGTATTCTCAGTAAAATCCATTTATAAAGGTCACATATGAAGTGGGTACCAACCTAAACTTGGTCTCATACGTAAGAGATTTCCTAGGTAGGATATTGTTGAAACTGCATTTGACTGGCTTGCTCAGATAGTATCCAGATCACAAAAAATACTGAAAGATCTTGGCTATTTAAGTTAGGACTTCCATATTTTATTGGAACTCAAAAGCAAGGCAAAAGATGTCTGTCAAGAGGAGAATATTTACTTTCAAACTTTAGGGACATCTGCTATGCACTTTCCACCAAGATTGCAAGAGCCATTATTCAGCATCACAATCTGGCATAGATATTTCAAGAACATGGCATCTGTGGTCTAGTCATACCAGTCACAGCAGAGAGTCTTCTTTTGTGTGGAACCCATTCAAAATTGCCAGTCTTTGGGTCATTCAGTAAATGGATTGTGATAGCACATCTAAATGTGTTATTTATCTTGAAAAACCAAAGGAATTTTAACAAGTATTTTATCTCCTACTTTGAGTCAGAGTTTACAAAACGAAGATTTTTTGAGAAGTTTCATCGAAAGGTTCAGTAAACCTTTTCATACTCTTTCAGCCCACCTTTTATTCCCAACAGAGCTATGGAGCCAACTGAAGCAAATGTTCTCTTGCCTTTGCAGTGGTGTCCAGTCTTTCATTCTTGCTCCTTGGCTTTTTTAATGCCTTGGCATGGGAAAGCTGCAGCATATACATGTTTATGTACATGCAACCTGGGAACAAAGCAGAGGTAATGGCTCCTGGATACTCTGTAACTGGCTGAGTATGGATGATGCTAGATGGATGTTCATGTGGACAATTTTGAGTCATATTGATAGATCCACAAAAGCTCAACTGTACTACATACTTTTTACTTTGGGTGGCTGATGCTATAAGGTGGAAACTTTGTGGAAATCTACCGAGATTCCATCTTTTACATTTCACAATTACAAACTTTGACCAATGAGAAACCGAGTTGAAGAACAAACTATTCTGCCCGTTCCTAGCTTGGCAGTTCTAACGCATATACTTTACAACTCAAAAGGTTCAAACACTGTGAGTTGAGCAAAAATCTCCTTTGACCTCTTTTCATGTTTTACTTCATCAGTGTTTCCCTGCTGTTTCTAGGGATTACTTCCTAAATTAACTGTGTGCATGAATGAGGCTCTGCTTTACAGTGTAACACAGGTTAAGAAAGTAGGATCTCTGAACTGTCAACTTTACGTAAGTGGCGGCTGCCATTTGTCTCCTGTTTTCTGACATGTGTCTTACAAAGGCAGCCAGACTCCCATTTTTCCTTTCATCATGTTCTCTGAGTACAATTCCTTCTCTAAAGTAGATCAGGATGGTGCTTCTGTGATCGTGGAACAGTTAGGGTTCCTATGGACTGACAGATAGATTCTGTGGCCCCGTTATGAAGAGCTGTCAGAACCCCACTGCAGGATGCTGGATGTGTGCA
Source organism: Cricetomys ansorgei (assembly GCA_026225945.1). NCBI lineage: Eukaryota > Metazoa > Chordata > Mammalia > Rodentia > Nesomyidae > Cricetomys > Cricetomys ansorgei. Next base: position 2,254,695 of record JAMJFZ010001100.1, on the reverse strand, counting down.
GCTGTTGCTGTCAGATGGAAGCAAATAATTTCTGAGGTTTTCAGATAATTGGAATAGAAATGGGAAAAATAGACCAGAAATGCAGGTGCCTGGAGCTGTGGTGATTTGCTCCAGGAAAGAGCTCCCATCTGGAACAGCTTGGGCTAGATTCACTACCTGATTTGATTAAGTTATGCTAATTCAATATGATTTCCAAGAGTCTTTTAGCTGTAAAGGCCAATTATGATAAACTGTTACTTTAAGAATCATCACACTTGCTTTTTCTCCACTTTTGATGGCTATTCATCTATAGATATGATTTTATATGAAAAAATGATAGTGATGACATCATCAACATAAAAAGGGTAGTTTTTGGATGCCAGATTTCTGCACTCCACTTTACACCTAAAGTAGGAAAGCATGAGCTTTGAATGCCCACTTGAACCTGGATATGCACAGCTCTGACTAATACAGATTTAGAAATCCCTAGAGAGGACTTTACTTTTTGATGTCACCTAGCAGTCTTCTGAAAACAAAACAAAAAAACAAACCCAATAACGTGGCTTTGTGTTTTGCTATTCTAACTTTTGATTAATGAAGGTGTTACACCCAGACTCACAGCACACTGATCTGCCTCCTTCTAAGAGCTCATCAAATAAAGTATGAGGATGAATAACCTCTGAGAAGTCACTTCTTAAGGCTAGTGGATATTCTTATACATGTGATCCATGCATACAATGAATAGGTAGACCATGATTCAAGTCTTTCTTTTGTTTGTTGTTTCTTTTTGTTGTAGTTGTTGTTTGTTTTGTTTTGTTTGAGACAGGATCTTGTTATGTAGCCCTGGCTGGCCTAGAACTCATTATACAGACAAGGCTGTTCTTGAACTCACAGAGATCTGCTTATCTCTGTCTTTGGAATGCTAGGAAAAAAGTGTTTGTTGCCAAGCCTGACTCATAGAAGTCATATAAGTTCATACTCATAGCAGTGCAATAAAGGTCAGTCATTTTGAAATACTAAAGTCATTTCCTTTTACCCATGTTACAATTATCCTACTATAAGCATCACACTTACACATGTGTACACAAACACACACACACACACACACACACACACACACACACACACATGCACATTATTTACCATAGACACTGAAACATTATTGCAAAACATACTTCTCCTTACTATGGTGAAAGATTAACTTCCTTGTTACTATTCATACAAATTTCAATATGAATTGGGATCCTGGTTTCAGAATTACAGGAAGTTTGACGTAACAAGCTTACACATGTATCATTCCAAGCATTTCTATTTCCTTATGGCATAAATTACTTTTTATTATTACTTTAGTACAAAAGAATGGTTTAATTATGACATTTTCATACATTTATCATTGTACTTTACTAATATTCTTACCCTGTTACCTTCCTGGGTTCCCTTCCCACACCTCTTCTCCTATCACCCCAAAGGGTCTACTTTCTACTTTCACATTATATGTATGTATGTAAATATGGATACTATATGTAAAATGCAAAGTTGTATTTTGTATTGTACATGTATCCAGTCCGAATGGATACAATACAACTCTCATATCAAAGGCTCAGGGATCATTGTAAAAGATGACACAGAAAGCTTGTAAGAAATGGAAGAACAGGGAGTTTGCTCTAAGATTGTGTCTCTTAGGAATGTCAGAAGCTATACCTATAAAGCATCACCAACATGACTTCCTAAGCAGGAGCCAAACAAGGACAACAATAGTCGACATGCTAATTTGGACTAGAGAAATCCTCAATCCTACCAAAAGAACTATAAGGAACTAAGGAATGCTAAGAGTGGCGTAGTTTTCCCAAGGGAAGATCCCTCCAATTGTTATCCATTACCAAATGGTCAGTCTTGAAAACATAATATAAGTAACATTGTACAGGTTGTATGCATATATTTAGGATTATACATATACACATAAATACACATGCATATACATATAGGTATATAATAGCAATTGATGAAAAAAAGAGGTCATGAATTTAAAAAAGAGCAAAGAGGAGTATATGGGAGGGCTAGGAAGAAGGAAACAGAAGGGAAAATGATGTAATTATATTATGATCTCAAAAAATAAAATCAATGACTTCAAAAAATAAGTCATGTTTTTCTTTCTCCCCCAATTACTTTTATTGTTCCTAAAAGTAAATATTTCACATCTCATAATTACTTAGTGTAATCCCATAAAATGTGTTTGTGTTTTTTCCTCTGTGTGTGTGTGTTGGTGTGTTCCCTTGTTTATGTGCTCATTTGTTTAGGTAAGAGTTCAGTGCATGATATTTTCCTTCATTCCTTTCAAACTTACTTTTTGAGGCAGGATCTCTCCTTGAACTTAAGACTTGCTATTTATGGCGGATTCCTGACCAACAAAAGCCCAGCCTCGCCATTATGCAGACTGTATGCCCTACAGGACAAATAGCTTTCTCTGTTTTTTATTTTTTTGTTTGTTTTGTTTTGTAATACAGTTTTCTATATGCCACTCTTGCCCATGAGAGGACTATAGACATTGTGTGCTGTTTCCAAAGACAGGGGTAGGGCTGTTTCCCTGGGAATGTACACCTTCCCATCCCTTTTTCTCTCCTCGTTTCTAGTATTAGGCATAGGATTGAAGCTTAAATTATCACTTTGGACAGCATAATGGTTCTCAAAAGATCAGGATTAGCAAGATCATTGGTATTTGGAATAGTAGTGACCCCAAGGAACCCAATTCAAGTCCTAGATTACTTCTTTTTGTCTTTTTAAAGTAACTTCATTTTCCCGATAACATACCTGTATGTACTTCTATTTTACTTTGAAATGTGACGATTTACACAAAGCTGTTAAAGGTCTTCAAACAAGACTAGAAACAACCCCCTCTTCTTAGTTTCTAGGGAATGCACTTACCACTCAAAGCTGATATTTTCCATAGAAGTGGCATTTCTTCTTGTAGGATTTCCATCGCTTTTCACTACTACTCAAATGATAAAAGCCAGGAACCCACAAATACAAACATGTCAATGTGCTGACTAAGTCTCAGAAGCTGGCACCTCCAGTTCCATACCTCTACTTTAACACCTATCTGCCTACGACTTCTGCTTCCAGTTCTCAAGATCACATACCTTAAATATTTACATGAGTACATGAGATTTGCCAGAGTTGCAATGTAATTTTTGCTGTCAATTGACAACTATGGTTTTTCTGTTTTCCATTTTCATCTCCATGGCTGAAAACCAGAAGAAATTCATCTAACACAACACAGAAAACATGTGATTTTTATGAATCTGCTTTGGAAAAATAGTGCAACTCTGAACTGCCATCTTCTTTCTGTTACTCCTGTGTAATTAGAAGCTGTTGCTCTAGCTAAACCTCATCATATTGCTTTACAAAAATAGACCTTGGATCTTTAAAGTTTTATCATCAAAGGACATTTAATGCCAGGTGGCCCCAATTGTTAATAAGGAAACCTATTGGACCAGAACATGCTATAACTATCAGAATTTTATCTTTTAGTATGAGTTAAAGTCTTACTAATACCCTAGACCAACAAAGCAGCAAGGGCAAGCCCCATATTTATTTAAGGACTAGTTTTCTATACTAAAATTACCACCACTTTCTGAGTCAGTAGGTGATTTTAGTTGAAAAAAAAAAAAAAAACAGAATCCACCCAAGTCTTTTTCAGGTATAAAGCACTGACTAAGATCAATTTTATACATGTATGCATTTGAGGAGGCTTCTACGGTTGTAAGTTTCCGTGTGCCTTTTCTAAAGGCCTTCAGTGTTAGTTACCCTCTCCATGATTCCTCTTCTAACCTGCTCTCTATTCCCTCACCCCACTAAATCCTCTTGGTCAAACTTCTCCTTTACGACCTTATAAAACTCTATTCCACTTTCCCCCCCTTTTTTTGGAGGATTTCCTCCCCACCCCCAGTCCTTTACTAGCTATTTAATCCCTGTGAATATTCTAGATGAAATAGGCATACATAAAGCATAAAAGGTAACACCAATATATAAGAGAAAATATGCTGTTTGTCTTTCTGGCTCTAGATTATCTCACACAGAATGCTTGTTTCTACTTCTATCCATTTATCTGCAAATATAATTTTTCTTGAAAGTGTGTTTCCACTGATGCAACAATGGCATGAATATCAGGAGAGTAACCAATGATTTTCATTTTATTAAGGCCTACTTCATGATATGGAACCCATACATGACAGTGTTAAGAAGACCAAAATCTGATACTAGACAGTCATGGGACCTAAGGGAGTCCTACTATTATTATTCGGCTAATGAAATATAGCAATAAAAAGACTCTTAATGACATACTGCTAGACCCATTGATCAGTGCCCTTCTAAACCCTGTTAGAGAAGCTTCTTTTTGCAGTAGATGTTTATTAACCCTGAGACTTACAACTTGACAACTTGCAGAGAGTGAAAGAGTGGCCAGCACTAAATTGGATAGGTGTATCACATCCCTCCCCTTAAGGCTCTGAGCTCTGTGTGGAAGAGGAAACAGAAAGACTGAAAGATCAGGAGTTAAGGGGAACAACATGCATTTTTCAGATGCAAAAGTCCAGGTACACATACAAATTTACAGAAACAGAAGACCTGCATAAGTTCAAGACACACAAAAATCTCTTCATGAAAGTGGGAACATGGGCACAAAGTCCCACCCCTAGCCGAGAAGCTCTTTGTAATTGATAGCTTCTAGGAAAGAGAAAATCAGTTTCCTTCAATAGTGTTACACTGGGTCAACTACACTCCAGGCCTGTCCTTATTCTCAGGAGTTCTTGGCCAATACAAATTGGACACTGTGTGTGTGTGTGTGTGTGTGTGTGTGTGTGTGTGTGTGTGTATGGAATTGTTTTATTTTATTTTTAGTATTGGTATTTATAAGAGATAAAAAACATGGAGTTGGGTGGGTGGCAAGGGAAGGATCTGGAGAAAATTAGAAGAGGAGAAAGAATATGTTTGAAGTATTTTTTATGAAATTCTCAAAGAATAAATTTTAAAAATTAATAACAAATGAGAAGTCTCAAAAGGAATTTCAGGGAATGTGAAAAATGAAATTATTCCCCAATTATATGATGATTGGTTCATCCAAAGCTTCCTGAAGTTCAGCCCAGAAATGGCTTTTAAGTTACAGTGATATAAGAGCAGGAAGCCAGCTCTCCACAGACACTATTCCAGGAAGTGGATTTCACCAGGTCTAAATGTTTCCTGAAAATGACATGCTTGATAAAACATGGTTATCTCTGCTAGATAAAACACGTCAACTCATGTCCACATGCTTTTTTAGAATGCAGGAGCCCTTACAAGTATGTGCTACGTGAGTTGGCTTGAGCATGATCTATTCTGCTGTAGATCAATGTCTGAATGTCATTAGTAGGGTCCTCTCCAGCCAAGCAGTGATTTTGCTTATTTTCACAGTAGAACAATTTTATTAATGTATTTTATTTTATGAAATATCTTTTTGGTTATTATGGTGCTTTTTCTATACCAATATGATTTGTAAGTCTTCTCAGCAGATTTTTATGTTCCTACTTCCTCTCAATATTTCAGTTACATTACTTCCAGTTTATTTATAAAGTGCTTTTTATGTTTTTTGAGACTTTAAACCATCTTGTAATATTTCCTATAAATATACTTTCAGTTTCATTGTGGGTTCCTAATTTATTTTCCATTTTCTTTAGTTAAATCAATTATGATTTTCCTCTACAATATCTTTTGTCCCGAGAAAGTACTTTTTAATTTCAAACCAATTAAACAGTTACTTATATTTTTGCTTTGTTTATAATATTTTTCCTAATCAACGGCTTAGCTACTAAAGTCAATGTAGCTTATTATTATATTATATACTGAAAATTGAACATTTTATACAATTTCTTTTCCTAAATCTTTCAGTTTCCAAATAACTGTTTACAAATGTTATTTTTATAGATCTTTATAACTAATTTATTTTGTAACCAAATTATTTTATCACCCTTTAGTACGTTTGTTACTGTAAATGTATTCTGTATTCACTAAAAAATAAATCATAAAAAACCTGAAAAGCACACGTAGGTATAAATGAAGTGATAACTAGTCCTATTTTATTATATTACATTAATACAGCAATATCATATTTCTGTTGTTACCGTTATTTCATTTTCAAAATTTACAAAGAAATTCTCTCAGGGAACATGTTTTTCAACATTTTTAGTTGCTTTATTTCTTACTGTCTTTTAGTGCTATAGACACAATTAGCTATACCATCCTACCTCACATTTTAATTGAGATTTTACTCACAAGGAGAATGATTCTATAAAGAATTGCCATCTTTTTAAACATTCTCAAATTAAAACTGGTTGTGCATTTATATAGTTCAGAATTCATAGTAATTAATTGAATTTAGGAACTTTCAAAGTCTTATAATCAAAAACCACTCGATGACAAGAAATAAATGTGTAATTTGCGAAGTCAAAGCATCATGTTCAAGTTGCTGTTCATCTTCATAGTCAACCAAATTATTTTACCATCTTTTAGTATTTTCATTACTCTAAGTATATTCTGTATTTTACAGAGAAATGCATCATCATAACTAGCCTGGAAGAAGTAACTGGCTTTTTTTATATTTATAACATCCTAGAACACTGTTCTCTGGAATTCTGAACCTCCCAAATCAAATGTTTTCTTTTATAAGTTACCTTGGTCATGGTGTCTTATCACAGCAATAGAAAAGTAAGACACATTCTTAGTTTAGTTTGTTTGTATCACTTTTGTTTAGGCTTGCCAAGATATTATCTATAAAATTTTCTTAGTGCATATACATATATATATAGATAGATAGATATAGATAGATAGATATGCATATGTGTGTGATATAGTAATACATATTATATATACAAATATGTTTATATTTTTACTGGAGCTATTTTATTTTATAGATTTGTGAATTTTATTATCTCTCTCATTTAAAATTCTCTTGTTTTTCTCACTTTTTATATTTCTATTTAATAGCCAATATGTATAAATTTTCATTTTCCATTAGAATTAATTCAGTGTTCTAATTTTAGCTATTCTTTAGAAGTCTGAAATCTTAATTTTTGAGTTTTTTTAAGTAGAGTACCACTTAGAATACTTTATTGATAAGTTTTAAGCACTTAATTCCTAGCCCTTTGTTACTGCTGTCTGGTTTATTGCATAATTTCCCCCATGTGATTTTCAGGAAGTCATTGACAGTTGTGGCTAGAATGATAGCCATTCTGTTCAGGCTGTGGTTACTTAGGAAGACAAGCGTTAGTTTTGCAATACACACATTTTCCCACGTACTATATTGTATCTGCATTCTATAATGTCATGGGTGGTATAAGTTAAACCCATCACAAAAATATACTTCTTCAATATACATGTTTTCTTAGAGTTCTTACATGTATTCTACTTAAACTGACCTTGAAAGGATGGCTTCTGATCAGGGCTAGAGGAGTTTGAACAGCTTTTTAGCAAGCTGAAAAGCATCTAGCTATGCTGTTGGCTAAAACCATGCATATGTAAACCTTCTAAGTAAACTAGGAAACATTTTTTTTTAAAGTTCCATTCCACATTCTGTTAGCAGTCACATTTTTCTGGCCCTAGCAGCATAGACACTTTGGTTCCATTCAGGTTTCTTAGTTTGTTGTATAAAATTCACTGAGGGAATTTTTAACACGATCCTAAGAAATACTGGGAACACTGGGGCGAGGCTGTGGGACATGGATGGCTGTTTCTACTGTCCATGACCCAGGGCACAGGCCAACAGGTTGATCTTGGAAATGTCACCTCACAAATGCATTAGGTGAGGAAAAGTCTCTTCTTCCCTTAATTGTACCGAGAAGAACTCTGGGAACCAGTGACATGTCTAGATGGCTCTTACCTTAGAAGGTCCAGCAGTGGCCAGTCCTAAGGCTATTTCACCTTGCACCTGTGACCACATTTTGCCCCAGCAGTCCTGAGATTTCTGTCTCTGCAGGGTGGCTTGGAGTAGGTCTGGCTACCAAAGCAGCCTGGGTACTGAGACTTCTGGTAGTCCAGCAACCTAGGGATTGGGGGTCTGGGCTAGCCCTTGCATTATCTAACTTGTCCATAGCACCCCATGATGGGGGCCAATGTCGCAAGCACTCTGAACTCTTCCGCTTCGTCCTTTCATAGAAGGAAGATAAGTAACGTTCTCACTTAAATTTATAGACTCCCTAGTTCCCTCCCAGTCTGTGGCCTTTGGTGACTATGCTTGTCACTGTCCTTCCCACTGCCAGGTTTTAGGAGGTATTTCCTGGCCAAATGAAGTCTATGTTTACTGCACCATGGAACACACACACATTTCTGTGTGTATTCAGCCCCAGCCACAAGAAAGAGACAGAGAGAGAGAGAGAGAGAGAGAGAGAGAGAGAGAGAGAGAGAGAGAGAGAAATAGAGAAAGGGAGGGAAAGGAACAGAGAGAGGGGGAAGGAAGGAAGGAAGGAAAGAAGGAAGGAAGGAAGGAAGGAAGGAAGGAAGGAAAAGAAAGAAAGAAAGAAAGAAAGAAAGAAAGAAAGAAAGAAAGAAAGAAAGAAAGAAAGAAAGAAAGAGAAGTATTTGGTTAGCAAAATCTTGTCGTCGCTGGATTTTTCTCTTTGGTTTCTGTCCCTTCTAGGTGCATAATGTTTAAAAGAGGATATTTTAGCCAGATGCTGTCACATGTATTCTTTCATTGAGGAAACATGTTGTTTGTTTGTTTAGATATTTGCGTTAGCTTACATTATTGCCCAGTTCTGACTCTCCGTTGATACTAAGACAGAGGATATGTACTTCAATTGTGCATTCATTAAATTTTCTCAAGAATATTTAAATTAAATATTGTTTCACTTAATAAAAAACTGATGGGTTGAATAAATTCAATTCTTATTGATCTGAAAACATACTCAGCAAATGAATTAGGTGAGGAAAAGTCTCTTCTTCCCTTAATTGTACCGAGAAGAGCTTTGGGAATCAGTGACAGCATCTCTAACCTTACAGAAGACTTACTGGAATTTTCTTAGTACTTTTATTTGAAATGTGACCTTTTCAAAGGTGACCCATTGTAGCTCATCACCCTCTGACTTAAATGATGCAGTGTCACTAATTAGTGAAAAGTGTAACATGTGTCATTTAAAGATTTAAAAAGTGCCATAGTTTAAATGTCTTGCAGCCCTGATTGACATAGACCTGGATTCTATAATTAACTGCGTGTACCCCAGCAGTAGCTCATTAAGGAAGAGAATAAAAGAAAGCTGAACCTATATCAACATAATGAAGTAAATGAGGGTTCCTTCGCCAAGCTTGGTAGGTCACAATTGAGTCATTTTGGCAACTTGAATAATTACTTTCCAGAATTATATATCATACCATGTCTATGTGTCTAATATATATTAATTACCAAAGTTTTATAAAAATTAGTATTATAAGTTTTGGATAATTTTCTCCAGTTTGTTAAAAAATAATGTACATGGCCACTATAAGTTTTGGAATTTGATAAGTGGTTTAAATATAAAATTTGTCACAAAAATGTTTTAAGAAAATAATAAAGTGATTTCTATGACTTACATGTCAAATGTGAAAACTCATGAATGAGAAGACACTTGAAATATTCCATATGTGTGTGGTTTCTCATGCTGCAGGTAGGATGATAGGTCATTTACATTAGCACAGAAAAGGCACACTGAGGTATCACTGGATTTTCTTCCCAACAAGATGGTACAATTGTTCCTCATCTTTCTTTTAATGGAAATTCTAGTAATCTATAATCATAACTATTTTATATTATGAATTGGTTTTGATGGAATTTGTTTTGAAACAGTTTGGTCTTATCATGTCTTACTCTCTGTCTATATCTTTACACTGAAATTATCTTTCTTCATATCTTCCTTCAAATTTATTACATGTCTAAAATCTTGTTTCTGACTCAGTTCAAATGAAATATATGGCGTATTAAGTGGTGAATTTCTGACTGCTTCTAAGACTTTTTTAATTATTTGCCTATGTGAATAAAAGGCATGGACTTTAGGTATATTCGTAGATTTTATAACATGGATAATTTTTGGTGAGCAGTCCAATTGGTCTTGCTGAATTTAAATAAAAGGAACAGAGTTTAATGAATGGGAAGAAAAGTGGATATGAGAATAATTATTGGAGGAGAGGGAATGTGATCAGAACTTATTGTGTGACATTCTCAAAGAACTAATTTTTTTTCAAATAAAAAGGAGCAACATAACAGTATAAATCAAATATTTTACAAAACAAAAAATCCTGTCTTCTGAATGTTGCTGAAGAGGGCGGTAGAATGTGCTTTTCAGTGACACCAGTTAGAAAGCAGTTGAGCTTCTGCTTTTTTCCAGTAGGAAATTCACAAACAAAGGAAGGTAAGGAAATTAGACTACATCCCAAAATAGAATGATTGTTAAACGAGTGAACAAAACCAAACACGGCTCAAAGTATTTAGACAAGACCATAATAGAGCTTTACTCTACAATATGATTTGATATTTACCTTGAAAAATTAACAAGTAACTGTAGAAAATGTAAAGATTACATAAAAATCCCCTAATAAAAACATGAGTTCAAAATGTTTCTAGTAAGTTCTTTAATTTCTTTTAAAGTGAAAGACAAGCCTTACAAAATGAAAATTCATCTACAATATACAAATGGTAGAACTGTATACAAAATATTTTGTGTTATTAATAAAACAACTTTCAGAGCTTGAAGCAAACACAAATAGTACTATAAATCATTTTCTTATAAAATTCAATGAATTGTAAATGTAAATATAATTAATTCTAATATTTCAGAAGTAGTTATAATGCAAACTCTCAATATGTCCTTAGTGATACACTCAGGCATCTTTATGCTACTAATCCTCAAGGAAAGAGCCAAAAGAATCCATTGTGGACAGTCTTTAATAAATGATATTGAGAAGGCTGGAGATACAGCAGAATAATACAATTTAGACATCTTTCACCCTGGGTGAAAGTATAATTCTAAATGAATGAAAAGATCTAGAGTAGAGACCTGAAATTCTAAAAGTACTAGAACAAACCAGGGGATACACTTCGAAACAATGGAACATTTTTTTAACTGGGTCCCAAAAGCACAGGGAAGAAAAGCAAAATTAGAAAATATGATTATATAAAACTAAGAATCTTATGCATAGAAAAGTTAATAATCAACCAGACTTACAAGATAACTTGTACAATTGAAGAAGAGTTATTTGCCAAATGGTCATTTGACAAAGGATTAGTATCTAGAGGGTATAAGGAATTAAAAACAAAAACCTGAATAATGAAAACCAGGAAATAGAGCTATTCTGAACAGGCATTTCTCAAAAGTTGAAATATAAAAAGCCAACAAATATAGGGAAATATTCAATACAAGCCACCAGAGAAATGCACCTAAAAACTACAGAGAAGTCACTAGACTCAAGTTAGAGTGATTGCATTAAGACAAATGCCAAGCGAATAACTGCTTCTCCAAATCTCAGAAACCAATTTAAAAGAAAAAAGCAGATGTTGTAGACAGAGGAAAAGGAAACCTCGCATACCATTGGAGGGAGGAAATATAAGCACAACTATTGTTGAAAACATTTATGGGGATTTCTTAAAAAAATGAAAACTGGATCTCTCATATAATACAGATACCTTGTGTACTTCTGGATCAATATTCAAAGGAATAAGTTCATCAGACCAAAGTAATAGCTGCATGCCAATGTGCAGCACTATTTATAATGACAAAGGTATGAAGTCAGTCTAATTCCATCTAGAAATGAAAAGACCATGTGTTTCTATGCAGAGTTTAGTGTTACTCAGAAATGAAGGAAATCTCATCATTAGGTACAAAATAGAACTGGAGGACACTCTGTTACATGAAATAAATCTGACACAAATGGCAGGTATCACATGTACTCTATCATATGGAACAGATGAAAATGTTGATATGAATATAAAATAGTCACTCCTGGAAGTCAGGAAGGGAGAGGGTGAAGGTAGGATGGACTTGATCAATGCATGCTATGTGAGTGTGTGGACATATCATAATATATACAATTACTATATGTTGATAATACAGTTTAAAATTTTACTAACATCCAAATATATAAGTTTAAAAGATTTTCCAATTCATAAATTGAATTAGGAAACAACTTACAAATTTGGTATATTTATACTGAGTCTGGAAATATAAAGCCCCTTTATTAGATATATAAACTGTTAGAAGCTTGCTGATAAGACATATAAAAACTACTTTAAAATGAAATTGTCCTGTACTGGAGAGATGGTTCAGCCTTAAGCAGCACTGCTTCTCTTATGAATGACCTGGGTTCAATTTCTAACACCCAAACGGTAGCTCACAACTGTCTTTAAAACTAGTTCCAGAGGATCTGACAACTTATGGCATTGCTAGCAAGCAGGATTGCATGCAAAATGGAGCACATACATATATGTAAGCCAAATAGTCATACACACAAATGAAAATAAAATTTTAAGATGTAGTATTCATACCTTTTCCTAGTACTTAACTTTATTCTAAAAATAATAACAATAATCACAGGATTGTAACATAATCCTCATCCTAGCATTATTTGTTGTAATGTAGATCAATGCTTAAATATTTGATGATACTGCATTAGTGAGTTTTAACAAACACACACCATACAGAGTCTGTTTAAAATACACATTAGATTGTCAAATTTTTATATACATATACATGTTTATTCACCTTTACTATGTATATATAAACACTTATTCAATATGTGTATATTCATATAATTCTATCTACAAATGACTGAAAGTCAAGCTTACTGTAATAGTAACAATGTACTAGGAATTGTATATGTGTATTCCTTCTTGTTAAAAATTATCCACATTTTGTAAATTTGTTGCTTAACTTATCACATGTGTAATCTGAAGGCTACCTATTATTACTATTATTATTATTAGTAGTAGTAGTAGTAGTTGTAGTTGTAGTAGTAGTATTGTATTATTGTGGTTATCATGGTTTTAATGTCTTAATCAAGGACTTTGTCTACTACATGTAAGATAGTAATGAAGGATGTGTTCTATCACTTGGCTAATGTTTTATTACTTATCCAAGACTCAATGCTTTTTAACTTTCTGATGAGAATCAAAGTGATTGAAGCAGCAGCTGATACAAATAGAAGAAAATAGAAATATCTCAATGACAAGATTTAGATTAAATTTCATTTCCTAACACGTCAAAAGAAATTGTTCATCCTCCAATTTTCCTTAGAATGAGAATATTGAGGATTAAGTTTTTATTCAAGCAACAGTACAATTTAAAGGCAGAACTTTGATTGTGGTCAGTAAACCAGAAAGAATATAAGTGGGGTCCCTTCATACTTAATTTAAAATGTCTATATTCCTCAATTATGAGACATATTCCAACATTATAAAATATGATTAATTGTTATAATCTAGACTTTTTTAGACATGTATACATTCCATAGTCAGAACTGATATTCCAATCTAAGCCAAGATGTGGCTATTTGATGGTTTTTCTTTTCCAGAATGATGGCATTGCTGTATTTGTGAGTGAATTTGTTGGCTCTGGGTATGTATATATGTACAGTGTATTTATAACAATTTCTATTATTTTGAAAACATCAAATCATTTTAGAAATGAACAATAATGTTATATAAAATAATATAGGGCCATTGAGACAGCATAACAGGTAAAATCATTGTTGCACAAGCCGGATGAGATCAGTTTGATTCTTGGAATCCATGATGGAAGGACAACACTGGTCTCCCCTATCTTCCACATGCCCATCTTAGTGCAACACACAAACACACACACACACACACACACACACACACACACACACACACAAACACACACAAATATCTCTATATCTCTTACACATAAGCAAAGTAGTTTTTTAAAATTTAGAATTATACTGAGGAACATTTTTTTAAATTGAGAACAGAAAAAGACATTTTTAAAAGAATAGTATACATCTCACTAAGTGTCTATGATAGCCAGGGAAACAGGATCATCAAAAAATCATATTTTTATGTTAGATCATGCTACTGCCTATTGTGATGGGTTTCGGGGCACAGCAGGTCAAAATGATGGCATGGGGCAAGGCCACTGGTGTCCAACCACATCTGCTGTAGCCTGGTTAACCCTTCTGGTGACTAGATCCCACTTAATATCTGAGTCCTCTCTGTTCAACACCAAAATGTCATAAGTGCCTAATTAGTGTGATCCATCATGTACCTGAACTGCAATGTCCCCTACAGCCTACTTTAGTAAGTAGGTTTCTAGGCTCTTCCTTGGGGAAATGAAACTCTAATAGAGAAAATTTCCAAATTAAAAAAGAAAGTTCAAAATCTTGGGGTACATATGATTGAAATATTTACTAGTGTCAATTCTAAAGACATGCCCAACCACTGTCTTCTGAATTGGGATTGAAGGTGTGAACTACATTGGGATTAAAGTCTAGTACTAACATTCTTTCTACCTAGAACAACCATGCTTCTGGACTAAAAGTTTAAATGCTGTTCTACAGCAACTGCCATTTATATAGGTAAAACTTTTTTGTTTCCTCGTGTATTCAATGAAAACTCAGCAGTTAACATGACCTGCTTAAACTCTAACTTGCAATAGTCATTTTATGCCTCTCTCAGTTAAACATTTCATATTCTATAAACTATATTGCTAAAACTAGCTACCAATAAAATAGCCTATGAATACAAAGGATAGATAGGGAAAGTGGATGGAATAAGATGAAATCACACTGACTATTCATTACACCAACCAATGAAAATATGAGAAGATACCTTACATGATGCAAATAAGGTAGAATCTTAACTTCCTGAATTTTTGGTTCCAGGGCTTGACTGGGTTCCAGAGGAAGTTGACATAAGACATGAACTGATTCCTTTGCTTTTAACATACTTAGTTTCAGTCTAAGTCAGGATCAAGAGTTGGATTTTACCCTGGCTCCATTTGTTATGCAGTGCTGGAGACTTAAAGGAAGCACACATGTTCCAGGTCAGGCTATTGAAGTCTAAACTACCTTGGTGGCTATCTATACAAACTGGCTAACACACCCTGGTAAATGGAAGGAAAGAACAGCCATCTGTCTGATTGGTGGCCTTTAATCATGGGGAGTTATGGAATGGTGAAGGATCCAATATACTTAATGCTTCCACTTTCTGTCTGCTGTATATTATTCCTGGAAGTATCAGTTTCATACAGTATCCCCCAAACTTCTATTATCCCCTTAAGAATCTATGGGAGCATGAAGATGCACCAGTTTGTGTCTGTTTTCCTTCCCTTTTGTGTCTGTCCCTATTTTAACATAGCTTCCTTGGAATTTAAAACCACTTCCTGAAGCATTAGCGTATATGTTTTGTCATAAACTACATTTTCTTAAGAATTTAGGTTCAGGCATGGTATAAGAGTGTGAACCCCTATTTTCCATGCATAGATCTGGTTGAATGACTTCTGTAAAGTCAGATGATTATGCATTGTAAGGTACATGATAAAGCCTTAATATCTGGAAGTTTTTACTGCTTTCTTAATTGTTCCATGTAAAATTAATTTTGGGGCAGAAACTTAGTTATTATGAGGTGGTGACTGAGTCCACAGATGAAGATGTTGGAAGAATCATATCAAGAATGGAATGAAAAACCACATCAAGAGGAAATGTGAATCAGTTTTGTCAAGTCAGCCTCTCTTAAGTTGGAAATCAGTTGCTCCCTGGAAGTCCAGTTGTAAGGATTCAGCATTCTCCAGATGGAAGTGGTCCAGTGTTGTAAAATGTGATCATAATGCTCCCTTGATCCACAGAGAACAACACATGTAGGTTCAGTATGTTTCACTGGAGCTGAGAATGTGTGTATACAGCAGAAAGAGGAGCCACTGAACTGCAGAATGTGGGAGTGTTTTTGTTACACATCCATTGGAGAAAGGAGGCTTGGCAAAAGGCCAGGGTAAAGGTGGAAGAAAATTGGGTGATCCTCTGTATTGGGCAATATTTGGTGAGTGTTTTCATTTTGGTTAATACTTTCACACTCTAAATTACCTCAAAAGGTTATGTGTCTATTCTTATTTTTAAACTTACGTATCAACATTTCTAAGCTTTCTTTTCACTGTCCATTTAGGCAACTCTTTATTCTTGTCTCATCCTGCCCCCTCTTTTGCCGAGGATCAGACACCACATCAAATTGTAAGTGTAGCTAGCATGTACCAACACTCTTATTCCTCTTTCCAGCATTTTACAAGAAGTGTCCAGTAAATCTCTGTTTCACAGCATGCTTTCTCATCTGCAGATGCCTGTTGAGGGAAGAGTTGGAAGCAAGTCATAGGTAAACACAGTAGAAACATGATATTAGTTTTTAGCTCCTGATCATATTTGCCTCTCAATGTTTAAATCTGAAGAGAAGTGTTGATTTCTTTTGCTCATCCACATTGATAACATCTCATTCCTGATAAATAGTTCGGTGCACAATGTCATCCAATTCTATAATCAGGTCCTCAGTCTCTATCAAAACTTAATAATGAGCTAAGAGTTATTTTCCAAAGGAGAATAGTGACTTGCCAAGGAGGTCTTGGCTTTACTAAAAAAAAAAAAAAAAAAAAAAAAAAAAAAAATTAAAAGGAATATTGCCATGAGTCTCTAAGAGTCCATCAGAATGCTATATACTTTTTGGTCTGAAACATACATTTTCAGCAATATTGAATTCTCTTGTCATATCTCTGTGAGAGGGCAGGCAGATTTTCCAATCTGCTAGCCCTATCTTCTTTTTTTCTCTCTCTTTATATTGGTAGAATTTGGGGTTTCTCAGTAAATGAATCAGAATAACATATTCAAATCAAGTTCTGAGTTTTCAACAAAATCCCAAAGAATACACAATGTTTTAAGCTCCATTCTCTGTGCTAAAGACTGCAAGCAAATTATTTTTCATTTTCAAAAGAACATGCTGAACTTTTTAGACTTCTGAATTCCCCAGAGCCTTGATGAGGAATCAAGGCCTTGCATCTTCACATGGTTTATTTCTATATTCTTGGCAATGATGTCTTCTCAGTCATCTGGCATACCTAATGCTTGCTATTCAATAGGTCCTGTTAGCCTACTATAGTCAGTATAGCAAGGCAGCCATAGCCTTGCTGAGATTAAAAGTTAAGTGGTACAGAACACTGGAACACTGGAACAAATTAATGAAGGTATAATGTTACCCTTATTAAAGTAAAGTAGACACATTCTCATTAGTTTTATTAAATTTGGGGATACAGATACGTGTTAGTTGCTACATTGTGTTGACATGCACAAAAAGACACTGTCAGAATACAATGTGAAATAACAATGGCAATAGGAATTGCTGGGTTTATGACATTCAGCTCCTTGCCCAGGGTCCACTTAAAGTCATCAGGGTACCATGAATATAGTAAATCACGGTATCATTGAGTTCACTGTCTCTACATCTGTTGTCTTTGTTGTGGGCACTCATCTCTAGGACTTAACCCAAGAATAGGATGCTACAAATGTTTTAGCTTTCTGAGACTCAGGGCAATGATCATATTCTCTCTGGCTTTTTCACACATTGTTTTTTCCACTATAGGACAGAAGCTTGCTAAGAATTTTCTTTCAGTCATTTATTAATCTCATCTTAATTCAGAAACCAAGGTAACATCCACTTATTTAGTTTAAAGAGCCACTAGGCCACATGACTGTTTTAAAGAAAAGTTTCCATTTACTAACTGATTTTTAAAAAGCTACCACATGGCCCTGTGGGTGAAGTACCATTCTGGATATCTAGGCATTATAATTAGCATGGAAACAGTTAATCAAAATAGTCTGGAATTTTCCATTTCCTAGTATATTGGTGTTCTAAATGACTGGAAGTTCTATGAGGAAGTTGGAATAAAATTTACAGCATGTGCTTCTGACATCACAAGCTTCTTTTAAAACTCTACACACTGTTTCATGTCATGTTTCTCTGTTCTCCATGCTTCACTATGAAGTCAGAAGCCTATACAGGACAAATATATTGCAAGTCTAGCAAAGTCTTAACAAATATGCTCAATGCCAATGTGAATTTTCATCTCACTTTTAAAACTTCTTGTTTGAATTCCAAGAAAAAAGCATGAAAATAATTTATTAATATCGATATCCAAATTAACAAAATGTGATTTTACAATTAGATTAAGCTAATTCAAGTATTTAGACTGTCAAAATATCCAAAAAGACATTAAAAACTATCTCTTCAATGTAGTGACAGGTGAACATACCAGCCAAGCACCCGTGTCTCTAACATTCGTTTATTTCTTGACCTCAGGCAACACACTTGCCACAAAGTTGCTTTTAAGCAATGGTTATTTTTAGAGTACAGTTTACTTCCATGATCTTAATTGAAATAAAAGATTAAATGTTTATGCTATGCATTAGATGCTGTAAGCATCTGTTTATCACATTGATGTAATGCTTGAAAGGAGACGATACTTGCCTTTACATTCCTTTGACCTAGATAAGACAACTATGATGATTAACGGTGACAAGACATGATGCTAAACCTTACCTACACAAGGCAAAATGGCATAAGAACTGTAGAGGAATAGGCATGTGTGATAGCTAGAAAGGGTCTATAGTCCAGGGGTCTACAATTCAGAGGTCTGTGTACAAAGTTTGATGTCTCTGATATAAAAACAGTGTATTCTGTTTTTAAACTTACACCGCTGATGGAGCCAACCCGACCAGGTCCCTCCAAACTCAGACTCTTCAAACTGTTTCTGTGTCTTTTTGAGCTCTCACTGCCCCATTCTTCCTGCTGTAACTGACTCTTCTCTAACTGTCTAACTCTAACTCCTTTTCTCTGAGCTCGACGCCTGCCTTGCTCTCCTGAGAGTTGGGTATGTCCTTACTCTGACTCACACTGCTAACTCTTCCTCTGATTAGTCACGTTGCCTGCATCTCAGATGTCACTTCTTATGTGATACTTAATCTCTGAGCTTCTGCTTCCTGTGTCTGCTTCCACACTCTTAGAGATTAAAGGTGTGGATCACCACTGCCTTCTTAATACTAGGATTAAAGGTGTGTACCAACATTCTTAACATTCTTTCTACATTCCATCTGGACCACACAGGCCTCTGAATGTAGACCCCTGGAATATGAAATTTCCTCCACAGCTTTCTGTTTTGAACACTTGGTATCCAACTGGGCAGCAATATTTGGAGATGCTAGTAATTTAAGTAATTTAAGTAATTTAAGTAATTTAAGTAATTCAATGGGACAAGGTGGAAGATGTAGATCATTTGGTATGTCAGACCTGTCCTATACCTGGTCCCTTCCTGTCTTGCTCTTTGTTTCCTCTCCATGTGGAACTTGAAAACCAGTTCTGCAACAAACTTGCTGCTAGGATGCCAGGAAACCACAGGCTAAACCCTGTGACACCATGAACCAAATGAATATTTTCTCTTGTTGACGCAAAAACAATTCTCACCTGAAATAGGATGAGAGCTGTTTCATTCTGGAGCTTGTCCTGGGAACACAAATTCTGGGTACTTCAATTTCTACATCCCAATGTATTAACAGTTTCATGAAGAATTACTGTAACAAAATAAAGAACATCGTAATTCAAGACATTTTCAAATACATTGATGGAAACATTATGAAAGTGGGCTATAGTAAAGTGTGGAAATCTCTACTATAGGCCTCAGAAGGTATTTAATATATCCTTAGCCTTTCGGTTGGTGGAAGCTAGTGGTCTGTTAATACATCCCAAAAGATTCAGCTGCTATCACAAGGATTTTATGTCAGAGACTGAGGTGGGTGACAAATAGCTATTAAGGGAGATAAAAATGGCTCAAGGTATGATCAGACCTCTCCACAATCACTGAACTCTGACAAAGTAATCAGCTCATCATTAGGGTCAGTGTAAGGTGCTGTTTCTTTCATGGGACTTTTGTTCATACTCCTTTAATTTTTTTTCTGGCAGGGATTTTGGTCACAGTCATGAAAGTGAATATATAATTATTTATTATTAAATTTCTTATTATCTTTTAAACCTACCTAATTTTTACTGTTTATATATTCTGTATATATATTGGGATAAAGCCTCAATTCCTCATTGTTTTGATAAACTTAAATACTAATATATCAAATTGTTAAGAAAGAATGTCCCAATAATTTGTTTTGGATTTTCTAAACTGATTGAATTCATTACATGATTACAATGAGGGTATTCAAATTTTTTAAAAATATAGAAGAGTAATATTGTTGAAAAACATTTCTCATGCTTATGAAATTTCTAAAAGTAGGTGCAATGTTTATACTATGGATAATGTTAGGATTACTTAGGATATTAATATTAGTTATTATATTTTAGCATGTGAATATATTTATATTATTATTTTTCTAAGTCTTCCTCAAAAATACATCTTGTATGTCTGCTCTGCATTCCCATTCTTTTTAAGGCATGATTGTGCAGATATAGATGTTTTCCACTTTTGTTCATTCTGTTTTACATTCAGTAGATCTGAGTGTCTAAGAAAAGATTACAATATCTTCCTGGGAGACTTCATTGTGCATTATCATAACTAAGGAGTCAAAAATATAACTTGGATTTAATTTTTAAAAATTTTTTCTATGTATTTATTTTCTACACTTCTATAAGACTCCCAAGGGTTTGTGTGTGTTAAATACGATCTCTGCCATTGAACAACACCTTGGCCCCAAGTGTGAATTTTGATACCCAAATTAACAACTAACTAAATAATTGCAACCATCATTTTATTCATACCCAAACTATTTTGGGTGAAGAAGCTTTAATTATAGTTTTAGTTTATTTCATCTTCACATGGCAACAGATTTCTAGTAAAAATCACATATCCAAGAATACTTTATATGCCCGTAATAATTTTATGCATTTCTGAAATTTAAATTAAACTAGAGAAGGAAATCTTAACTATGCAGTAACGAGTTGGACATATGGTTAAACCCAAATAGCTCCATGCTAGGTAAAAGGAAGTTAAAGTCTCTTTTCTGTCCTCTAAATGACTGTGATATAATGTCACTTAAATGACTTCAGTGTGCTTTGGCAGCCCTGTCCTTGCCTATTAGGACTACTTGATAAATGAGTGTAAGATTGAGAATCCACAATGAATTTTTTTCTGATTTGATCCTCTTTCATGGAGAAGATATAAGAATCCTGAGTGACTGTTAAATATCAATGAGGTACATTTAAAGAGACTCTGATCAATGAGATATTGCCATAGTTCTAGAACAGAAAGGAAAGATACAAAGAATGACAAACTATAGTCCTGCCATTCGTTTCCCCCAAAAGAGACACCTCATTTCCATACATACTTAATTTTCTTTAAGATTATAAAATATTATCTAGAATTAGAATAATTGATGCACTGTTGTAAACTTAGAAATGGGTACCTCTCTATGCCACATGCTTGCTTTGGATTACAGAAAAACTGTGGGAAGTTGATTATAGATGAAAAGAGAAAAAGTGAAACAAAGCTTAGAGCTAGGTATTTTGATTTCTGAAACAACCAGTTTCCATTTAGTTTTTGTTTCTCAATTAAAAGAAGCATTTCCTCCCATGAATTGAACATTGGACTTCATGCAGGATAGGCAGGTAAATGCTCTGTCACCCAACTTTCACTCTGGTACTGTTAATGTTTATAAATGTTGGTAAATTTATCTTTTCTTTAGGTAGTCTTTTTGACAATTTCATTATTGAGTGATATATTTGCATTATTTCCTTCCCTTCTTTCCTAATCCAGCTCCTTCCAAGCAAAGATCTATCTCTCTATCCATTTCCATTTCTTATCTGTATCTCTTATTTCTATCTCTAGCTCCATCTTTATCTCTCTATCTCTATTTCCTCTATATTCTGCCAAGTCCCTTTAGAGTTGTTCATATGTACACATAATCAGAGTTGGCCACTTGAAATTAGATAACACACAGATACCACGTTTTGCATGGCTCTGACTGACCTGACAGAGGTAGTGAGGGAGTGAAGACAGAATAGACACATACACAGGGAAGCTAGGATCCGGTGGTCTGGATTTGCTGTGATGGTGAAACTGTAGCAGCCTGGAAGCTGGAAGCTCAGTGTATTGATTAAATATAGTCGACTAAGGAGGTGGGATTGTTAAATACAGGTGAACAAGGAAGCGGATTGTTACATAAAGATAAACAAGGAGTCAGGTTTAGCTAATCATGGTAGGAACAGGATCAATTGTCAGACAATAAACACCTGAGGAGAATGAACATTTTCTGCAAACACTATGAACTTCCTCACGTGGACCAGATGGAGGCTTTGCCACTCCTCTTAGCCTGGCTTGGCCACTCACATGGGGCCGAGGAATTCTTGACATGGCTCATGTCAAACAACGCACATTCACTCAGCACTTTACTTCCTCCCTACACAGAAAAGAGCATGTCCCTGGAGAAAACGAATCCTCCTCCACTCAACAAAAATTGATTGCCTGCAACTCTTCATCTGGGAGTGAGACCTTGTGAAATTTCCCCCATCCACTTTGGCATGTCAACTGGTGTTGTTATTTTGTAGGTCTTGTTTAGGTAGCCATATTGTTGAGACTTCATGAGTGCAGCTTTCCTGATATGTCTAGAATACACATCAGCAGCAGACATTCTGGTCCTCTGGGTCCTATAATTTTCCTGGCCAGGCTTTTATGATTTTACCAAATCTCTAAATGTGGAGGTTGCATTTGTAGATGTATCAACCGGGGCTGAGCACCCTCAGTCACATACTCTCTGCATTTTGATGGATTGTGAAAAATCACAATAACCGGTTCTCCTCTAGGGCCTATGACCTTTCCAGCTATGAGTACATAAACTTTACAGTACCAGAACATATTCCCTCCCATTGAGTGGCTCTCAGCATGCAGCTGTTGGCTATGGCAAGTTCTTCTTTCATCTTCAACGATTACAGATTGCTTTGCTGAATACAGTAATCCAGTTTGGAATCTGTGGTCTATTCGAGGTTGGAGTACCATTATTCAGGCTCTTTTGGCTTTACAGGTTTCCATTGAGAGTTCAGCTCCAATTTTCTTATGAGTTTTCTTTTATATGTTATTTACAGATTTGTCTTACAGTTTTCAACACTCTTTGTTTTGATATTTAGCGTTTTAACTATAACAAGTTGTGGAGAGTTTCTTTTCTGGTCTTATTTGTCTGCTTCTTGTATGATTATGGGTATGTCTTTCTTTAATTTGGGGGAAATTTCTTGTATGACTCTTGGTAAAGATTCTGGTTTATGCTATTGACCTGAGATCCTTCTTCTTCAATGGCCAAAATGAACAGAATTTGTATTTTCATTGGATTCCAAAATACTTGCATATTCATTTTGTGCAGTTTAAAACATTTGTCAAAATTGTTGAATGAATGTTCCAATTACTCTTTATCTTTAAACCATGATATTCTGTCTTCTGCTTGATCCATTCTACTGTTGATGATATCCCCTGAGTTTTTAAATTGGCTAATTGCATTTTTTAAATTTTTATCTTCATTTCAGCCTGAGTTTTCTTCAATATTTCTATTTCTATATGAATTCAGTTTTAAAATCTTGGATTGCCATCATTTCATTCAATCAAGTGTTTGTGTTTTCTTAGAAATCACTCAGGGTATTTTTTCCTCTATCTCTTTACAGTCACTTGGGTGTTTATATTGTCTTTTAATCTCTTGCATACTTCAGTGATGTTTATAATTCTTATAAATTCTGTGTCCTGGGATTCATCTAGGTTATTCTAATTGGAGAACATTTTTATAGAAGTACTTGCATTTTTCCTCTCTTACTTTTTTGAGGGGTAGCATATTGTTTGTGTTTTCATATTGTTTGTGTTTTTGTGTGTGTGTGGACTCTTTTTGTTGTTTGTATATCTGATATAAGATTCTAGCCCACTTCAGGCAGGCTAGTCTAGGAGCTGTTCAAGTGGAGTTAGGGCTGAAGGTCTAGAGATGGCCTGGGTTGGGGAGACTCTAGTAAACCCACTAGACTAGGGCTATGGAAACCTGAAGATCTGGCGCAAGGTCTGGGACTGTTGGCGATAGGGCATGGTGTGAGATTCTCCACAAATATATATTTTAAGTGTGAGACATGGCTGTTGACCTCAATGATCAATATTTAGAATCCTTATTAAAGGATAAATAATGAACATTTTCAGGGGATTCACATCCTCCTTAAGTTTTTTTGCAATGGTCTGTCCATCTCTCCTTCTGTGCAGATGATGGGAGCAGGACTGGCACATAGCAAGCACTTGTTTCATCAAACACATTGCTATCCAATTCAACCCGTCTGAATACACATCTCTTCTCATCTATGATTATGGTCAAATTAAGACTAATCTGTCCATAATACCATTATGATTTGATTATATAGCAAATAATTTCCTTAAAAAGAGAGAAAAAGAGTAGAGTTAATTCTCACACAACATTGCTTTTGGACTTAGAGGTCCCATTTATTTTCATCCAGAATGTCTGCATACAACTGTGCAGTCCCTAGCATGCCATCTGTTCCTGCAGTCACAGCCAGTAACAAAGGTGACTGGAAGACACTGCATGTTTGATTTCTGAATAGATCAGTTAGCCACATACAGAGAAGCATTGTGTTTTGTGGCCATTTATATATTCTCAAATCATATAAGCATCCACACACATGTGTGGAATGTTACATGGGAGATTAGATAAAAGACTATGAAGGCAGCATTAACAGGAATAGTCTTTAATCAAGCACTGGACTGAAATTTTAGCTGAGCTATTTATTTGCTTTATGACCTTGAGCAAGGTAGAAACATACTTTAAACTTTGGCATCTTCATCTGTTAATTTTAGAGATAGTGAAATAGCTATTACATATATCTATCAAGCAAGGAATGCAGTAGCTTTATCAGAGCACCTCACTTATTACAAACATTTCACCTTAGTTATTATTATTATCATTATTATTTGCTCTCTATGTGTATGTATACGGGATATATGTTTGGTTTATATCTGTGTATGCACTGGCATGCTCACCAATGCACATGTATGTGAGGCCAGAGGTCAATGTCTGGCATCTCCTTCTAACTCTCTTCATTTTTAAATTTTTGAAACAAGTTCTCTGAGCCTTGTTTCTCTCAACTTAATGCTCACTAGCAGGCAAGCCCCAAGAATGTACTGCCTTTTCCCTCTTCAGCACTGATGTTTCAGTTATGTAGCTCCACGTGGAAATTTTAGGGGCATGCTGGAGTTTCTGAACTCAGGTCTTCATGATTTCACAGGAACCATGTACCCACAGAGTCATCATCCCAGTTCAGTTACTATTATTTGATGTTTATCATTAATACAGCTGCACTTTTAATCTTCTACTAATGTTTTGACCTCTGTTACAAAATAAAACATAAAATGTATTTCACTTTGTTTTAGATTGAGCTAAATATAAATGATGATACACTAAAAATTCACAATGTTGTCAATGATTGATTTGACTGTAAAATCTAGTTCTGACATAATTCAAGGTTTATAGCAACCTAGAATGCTTGAATAGATTTATATTTTAAAGACATAATCAATTCCTGCAACAATTCAGTTTGCTTCATATACTTTAGTTGATACAAAATGTTCATATTATTTTCTTTTGAAACAAGTAATTCCAGTCTATTGGCAATACAAGAAAGGTATGAAATTATGGAGAGTAAGTCAGGATGGTTCTAGAAAGAATATGGAGAAGACATGACTTTAATGAGTTATTGGGACAAAATATCATCCTTGTAGTTTATTTTAATGAGTGAATTATCAACCTGCCCATAGAAAAACAAAGTAAGCACATAATATGAGACATTTTACTTGAGATTAATCAATACAGTTTCACCAACAGAAATCCGGCAGCAGCTCTTCTTCCCCTGCCTTGGTCAGCAAGAGAGGCTGTTGTTTCATGCATATGTAATTCATTTGTTTTTCAGAATGCTTTTAGAGATTTTATTCTCCTTTATACTTTGCTTGGACCATTCTAAGAATTTTCTTACAATAGTCCCAAGACTATGTTCTGTACCAAGATGTGCCTTATCAATTCAGCAATGCTTTATAAAATATTTGCTCTAATGAGCAAGTTCTTTTCCAACTTTCCAAAATGTGGAATTTTCAACTAATTTCTTTGCATCCTCATAGTTACTTGAATCTAAATATAACTAACTTAAGAGCCAAAAGAAGACATGGATTATTGAACACACTTCTCAGTGGAAGTTATGGAATACTCCTGTGAATTATTTGGTCAAGAAGACTCAGTGGATTCCAAAACAACACATATTGCCATTGATCTGCTTGTTTTTTTTATATAGTTATTCACTTTACTATTTTATTTGATATGGATATAATATATGGATATAATGTATCTTAAATGCTCAAGAGAAAAGTATACTCAAAGGCTAACATGAATAGATTAATTTTCTTCTCAATAAGAAAAATGCTGCCCATATATAGAACTTCATGACTTTGGTTCAATTAAACATTTCATCAAACACCTGCACCACAGAGACAGGTCCACAATTAAAAAAAATCAAGTAGTGGTTAAAATTATTCCTCCTCCTCCTCCTCCTCCTCCTTCTCCTCCTCCTCTTCTTCCCCCTCCTCCCCTTCTTCTTCTTCTTCTTCTTCTTCTTCTTCTTCTTCTTCTTCTTCTTATTATTATTATTATTATTATTATTATTACTTTCCTCCTCCTCTTTCTTTTCCCCTAACTCCTCATCTCCTTCTTCTTTCCTCTTCCTCCTGCTCCTCCTCCTCTTTCTTCTTCTCTTCCTTCTCCTTCCCGCATCCCTGCCTCATCTTGGAGCGAGATCACTCTGTGATTCTAGCCACTTCAACAAGAATTAACTCTCCTGAAGTTATATCCTGGTTTCATCACTTTTAAGAACACCCTTGGAAATGATTACTTTTCTCTTCTAAAAGAGGCATCCAACTCATAAGCCTGGGCAATTCTCTTGCACTGTCCTATCCCCACGGATTCAGATATAGTCCCTGTTTATTTAGACTGGCCTTGGTGCAGGACTTCATGGACTTGTCAAAGTCCTTATACAATCTTGCTTTGACATGTATATGACTGGGTACTCCATAAGGCATCTAAGGAGAGAATTTATGAAGGTACTGAATCCCTCCTCAACTTTCTAGCCAGTGGAAATATGGAAGACATCAGGGTTGCTCTTTTTGATTCCTGGATCAGGCCTAGTGAGCTACCTCATAGGACAGACATCATGTAAACCCCATCTCTTCACAGCTAGATCATTACCTTCTCCAACAACAGTCAGTGTTTATCTCTGAGAGAGGGGAGTGAAAAGTAAATAGCCACAGATAGACAAGGAAAGCAGATGTCTTTTCCCAGCTCTGGTAGCTTCTTGTTTCCAGAATTGTGGTGTGAAATGGCAGGAGGGTGTGTGCATAGGTGGATTAGGGTGAAGTGTATCTAAATAGGGCTAATAAGGGAAATGGTGGGTTTTAAACACCCAACCCAGACTCTGTGGGCAGACACTAAGCCTTAGGGTCTATCCAATTCAGAAGGGGTAAAGCTGTTATTTCACTTTCTTGTTGGCTCTGTCTTTTCTAGTGGTCCAGTTCTCTTCCTTTCAAGGAAAGGAACTCAGAGTTTCCCTAGACAAGCACTCCTATACTTTGTGGATTTCTTTGTGACTTCTCCCCTCCCTGGGTGGTTGCTAAGTTGTTGGCCACCTGGCTCAGCTTCAGGGAAGAAAGCACAGGGCAGGTCCATGTGTCCAGGCAGGTCTTTGGTTGGAGGCTGAGATCCAAGCATGAAAGAGAATTCCCAGGAGACTGTTGTCAATGGAACAGCTCAGTTTACATTTATAAGGCAAAAGGAGGGGAGGATCCTTGGCAACCAGAAATGGGTGCCATTGGTTAGCTCCATTCGCATTTAGAATTGAGCTGGGTTTTGTCAGAGAAAGAGGGGAACAGCAGAATGCCTTCTGCTATCAAGGTGAGAATTCTGGGGTTCAAAGCATGCTTCAATCCCCTCTTAGCTCTAGGACAGCCCTGTAACACCTGTGACAAATCCACACAGAAAGAGAAAGAATAAAACAAAGCCAGTACTAAAAGGCAAACAAAGAAGCAATGTGTGGTGCCTTATACACTGGAACAAACTGGAAAGTTGCAAATATTTAGTAAAAAGTGGAATATTAAGTGAGAAGTACAAAATATTATCTTAAATAATATAGGCATCATTTCAATATATATCTAATATGGATAAGAGAAGATAAATATTTAAAATTTGTAGAACAGATTTAAAACGTTACTTACTATGAGGAAAAAGAAGAAAATAGATCTCTGCCTTACTTTCTCACAAAATGTAATCCAGGATAAATTAAGGTAGCAGGCATAAAGCATATAAAAACCGAAGCAGAACCCAAAATTAAAGTATACTGGATGTTTAAAAAATTTCAAAATAAGAATGCTTGAAGGTATATAACACAGAGAAAAAAAATAATAGACTACAGATTTTTTTGCATGTAAAATAATTTTTATTATACTTTTATTATTTAAAACAATTCTTAAGTTTAAATATATATTGGTTACATTCTTCCCCTCCCCCATGTTCTTTCAGATCTCTCCCCCTCCCTATCTATCCAACTTCAGTCTTTCTCTTATAAAACAATGAAAAACAAATACAACAACAAAGCCATCCCAAACCAAGAAAACAAAATAAAACCACATGCCCCCACCCCTTCCAAATAATCAAAACACCAAACTAACCAAGTAAAAGCACACACATACACACCAGTTGATACACCCAGTGTGGACTACAGATTTGAACTGGATGGCTTACAAGTTACAGGCTTGAGCTCCTTCAGAACAGCCATGTAAAGTCCACCAACGAGCTGCAGATTCAAATCTGTCTGGCATGCTTAGCTGAAAAGACTTCTTTTCAGAGTGTACAGCAACCATGAAAAGAAGCAAAATGCAGATGAAAGATGTAGAAAAACTACAAAAGACTACTATCAATGGACAATAAACACTTAAAAATGCCAAATCTGGCAGATATTAGAGAATATAAATAACATGGTTTCCAACTATGAGGCCAGTGAAAATTTCAAGTTTGAATGTGTCAGTGTCTTCAGAGAATATGAACACATAAGCACAGACTGTTAGTAAAGGAGAATACTTGAAATTAGTTTGGTATACAATTTGCAGTATGTATTAAAATTGCATTTCATACAAATTAATCCTTTAATAAATATTTACATTCATCTGCAATAAAACCCTTGCTAAGTTACATGCAATTCTACACTGTGTGTTAGTAGGAACTAGAAATAATCAAATTTCTTCCACTGTCCAATTTTCGGTTTGCAAAGTTTGGGATATTTTCTGTTTTAAACAAAAGTAGCCAAAATGTACCTCTGTAGAAAGCTATGAATACCATTCCTTACATACATGCATGTGTATAATGTTTTGATTTATATAAAATCTATTTATGTAAATAGACATGCGTATATACACAGGATCTAGGGAGGCATGATGGACTGCTGATGGTTTTATCTATTTGAAGGGAAATTATAGCAGTGATTTGTAAAGGAGAAATGCTTATTTTACTATGTTTATTTCCCATCATAATTTTTATAAGATTTTATTTTTAATTATGGATATATATGTGAGTCTGAGTTTTGTGCACATGAGTACAGTATCTGCAGAGGCCAGACGAGGATATCAGTTTCCCTGGGGCTGGAGTTACTGGTTGTTGTCATCTGCCTGATAACTGTACTCTGACATGATCCATGATCTGTTGCAACAGCAATACATGCTCTTAACTCCTGAGCCATCTCACCAGCTCTTCAGAGATGATTTAATCTTTTGCAAGAATACTTCCATGTCATTAACTATGAAAAAAATAAGCAAAAGTATCACAGTTAGAAAACTTCACTCACACTTGTCACAGCAATTGCATTTAGATATAAGGATACTTCTATCGAAGCACACTAAAAACATTCCCACTGAAGGTATCACCTCTTCACAGTTCTGATTTCAGATCTCTAATAGATCTTAGCAGAAAAATAAAAAGTAGAGTTGTAAATTTAAGAATCCTACTGACAAGTTCTTAGAGTCTATTTTTCTGTCAGATGCTTGGTTCTGATTTTATTGATCTGTTGACTGACTTAGTAGTCTATTAGCCAGAAAGAACTAGAAAATGAGGTGTAACTGATGGCAACAGCAAGATAGAGCTGATGCATTTATTGGTCTAAGTCACATAAAACTTGTGAATCGGTTTTATACCCTAATGTGTAGCTCATGTCTAAAGGAAATATGTGCTTGTCAAAGGAGTCACTGCGAAGCTTGTTATATTTTGGAGACAAGAATTATAATCTCTCTCTCTCTCTCTCTCTCTCTCTCTCTCTCTCTCTCTCACACACACACATACACACACACACACACACACACACACACACACACACACCTATAAAAAAGCTTGAAAATGTATACTTGAATCATCTAGAAACTAAGAATGCATTCTTTGTTAGTCAAGGACCTAGCATATTTGCTTTAGAAAATGGCCAAGTATTTCTGTAATCATCTGCATTCTCACAGTATAGATAACAAATGAGACATGAGTTTGTTCAAAGCATGTTAACTATCAGTGTATGAGCTGTACTGTGTCCCATGCCTCCCAGTTTATACCTGAGCACTGTTTCATCATACTTGTTTCATGTAATGATCATGGGTGTTATAAGGGTTTTATTAATATGGGGGTTCCATTTTTCTTGAAACAAAAATAAAGTGTTTATGAATCTTATCCTCATACCTCCTTAAAGAAACTCTTTCCCTTAAAATGGCTTCTCTAATACATTAATGGAAGGTTTTTCTACTGTGGACTGATTTTAGCAAAGGGAATGAAATGCTTATTTTCTGGCTAGTCATTTTCCATGATACAGTGTGCATTGTAGTGGCTGTCTTAAGAGATTTAAGTTTATGAAGTCAACAAACAATTAAAAATGATATTTGTTCACCTTGAATAGTTGCCATTCCCCACATCCTGCTAGTATGAGGGTTGATTCACATATCCATCTTCCTTCAGCAGTATATATTCAACTAAGGATATTTGGGCACTGGGAATTGGGACTCAGGTCCCCACAGTTATGCAGTAATCAGCCTCACCTGCTTAGCTCTCTCTGTCACCTTGTACTTACAGTTCATAAAACAGATATTTCTGTGTTTCCTTTTAACATTTTTCAGAAGCTAGAAACTCATCATTAGTTATCTGAAAATTTCTTTTCATCTTACTTAAACACATTCACCGTTATTTGTTTTTTGTAATAATGACCAATTCTAGGTAATTTAACTTTTGCCAGGACTAACTGGGTCTTTTAAAATTATTAGTTTTTATTGTCGAGAATTTTATTTATGCATAGTGTCTTCATAGGCTTCTTATTTCACATAAGACTTTTATCAAAAAAAAAAAAAAACATTAAAACTTGTTTCTTGACCAGCTGTGTCGGTGTTTCTAAAATTCTTTCATAGTCTGTTCCACATACAAATCCTAAATGCCAAATCCTGAGACTCTGCTTATTAAGATATATGGGTGAACTAGCTCAATGCAAGGTAGGAGAATCCGATTTTGGTGTTTTATGACATAGCCAGGGTGCTATCATTAGCAATAACACATATGCCTCAAAACAGGTGATACAAAAGAGCAAATGTATGAAACATAAAAGATAAAAGTTTAAAGTGATTGCTTTCTGAGTTGATCATTATTCAGTGTGTCAAAACACCAAATTGTACCTATAAATATATAAGAAACTCTAGTAATCAAAAATAACATTAAAAACTCTTTAAATGCTGCTCCAATTTGAACCCCTACTGTTCTACTCAAGTCTTTCATTAAAGGTGAATTTAGTTACTCTGTCTTGCCTTTTTAAGCTGTGAGCATGTCCTATACTGATCTGAGTGGAGTGACCTTACAAATGTGAAGAGAGTATTGTTTTGATAACTCTCATCT
The DNA here is from genome assembly GCA_026225945.1 of Cricetomys ansorgei. NCBI lineage: Eukaryota > Metazoa > Chordata > Mammalia > Rodentia > Nesomyidae > Cricetomys > Cricetomys ansorgei. The sequence goes on along the minus strand of JAMJFZ010001100.1, from coordinate 2,222,709 downwards.
TAAAGCAATCAAATGATATGTGATGGGAAAGGTGCAACTTCTCAGCATTTTATATAAAAATTGCATATATACTAGCAAATCTATTCAATTGCACAAATTGAAAACTCTCACATAATAATGGTACTTTGCTACTGGAATAACAGCTGTATTCATCAATAGAGATATGCTTGAGCTTGTTCACTATTTGAAATAATATTGAAATAAAGGTACTTTTAAGATATCTCTTTAGATAAAGCAATACATAAACCTATACTTTTCAAGTATGCAGACATTTTTATTATTAAGACTGAAATTGTATACTTAAAATACAAAGGTAATATGTATTGCTCTTTATAATTATTGATTATTTTATAACGTAAGACAATTGATTCAGGTCTCTGACGCCGGAAGCCTTACTTAAATATGGTAAACCCACTCGTCTAGATGAGAGAAGAAGCTGAGCATTTCAGTGCATTCTCAAAAGTGATGATTCGTAATGGCATCTTTGAAGAGCCCCCATGAGTTTCTCAAGGCCATCACAAACTTTCGTGATGGTATTAGGTAAGAGTCACCTTAATTCCAAGAATGAATTCCTTCAAATTTTACAAAAGTACTGGTGGGAGAGTTTATCTGAATGATTTAATGAGTGACTGAACTTTCCTGTATACTTTACAAAATATGTACTTTTTTTCTTCTTTTTATTTTTTAGATAGGTAAGGCAAGTCTGATAAACTGTGCTTCAACATCCATTTAAATAACTACAAATAGCCATCACTTGTACAAATTTTAAAATGTTGCAGAAACCAAGAAACTTTGGATATCCTTTAAAAATAATTTTCTTTTTTGCTGTTGTTGAATTAAAGCTTTCTCCTGACAAGTGATTAATGAGAGAGTATTCTCAATCGGTAAGCATTGATCAAGCAAGTACTTTCAGTGTGTTTGACTAAGCACTAAAGCACTAAACAATGTAGATACAGAAATTAATAAAATAAACCAAGTTCCTGTTCTTACAGAATATAGCCTCATGTGTAACAGCAGCCCTGACCAGGAAATACATCGAAAGTCAATGTTAAAATGCAGTTTTGAAAAGAGATAGGTGCGTATCTGCTCAGAGAACTAAGCAAGTACACTCTTCAAAGTATTAATTCTACTCACAACTCTTCGACAAAGCCCATGGAACAACTTTCTTACTGGAAGTACAAGACACAGGACGTGTTTCAGTATATTACCAAAGAAAGAAAGTACTATTTCTTAACAAGCAGTGAGCATTGAAGTCACTAAGGAGATTGTAGAAACCTTGTGCTCGGTTGACCTCTAGAGAGTCTTTTTCACCCAGTGCCTTCTCCATTCTAAATGATTTCCCCATTGGATTGATACTCACATCCAGTTAAGAACGATTGTGTTTTAACATCCGTATTTTGATTAAATACATTAGCAATAATATGATGGTAAGCACACCCACTCAAAGTAAAAGATGCTTTTAATTTGGTTGATGGTGCACCTCTGTAGGCAGTTTTTGAAGTGGTTAATGCCTGATATAAGTGGATCAGTAAAACCAAGAGGAGGATGTTTTCACTACATTTCTGTGGCTATAACTTTTATAAATGAAGAAAGGATGTTCTGGGGCTTCATTTTATTTCTGAAAGGTCAGGGTAAGGTGGTAGGTGACTCTGGCTGTTGTATTTGCATCACTTTAATTTGTTTATAAATATATTCAAGTAAAGAAAGAAAAAATAGAGTGATCATTGAATATCTACCATCTACAAATGTTTGAAAATTTTAATATTGGCTCCTGATAAGTTTTCCAGAGCATATATAATCAAGAGAACTCAGACACTCTTCTGAAATTACATTAAGTTTGTAACTCTTCTTTAGGTCTGAGCTTAATTCTTTAAAAAAGAACAAGAAGGAACAGAATGAAATGTCCAGATAATACCTTTAAATTAACTACTATTTCTGAATTCATAAATGCTGGTATAAAAGCGTCTCTCCAAAGTTAGATATATTTTTAAACGTTTTATTTAGTACATTGCTGTCTGCTCAAATTTAACACATGCCTAAAGTGATTTGTCCCCATGACTGCACCAGATTGATTTCTGTTGTCATTAGGAATGCAGATGGTGTGGGGTCTGATTGTCCAAATTTTGTTCATTGTGTTTTGACTAGAAATAATAAATGAGTTCTTAATTAGAATGCAAGGAAATATGTCTTGGTCTGTAATACAAATGAATTGTGTTTACTAGGTTAATTATTTTATCACTAAGGAAACCATAAAGCTTTATGTAAAAAATTATTCAAAATGAATCACTAAATGAAATAAAGTAGAAAAAAGAGGACTTAAACTTAGCCTGTTAGAACATTTGTGTCTATTTCCTATGTTTAAAAAGTGCCTTCATTTCATTATATTTATAAAATATATGCATGCATGCTAATACTTGGCCTAGTGTTATTTGTTTAAAATTCACATGTACTGTAATTTACAAATACCGTCTATGAGTGATTTTGCACATCTTCATTTTTTACTACATTTGCTTAAGATTTGAAACATTCTGTGATTGTTTAGGGCGATTAAAATATTCTATATTTCCTGGAAATTCACAAAATATTAAATTTCTGCATGTTATATTTCAGTTTTAAACACTAGTTAGCATAACTCTTCAATAATTTTTAGTTTCAAATCAATTTTTGAAGGAATAGGTTAATAAAAATTTATTCTTATGACAATGAGTTAATGTTTAGTTTTGGATTTTTGGAGTTGGTAAGAGAGTAGAAAAAGCAAAGAAATCTTCACATAGTCCTTGGATAGTTACAGGGAAAGTCAGAGATACTTTGTACAAAGAAGAATGAAACTCAAAGGAAGAAAGAAAGTAGATCTGCATGGAGAGAGAGACTCCCACTCCTGCCTATGTTGCTTAGACCACACTTTATATGTTCTACAGACAGTTACATTTAATTAATGAATAAAACAGTCTAAATAAATGAGAAAGTACAATAAAAATATGCAAAATATAGATAAAATAGTATAATACAATTTTGCATGTCTATGTACAACTCTTTATAATTCTCATACCTAATGATTAATTAGGTATAATTAATTAGGCCTTGCAATGTTTCCTACTATCTAATGTATATTAGAATATCTCCATATTCACACATATATGATTTTGGGTTTTACTTGATTTATCAAATTCAGTTAAGACTGTTTTCACTTATATGTCCCATTTCTTCTCTTAAACTGCTCAGCCCACTTCCAATTTTTCCTGGGATTCTTATGCCTAAACTCTCTTGTCTTGTAGCATGCTGAAGTTTCCCTATCTGAGTTTTCATTCCCTTCGATGAATTTCCATCTATTCTCTCTAGCATCTCGGGTTAGATGTAGAAGTATGATGAGATGGAGGTGTGCTTCTCTTGAGTTAGCTCCTTCATCTAAGAAAATTAAATCTGGCAACTAAATAAAAGCTAAGAAAATCCCAACCATATCATCTCCAGCTAATATTTGAGTCACTAATGGGATTTAAGGAAAGACATCTAAATTAAAAATATATATATATATATATATTTTCTCTCTTATAATACATCCCAACCCCTTCTTCCTCTTCCTCCACTCCTCCCAGGTTCCCCTCTCCAGCTCCTCTCTCCCCTAGATCCATTCCCCACCCGCACTTCCTGCTCCCTCTCAGAACAGAGCAGGTTTCTCTAGGTTATCACTTAAACAGCACGTATCAAAAGTTGAGAAGGCTGGGCTCTAGCCCTTATATCAAGTCTGGACTAAGGAACCCCGCAGGAGGAAAAGGGTCCCAAGGGCAGGTAAAAGAGTCAGAGACACCCCCCCTACACCCGCTCCCCCCCCCCAACAGTCCAGCTTTTAGGGAGTTGTATAAGAACTCCAAGCCAGATAGCAATAAAATATATGTAGGGGATCGTGCAGGCTCCGCGTCTGCCGCTTCAGTCTCCGTGAGCCCCTAACAGTCTTGACCAGTTGACTTGGTGGGGCTTGTTATCCTGGTGTCTTCGACCCCTCTGGTCTCCACTTCTCTCCTCCCTGTCTTCATTGGGGTGTTTTGAGCTCAGATGTGTGGTCCTAGCCTGTGCCTGTGCCTGTGCCTGTGCCTGTGCCTGTGCCTGTGCCTGTGCCTGTGCCTGCCTGCCTCTGCCTCTGCCTGTGCCTCTGCCTCTGCCTCTGCCTCTGCCTCTGCCTCTGCCTGCCTTGGCTGATGGAGGAAGCCTCTCTGGTGGCGATTGTGCTGAATTCTTTGCGTTTTTTCTTTTTATTAAAAATAGATTTTTCTTTCTCTCACATAATATACCTGACTGTGGCTTCCCCTCCCTCTTCTCCCAGTTTCTCTCCACCTCCACTCTCATCTGGATCTACCACCCCATTTCTGCTCTTGGGAGCATTCAATTTTTTAATATGTATTTTTTCCTCCATGAACTATGATAATTAAAGACTAATCCTTAGTTTGATTTATTTAATGCCTTTTCAATTGCTTAATTAAAAATCAACTTATTTTTATTTTCATGAATTCTCTTAATTCAGGTAGACTCAGTCTTGCTATGCAGTTCAGGCTGGCCTCAGACTTGGAAACTCCCTGCCTCAGATGCCAGGTGCCTGCGTTGCAGACAGATATATACCACTGTGCTCAGCTCAAGCCCATTTTATTCCCCAAATATGCCAGGCAAACACATGAAAAGGAAAAAAAATAGGTTTAAACATTTAAATGTTTATTTGTATTTTAATATTAAATGTTATAAAACGAATATTTTTTTTCTTTTTATAGATTCTTTCAGACTTAAATCTGTAAATACACAAGTACACAAACATCCCTATATAACACAGTTTGGAATTTTCTAAATATCTATGAAAATGAAGATGAGTGATACAGGCCCTTGACACTGGAGACTTTGAAGTCATAGTAATTAGTTTTGGTTTGCATCTGGCCAAATTACTCGACTAATTCATAAGCTTCATTTTCCACTTGATAAGGTATGGAAGACAATTACTCCAGTGCTTATCTTAACTTCTTTGATTCTTCTTTCAAACAAATCATCACACGTCATACAAACATTGAAAAAGACATAGAGTTGCGAGACTGAGGCAGAGAAATGAACTTCTAAACTGGAAGACTCACCCTGCCTTGAAAAATTTCTCAGCTGCCCTCATGCCAGGTGTCCTGGTCTTCCTTAGTAGGTGCTGTGAGCACATCTCAGCTATTCTCAGAGTGCCGTATACAGACTGCAGCATCAGCATCATATGGTGTCTTCAGATGAAAACTGTCTGGGCCAACTACACACCCTGTGAATTTAAAAACCTCTCAATCAGGCCAAGTGACATATGTTTTACTATATTATAATGTGTGACAAAGGTTGACAGCAACTGGTTTATATAACCCTCGATGTTTTTCCAAGGCAAATTTTCTCTAATCCTTGTCTCTCTCTCTAGCATCCTGAGAGATCAGTCTCTTGACTGTATTTGAGGAATCTAAGATTCAAGGAAAGTTGTGATAACACACTGGCCTTCTCATTATTGAGTGGGTACATTCTTTTACCATATCAGATAGTCAATGTAACCTGTCTCTTTGGTCAGGAGATTCTATATTTCAATTGATGGAACATAATTTAAGATGACTATTGGCAATTACGTAATGAAAGCAAGAGACTGTTGACCTGTAAAAATTTCAAAGTTGACAGGATATATAGGCATTTATGTTAAACATTAGTCTCAATGGGGACCTTAAATTTGTCTTAAGAAGCTACAAGGACCAATCAAAAATGATGCTCTAGGCTGTAAACCGAGAGACAGTGGAGTTCTCTAACTCATGCATGAAAAGTGACTCCCACCATTTCTCCTCTCCTTCTTCCTCCTTCTTCCCTCTCCTTGTGTCCTCCTTCTCCTCTCTTCTTTTTCTTCTTTTCCTCATTCCCCTCACACCCTTATTTTTTTAATGAACACTTATGTTGAGAATGAGTAATAGTATGCTATGATTCTGTTTCAAGTGCCTTTTATTTTTGATGTATCCTGAACTATGTGAACACTTTAATCATTCCATGCAAGAAAAAGCAAGAGACTGAGTTTAAAGATAAGAGTATATTTCTTCCTCTAAGAAGCAAATGGCTTGATTATTTATTCAGGCCTCCTGAGCTGCTGGAGCAGCAGGTACTGTGTAAAGGAAGGGCATCGTGTGCAGTGAGAGGGAGGCTCAGCACCCAAGGAAATGAAAAAAATATTAGAACTGTTATTATCTGTACTTACAATAGAGGTACTGCACTGCAGATAACAGTGTTCAAAGTTCTTTTTTTATTTATCTTGTGCCACATCTTCAGAACAAAACCACTGTGTAGACAGCTGAGGCTTGTTCTAATAACAAAACTGTTACCTGAAATGAAATTCTTGACATACCGATCACGCTCTGTGGCCAAATCACTTTTTCATACAAATTATGTTTGTAGACACTTTAATAAGTGTTTTGCACTTAGTCATCTACTTTATTTTCTTTGCTAGGAGGACCTTCAGCAGCCACAAATGAACAAAGCCTCACGGGGGGGGGGGGAGAGTGGGGAGGGACGGACAAAACACTTCCTGATGTGTTATTAGCACATGACCTTCCTAAGGAGGCAAGGAGTAAAACCAAAAAGGAATATGAGCACCATGTTTCTGTGAGAAATTGTTTTTGATACTGCAGCTGAATCAATGTATTTCTTCCTTTCTTCCTTCCTTGCTTTCATTTCTTGTGTGTGTGTGTGTGTGTGTGTGTGTGTATGTTTGAGTGTGGATGTGTGTGTCCGTACAAGTGTATAAGTGTGTACAGGTGCTCATCTATGTGTGTGCATGAGAGTGGAGGGCAGATTCAACCCTGGGTCTGGATCTTCAGGATACCTATCCACCTTGTTATTTTGAAACAGGGTCTCTCACTTGCCAGTGAGCCCCAGAGATCCTCCTGTCTCTGCCTCTCTAGATGTACCTGGGGCTTTGAATTAAGTGTATTCTAAGAAACTGCCTAAACACTCTAAAAAAACCTAAATTCTAATTTGACTCTTAACTGATGGCAGAGAAACAAACCAGACTCAATGCCATGGTCCATAAATTTGACGTTATTTCTATGAGACACATTTAATGAAAGGAACAGTGATTGGGCTTAACCAGATATATTAGCATTTACATCTATATTGTAATTCATCCATCAGGCACACCTAGCCCTTCGTCCTTAACCTCACTACTGAGCTTTGTCTGCTATCATCACTAAAATCTTTTATCTGCTATACTTGAGTAAGATAAAATTTCTCTGTTTTTTAATATTATTATCAACATCTGCATATTTTCTAAAACAAAGACGCTCTAAGGACAGTAGTATCAGAGAGGTAATATGTCCATAGGACTACAGATTCTCGTAGGACCAGGCTCACCAGGTTTGTTCTTTCCTGTGTTTAGCATGCCCAGTGTATGCCTGACATTGTTTACTTGCTGTTTGCATTAGGTGGAATGTGGAGTGTTACCAAGACTGGAAAAAGTAGTTCAAGGTGGCCCCTCCAATTTTCAATGATGTCACTAGAATTTGTATTCATGACTGCTGCTTCATGTAGTAACTGTTAGTTAGATGCCCCCAATCAGTTCTTAAAAGAAGCACTGAATGTTGCTAGAATTCTAAATCAGTGCTTCTCAAAATACTTTTACTGGAGGATCAGTTTTCTTTTTGCTGCTTTTGCATTCTGTTAGAGGCTAATACTTTGGTAAGATATAATAAAAAAGAGATTACTAGAGGAATACAGTAAGAGTATACACAAATGCAAGCCTCTGTCATTTCCGTGTTGGTTTCTGCAAACCTGAGCTTTCCCTGTAAATTCATCAGGAGTTACCACAGCATCTTCTTTGCTTATCTTAGTACCTTACCGGTGATCAGTGACAATCCTTTCAAGGGTAATGCCAGTCTTCAGAACATGTTCTGAGACATACTAAAGCATGCTGTCAGCACCCTCGTGCCAGAGAGAAGGAGTGGAATGTGCTGGGAAAACTCTCCAGATAATTTGTGGGAACAGAGAACTGGGATGCAGTTCCCATTGTTCCCTTTGGCACTGCATGTTAATCTCACGTTCTGAAATAGAGGTAGTAAGAATTTAAAGAACAAGCATCTATCAAAACAGTCACTTCTACAATGGTGTCAAGTTAATTAGAAGCTTAAAAAATGTCATGTCAATCTGTAATAAAACTAAATGTTCTCTTCTTGTACCTCACCAATGTCCCCAGGGAAAAAGGCTGTAGACAGATCACTGTAGTTAAGCCAAAGGCTTTTACAAGTATTTCCTTTGTCTTCTTTTGTAGTGTTAAGTCCTACAATATTGAATGTATCAGCCCCTGTTAGTTGTATTTACCTGATTTTTTATGCTATATATTTCACTACCCCATTTTATCAACTATGTTGATATTCCTTATTTATTTTTTACTCATCACTGTTCACCATAACTACTTCCTGCCTGTGATCCTACAAGTGCATCTCAGTGCCGGTTAATGTATAATTCTTAGCACTGGAAATTCTGTTTATCAAATGTATTTCAGCATTTTTCTTCAGTGCAGATTCTCAGCCTGTGGGTTGTGATCCCTTTGGGGGTTGAACAACCCTGACATAGGAGTCACCTAAGAGCATCTTCATATTTATATCACAATTCATAGAAGTAGCAAAATTACAGTTATGAAGTAGCAAAGAAAATAATTTTATGGTTAGAGTCAACACAACTTGAGGAACTATATTAATGGGTTGTAGCATTAGGAAGGTGAGAATCAATGCTTTATAACATGGGCTTCTCGAATTCACTAGTTTTGGTGTGTTGTGCTTTTATTCTTCCTCAGATTTGACAATTTTGCCTTTTATTTTGCTGACTGTTTCAACTGTAGCATGCATTGCTAAAATAGGAAATTTTTAGTTTCAAAATATATTTTATCTGACATTTTGTTTTGAGGCCTAATTTTACTGAATTGCAGTTTGTAAACATGGGTTCTATCACAATGATTTCTTTTACTTCTCTCTCTCTCTTTCTTTTGAGAGAGAGAAATTCCTTTGTCAGATAATAAATATATAAAATATATCACCTAGTCAGTGTTTTATTGCTGTGAAGGGATAACATGACCATGGCAACTCTTATAAAGAAAAGCGTTTAATTGGAGCTGGCTTACAGTTTCAGAGGTTTGGTCTATCATCATCATGACAGGAAGCATGGCAGCATGCAGGCAGACATGGTCTTGGGAGTTAGCTGAGAGTTAGTTCTACATCTGGATCTGCAGGCAGCAGGCAGAGAGAGACACTGATCCTGGTTTGAGCATTTGAAACCCCAAAGCCCACCCCAAGTGACGCATTTCCACCAACAAGGCCATACCTACTCCAACAAGGCTACACCTCCTAATCCCTGTCAAGCAGTACTACTCCCTAGTGACCATAAATTCAGATGTAGATGAGACTATGGGCCATTCATTCTTATTCAAGCCACCAAACACATTTTCTCCTCCTTAGTAATGTAATGTGTCTCTTTGAATTCCTGTCAACCATCCCTTCTTTGACTTATATTTTTCTATACAGTTGAATTTTAGGTGGTCTTTTGTGTAACATAATCAGTTCAAAACTTCATTTTTACCAGCTCTATTTAATTTTGTTGCATTACTTACATGCCTCACCCTGTAGAGTTTGGACTTGACCTAACTGGGGTGAGGAGAGAATGAAGAAAGGACACACACACACACACACACTCACACACACATTAACAGAGAATCCGGCATGGGTGGGCATGAGCTTTCATGGAGATGCACCAGCAGACAGAAACTCAGTACATTTATTATGCATCACTTGAAGAGGAGGCAGGTAGAGTGGGAGTGGGGAGGAATGGTAGGTGGTCTTGGTAGGAGGTCTCCGCTGCAGGCCAGTTTCAGGTTGTGGTGCATTACCCAGGAGAAGGAAGCTATGGTTGATAGTTTCTGCATACACTGGTTTAAACTAAAGGCTGATTGTTTTTTAGCATCAGTACTTGGACCAGAGGAAGCCATTGATATTTCTCTAACTATGACTTGGGGAAAGCCTTAGGAAGTTTCATGGGTCTTAGGCATTGAGGACCTGAATCTGGCTGTGCTCCTGTGAACAATACACATTCATCCCCACTCCACATTTATAACCTAAAAAATATGCCCAAACTCTGAAATCAGATCACTTTCCAGTTGTAAGTAAACACTTCATATACATTATTTGGCAAAAAGTTGAACTCATTCTTTGCATTTCACAATTTTTTTTTTTTTTTTAACACAAGACAAAAAGATCCGAAGACAGGTCAGAAATGATCTTTCTTCCTAAAAGGCAACAGGTAATTAGAGACACACACAGAGAAGAGAATTCTCCAGGCCAGAATCCCTAAAGCCGAACCTGAGTTGGAGTCAGGAGAGAATAAGGCAGCCTGTGACATCTGGCTGGTCACTGTGCAGGTTGTCAGGGAGTAAATGCACACGAAACTCACATCTGTAAGGAATGCTTCCTGTAATTTCCTCTTAGGTATTGTTTGTAGTCACTGATGTTCAGATATTGAAAGTAAACATTCTTTAATATCATAATCAGAAGATCAAATATGACCTGCTGATGGCACCTTAAAGGGAGCTGGTAGGAATGGAAAAATGTAATGTTCTTAAAATACAGTCTGTGGCAACAAGAAACTCTGCTGTTACTCTGGTGGCAATGGAGAACTGAACTTGGCAAGAAGGAAGGAAGTGGTGGGTGAGGACGGGTGGCTTTCTTGACAAGTATGGCTCTGATCTCCTTATATGAAGAAAGCATGCTCTCTGGATTCAGATGCATCATAATCCTTGGGGAATGTGAATATTTTAAACAGAGACTCTAAAGATTTCCTCTCTTATCCCTATGTCTTTTACTAAAATCTGCTTAGAGAGTACAGCACATATGAGCACACCCCCTTTCCAAATCTGTTTAGAAAGTACAAGTACATTTGATTAACCCCCTCCTTCCAAATCTGCTTAGAGAGTACAACACAGTTGAGTAACCCTCTCCATTCAAAGCAGACAGCACAAAGAATTATCCCTTGCCACACAACTTCCCCTTTATATCTCCCATTCAGCAAGAAGAGAAAGACAGAACTTTGACCTTTCTGAAGGTCATAATGAGGGGAAAAGAAGCAGGGTGGAGGTGGGGGAATGGAGGGTTGGGGGCGTTGGAGATAGAAAGCCAAGGAAATGCATCTCCTGTCCTCACTGGAAGGGGAAATGCTCACAGTACCTGAGCCTATGACTGACAGCATCTTCTGTCTTCTAATCCCACAGTGGAATCTTTTCTTCTCTAATTTGTATTGCCACACAGTCTACAGTATAGGAATACTCTAAAATTGAGACTATAGACGTTGCTGAATTTTTTTCTTAGAGCTCCCCTGCTCTCATCAACACTGGAGGGAGTTGGTAAAGTAGGGGCCCAGAGCAGGTGTTTCTGAGGATCTGCAGTCTATCATAGCCTGAGTCTGCTGATGCAGGTTTCCAAAGGGTGCTCAGGGGAAGATATGTCTTCCCACACAATTACATGGGATGTGTTAGAATGGTGTATATTCTTATATGTTGTCTCCAAAGCAATAGTCAACCATGTTTAAGAGAAGGAATTTTCATAAGAGATTATCATGTTAGTATTTAGTGTCTAGTAAGAAATTTATTTAAAAAGGTTTACTTCTGGAACAATATGCATTGTGTACATTGAAGACTTCTTTTTAGCATTCAATCAGACTGAGTGACAAGATCCATAATCAGGAAAAAAAGGATATTTTAGTTTTCACAGATACTCTGGCTACTTGTACATAATAAGCTCATAAAACTTAAGAAAATAAGTGAAATCATACCAGCATTTCATACTTCTAATCAGTTAAGTATTTCACAGTATAAGGACAACTGTTAACTTTGATATTCTAGGAGAGAGACAATACAAATATTCTAAAATTTTGAGGAACTCTGTCATGAGTTTAAAATATTAAATCATTTTGCTGATTGTAAATGCTTTCATTTTATTATCATGTCCATGGTCAAATAAAACTCCACACCTTATCTTCTCTCTTTAGAAAACAATCAAGCAAACAAATAAACTAAACAAAGCAGAATTAAAAACAAAGAACAAAGACAAAAACAAACAAACAAAAAAACCCACAAGAAACACCTACAAACACACACACACACAAGCTAAATTCTACGATTTTTTTAAATTTCAAGTTGAGGAGTATTACTAGATTCACCTAATGAGGCCATCCGTTTAATGGATTAAGCTTCAGAATTTTATTAGTTTCACTGTATAGTTACATTTCTCAGTTTGCTTGGCTGAACAACATTATGAAAAGACTGATTCAACCAGGTACTTTCTGTAAGTAAAAATATTAAAATGTAGTGCTTTGCAGTTTCAGGATATTCTTCAACTCAATTGACCTAATGAATAATTTGTTTTCAAACATTTTCTTTATGATTTAACCTCATGCACTGTGTTTCTTTGCTTTGGTAAGTGAGAACACTAGAAGCAATCATGACCTACAAGCTTTGAATATCTACGAGGTTGACTTTAGGTTCTGACAGCATTCTGGGACACTTGAAAAAAATAAAACAACTGTTTCTAAGACTGAAAAAAGAAATGTACAAGATAATTGTAAAGTCTTTTACAATATCAGGCAATATGTCCTTACTACCAAATGATAAGTATACCAAGGGTACACAGGAGCCAATTTAAATATCATCAAAGCTAGTTTAATTAATAAGATAATATGGTATTGCATAGTAACCTGAAGCATACATTAAATGTTTGTGAATCCATGTATGTATACATAACGACTGGACAAATAAATTACTAGGGAAGATGAGGTCAAATGTTTGTTAGAATTTGTTCACAAAGTTATCATTGTTCTCACGTTTATGACCACGCATTCAGTCACATTTGTTCAGATTTGTTTAGACTCCATATTTATTTTTTAAGTAGTTGGAATAGAACACTCGACCTTATATATTCCTGGCCTGCACTCTGCCACTGAGCTACACCCAGTCCCAGGCTTTCTATTTCTCATTGATTAAGATTTGGTGAGATTTTTTCTAGGACTGTCTCCATTTTTCCAGGTTATCTGGTATGCTGACTATGATTATTCATAATGGTCCTTTCTGATCTGTTTTTTTTGTCAGAGGGATGCATTGTTATGTCTTCTTGTTCATTTCTGTTTTTATTTATTCAAGCCTCATTATTCTTCCTTTGATCTTGCAAAATTTTTGCCACTTTAAAAAAAAAAAAACTTTTCTAAACCGACTTAGCTTTGATTCTTTTCTCATTGGTTTTCTTTGATTTAATTCTGCTCTAACTTCAGGTTTTGTTTGTTCATCTGAGTCTGGTTGTTTAAAGTATAAAGAGGAAAGTTAGATAGTTTGAGAGTGTTACTTTCATTTTCTATTTGAAACCAGGAACTTAGTGTAGCCCAGGCTGGCCTTGAACTCACCGTCTTCCTGTCACAGCCTCCTGAGAGTTAGGAATGCTGGGGTTATAGCCTATAGGTTATAGGTTATACCAGCACATCCAAATCACTGCTCTTTTTAATATGTGCTTCTCCCTAAGCAGTTCCCTCTTAATGCTTATCTTGTAGAATTGCCTGTCTTCCAATGAGTTATGGTTTTGTGTCAGTTGTCCCAGGATACTTCTTAAATCCTCTTTGATTTGTTCTTTGACCTGTGGCTAACCACAAGGATGTTGTTTATTTTCTAAACTTTCATCATAACAGTATACACGATCCTTCTAATATGCTGTCAGTTCAGTGCTATTTAATTGAGAATTTTCATATATATATATACGCTCAATGAGGGATATGGGTATATAACTTGCTTTTCCTGTGTTATCTGTATGTGGTTTTAGTATCAATTTGGTACTAACCTCATTAAAGTAACTTAGAAGTACTCCTTCTCATTGAAAAATGTAGTATAATATAACTAAACAACAATTGAGAATAGAATGGTGCTTGCCAGAAGTAAGGGACAGGTAAAAGAGAGATGATGGTCAAAGCACATGAAATTTCAATTACTGTTTAGTTTCAAAAATGAATGAATAATTTCTGAATATCTAATATACAGTGCTATAAGTTGACAATCTTGCATTGAATTCCTGAAATTTACTGGGAGAATACACCTTTAATATTTCAAAACTCACCTCCACACCCTCTGCAATACAACTTGAGATTTTGAATGGGCTAATTATCTTAATCACAGTTATCGGCTCATAATGTACAAATATGTTGAGGGTACTAATAACTTTTATATTATTCTGATAATATACCCTTACCAGAAGAAATTATTTTGGCTTATAGTTCCAGAGCAGATGCAGTCCATTATGGGTGGGAAGTCACAGGGGCAGCAGCATGAGGCCAGCCTTCCAGAAGCAGCACTGTGGCATTTCATCCACACATGTGAAACAGGGGCAGAGGCTTGGGAGGAGAAATCAATAAAACCTCAAAGCTCTCCCCCAGTAAAATACTTCTTCATTCAATGCCTCAATTCGTAAACATTCCACAGGTGTCCTGTACAATGCCATTAACCGTGACCAAGTGCCCAGTTACACAAGTCCTTGGGCAGATATTTCTCATTCATCACATCAAGTTAGAAAGTGGTATATCTGAAATTTGTCAGCTATACTTCAGAATGGCTAAAAATAATTAGGATATCACTTCAAGGAAAGAGCTATGAGACTATTTCTTTATGATAATATTTAAAGACTCTGAAAAGCTGCCAATAACAAAATCCACAGTACTTGTATTTGAATAAACAAATCCAGAAATAGATCCAAGTGCATATGCAAATATAATACATTATAAAGGAGTATCTCAGTCCACTGGACTTTTAGGTAAATGGTATGGGGACAATTGGATAAACATTACTGAAAAATAAAATGAGACAATCTCCTGAAAACAAACACAGAATGAACTCCACAAGAACCAGAGTTCTAATTAGAAAACCCAAAACTAAGTACTGGAAGAAATTAAGTGAACTCTTTAATAACAATGCTGAGAACATGTGTTTCTAACTATGTGTCAAAATTAAAGATACTATAAAAGAAAAGATTATTACTTTAAACTTTATAAATATTTATATTTATAAATATTTTATGTATGAATTACATATAAATATATAAATATTTATATTAGTGTTCATATAAATATTCATAATAAATCATTTATATTAAAGTTTGCATGGAGAAAAGCACTTCATAAGCAAAATCAAGTAGCAAATGACAAACTGGAAAAATTACTTGCAATATATATCAAAGGTATAGAGGTAAAATCCTCAATATGTAACACATTTCAGTAATTGTGAGGGAAAATAGCATGACAAAAAAATGGATAGATGGTATGAATATACCTGTATCTATAAAAGATTCTAAAATACTAAATGTAAATAGGTATTTGACTCATAAAGGGCAAAGTTCAAAAGCATGAGAAAACATTCTGGTAGGGTCATGTGGCAGAGCTGTCTGGATCAGCCGTTCTTCACTGCTGATGAGGCTGACATAGCACAACCTCTAGGGAGGAACCAGGCCAGTGTCTAAAAAGGAAACTTCACCTTTGTCCTTAGACTCATCCATCTTTGCTGTGGGAACAAACTGAAGAAGCACCTCTGTAAAGGAATAGGCCTGTGTGAAAGATAAGAAGGATCTATATTCCAGGGGTCTATATGACAGAATCACTTTCAAAGACCTGTGTGGTCTAGATGGAATGTAGAACGAATGTTAGGAATGTTGGTATAGACCTTTAATCCCAGTATTCAGAAGGCAGTGGTGGGCCACACTTTAATCCCTAAGACAGAAACAGAGTGTGGACACAGACACAGGAAGCAGTGAGTCTTACAGGTTTAAATGTTCTAGATTGCAAGAAGGCTGAAGCCTTCCAGTTCTAGGCTCAAGAAGGAGCCTACATGCTCCAGGGCATCAGGACTAGAACCAGTGATTTAATTAGGCAGAAGAATAAAAAGTCTTTTGCCTAGAATCTACATCTACACACCTCTAATGGTAAAAACCAGCTTTCTTCAATGCTAATAATTAAAAAGCATCTTAATTCAAGTAATGGCAAAAAGTGTAGAACTAAACTCTAACTTTTAGAATAAAGTAGAATGCAGTTGACTGGAGAGAGAAATGTCTCTTTCTAGCAATACAATATTGTTTGATAGATATACAGGGATTAATAAAGTTGAAAAATTATTATTATGCAATTATTATGCCAAACACTTAAAGAAGAATTAATGAGTATTAAATCTAGGTGGCAAAGTTAGATGGAAATGTTTACAGAATTTCAAAGTGTCACCCATGCATTGTTTATTAGGTGCAAAACAATAGTTATTCATTGGAGAAACTGGGGAACATTTTGACCTTGTGATCAAAATTAGCATCTCCAGTAAAGGGCAGACAGACACTGTGTGCTCCAAATGGGATATCTTCTAAAGGTCACCCCTATCATTGATGTAGCATTCCAGCAGCTGGGAGCACAGAGCTCAAATCTAATTATGAGGAGACATCAGTCCAAAATAACTCAGAGCTTTCTGTAAAATAAATGACTAGTATACTTCCAGTCATTGAAGCTATGAAACACCCAGCAAAAGGATACTGTCAGATTACAGGTTAAGGGAATATCAATGAAGGTGTCTTTTAATTCTCACCTAGATCTTGTAGTATAGGGAGAGGTGCCTTCAAAGTGTTATGGCTATGTGAATGAAGTGGGGGAATGGATTTCAAGTTAAATAAAAGCAATTTTGTGATGTTACATATTCTGAATTTGTCATAGTACTGTGTGTGTGTCTTTTTAAACTCCCTTTGCTCTCATGATCCTGTTATATGTTTCCACATATTCATTTACCATATATAGAAAACTATGAAAAATGGCATGCCTTTTCATTTTATTCCTCATATATGGTTTAAAGGACAGAAAAAAAAAAGCCCTTTATATTTATTCAGCTATTCGCCACACTTGTCGCTTTCTCTGCATTCTTCATGGTTGTCATCTGGCTCGGCTGTAATTTTCCTTGTCAAAAATCTGGAAGTACATCCTTCAGAAGCAAATATTCTGAGAATAACTTTCTTGTTTTTCTTCATCTTGATTGTCTTTATTTCATCTTTACTGGAAAATAATTTGCAAAACACGCAATTATGGGCTGCTAGGGTTTTTCATTTTGTTTTGTTTTTGACATTTTGAGGGTGCTTTTCTACATCTTTCAAACTCTAGTTACTCCCTCCTCCCTTACATGCAATGAATTAAGACTTTTATTAATCATTGATTTTAGATAGTTTAATTGGGTTTTATTTGCTTGTTTATCCAATATTGGTTTGATGAGCTTCCAAACCTCTAATGTGATCGCTGTCCTTGAATAAATTGGGAAACTTTTCAGAAATTGCAAAAACACTTGTTTTCTTTAATATATTTCGCTTGTTCTTTTTAGTGTACAATGAAGCAGATCGTAACCATATTATTATTGTTCTAAAGGTATCTATGGCGATAATGTTTTCAAAAGTATTTTATGTTTGGACATTTTTGTCATTTCTATTAGCTATTTCAAAATCATTAATTTTTCCCATCTTTATGTTTCTGCTGTGGAGCCCACACAGTCATACTCCAGATAATACTTTCATTTTTAACATTTTTAGTTGTCTTTGGTGGTTTGTTTGTTGTTGTTTTGGTATTTCCAAAGTTTCTGTTTGTGGAGAAAACTCTCTATTCACTCTGACACTTCGTTCCTATATTTCCCCTTGAGGTTGGGCTTTGAAGTCTATGACAATTTTTATTGTTTTCTCATTTCAGGGTCATTATTTGTTGATTGTTTTCTCTTCAGAATTTGATAATATTCATAGTTTATATTCCGGTAGATGTTTATAGTGCCTAGTAATTTTAGTTCATATGCTTGACACATAAGCATGAGTTGCTGTGAGAATGCAGATTTTGTTAGGATCTGCTGGAGAATGACACTTCTGTGTTTGTAGATAGGCAGTACACGGGGTTCCATTCTGCTGCTGTGGATTCTTCCTTACCTTCTGCTAGTATTGATTTCATTGTCAGTCATGCTCCTGAAGCTTTTGTCAAGATGTTTGGCTCTCCTGTACCATAAGTGAAGTTTTAGGAGTTGGTAGCTATTTTACACATGCACTGGTCATGAGTAAGTCCACTGATTTCAGTGGCCCATATACACTCTTATGGTGTTACTTCCATAGTTTTATTCTTTCTAACACCTCTGCAATCATCCACAGCTCCCAGTGCCCTCTCTCCTAGTCTCTTGGGCCAGAGGATAGGACTTTTTCAGATTGTCAGTCTGCTGCCTAGGAGTTACTCTGAGGACAATGATATGTGCAGAACAGAAACAAAAACGTACATAATTCACCAGCATGCACTCTTTAGACAGCTGTGAGCCCCTTTGTGGCTGTGTCTTGGTAGAGACACAGATTTGGCTTTGAGGTTTTGCATACCTGTGACTCCACCTAATAGTGTAGTCAGAAAGAGAAGAAGAAAAGGTCAGAATGTCAAGATTTCTTTCCATGCTTTTCTATTTGTACATTGCATGGTTCTAGAATTTATGTTAATGATTCTTCTTTTGCAGAAAATAAGAAAGTTTACAGAGAAGAAAAATATATATACAGATAACCTAGAAAGCAAGCGACTGGTGGCAATTTGTTGTCACTGGCCTGCGTTTGTCTCTGTGTCATGAACTGTGTTTTCAGAGTCTCTGTTTAGACTTATAGATGCTCCAGACTTCGGTAGCTTAGCTCTACTTTCACTGACACTGAATTTCGTGATTATTGACTTAAAAAGATCTCCTGTAGTAACTTGTGACAAATTATCTAAACACATGAGCCTGTAGAAAATATTTTCCATTTGTACGACAAAAGACATAGTGTACAAGGCCTACACCTAAATAGAACAGGTGAATGAATTATATGAATCTAACAACAGATATCAGTAAGGAGAAAATGTAAAATGTGGCTAAATATCTAAAATTCATAGTTGTGAATACATGTGGAGTTCTCTTTTGCAAATTTTTGATTTTATTGGTTTGACAAGAGCTTTCTAAAAAGTCTGAAAACACCTCCAAGTTAAAAATATTCTTTCTAATACAATAGCTCAATGCATTCATTTACCAATACTGTTTTGAAAGAGCCTGGAATCTTCATAACTTTCATTTTCCTAGGTACAAAGAATGACAGTTTTAATGTTAGAATATTTCTTACTGAAGAGAATATGTTTCTGAGATAATTCTTGATGCTTCTTTTGTATTCTCAATTCAGAAGCCACTCTTTTGTTATAAATTAATATGATATGGCCATAAAACTGATACAAAAGTGCTTGGGCAACTGATTATCAATGTATCAAGTGTTTTTGAAGTGGCCATTGAAAACTGTATCAAAACAATCAAAATAGAGACCCAAACAAGTCTGTATATATTAACTCCAGGTGAACATGAGACTCTTCTTAAGTTCAAAAATTCTACAAAATTAAACTTCTTCAATAAACATATTGGTTTTCTCAGGCTGATTTTTGAATCAAACAGTAGAATGAACTGCATTTATCTTTGTGGTTTCTTCTCAAACACATTCGTCTCTGTATCAACAGCATAAGATGTGGAAGACTCTCTCTTTCTTCCTAGGCGCATGTTTCTTCTTCTACACTGAATTTCATAGAAGCCAGGAAATTTTCTTGCAAGATTTCATGCCAAAATACCCAGTAGTATCATTTATGACAAAACGTAAAAACAAAACATTCACTAGAAATATCATTTATGTATTTATAACATGGTAATGCATATCTGCACACAAAGACTTCATAAGCATATAGACAATTGCTTCCCCTTTTCCTGTGGTATCAAGATTAAAGGCAGTAAAATTCTTCAGTGATTTAAATGCATTCTAACCCTGTTTATCTTGAGCTGTTCCTTTCCCATCACAGACAATACCTCATAATGGAGGCTGAGTCTGCAGGTGAAATTCTTTTTCTTATAAAATTTCTCAGAGAATGGAAAACCAATTCTACAGCTGACTTTTTATGTAGAGTAATGTTTAATCTTTTAATCTGTCAGCATGGCTGCTATAGGGTAGAAGAAATGTTGGTACACACCTTTAATCTCAGTATTCAGAAAGCAGTGGTGGCACACACCTTTAGTCCCAGTATTAAGAAGGCAGTGGTGGTGCATGCCTTTAATCCTGCACTTGGGAGACAAGAAGCAGAGCTCAGAAGGAGTCAGTGTCAGACAAGAAGTGACTTCTGAGTTGAGTCAGAGGACAGGGAGGGTAAAGTGACTAATTAGAGGAAGAGTTAGCAGAGTCAGCCAGAGTGAGGACAAGCCCTACTCTCACTATAGAAAAGCAAGCCCTCAGCTCATAGCCAGGAAAAGAGGCAGAGAGAGGACAAGACACAAAGACAATGACTGAGGATGAGGCAGAGAAACAGAGAGGCTGACTGGAGCAGCAAGTAGTATGAAGCAGGCAGTACGAAGAAAAGACACAGAGTTACAGGGCAGTATGAGGCAGGCAGTCTGAAGAAGCAGTTAGTTACAGAAACAGCAGTCTAAGGAGTCTGAGGCAGAGACACAGAGGCAGTGCAGCAGAAGAAGTCAATATCAGATAGGAAGAGTGAGTCAGTTTGAACCAGTTATTTGGAGAAGCGTTTGAGCGAGAACAGCAAGTGAGTCGAACCAGAAGAGATGAATTCAGTGTAGCCCTGAGTTCTGAAGGAGCTAGTCACAGAGGCTCAGTAAGCAGTAAGTCTCAGAGGTTTAAATATTCTAGATTGTATGGAGGCTGAGTCTAAAGCTTTCTAGTTCTAAGATTAAGACTAGGTTGTAAAGAGGCTGAAATGCTTCAAGACTCCAGGACTAAGGACCAGAATTGAGTTAACCAAAGAATAAAAAGCATTTGAATCTGAATCTACATCTGGTGAATCTACATCTACATTTTTGGAATGTAGTATTTCTAATTTTAAATACATTCAGTTATAACCCTCATCACCCAGTCATCTTTATATTCAAAGTGCATAGCACATGATGTAAATTCAATAATAATGAAGACATGAACACAAGTGTAATGAAGCTGGTATGAGAACTTGTGAGAGCATGATCAAAGAATGGTGTGCAGGCATAGATAGTGGTAGGACACATCTTTCATTTACATACTCAGATCTTACAACTGACTAAACACTCATTCCCAGACCTCAAGGGGGACATTAAGATTCAACTTGAGCATGACATCTGGAAGGGAATTCGGAAGAAGGATTTCAGTGGGAGAAGGTTGAGAGAAGGAAATAGAGAGTGAAAATTAAAACTCATGATATATAAATGCATGTAACTGTCCAACAATAAACAAAATTTAAATAAAAAGGTTGTTGGATGAGATGCTGCATAGTCTTTAGTGAGACCTCTTACTGTGGATGAATTGGGGTAGGAAAATGAAAGCACAAAAGAACCTCAAATAGAAACTGACTGGTTTTGTTTCACTGAAGCAAAAATAATTTGGAATAGACCAAGCATTTCACACTGTGGGTAGCATGCAGTTGTATAGGCAGAGAAACAGGAATTGAGATAAAGGGGAAAACAATATTGATGCTTATGTTTACAAAGTCATTGATCAACTAAAGCAGCAATTTCACTTGTGTAGAAAAGAAGTAGGAAAACAAATGATTCCCAGGGCACAGAATGGTTAATAAAACACATGTAATGAATTATAATTAAGTAACTTGAGATTTGTTGCTGAAACAAGAATGAAGAAATTTGCTGAAGATTTAACAATTTTAAAGCACAATAGGGACTAATGGAAAGAAAAAGAGATGATGGGATGTATGGGGGTGAAATTTCTCAGAATAAGTGGCAGATGTTAATATTCTAGTCATAGACATGCACAGTAACCTTTAAATACAAAGAAAACATATCCATTTGTTTTATCCCAAAAAAAGCAGATGAAGGTGAAACTCAAGGTTAAGGAGATAGTAATATATTTTGAATAGACACTAGGGAAATTTTACCACGTAATCATATCAGTCAGGGATATCTGGAGACGCAGAACCAATAGGACATCTGCAGATTTTCCAGGATATCTGATGCAGGAATTGCCATTCCAAAGTCCCATAATGTGCTGTGAACACTGAAGAGCCAGGAAAATTAATGGTGGAATTAATTTTAAGCACTACCCAGCAACTCCTAACTGAAGCCAAGGTCTGAAAAGGGAGGTGTTGGAGTGCTCACCCTAGAGTTTAAAGGCTCAAGAGCCTGGGATTGTGGAAAAGCTGTAAACAGGAGAATATGAAGTTATCCACTAAATGAGAGGGAGAGAGAACTGGCTTTTCCACTTTTTCACTGTGTCCCAGACAATTTGAAGAGATTAAACATCTTTGCATGTGGTAGTGAAAATGGATGCATCTTGTTCCCTCAAGCTACCTACAGAAAGACTACTGTCATTCAGTAGTGTTCTCACAGATCCATTCACAAGTATCTTAACAGATGTTTTGTCAGTATTTATCTCAGTCAGGTTAGTCATAAATTTAGCCATTACACTCTGTTTTGGACAAACAAAACAAAACAAAACAAAACATGACATTAAAGTATTTTGCAGAGTTAGAGCTGCACAATTGAAAGTGCAAGAGATTTTATAGTATTCTGGAACTGGACTGTGGCACCACTTTTGTGAACTAATACAATGACATTCTTCAACTAAACTCATAAACTCTTTTCCCAGCTTTGTGTTGGTAAGGATTGAACCCAGAACTCTGAGAATTCTACGCATCCCTTCATCATTGTGCCACAACCTCAGCTTACATTTTACTTTTTTGGATAATTTGGCATGGCTTTGAGCAACATTTACATTTAAACTGTCTTTAAAATTTACATAAGATGGAATAACTTATTTTTCTCTAAGGATATTTAAATTCATTTATTTCAAAGCCCTTCAAGCGAAACTTCAAGTGCGGAACTGGCTTTCAAGAGAAATATATATTAAAACAAACAATGTTAATTTCTGATTTTTTTTTGTAACTGGTGAGAGAATACATTAGGGGATATGTTGGCAATGTCATATGATAAGGCCAGCTTACCCGTTTGGATGGTGCTGGAGGTAGACTGAATACTGGAACATGCACACACTGTATCTTGAGTTCACAGGGGCCGAACTGGCCTCATGATTTATTCTTAGATTCTTCTACCCTTCCCCACTACACATATGTGTAGTTTCCATGACAATGATCACAAGGGGTGAACGAGGTGTGCTTGCAAGCATGAGGTTGATGATCATGAGGTAGAAGGCATAGGTACAGTCACATAGTTAAATCAAAATATATTCAAAACATTATTGTTCTGTAGTTAACCATAAAGCCATCATCCTGCTTTGTGAGATTAAGAAGGAAGGCTCTTTAAGTAATCTTTGACTTCCCTGAAATGAGCTGCCTCTGGGCTTGTCTTTTTTACAACTTAGCCTTGCTCAACAGCTATCCCAAATGAGATTTAGTCGAAGGCACACAGCAGAATTTGATCTCAATGTCAAGGGGCTCTCCGGTATGTGACTTCAAGGATAAAATCATAAAATATTAATCTTTGTAGATAATCCTGATCTTAAGATGTTAGTCAGCTTAGCTGATTAAGGATTTAGACTCACTGGGTTGATGCTGGCATAAGAAGACTTCCTCCTTGATTGCTGTATTGAGCTGCTCAGTTTCCACGGTACCAAAATTGTTTGAGATTCAAATGCTGCACTGTTTAAAACATCAACTTGCTTAAAGTTGTGAGACTAAATATGAAAGCTTGGTATGGAAAGAGCATTTAGATTTCCCAGAGAAACTGAAAGTAATTGAAATGGAAGAAAATTCATCACGTTAGTAAATAGTGTTAAAATTTAGTGAAGTTGACTGCTAATAATTTTAACTAGACTTTGAAATAAAATTCCAATTTGGGAGGGTAATCTGTTTGATATTGATGTGTTTTAATAAGATTTTAGAGAAGTAGCCTCCTTTCCATAAAATGGAACATATTCACATTGGCCCTCTTGTGCAGCTTAATATGTTGGAGAATAACCTTAGATCCTTTCAATACAGAACAGTGACTAGGCACTTTATAGTTCAAAGATGCAGGTGTAGAGGGATCACAACATTTCTATGTAATGATATAATGCTATGGATTTTGCAGAGGAAGATTGAACATTCTGCTACAGTAAGCTGAAGTATCCTTTCTCTATATTTCTGGACAAGCAGAACTGATATATTCTATGTGGTTCTTGAGAACAAGTGTAACATGACAGCTAATCATAATTCTGTGGCCAAATTGCTTTCCTTAGAATTCCACCTATATCACATAGCACCTGAGTGACCTTGCAAGCATGTCATTGCTTTGGATGTCTGCTTTCTCATTTTAAAATGGAGATGCAATCTATCCTATAGGATTGTTGATGGAATTAATGCATGTATATTAATATTCAATGACTTTCCCTTATAGCAACATTTGAGGGAGATCAAACACGAGAGAATCTTTTACTATCATTAAGCTGAGGAGAATAATGGGCAAGGTGAGCCCCTGAGCTTGAACACTGTCCCCTTAAGCCACGGCACTAGCTTTTGCAATAGTGTCCATCACTTTTTTTTTTGCTTGATTTAAACATTTTAGGATTTAATTCAAGTACTATTTATCTTATAGCTTGTATCTGAGACTGTGTCTGCTTTATTGCAACCAAATGTCACTGGAATCAGAATTTATCTGAGGTTTCTGTGATTCCTCTTTTGAATTTTATCATGGTATAAATGTTAGTGTTACTTAAAATATATATATGAAGCTAACTTTCAATATTACGTATCTACTTTAAATTAGAATCCGCAACTTTGCAGAGGTACTTAGAACATGGGGGAACATCCTTCATGATTGGAAATTGAACCTTTACAAAAGAATCAATGCAATGCCCATGTTTCTTTTACCTTGGGACATCATGAGAAGGGAATGTCTGTAATGAAACTGCCATCAAAAGGCATGAAATCTGCAGGAAACGTGAAGTTCAATGCCAAAGCCTGAAGAACTGTTAGGAATAAGTATTTACTGACTGCAATCTACCAGGTTTATGATATCTCTACTACAACAGCCCAAAAGGCACTTTCTCATCAGGGAGTTATTAGCAGTCTCACTGAACATCATCTGTTTAATTTCCCCAGCTTTGGAGTGTGTCCACGTAAGAAGCTCAGGAAGCGTGGCTCTTGGCTGACCCAAGAAGTAAACCACTCATAAAACTAGGTTGAGGCTACAGTTGTCTTAACAGAACCAGAATGCCTTATTCCCTTCTAGGTAGATGCATGCAAGTCTAGGAAAGGAAGTTAAGAGTGTTGTAGGTTTAATGCACTTACCCTGGGAGCCTCTGTGCTTCAGGAGGGGTTACTGCATTAGTAGGAGTCTAGTTTAAGCCTCTCACTGGTAAGTAAGTTGTCCTAATACCTAGGTAAAATAATACTAAAACAGTCAGGTTTCATAAACACAGGGCCTAGGTGCTGATAGGTGTTCCTCATCCCTGCTGTGACACTAACCGATCTTAAGAGTTAGTTTATCTTATGTCATCTTAAAAAAGGATGCTTACATTTTCAACATGTTATTCTCTGAGTAGAACACATTTATACATAAACATATAGAATGGGGCTTAGCTTTGACATGACTTTCTGTACTATTAAGGAAATATATATTATTAATAAAATTGTTACCCCTCATTCATCTCAGAGACTGTGTGGAATATGCCATGGTAACAGAAGAAGCTTACAGGTAGTGAATTTGAATTTGTCATCCACCACCCAAGGTGCTGGGGGAAATGACTCAATGATGACTCTATTACCAATGAAATGTTGGGCATCAGGCTGACCCTCACAATGAAGCCACGGCCAGGGCATCCACCTGTCATCTCATTTCAATGAGCTCATGTTTAGGTTGTATTTCAAATAAGTCATTCTTCCAAACTTTGGATAGGCTGTCTGGAATCTTTAATGTATGAGACTGATACAAGTCCTGACTATCTCACAATATAAGTCAAGTCATGGACTTGATGAATAGAGCTAGGATCAGTGCCTAGATATTCTTTACAGCTCTAGAAGAATGCTCAATTCCTCAATGACTGATCTGGGGGCATCTACACACAAAGTGACCTATTTTTCACTTTTTCTATATGGTCTGGCACTGTGCCTATACCATAACTGCTTATCTTGTATGGTGTGAACAATGTAACCTTTGACATATATTGTAGCCATTAAAATGTCTGTGAGGCATTTATACCACATGGACTTTATTTTGTAAAGACAAACGAAAGCATATATAAGGTCTAAATAATATGTCTGTTTCCAACGTTCTCTGGGAAGATATATGAGTCACTTCTGGACTGCATGTCTATTTTTTTGTCATCAGGTTGGAAAGTAGGCTTTAAAAGATGTATAATAGCTTGAAAAATAGTTACAACTGTTACAGCAGTTTTCTCAATTGTAGATTTAAAATCTCACTAATATTTGTACCCTAGTTCCTAATGCAACACCTAGTATACTTCTTTCTCCTTTGCTACTGAGTTTTAGTAGTCTCTGGGTTTCTTTCTTTCTTTCTTTCTTTCTTTCTTTCTTTCTTTCTTTCTTTCTTTCTTTGAACTTTAATTTATTTTTATTTATTTACTACTGTGGCCATGTGTATGTATGTGTGAGAGAAAGACATAGAGAGACAGAGAAAGATAGACAGAGACAGAGGAAGACAGAGAGAAACAGAGACAAGGACAGAGACATAGAGATACATGGAAAGAAACACACACACACATGGAGAGAGAGAGAGAGAGAGAGAGACAAAGAGGGGGGGGGTCAGAAGACAACTTTCAGGAGTTGGTTGTTTCCTTCAAGTTTGACAGAAATGTCTCTACTCAATAAGCCATCAGGCTGGCCCTGTGATAATTTCATTTGAATTGTTGTAATTCTTTTTCTATTTTTCTTTGATTGAAAATAGATTTTTTCATACAGTATATTATGATTATGGTTTCCCCTACCCCAACTGTTCTCAGATCCTCCTCATATTCCCTCCCATCCAAAGCATTAGAAAACAAGCAAGCATATAAAGAATAATGATAGGTTAAAATAGCATAAAACAAAAACAAACAAATTGGAATGGGAGAAACAAACAAAAGTAAAAGAGCCAATGAAAAGTATGAGAAACATATATAGAAGACATAAAAACACATTTGGAAATGCAAAAGTCCCATAAATACAAAAATCCTGAAGCCATAATACACACACAAAGGACCTGCAAGAATGATAGATTCCTTGATGAAACATTATGAAACCAAGAACCTTCAAGATGTTATTGACTACTTTTGTGTTGGCTATCTACTGCGGGGCATGGGGCCTGCCCTTAAGGGTGTTTTGTATTACCAGTATCCCAGTGGCTTGTAACAATTTGCAAGTTATTATCAATTGATGGTAGCTTCTGGGATAGGAATGGAGGCTAAGGTCTACTTCTCTTCTCACCACTGGGACCCCATCTGGTGCAGACATGTGTAGGTCATGTTCATGCTATCACAATTTCAGTGATGTTTCCTTGGTGTCCTCCATCCCCTCTGGGTTTTATAATCTTTCCATGTCTTCTTTTGCAGGATTGACTGAACCCTGAGTGGAAGGATTTGATGGAGAGGTCATATTTAGGACTGTGTGTTCAAAGGTCTATCACCCTCTGCACATTGTCCAACTGTGGGTCTTTATATTTGTTCCCATCTGCTACAGGAAGACTCTTCTCTAAAGATGGCTGGGGAAAGACTATGATCTATGAGTATAGAAGAATGTCATTAGGGGTCATTTTATGACTATATTTCTTTAACAGAGCAGTAGCATTTGGCTTTCCTCTAGGACCCTGGGCTATCTAGTTTCAGTTCTTGACCACCTGAGCATTGTCCAGCTATACCACTATTGGGCATATATCCAAAGGATGCTTTATCCTAGTAGAGAGACAGTTCTGCAATCATCTTCATTGTTGCTCTATTTAAAATAGCCAGAAATTGGAAACAGAATAGATGTTCATCAAGGGATAGATGGATAAAGAAAACATGATACATCTATACAATGTAATATTACTCCACTGTTAAAAATAAAATCATGAAATTCACAGGTGTAGAGAGTTAGAAAAATATCACCCCAAGCGAGGAAACCCAGACCCCAAAAGACAAATATGGTATGTATCCATTTATATGTAGATGTTAGTTGTTAAGTCTTCTATAAGCAAGCAACAATCTATAATCACAGAAGTTATGTTCAGAGTAAGGAAATAAAAGGAGGGATAGATTTCCCTAGAAAAGAGAAGTAGAATACATAGTTTTGGGTTTATTTTTTGAGCCCATATAAATGAGACTAAATATCATCTTCTGTAAAAATGTTTGTGCTGTTTAGAATCTTGTGTCTCTATCTGTAAAGAAATATTTAATCATTTAATCCAGTAACATGGCTGCTCTTGGAAAGGATCCCATTGAAAGACCTGTGCAATAGCTATAAAGGGACCAAATCAAAGGATCTATATGAAGGGATCACATCCATTGGTCTATATGAAGGGATCACATTCAGAGATCTATATGCAGGGATCACTGTGTGGTCCCTGTGTGGTCCAGAAGGACTGAAGAAAGAATGGTACTTTCTTTAATCCCAGTATTTTGAAGACAGTGGTAGCATATACCTTTAATCTACAGAAGAAGCAGAGACAGGAAGCAAAACACAGAAGGAGTCAGTGTCAGACAGGAAGAAACATTTGAGATGAGTCCGAATGAAGGGAAGGCAAAATGACTAATTAGAGGAAGAGTTGTCAGAAGAGTGAGAACACACCCAACTCTTATGATAGAAAAACAGGCTGTCAGCTCAGAGAGGGGATAAGGGAGGGAAGCAGAGATGCTGACTCAGGCAGTATGGGGCTGACAGAGGACAAGACACAGAGACAATGAAGCAGCCTGACTGAGGATAAAGCAGAGAAGCAGAGAGGCTGACTGAGGCAGTAAGGGGCAGTAAGAACTCAGAGTCACTGAAGCAGTCTGAGAACTCTGAGGAAGAGACACAGAGACAGTTTGTCAGAAAAAGTCAGCATCCAATGGGAAGAGTGAGTCAGTCTGACACTGAGCAGAGCAGTTCAGTCTGAGGCATTCAGGGAATCAGCTAGAATCTGCCAGAGTCTGAAAAGTTTGGTCAAAATCAGTAAGAATGGTCAGAAGATTAATTTAAACCAGTCAGTTTGGAGAGGGGGTGAGTCAGAACAGTGAATGAGTTGAACCAGAAAAGTCAGAGTTTAGAAGGAGCTAGTCAGGGTGGCTCAGTCAGCAGTAAGCTGAGTAGATTATAAGGAGACATAAATGTTCTAGATTGTATGGAGCCTGAGGACTTCCAGGTCTAAGTTTAAGATTAGATTATATGGAATCCAAAATGTTCCAGGGCTTCAAGCACTAGAAATGGAGATTGAATTAGCCAAAGAATGAACTGCTTTTTGCCCTGAATCTATGTCTACATCTGTCACTGCATTACTGAACTTAACTGGAAAATCAATTCTCCCATTCTCCAGTCATTTCTGTCACCTACTGAACTATCTCTTTTTATCTGCTATCATATGTGGCCTCTTTGGAACATTGCTGAAAAAGTCTATTACTTCCCACTTTATTATTAAATGTTTCTGTATACAAACTCTTGTAAAATCACTGCCGGTTTGGATCCTGTGCAGAACTCTCTGTGCTTTTCTGACCTGTTCTTCTTTCTCAGCCATTTGCCTCTTTTGGTGATATTCATTTTAGAACAGTTGTGTTCATAGAACTCAGGCTGTTTTACAGGGGTTGGGTTTTGCTCATTGTCTTCACACTTACGGTGTATGTTAGAAAGAAGCACTCACATTTGTACATATACACCTGTAAGGTTAAGTTTCATGTCTTCGTTCCATACATTCCATAAGTAGTTAAGTGAGGAATTTCCCTCAGATCAGTGAGTTTTTTGTGTGTACACATGATAAGGGAAATGCAGTAAGAAGCTGAGTTGGAGATGGTGATTTAAACTAGAAACGTCCCTTGTTTCTTTGTGATATCTTGGATAATCCGTTGACATTCTCAAATATCAGTTTACAAATCTGTAGGTAAGAAGAAAGGAACCCCCAGGTATTTTCTCCATCCTTTTCTTACTATCTCTATTAAAGAGCTTTGTAAAGTTTTATTGAAATATTCGATATAAATATTTCATAAAGATTTTACAAAAGTGAGTTTTGCTTGGGGTAAAGAAAGAAGGATCATAGTCAATATGGCTTACCCCAAACGTTGAGGGAAAAGTAAATAATGGCATCACTGCTAAGGGGTAAACATTTTTAAAAATAGTTTTCTATTTGCCTATGTGAATCAGAATCATCCTTATGCTCAGTAAAATGAATATGAGTCACTGATTTAAGTAAAATTTCCCCTTAGACATGCCCCTTATGCTACATTAAAAAATACCCATGAGGATTTTAACATTTTAAACCAAGCATCCCTGGAATCTATATACACTTAAAAAGCTTACTTGACTTCCTTTTTCAGTTTCTTCAGTTGTAACAGGGCAATGTCCCTCTGTACACTGGGGGACTAAAGAAGATGCAGGCCAAGGAGTTATCACCATATATCATTTCATTAAATATTCGCCACTGCTAATTTCTGTATTTGATATCATTGACTGGGAACTTATTTCTATTCATTTATTACTGAAAACAATCCTGCTGGTTCCTTTCTTCTGTGACATTCCACATCATGTTAAGAGGACAGAAAGACACAGATGGATACTATTGAATCTATGCACTGACTGGATGAGAGAAGAGTTTGCTTGCAGTGTATTTCATGATAATGTATTTCATTACATGTATTTCATGTATTTCATGCCTGGTACACACTGTACACTCAATAGATTTCTAAGTGAACCAATGTATCGTGGTGTTCTAACTGAATAACAGAGATGATTATGTAAACAATTCTGCAAACTGTACTGAAATACTGTTACAACTTAAGATCCTACTGTCTCAATTCCATTTCATTTCACCATGCTATTTTGCTGTTACACAGTTGAATTCCATTTTATTTCCCCATTCTGTTTTTCTCCCTGTAGCTTCATTGCTGGTGGTTCTTAGATTTTTTCAGCATTTGGCCTGTCTCCCATATTATGTAAAAATTTCCTTAACTTGCTTCTTTCCCTCTGCCTGATGTTGATTAAAAGCAATTTTATGCAGTTACTAATAACTACCTTCACTCTGTGACTGCTTCCTAGCCTGCTAAATACAAATTAAATGCAAAATACTAAAGTTTGTCATTTGCTTGCATCTCTAGGATTTGAATAAGTTTGAAAGTTAGCAACTAAGTTTTTTTTATCAAAAACAACTATATAAGCATGTTTTCCAATAATACTTAAGAATAATTTTTTATAACCTACTTGTGTAATATACAGAGACAGAGTGATAGTGAGAGAAAAGATGTGTGTGTGTGTGTGTGTGAGAGAGAGAGAGAGAACAGTGAGCAAAAGAGAGAGAATTAATTTGAAGCAAATGGAATGACTCATATTAATACTAATCAGAGAATAAATTAGCATTTTTAAACCAGAATATATAAAGAGTCTAAACAAAATGGAAATATTTGTTATTCATAAAAATAACATATTTTAGTATTTAGTATTCTTAATATTAGTATTAACATATTTAGTATCAGAATATTAGTATTATTGATCTATTTTCTTATGAAGTAAACAAATATTTTCATGATACAGTGCTTAAATATCTTCATTTGCAGATGAAAAATCTGAAGTAAAGATTGATCAGAGAAGCTGTGTTAAGCCATAGAACCAAGGCCAACCAGCATAACTGGTGTTTTGATTCTCACACAGTGGCTACTGGACCCATTTTCTTCTGCTAGAACTTTTGGATTTTTTCTTCTGCCTACCTAGAATCTAGTTCCTCTGTTGTTAAATGTACCTTAGTCCATCTTTGGATACTTTCCAAGGCCCACTGATGAAAGACTCAATATGGCTGCCCACTGAATTGTCCACCAAGATAAATCAAACTCTTTCTACCTCCTCTTGTCTTGATGGGAGAAACACAAAGTTAAAAATGACCAGAGAGCTCTAAGGAGGTGAATTGAGGAGACTCCATTTCTTTCTGCTTTCAAAGTTTCTGGAGTATCTTTGTTTTTTTTATCTCCCACAGTCTATTTTCCATAAATTTCTTCATGTCTCTGAAGTACTGGATTATGCCAAAGAATTATGATGTCATAAGTTACATACTAGCCAACTTCAGAGGAAAGTAG
Source organism: Cricetomys ansorgei (assembly GCA_026225945.1). Classification (NCBI taxonomy): domain Eukaryota; kingdom Metazoa; phylum Chordata; class Mammalia; order Rodentia; family Nesomyidae; genus Cricetomys; species Cricetomys ansorgei. The sequence continues at coordinate 2,190,439 of JAMJFZ010001100.1, read as the reverse complement.
ATCAAGTAAAAGCAGCATGACACTTACATCTTCCACACAGCATACATGATTTGACATGTGTTATGGTTAGCATCTACTGAGTGTAATAAAGATTCCCTAATCAATATCCCAGGTTATAGTGGTAATTATGATTTACATGTGTTCCTCCAAAATGTGTATGTTGATGGTTGAACAAAGTGACTGTATTTGTAGACAGGGTACGAAGGTAATGATGGCTAAATGAGTCATTTGTACAGTTGTGAACCTTAATGCTCTTTCAGTCCATGTTCACCACAAAATGGCCATGTAATGGTATGGTAAAGGGGCAGACATCTAAACTCAAGAGAAGATGCCTTAGCAGAGAACAATTTTTGATAATGCCTGGACTGTTGTCTTCCACAATTGAGAGAAAATACATTTCTATTGCTTAAGTTATCTGGGATGTAGAATTTGTTTATGGTCATGGTATCAGTAGATAGATCTAAGTACTCTGAAGTGAGATGCTGCTGTAACAACTATCTGAGAAATATCTAACAAATATCTAAGTGTCTTTGGAATTATGGAATGGGAAGGAGCTGAAAGAGATAATGTATATTCATGTCTTTACTTCAGCTACATTCTGTAAAATGCCTAAAGTGTCTTGAAATGATGGTGGTAGACTTGAATGCTAAAAGTGATCATTATGAATCTAAAATAAAAATTAAAAATATACCAGAAATTGGAGGAAACAATATTTTTATAAGATGAAGAGTAATTTGGATGCATTGTGTACTTGCATTACTGTTTCATGGAAGATTAGACTTGTATCCTTGAGGTAGTGAGAACATGACATGTCTTGCTGTGTATAGTAAACAGCAGAATCATAGAGATAAATGGAAAGAACTATGAAGCAAGATGAAACTGAATTTCATTTGAATATTTCACCATTTGTCCATATTGCAAAACTCAGAATATGTGTTCTTCTGAGAACAAAATGTAACTGGACTGTTGTTATTTCACAATGAGATCACCTTAGGAGGTGATCAGCTACCTTGGCAGAAGTTAGGTGTAAAGATAGAATTCTAACAGCTAAGACATTACCAGTTTGGATTGAAGGAAAGAGAAAACAGATGACATAAAGGAAGAATTTCAGATCTCTGGGGTTCTACAAGATGGAACAGCATAGCTACTGTGGTCCACATAGGCCTTCTTTGATAGTCTTAGGAAGAAGCTCAGCCCAACTTACGATGTATGAGAAAGGTCATATTAAAACCTGATACTTGGCAAGGGAAGTGTTTTAAGGGTGAACTGGCCTCCATACATTTGAATACTTGGTTCTCAGCTGGTGGTGTTCTGTAGGAAGATGTGGACTATTTAAGAGATGGAGCCACACTGGAGGAAGTGGTTCCTGGAGAAGGCCTTGAGGCTTCAGAGCTAGGTGCCATGTTCTGTTCACTCTCTGCCCAATGACTGACGATGTGCTGTGGCCAGCCAGCCTTCTGCTCCTGCTGCCATGCTGTCGCTGCCTGTCCTGTTGACATGTTTTCCCTGTCATGATGAACTCTATTCCTTTGGAATTGCAATCCAAAATAAACACTATCCCTTAAGTTACTTTGGTATTTTTTTCAGAATGACAAGAAAGTACTTTATATAGTAAGCTTGTGGAAAGGTAAGATAAGAGAAGTATGGTTGGGGATGAACTGTTTGGATGGATGATGCTGTTCTCAGAAGCCGCAGGTTGTTAAATGAAAATATCAATATGAGGGATGGGTTACCTCCAAATAAGTTGTTATCCTGAGAAATTCCTGAGGTAGTAGATGCTCTGCTGTTGACTGGCCTTAGTAATTAGTTGGTAAGACACTATTGTTGAAGGTACAGCATTCCTTGGTACCAGGACAGAAATCAAACTAGAGTTGGACTGACAACTTCTTCTCTGCTGAGTAGCCTTTGCAATGCTAGAAGGTGGTATGTAGACTGAGGGAAGAGAAGCATCATCAATGATCTTACCCAGTTATAGATCCCCTTTGCCATAATACTGAGCTGCCAGGCATGACGAACCCACTGGAATAGTACTGGCAAGTCTCTTATGAGAGTAACCAGCTCCTTTTTGACTGGATTTGATATCCAATCTACAGAAAGGAATTTACATATGTTACTTTAAATCTTGTCATAAGCCCATGGGTAGAAGAGGTCATAGACTCCTGTGAAGAAGCTGCTGCTCTTGTTTTGCTGTGGACATGCTTGCTGTTTAAATTACCTTCTAGTTAACTATGCTTATACTCAGAATTAAGAAGCTATCTGTGATGGTCAGATAAGCTACATGTTTACAATGATCAGTAATCACCGTGGAGCGTCATAACTAGTCAAAGTACAGAGACTAAATGACTGTTGAATACCTAGCCATGAGTAGTTACACTCCCTCCAAGGCTTAAGAACCCATCACAGAAGATGGGGTCGGGAGATTGTAAGAGCTGTAGGCTGCAAAGGGAGTGGAAAGAAATGCTGACTTATAGACAAGACATGGCTGCTGTAATCTTGAACTCATGACAAAGGTGATTTACATACACAGAACTGGGCCTGTCAACACCCTGACCCAGAGAATGGAGAAGACTGTAGGACCATATTCTTCCTTGAAAATTTCTATGCAAATAAGAGTTGATGAGAAGGTAGACATTTTCTTCAGTGATATAGTCTTAGAGAAGATTCCCAGGCTTTGGGTTAAAAAAAAATCTCACCTATGCTCTTATAAATAACCTCAATGGAACTTAGAAGTTCAGATAAAAAATAGACAAGCCAGTGGAAAGAGGACTAGTTGAGAATAGAAAGGAGGTTAAGGAAAGTGGAAAAGAGGATAATGGAAATGAGTATATGTAATGTAAATACATTATGAGCATGCACTAAAATACAGTGATGAAGTTCATTATTATGTATCATTAATGTATACCAATAAAAGCACTTAAAATAGCAAATAGTGATTTATGAAGCAATCCAAAGTTACTAGAGATGCCTCTCTTACAAAAGGTCAGAGGAGAAGGCTGGTTTTTTCAGTTTAACAGGTTGGCCCCTGCTTTTTACCTTGACATATCAGTATGTCCCTGAAAATTGTCTCAAGGACAAAGTTATGTCCAGAGATGCAAGATAAAGGCAGCTCAACGCCCTGAGAGTGAGGTTGCCTCATCATTGGTCCTGAAGGATGCAGAGACAAAAAAAAAAAAAAAAAAAAGACTTTTTCTTAAGCCTTAAGACTTAATAGGATTTTTCTTTCTTGTTTGTTCTTGCTTAGGAGCTTTTTTGTCTTTTTTCTTTCTGTAAGGATGAGCATGTTGTCCTTGTACCTATCCCACCATTGTATTTTGGAGGAACATAACTTACATGGCTTCAAGATTCACAGCTAGAAAAGAATTTTTTCCTGAGGATGAATCACAGCACAATTATCATCCACATTTAGATAAAAATTTGGCCTTGATATTGCTTATTGAAGTAGTTAAAATTTAGGGGATAGAGGAATAGTGTGAATAACTTTATATAAAGACATGGATTTTGGGCATCCACAATTCAGTGCTCTAAATTGAATTGTAACCCCACTATTCATATATTCAAGTCCTGGTTCGCAATGTGACTGTATTTGGAGATAAGACCTTTAGTGGAGCAATTATGGTAAAATAAGGTTCTGCTGGTAGGGTCTTATCAAGTAAGGCTAACATCCTTACAATAGAGAGTGACATGCTGACCTCTTCACTTTGCACACACTGGGCAAAAATGATGTTGAGACAGTAAAAAAAACATTGCATTGTAACACCAGGAGAAGAGGCTTCCCATAATCCAACACCAAAGTTACCTTCACCCTAGACACTGAGTCTACAGAAGTATAAGAAAATAAATTTCTGCTATTCTGGCTTCCAATTTTGAGGTGTTTGGATTTGAAGGCCACAGCAGTCTAACTTAACAGCATTGAATGCTGCTGTTAGAAATCAGGGTGGCAGGTTCAAAAAAGGTGCTGACATGAAATTATTCTCCAGAAATGAGCTCTATTTGGAGATAAAGCTTTGTGACCCTGGGAGTCATGACTGAGTCTTAAGATGGGAAAGCATTATAAGCATTATATAAACAGTAGGAAAGGTAGCTTAAAGTAAAAGAACAAAGAGAAAAGGAGACACTGTGTAGGGCAGGGGGCAAGCTTTCAGAGAAATCCCCTGAACAAAAGGAATATTTTGTATAAGTATTCAGGGGCTGACAGGAAATTCCACACCATATTATTTAGTTTGATTTACTATACCGAACTACACACATGGTGCTAGGCAGGGCCATAAATGTCTTTTGTAGCATTCAGAGTAAGATATTTTGAACCTATAGCACAGAAAGACTTCTTAACTTTCTGTCTCAGAGCTGCAGGGAATGTGGACTGATTCTTCCAGGGTGAAGATCTAGTCTTGTCTCTTAGACTGATAAGCATTTCAGTATGACAGACCATAATCTAAAGCTCTCTCAGCCTTTAAAAAAAAGAGAGATAGAAGAAGGATTTTTTGATGAAAGGAGAGTCTATGACTCAAGGGACAAGGGACTATTGACTTCAATCTCCGGGTTCTTTAAGCTAGCTCAGACTGGATCCGGATCTCTTTGTCTTCCAGCAAATACTCAAGTGTTGGTCTCTGGGGCAGAGGTGGGAATTTAGATTTGTGTACCATGATGGCATCATCTATATGAGTCTATGGAACATGTTGGAAAGTGTTCTGGGCACACCACTATACCCAGTACTAAACAGGAGTCTACATCTATAAGAATCAACAATTACTTAAGGAAAAACCACAAATATAGGTCAGAAAGAGGTTTGAAATTAATTTTGAAATGAATTTAATAGGAGGAGGTGACATAAGTAGAGTTAATGACAAAGTAGGCACTCAACAGGGTATGTTTTTAAATATGCAAAGTGGGTTAGGGAAGGCTGTTGAGAAGGCATCAGAAGGAAAGATGAGTTTTAATAGATGTATAATAACTATCTTTAAAATTAATCCCATTAGGCAGTTTTGGAGTTCCCATCACAAGGATTTTAATTCGCAAACAGAAGCAGGCAATGGATTGGCTAATACTTGGGTTGGAATGTAGTAACTCTGTATGTCCATCATCATCAGTTGTTGGGGTTCTACCAACACAGGTATATATTCTTTTAGGAACCTTTGTTTATAGTTCTGCTGGCTAAATATAGTTTTCTGTCCCATGTCCCTGGGAAGAAAGCCTGTCTTATGATCTGATAAAGAAGAGGCTAAGTAAACATGAAGGCACATCTTCAGGAGAGAGAAAGGATTACCTAAATCCATTATGAAAGAAATTCATACATCTTAGTAATGTATTGGCCATTATAATCTGGCCTGAGTATGATATTGTCTTTTGCTTTGAAATGTTTTATGTATACTACCATAGAAATATTATATTTAACATCAAAATAATTAAATCTAGAGAAGCAGATGAAGAAAACAGGTGCTTTAATTTAGATGAGAAGAGTTCATTTGCATCTTTAGGAATATCCATTATAGTAAATGGAGTTAAAGTTACAGGAATGTGATTATTGGTTGGAGCCAGGTGGTTTAATAAGATAGGAGATTGGAGTGAGCAATGAGTTATATATAAAAAAAAAACTCAATTAAAATAAGGATACAATGTTATATTTACTAGTAGTTCTAATAAATAAAAATTAGTATTATTTTGATCAAGTAGAAATATACCTTCTAAAATCCCAATTTCTCTTAACCATATAGCTTCATTTTCTTTTCCTCTCTCTCTCTTTCTCTCTCTCTCTCTCTCTCTCTCTCTCAGATTATTTTCAAATCTGGCTTATTTAGTCACTTTTCTCACCTTTTACTTTATATACTTTATCTTATTTTTTAATTACTTAATTAGATGGCTTATGCATTCTTGTTAATTACAAAGGTGATGAAGTCATTGAGTTAAAATTCTGTCTGAAGGACAAATGAAAGTAGAGTTACACTTGATTTCCATCTTCAGTATCTAATGCAGCATGAGTTATAAAACAATTTTTTTTTGTCCCGCAACAATCTTAGTGTTTTATTCTAAAGCTGACAATATTTCCACCAATAATGTTTTGAGTAAGAGTTATCTGACAATACTAAAAATTGCTTAAGGCCATACTTTAAAAAAAAAAACTTCAAAATTCCTACTATTGGAATCTATAATCTAAAGAGGACACTGCCATTGGCTGAGTAGGAACTTGTGGATATGATCTAGATATGGAGATTTTCCTTCAATTTGTTCATCACTCCCTATCTGACATTGCATCCAGCTGTACCTGTCCATTTGTGTGTCACGGTTGACATCTGGAGAGACGTCATATGATAGCTTCATTCCACAAAACACTATTTATAGTATATGTCCCATCCACTTAAAGAAAAATACTTTATTCGACTAAAGCCCTTGAAAATATTTTACTGGAATAAGGGAGATTTTAAATTTGGGTCTTTAGGGCACTGATATTCCTGCCTATCAAATGTATAAACTTCTTTACTACCTAACCTCCTTTGCTCCTCTAAATAGCTACACCAAACATCATAGGACCTCTAGGACAGGAATGATTCTTCCTAATTTGGATCCAATATTTTAATTCCTCTGAAATTATCCTTGCCTAAGATCTCATTCTTATGCCTAATTCTCCTCTTTCCCATCTTGAGTTCCAAGAGCCAGAATATGATATTGTTTCTCCTGTCAGACCCTGACATGTGGCTTCTTTTAAATAAGAAGTCTTTTTCATCTCATCCTTTTGCCTTTGCACTATTTCCAGGACCAAAGTCCCTCTGGCTCTAACCAATTATATTGTACAGATTTGATTCCTGCTTTTGAACTTCTATACAATGATTTTTCACAAAATCTTCTTTGCTTTGCTATCCTTTAGCAATTGGAGAAGTAACATTTCACTGCCAATTGAAATATACAAAATTAGTCTTGGTAAAGTTGAAGTCTGGGTATGCTTTCAATGAAAAGGGAACTCTCTCTTCCCCAATGCTTGTTCTTGAGATGTTTGCTCAGGAAATACCCAAGCAGGGATTGTCTTTATACTTGAAGATATCATGTGACTTCATCAAAATTGTAATTCCCCACAGGAAAGCAAGAGTGTTATAAAGGCAGGCTGAGCTCCGTGTGGACTTTTAGAAGGTTCAGCTTGCTATTGTCACAAGCAATATAACTTCTTTAGAGAAGCAGAAAAGAATGCAAGGATGCTTCAGTTTGTTAAAAACAAAAATCATGTTTCTTCTATCATCATCTTGTCAGGCTTTTCCCATGACAAGTTACTCCTTGTTGTGTATGCATAGACAATGTTAGAAAAGATGAGAATGTTCAATACTGCGGTTCTTGGGGCAGCCTTATGGCTCACAGTTGGCAATATAAGAAGATTGCTTGTTCTGACATCTGCAACAATCCTTTGTGCCAGCATCTGTTTGTTCAGGGTCTATTTTACAGATGTGGGAACCAGGACTTAGAGACATTAGGTAAACTGCAAGAGAACATTTGCCTAGTAAGTGGGAATCTGAACTTGAACTTGTCTTTCTCATTGGAAGATTATCCTGGAATAAGAGCACCGGCCATCTTACTTTTCTACCCATTCTATTGTAAAATGAACATTATAGTTAAGAGAGCCATTCTTTGGCTTTGCCCATATGTCTCTATATCGGCAAATAAGAACCAAGGCTGACGATTTGAGTGCTTTAGTTTAACTTGTATGATGAAGCATGAAACTGTTCTTTGCTTTTAGTAATTAAATATTTATTTTCTGGAGTAATCCTATAGAGTGCAAGCTGTACTTTCTTAACAAGAGAAGAAGATACCCTGGTACAAATAAATTGTATGTTCAATCAAAGCAAAGAGATTTCTTTTACAAGAAGAGAAAAATTACTATTCCTGTTACTTGGAAAAATACTTTGTAAGCAAAAATAGCCTTTGAGCGATCTATGATAGAGTTCCATTGTAGGAAATGGTGTATTTGGTTAGATTTAGAACACAGATTTTTAAACCAGAACTGTAATCCCCTGAGTGAACATTTTGGTCCATCCTACTCATAGCAATAACCTTTGCACTTACGATATTGAGTGATAAAATTATTAGACACTTAATAAGCATTTGTTGAATGAATGAATAAAGTTTGGGGATAGTATTAAGTCATAAGGAACTGCGACATAAGTAGCTCACTAGAATATGGAAATGAATAATTAGCTGCAGGAAAAGATACTACTCTTCAGAATTATTTCAATTTTACTGTAATTCAGAGTCCTGCACATTCCTTAACCAGTGCTTGCATTTGGCACCCACTACAACTGAGCCCCTAGGAGACACTCTTGTTCCACTCATTTCAACTCTCCATCTCCCGTATCATTTTCTTTTTAATTTTCACTTGATGATTCCCAATTCTAAAATATTCTTGAGGAGATGATCTTTAATTAACATCTAAAGATGTACACATACCTGATTTTTTAAGTGCTTATTTAAATAGACATAATAAACTCAATATAAAAGAGAAAAAGAAAAAAGAAAAAGAATTAGTTCTCAGGTTGGATGCTAAGCAATGGCAGAGAGTATGGGAATGGTGGGAATACAGATGTTTGCCAGCCTCTGTTATCACCAGGCAGGGCTGTATGCAGCCTGAATCAACAACCAGTCTTTGCTCTGAATATGTGACTACTCAGATGCATTTATTAAAGTATTTTAAAATATAAATAAAGTATCTCTATGGAGTCAATGTGGCTGGCTTTGAGAATGAAATGAATATTTTCTGAATGCAATGGCTTCAGCTACAGCTTAAAGGTCCAAGTGAAAACCTTCAGAACAAGTAAAACACACAGAATATCAGTCATTTTTTTCATTTTTATAATACATATTATCTGCAAGGTAGACAGGTTCATCATACTGAAGTAGCAACAGAGACAATCATAAAAAGACTCAAATCAGAATGGAAGGAACACACACTGATTACATATCTAATTTTTAAAATGTGTCCATGAATTGAAATTCTTCAGAGATTTACAAACACTAGTACATAACACAGGGGACTCATTGCTTTAAATGTGACTAGCCAGATAATCACAGACTGATGATAGGATATTCAAATATTATAACAAAGTCACAGAAATGACCTTGGGTTTCTTGTCATTTGACTTACTCTGAGATTAGACAGTAATTTCCATACCACTGAAATTCAAAGCACAGAAACAGTATGACCACTACCCTTATTATCAATGTACTTTTAGGTAGGAAACTTCAGCTGTCCTCCTCAATAAACTAATTATAATGCAAGCAGGCAGGGGGTAAAAGTTAATTTGTGGCAAGAAGACAAAATTTCTGTTTGGTCTTTTATATCTTATTTATTTGATTTCATATTGGAACACTGACTCTATTAATACTAAATGTAAATAGTGCCTACTAACTGTTTTTAAAAATTTTTCACTATTCTTATATTACTATTCTTTAATTGTGCAAAGATTGTGGAGAGTGTCTTGCACCAGAAACATGGGAAAGTAGTAATAATTAAAAAAAAATGTTCTGTATTTTTACTGTCTATTTGGATCAAGGAGAGATAAAATGGTGTATTTATTTTGGGCAAGGAGAGATAAAATAGATCTGGGATAAACAAGCAGTTAGTGAAAGTTTTCAAGTCCTGTTAAGGTCTATAAATGAAACAGAGGTCTGGGGAAGTATGGTGGAGTAGTCTTCCATTTGGTGGCCATCTCCAACCTAAAAGTTGATCTGGTTCAGCACCAGAAACATCTTCCTGTCATCTGTCTCAGTCTCTGTGGCTTAGAGGGCTTAAGGGTGCTCCCTTTCATTGATTGATTAGATCCTGCTGAAGAGCCCCTGTCTCCACAATGTACTCAGGTGGAAAAGGTAAGACCTCTCTGTAGTGCTATAGAACCTATTTCCACAATTTCTATGACAACCAATTTCTAATTCTCATTGTTTTCAAGTAGTTGGATGTTAATATCACCTGATAGGAAGATGTAGAATGGAAAAGAGACAGGAAGTACAAAGAAATTGTAATTCAGAATCAAGAACTCCTAGTGGACAGAAAGACATTCAGATTCAGTGAGGAAGGACACTGGGTTAGATAATTAATTCATATAGGTCTGAATTCTGCCTCTGCACTGACTAGTTCTCCTGTTCTTACTGATATGTTTCAACTCTTTACAATGATTTTCCTATGATGATTCTCATTTCGAAAAGCAGATGTTATAATTTTGAATGCGATAGCATATACAAAGTGCTACTACATAGAAATAATTCATTAATACCTTTTTTGGAGTGATGACACTTGAGTGTTAGGACAGGCAGACTCTTGAGTTACAGCTCTCCTGGACTGCTGGTCTTCCATGAAGAATGCTTTAATCACTGTTTGCTCAGTAAATCTTTACCTACCTAAGATTATTTTTTGTTAGTTTGTAATCAATACATCTTACAATTAGCAAAAGAAGTTGAAAGTTTCATGTCTTGCATTGTCTTACGTAAAACTGCTGTTCTGTTCACTGAGATTGCAATATGTATAAGAAGCATCTAAAATTTCCTTGGTGCATAACCCTAAAAAATGAAGTGTGCAGGATGCCATGACTTTCTTTCACACTTTCACTCTCTCCCTCTAGAAGACTTTTAAGAGTCTGCAAAGAATTATTTGCTAAGTGGGAACTCAGCCCACAGTTTCTCATTTCCCCCAGGAAGAGACTTAGTTCTGTGTTTTCAATTGTTCTTTAAGACTTTAGTTCCTGTCTTGAGAAGGAGAAGGTAAGAAAGCAATACAGAGTGTGAGCCACACCTGCCTGTTTTCTCCTATGCAAGAACTACTCAGAAAGAGAGGAAATGGCTGTGAACACTATGACTCCACAGAGCCTCAGCTGCCAGAACTCTGTTCTTTTAGAACTCTGCTGATGATGGCTAGCACAATCTAAGGCTTTCTTTCCATGCTTAAAGTATAAAGATTGGAAAGAATATTGGCTTTTCATAATGCAGTAATGGTGTTGTACCTATTGTTTTTCAGAAGGTCGATTTGGTTAGGGTAAAAGCAATCAAAAGCAAACAAAAAGCAAGGGAATGAAGAACGGAGAAAGAGGGAAGGGGAGAGGAAAGGGGAAATGAAGACTTCAGTACAGCAATAAGGCAAAAGTAAAACCAGAAACTGGGTGATGGGTTATGACTGTCATCCCCTAAAGAAAGCTGAGCAGAAGGATTCCTGCACATTTGAAGTCAGCATGGGTAGGCTACAGAGAGAGTTCTGAACTAGTGGGGCTACAGAATGAGGCAATGTCTAAAATAAAATGAAAGAAAGAAAAAGAAAGAGAGGGAGAAATAGAAAGCACAAACATATAAACACATAGCAACAGAAAGAAGACTATAGTTTTAGGGAAGATATTTATTAAATGTTTTTAAAATATACATGTTCTAGAGTTTAGACTTTGTACAAAAATTTAATATTTTGAACCTATCATTGCTTCCATGATTCTTCCAATTCCTCCTGTATTAAAAGAATAACACTATAAAAAGCTCACTTGTAAGCCTCCTTCTTTGACACTCTTCCCCATCTGGAATTTCCTCTCAACCTTTCTCTATCTGTCTTTCAAAGTTCTTATTAGGTCTTTGAGAGCAGTGTGGTCTAAAAGGAAAACAAAGAGTCCATAGAATTTGAGGCAAAAGCTTTTTTTTTTTTTTTTTTTTTGAAGAGATCCTGGCACAGCTGCCAGTCAAGGGAAAGTTTCAATCTGATCAAGGACAAAGTTGCAACCACAGAAAAGAAAGTAGAAATCAGTTCTTTGACGTTCCCTCGGGGAAGAGCAGTGAAGCAGAGCAGTTTCTTCCCTAAGGAATGGCTCAAGATAGCATGGCCTCTCTAACTAGACTCAGAGACATTTGCTTTCTTATATTTCTAGCAGAAGTAGGTGTTGAAAAGGTACCCCAAATTCCTGGATAAGAAGCTTCTGGAAAAGAGTTGGATCTAGTTAGCTAGCATGGAATCTGTAGCCCTTCTCCCTATGGGGTTTGTGATCTTGAAATACTGGGTGCCAGGAAGTATGGGAGGATGGAGTTTGGCTCTTGTGAGCAAAGTGAATAGAGAAGGCTTCAGAGGGTGTGGCCAGACCTGTGAGGCTCTTCGCAGTACACAAAGGATCTGTGTTAGAGTGTTGTGTGTTTTCTCCAATGAACCCTAAACATAAGAAGTGCAAGCCTGTCACTTGGCATCAAATCCAGTGCTCCTTTGGGACAGCCTCGGGCAGCACTGTGCAGATCTGGAGAATTTACTCTGTGATGTATGCAACCTATCTTTCAGCTTGCAGGTGTCTGTCTTTTTCCAGGATGAGTACTAATTTGTGGAATATGAGATTTGATTTGATCACCCCTATTTTTATTGTTTATTTGAAAAGTGGTCAAGATGGGGATCAGAGACCCACTCTAATCCGTTGCTTGCCTTCATAGTGTGCAAGCAGGAGCCAGCATCCTCTGTGATCCCAACACTCTTGGGAACCTGCCAGGTCACTTGTTGATTCAACACTAAGCTTATACAGACTGTATGCTCACAGCTCAAGTCTGTTATTATTTTCAGTGAAAGTGTTTTGTTTACCTTGATCCTAATAAGAGGTTATTAAAGAAATGGAAGAAAACATGCATACTGAGTTAATTAACTAATAAAACTTCGGTATGATGAAAATGAAATTCAGTCTGAACTCTCAATCAAAGGAATTAATTCATTCTCTGTCGGGTGTCCTTGATGGGGAGCAGGACCAGCCTGTCCCTCTCGGGGCTGAGCGGGATGGTGAGTATCTTCGGCCCGACCCCTCCACACCAGGAGAAAAGACACACAGAGAGCTGGGAGAACTGTCAAAGCCTGTGTTTTACTGAACAAGTCAGCCCCTTAAATAGGCCGAGGGGGAGGGGTCGGTATGCGGGATGGGGTGAACTTACGTAGGAGGGAGGAGTAAAGTGGTGTGAGAGCCTGGGCCAATGGGGTTCTGTTATGTGGCAGTTGCTAGGTAGAGCCAGCTATGCTGAGTCACCGCTATGCGGAAGAAAGACAGGTCTCAGAAATCGAGCCTGGCTTGATCTAGGACAATAGGCCTCATAGGGCCCAACAATTATCCTGAAGGAGAAAGGCCTGTATTCAAACATCTCAAAATGCTTCTTGCTAAAGCATTTTCTTTGAATATACAAAGAAGTAATAACAATTTGAGGAAGAAGTGACATTTCAGCACTGGACACCACCAACTCACTGACCTCTGAAAAATAGCCCAAAAAGTCAGGATATGGCCTGGAGACTGACTGAGCAACAGGCAAAGTTGCTTCTCTTCTATCAACAGCAGGAATAGGTACTGTGTTGTCCAAATGACATCTCATCTCCGCTTTCTACTTCTCTGTCAGAGGGAATCCTCCCAACCTATTTCCAAGTACTTGAAACCAATAGATGTAGCCTCATGTTTATGCTGTTAGGACTGCCCAGCGGACTTCCAAGGAACCAAGAGACATTCTAACCAATGCAACTGCACAAGGAATTTATTAATATCCGGCACGCTTCGGGTCCTGCATGCTCCCACGCACAGTCAAGCATGGTGGGCCCGATTCCTTCCCCCCAGGCACTTTTATGGGGTTTGGGGAAAGGGGTTTGGGGATGGGGGCTTGTGCAGCTCTGATTGGCTCAGAGCTCTCTATGTCAGACTAATTGGTTGGGAGTTCGTGCATGCAGGTATGGGGTGGGGGGGTCAATCATTGCCCTTAGACTAGCTGTCCCGGAGACAGGGTGGTGCCTGGTATGCCGGGAAGGAAGAGTTCCTGCTGATAGGTGTTAAGCTTAATGGTCATTCCCCTGTGGGTGGGGAGGAGACCGAAGAGACTGTTAATAGCTGTTCTTGGGAAGGCATCTCCCAATAGGAGGCATCTCCCCCCATGCGTGACTGCTAGCACTCAGGTGAATTCCTAGGTTTTACATTTCTTAAATCCTTTCAATGCCAGCATTTCAGATTTGAGGGACTCTCAACCACCTCTCCATTCCAACACTCCTCCAAAGGCAGCTCAATGGACAGGGGCTTCATTCTTTCTGATCTCACTTCTTGGTCATAAGCACTGAACAACTGCTAGATTTTATGTGCTTTTCTAATGATCTATTTCACCGCTAACTTGCATACATGCTCTGAAGCCAGGGTTGTGTGTGCATGTATGACTCTGTTTCTGAAACCCCAGTGTTTAGGATCATGCTAGCACACAGGGGGGCAAAAAATGGATACCTGCTGAATGTGTGTCTGAATTCATACAAAAAAAATTTTTTTTCTGGAGATTGTGCCTACAAAGGGAGCCAGGGTTCTGAGGTACAGACCTCTGCTTCTTACTTGTATCCATTATGATTTAGCTATTCTTTAAAATGCCTGTGAACATTTTGAAAGCCATTTTGGAATATTGTAGCTTACAATACTCTTTGCCAAAAGGTAGCACAAATGACAAACAAGCTTCAATGTACACAAATGTTGACTAAAATACTACTGAAGATAGTTATTCATTAATTCATTCACTCATTCACCCATTAGTTTGTCTATCTATTCCTCTATTAAGTAAAAACTGCTCAGATGTTATGGTTTATAAAATTTGATGCTATGGCTTAGAAACTCTAGCTATCTCAGTTAGCAAAACAGCCATCCTTGTTCTTCCCTGATATGCATATCAGATATTTATTTTACAGTTAATAACAGTAGCAGTATTACAGTAATAAAGTAGCAACAAACATAATTTTAGGGTTATAGCATTAGGAAGCTTGAGAATCACTGCACTAAAGGAATATAGCAATAAAGTGAGCTCTAATGACATATTGCTGTACCAATAAATTAGTGCATCATTCAACCCTTATCAGGGAAGCTTCTTCTTGTAGTAGATGACAATTAACTAAGAGATCCAAAACTGTACAATGTGCAGACAGTGAGAGACTTTGGAACACTCAGCTATCAGTGGAATGTGTTCATCAAACCCCTCCCCCCAAGACTGAGAGTTCTATGTGGAAGAGTTGGAGAAGCATTGTAAGAGCCAGAGGTGGCAGATGACCCTAAGGAAATAGTATCTTTCTAGATACAACAGGACAAATTCACGTATGAACTTGGATGTGACAGTATGCACAAGACCTGGATAGGTTCAAACCAGACAAAAATCCCTGCACTGAAAAGAAGGCACAAAGTGCCACCTCGTACCCAAGAAGCAATTTGCAATTAATAGCTGCTGGGAAGAGAAAATCAATTTTGTTCAATGGAATGTCACTGGTTTTATCAACCGCAGGTCTCCTGTTGAGAAATATTTGGCCAACTCAAAAAGGACGCCATGATTTTTACCAATTTTTTGTTTTGTTTTGGTATTTTTGTCTTATTGTTTTCTAAATCATTTGTATTTTTGTATTGATTTTCATTTTTTTTTCTGGGAGAGAGAGAGAAAGAGAGAGAGGGAACATGAAGTCACATGGGTAGGTATGTAGGGAGAATCTTGGTGGAATTGGGAAGTGGAAAGAGTGTCATCCAACTATGTTGCATAAAAATTAATAAAAATAAATTAATTCAAAAATAAATCTGGAAAAAATAAGAAATTAAAACATTATGAAAAAAAAGAATTTAATTCTATGAAGTAAATATACATGTAATCTGTAATGTGAATTATATCTTTTTAGTTGCATTACAATTCCTAGGCTAATTTACTTAGGAGAAACTTGTGCTTTCTTGTTCGTAGGGTGGTAGCTCTAATGTGCTGCAATGAGGGAGATAGTGCTCCAAATGTTTTCAGTGCTGTGCAGAGTTGCCAAACATCTACTGCTCCATTTCTTGATCTGCATTGACAATAATATAATACAACACAGATAGGATAGTAATTTTGACTGATACCCCCTTTGGTTTCCTTAGCTATTTTTGTTTGGAATTCTATGATGTTTGGTCTAGTAGCTAGTCAAATCACATATAAATTCACAAATATTTACTAAGTGTTTAATACGTAGCTGTTACTGTGCTGTGGGCAAAGAAAGCATAACAGCAAAAGTAAAGCATGAAAGTTATATGAGGTTTTAGTTTTGTTTCTTCAGAAACTTTCTCCATATTTTACATTAATACCTCAGTCTCTAGCTATTTTCCATTCCTGAAAAAGCTGCCTTTCATTAGGTAAATTGGTCTTTATCACTCACATTGGCCAACTGTTTTTATGAATTAATGGAGTCAGTTCCGAGTAATTACAAAATTGCACCTCATTGTTTCCCTTAAGTTTTTTGGCTCATTGTGTCTTTTAATGTCTTTAATAGAAAACATTAAACGTAAAAATAGAAACCAAATCACTGGAATAGTATTGAGATCCCTAGGAACAAATTACTTTGCTTCAATAATGATTGTATACTGGCCATTTTTTTTAGGAGTGATTACAGATATTGTAAAATTTTTCTTCTCTCGTACAACTTATACAATACATATCAACCCATTCCCCTCCTTCCTCCATCCCCCAGCTCCCTTATCTTCCCTCTCCCCCAGATCTACCCCTATCACCATCCACAAACATCACCCCATTCTCCAGAAAAGAAGAGTCTTCCCAGGGTATCCTCTCAAACAGGGCATGTCATAACAAGATGGAACAAGACCAGGTACTAATCCTTTCATCAAGGGTGAGCCAGGCAACCTGGCAAGAGAAAAAGGGTCCTAAGGATAGATAAAAGGTCAGAGATTTCCCCACTCCAGCCTGTAGGTATTTTTCAAGAAAACCAATCCAGACAGATAGAATATATATTTAGGGGATCCTGCAGGTCCCTTGTTTGTCCCTTCAGTCTCTTTGGGCTCCTAAAAGTGCTAGTCTGCTAGTCAGTTAAGTGTGAGGCTTGTTCTCTTGGTGTCTTTGACTCCTCTAGTATCTGCTAACCCTCCTCTCCCTCGTCTGTGGGATTCCTGATCTCTGCACAATGTTTGACCTTGGGCCTCTCCATATGCTCCTATCAGCTAGTGGAGGAGATCTCTCTGGTAAGGAATGGGCTAGATACTGATTAATGAGCAGAGCATGACACTGTTAGAAATCTTCTCTGGCTAGCCAGTCTCTAGTTTCTGGCCTGCCCTGCAGTTTCAGGTAGGACTTCTCTCCTTTGGCTAGGGGTTCTGCCCTTCTGTTGTCAAAGAGGATCATGCAGGGAGGATAGGCTACAGGTCAGGTGTTTGTGGCTGGGATAGTGTCCCAGTCTCACCACTTGAAGCATTGACTGGCCACAGGAGATGGCTTGTTCAGACACCCTGTCCCTGATTACTAGAGAGCCTTTCTAGGGTTTCCCTCATAGATTCCAGTGAGTTTCCACTATACTATGTCTCCTGATTGTCCCCTAATTGTCCACCAGTTCTGGTCATCTCTACATATATTTTCTCCTCCCTCCATCTACCTCCCCCTACTGGTCCTCTCCTGGTCCTTTCCTTTCCCACTCCCATCCACCCCCAGTCCACCTGCACCTCTGTTCTATTTCCATTTTACCAGGGCGATCCCTGTGTTCAGACTGGAACCCTCCTTGTTGTTTAGTAGTTTCTCTATGTCCATGGATACTAGTACTTTTCTTTTTTGCTTAAAAGTTAATATCTACATATAAGTGAGTACGTACAATGTTTGTCTTTCTGGGACTGAGTTACATAACTCAGGATGATTTTTTTCTAGTTCCGTCCATAAGCTTATGATGTCATTTTTTTTTTTTAAATAGCTGAGTAATGCTCCATTGTGTAAATGTATTATAATTTCTTTATTCATTATTCAGGTGAGGGGCACCTAGGTTGTTTCCAATTTCTGGTTATTATGAATAAAGTTGTCTTTTGTGTTATTGATCTTAGTCATTCTGACAGGTGTAATACGGAATCTCAAAATGGTTTCGATTTGCATTTCCCTGATGGCTAAGAATGTCAAAGATTTCTTTAGGTGTTTTTCTCAACCATTCTTTCTTGAGAATTCTTTGTTTCAATTTATACCCCATTTTAATTGGATTATTTGTTTTGTTAATGTCTAGTTTCTCTAGTTCTTTTTATAATTTTGATATTAACCCCCATCAGAAGTAGAGTTGGTGAAGATCTTTTCCCATTCTATAGGCTTCCATTTTGTCTTATTGATAGTATTCTTTGCCTTACAGAAGATTTTCAGTTTCATGATGTCCCATTTGTTAATCAATCTATGTGCCTAAACTCTTGGTGTTCTGTTCAGGACTTTGTCTCCTGTTCAGGTTTTAAGTTGAGGTCCTTGATCCACTTAGACTTGAGTTTTGTGCATGTTGATAAATATGGATCAATTTGGATTCTTTTTCATGTAGTCATCCAATTAGACCAGCACCATTTATTAAATGCTTTCTTTGTTCCATTGTATATTTCTGGCTTCTTCATCGAATATTATGTGTCCATAAATGGCTGTGGGTTTATGTCTGGATCTTCGATTTGGTTTCATTGATCAACATGTTCTTTTTGTTGTTGTTGTTGTGGTTGTTGTTTGGTTGGTTGGTTCTTTTTTTGCCAGTACGATGCAGTTTTTATTGCTGTAGCTCTGTAATACAGTTTGAGATAGGAAATACTGATACCACCAGAAGATCTTTCAACAACAACAGAAATAACAGAGGCCTACAAATTCATGGAAACTGAACAATTCTCTACCTACTGACAACAAGTCAAGACAGACATAAAGAAACAAATTTAAAGACTTTCTAGATTTCAATGAAAATGAATCCATAACATACCTAAACTTATGGGACACAATGAAAGCAGTACTTAAGAGGAAAATTCATAGCACAAAGTGCCTAGCAAAAAAGAGTGGAGAGATCACATGCTAGCAAATTAACACATCTGAAAGTTCTAAAATACAAAATAAATACACCCAAGGGGAGAAGACTACAAGAAATAATCAAGTTGATAGCTAAAATCAAAAAAATAGGAACAAAGAAAACAATATAAACAATTAATGAAATAAAGAGTTAGTTCTTTGAGAAAATCAACAAGATAGACAAACCCTTATCTAAACTAATTAAAAGACAGAAAGAATATCCAAATTAACAAAAGGGCACCATAACTACAGACACTGAGAAAATCATTATGTCATACTTTAAAAATTTGTACTGCCCAAAATTTGAAAAGCTAAAAGAAATGGACAATTTTCTTGATAGATACCACCTACCAAAGTCAAGATAAGTTAAACAATTTAAACAGATTCTATGGACCACAAAGAAATAGAAACATACATTTAAAAAGTCTCACAACCAACAAAGCCCAGGGCAAGATGGCTTACTGCAGAATTCAATCAGACATTCAAATAACAGTTAATACCAACACTCCTCAAAGTATTCCACAAAAATAGAAACAGAAGGAACAGTGCCAAAGTCACAGTCAACTTAATACATAAATCACACATTCAACAAAAAAGAGAATTACAGATCAATTTTCCTCATGAACATTGGTAAAAAAATATTTGCAAACTAAATCCAAGAACACATCTACCATAATCAAGTAGGCTTCAGCCCAGAGATGCAGGGATCATTCAACATTTGGAAATCAGTCAATATAGTTCTCCATATAAACAAATGGAAAGAAAACAAAACAAAACAAAACACATGATTATCTCACTAGAACCCTGAAAAAGCCTTTGACAAAATCCAAAACCCCTTGATAATAAAAGTCTTGGGGAGATTAGAGATGGATGAAACATACCTAAATATAATAATGGCAAGTTATAGCAAGTGCACAGCACACATCATCAAATTAAATGGAGAGAAACTCAAAGCAATTTCTACTGAAATCAGGAACAATACAAGGTTTATCCTTCCTCAGCATACCTATTCAATATAGTACTTGAAGTCCTAACTAGAGCAATAAGAAACTGTAGGAAACCAAGGGGATACAAATTGGAAAGGGAGAAGTCAAAGTATCCCTATTTGCAGATGATATGATAGTATATATAAGCTATCCCAAAAATTCTACCAAGGGAACACCTACAGCTGATAAACAACTTTAGTGAAGTGGAAGGCTACAAAATCAACTAAAAAAATCAGTACTCCTTCTATACACAAACAACAAATGGACTGGAGAAGAAATCAGGGAAATGACGCTCTTCACAATAGGCACAAATAACATAAAATACCTTGGGGTGACTCTCACCGAGCATGTGAAAGACAATGACAAAAACTTCAAGTCTTTTAAGAGTGAAATCGAAGAAGATCTTAGAAGATGGAAAGATCTCCTATGCTCCTGGAAAGATGAACATAGTAAAGGTGGCCATCTTACCAAAAGCAATTTACAGATTCAACTAAATCCCTATCAAAATCTCATCACTATTCTTTACAGACCTTGTAAGGACAATAATCAACTTCATATGAAAAAGCAAACCAACAAACAAACAAAAACAGGATAGCTAAAGTAATCCTGAAAAAAATAGAAGTTCTACTGACCATTTTAAAAACCACATCTGCACCAATTTGCCTTCCCCGTTCCATTTTTACTATGCTTTCTCTTTTGAAGTAAGCATACGAAGCCATCCTTAGTATTTTGTATATACATCTCTAAGCTATAGATAATTAATTTGGCAAAATTAAAAATAGCTTATCACACTAAAAATTGAAAGGATAATTTCTTAATTTCAGTATTTGTGTTTCTAGTTCTTGCATACAAAGTATTTTCCTTTATGTTCAAATGAAAATATGAATAAGTTGTGCGTGTTGAATTTGGTTACTACTGTACTTAATGTCCTTTGATAGAGTATGTTCCTTCTCCTGTAATTTCTTTGCATTGCAATGTATTGTTAATAAAACCTTGCTACTTATCTGAATAGTGTTACATATGATTTTCTAACTACATATTTATAGTCACCTATTGCACATTTTTATATCTTATTTATTTATTGTTAATTGGATGTTGGATTTAACATACTAATAAGATCATATTCAATATTTTTTTTGGTTTTGCAAGACAGGGTTTCTCTGTTATAATGCTGACTGTCCTGGAACTTATTCTGTAGTCAGACTGGCCTCAGAGTCACAAATCTGCCTGACTCTGCCTCCCGAGTGTGCGCAACCACCACCCAGATCATGTTCAACATTTTTGTTTTTAATTCTTCATAAACATTAATTTGATGTTCTATCATGTGACTTCTCAAAAATGGTATCTTCTTTCTCTACTATCTCTACAACAGAAAAAGGGGTATATTTTTGGGTTATGAGCATGCCAGCATATTGATGTCTGATAAGAGCTCAGTGTTGATTTAAAAATCTGCCTCGACCTGTATTCTCACACAGCAGAAGGAACAGAAGTTAACAACACCTCTGGGTTCTACTATATTATTAAGGCACAGATCCCATTCAAAAGAGCTTTCCCTCATGACTTAATCACCTTCTAATGGTATACTTGGTTAATATACTCACTTTTGGAATTAAGTTTCATCATTGGAATTTCAGTTGGATGAATGTATATACCACATCATTCAATTTATTGTAATATGTATTATTTTCTCTTTCTCCTACAATAGGAATTCTGACAACTACCCAGACATATTTATTGTATCCCATAATAAATAAATATATATAGTAATATTCACCAGAGTTAGCCACTAGGAGATATACTACAGATTATCCCATTATCTAATGTTTATCATACAAAACAATTTCATTAATTTACTAATATTATAGCTTTGAATCCCTTGTAAAATTTATAAGAGGATCACTGGAAGAATTACCCTGAAAGAGAGATCCAGTCTACCATGACTTGAGAAGGTCACCTTACACCCTTGAGTATATTTCTTAGCTCATAAATATTCATAACCCTTTACAAAAATAACAAACATAAAATCTACCGCTGCTACCTATTCCCAGACCTAGCTTGTTAGCAAACTATTTAGAGTGTACCTTTGCTGAACAAGTCTTGGTAAAATGTTGGAGAAGTTTATTTTTAGTTATGTTTTAAATTGTTTTATGCATTGATGAGTGAGAGGCTATCCCAAGTCTAGGGTGTTCTGTATTGTTTGCAGGTGTTGGATTTCTGTGGAGGTTTTTTAATTGCTAATAATCTGTATGTGCTATCAGTAAAATACTTGAGGTATTCTGAAAGAATAAAAACACCTGAGCATACTACTACAGTAAAATGTACGCATCGTAATTGAAATTTTTTCCTTTAATAGACAAGAACAAGAGGCAATCTCTACCCAATAACGTGTACTTTGTCTCTTGAGAACAGTTATTCAGTTCATTAGTTGATGGTATTGTGGCTTGAATGAAATTGATGTCCTCAAACTTGTATGTGTGAATACTTGGTGTCAGGGTGATGGAATTGTTTGGCAAGGTTTAGGAGTTGTGGCCTTATATTGGAGGAGATCTGTCAATGGAGGCAGTCTCTGAGGTTTCAAAAATCCTCATGTCATTCCCTGTGTGCTTTTACTCTGCCTTAAAATTGTAGATAAAGATGTGAGGTCTCAGTACTGCTCAGTACAATGCCTGGCTGCTTACTGCCATGCTCGTCCATGGTTGTCATGTACTCTAACCTTCTGCAACTGTGAGATACACATTAAACATTTTCTTTTAAAAGTTGCCTTGGTTATGGTGTTTTGTCATGGCAACAGAAGGGTAAATAAGACAATGGGACTGTTACTCAGATGTTTAAATATCCCTCACTCTCCTGTATACCTGCCTGTCTATCCATCTGTCTTTCTATCTCTATCTATCTATCTATCTATCATCTATCTATCTATCTATCTATCTATCTATCTATCTATCTATCTATCTGTCTATCATCTATCTATCTCTCTGAGCAATAACCTTCTATACTCATGTTCAGTATTTGATGTTCTTCCTTCCTTCAAAAATGGAATTCTTTCTTTTTATTTCTTTGATTATTATATATTAGTTCAATTTGATAAACAATATGAAAATCAACTAATATGCTAGTATTTTCTAATTCCAGAGCACCCATTTTTGTCACTTAGTATGATTATTCTGGGATTCTTTTGTTATTTTAAATCTCCACATTACTCTATTTGTTGAAAGATTAAGTTAGTACAAAGAACAATGTGGCTGTGCCTCTGTCTTCTCAATTAATATACTAATATGTAAATTGTGTTCTGCCTCTTATAAGATTCTATTGGACAATTACTATAAGAGGAAAAATATAAATTGTGATTTTATTTTCTCTCAAAGCATTTCCAATTCAAAGGAAATGAATTTAAAATATGCCATATTAGGAATAGAAGTGGTGCAGCTTGGAATTTTCAAGTAAATCATCATTCTTGGGTTTTAATGTTACAGCTTTCTAGATAATTATCATTTTTCTAGATATTAACATGTTACAAAAATGTTTATACTTCTTGTATTTTTCAAATGTGCTACATGCTATTTCCCCTTTCTTTATCCCTTTGTTTTGAAAAGTAAATCTCATAATTAACAACAAAGCAATTAGGAAGTATCTTATAACTCCTGAATTATATACTCACTGAAAAATAACTGTATCAGTATTTCTTTTATTGGGTTATTTTTTAATGTTGGATGAAAATCAATTACCCTTAACAAAATGGTTTGCTCCACTTTGATAAGCTTTGGGGTGAGGGTCTCTGAGGAGTTAAGTGTAAAACAGTTGCCAACAGTCTACTGTAATGGAGAGCTAACTCGTATAGTTGTCAACTTAGTTCCTTGAGGAAAGGAGAGGTTCCTTCATTTTGGTTAACTTTTTCCCTAAATTCTTTGATTTTAGACTTTAGAATTTAACTAAAATTTAGAATTTTAGAATTTAGAAAGAGATCAGTGTTCTAGCTCTCCCTGATTTCCTTTTGATTCTGAGTCACGATAGTCATTTACTTCCAGCAGTGTGTGTTCCTTGTTTACAAACGTGAGAAACCAAATGTGAAATTCCGATGGCAAACACAAATAAATGTTTTTTCTTTCTAAAATAAGAAAATATTTTATTGAAATTGTTTAGTTCCAATATAAATAGTAGGTTCCCAAAGTGAGGATATTGATAAAGGTTAAAAAGAATCTGGTGGAGTTTAAACATAATATCTATAGATTCTGTGAGATATCTATACCTTAACTCTCCCACCTCCTCTGTGTGTGTATCTGTGTGTGTGTGTGTCTAATAAGAGGAAAGGATTATACAGTAAAAGTTTGCCATTTGCTCTTCCTCTGTCCAGACTGTTGTATTACAAAGTTGTGCAGAAAAAAAACAGTCTTATTTTAGAAGATACTTCATCAATTGCCCTTATAATTTGGTTGTCGTGTCCTTCTCTAAATACCATTAACAAACATTTTGGTTAAGGCAGCTCAGACCAAGATAATTTACACTGTAAATATAACTGTGGTGACTCGTGTTGATCCAAGATTCCCTGTGTCCTGGTCTATATACCCAGAAGCAGCCAGGTTCTTCAGAACTCCTAGATTCAAATGCCAGGAGTCAGGGCTCTGGGATTGGGTTTTATGTGAATTTGAAGAGTGAGAAAAACAACCCAGGCTCCTTACTCTCTCTGGGCTGTTAGAAGAGGAATTTCCAAGACACCCCCCCCACATGCTGTACTTTTGCTGATAATTTCTCTCTCATAAAGGCTGACATAATGACACTGCCACCTACTCTCAATGCAGAGATAATGAAGATGATGTTTCTAGGGAACAGCAAGGCTTTGCAGCTTGGAATTTCAGCAGAGAGTGAGAAAGGCAGCACCACCTCACAGCAAGCTGATGAGAGCTGATAAGAAGCTCCCAGACTTCAGTGACTTGTTCCTGGACATGTACTTGGGAGACTTGAGTAATTACTTCTTATCTCCCCTTTCAGCAGCCTTCAAACAACCAATTTCAGTTTATTGCTCCTGCTACACTAGCCTCCTTTTGTGACTTCATCATATGAAGCTCCTTTTCTATACTAGGGTACTTTTAGGCTTTGCTCTTTGCCTGGAATGCTCTGTTCAAGTTCTGCCACCAGATTTTTCTCATGGATGACTCCGTTCAATGAATTCTTTTGAAGATTTCTCCCCATGTCTGTGGTAGTCCTATTCAATCATTGGCACAGCTAATCCAAATTCTTCATAACATCTTAAGTAATACTATATATTGTCAGATTTGTTCTTTTGCAAACCTAGACCTATCCCAAGCCTTAGGATATGCCCTCCCTTAAAGTGGTATCATCTAGAATCCTTCCATCCAGCCCCCTACTTCTGAGGACAGATGCCAGTGCCATTACAGTTCAAGCCAGGAGAAGAACCAAGTAGGCAATCTGCCTGCAGAAGACCTGGTCCTGTTCCCACAACCTACTCCTCTGTAGCCCCTCTTCCTTCTCCTCCAGTGCCACCTGTCAGCCTCTTACTCCAGAAGCCATTATAGCCCAAGCCAGCAGGAGAACCAGGTAGGCAGAACACTTGGTTCTGTCCCATACCCTATGCCTCTGTAGCCCCTGCTCTCTCCCCTCCAGTTCTGCCAACTAGGCCTCTACTTTAAAGGACAGCCCCCAGTGATGTTTCTACTCAAGCCAGAAGAAGGACTAGCTAGAAGAACAGCACAGGCCAGGCCAGTCAGTCAGAAGAGCAATGGCCTTCCCAATTCATGCAGAAACTTTCTGCTTGACCAGAGGCCAAGTTGACAACTCAGGCAAAGACCCCACCATATACAAAAGGCCAACAAAGAACATTGATCTCTCTCAATATCAATAGACTCAATTCCACAATAAAAAGACATAGACTAACAGAATGGGTATGAAAATACAATTCATCATTCTCTTATATATAAGAAGCAAACCTTAATATCAAAGATAAACAATATCTCAGAGTAAAGTATTGGGGAAGATTTTCTAAGCAAATAGACCCAAGAAGAAAGACAGAATGCTTTCTGTTATGTAACAAAATAGACTTCAAACCAAAATTAATCAAAAAAGACAGTAAAGGATTCTTCATATTCATCAAAGGAAAATTCTTCTCATTTCATGCATTTCAATTCATAACATCAATGCCCACAATGCAAGGGCTCACATATTTATAAAAGAAATACTGCTAAAGCTTAAAACAAACATTGATAGTGGGAGACTTCAATGCCCCAATCTCATCAATATACAGATAATCTAGATGAAAACTAAACAGAAAAATTCAGGAGCTAGCAGATGCTGTAAACTAAATGGACCTAACAGATATCTACAGAACATTTCACCCACACACAAGAGAACAAATCTTTTTCTCACCACCTCACAAAACCTTCTCCAAAATTGACCACATACTCAGACAAAAAAGAAAGTCTAGAGAGATTCAATAAAATTGAAATAAACCCTTGCATCCTATCAGACCACTGCATATTAAAGCTGGATTTCAACAACAGAAGGCCTCCAAATTCATGGAAATTGAACAACTTTTTACTGAATGATGATTGGTTCAAGGCAGAAATAAAGAAAGAAATTAAAGATAAAGAAGTCAGAAATATACAATGGAACAAAGGAAGCATCTTTAACAAATGGTGCTGTTCCAATTGGATATATGGAGATATACAAATAGATCCATACTTGTTAATCTTCACAAAACAGAAGTCCACATTGATCAGGGACCCTCAACATAAAACCAGATGCACTTAACCTGATAGAAGAGAAAGAGAGGAATAGCCTTAAATGCATTGGCACAGGAGACAACATCCTGAACAGAACACCAATAGCTCAGGCACTAAGATCAATGATTAATAAATGATCTGTTATGAAACTGAAAATCTCTAAGGCAAAGGACAGTGCCAACAGGACAAAATGACAGCCTACAGAAATGGAAAAGATATCAACTCTACTTCTGATAGAGGATATATATATATACATATCTATCAAGAACCTAAACATCAACAAAACAAATAATCAAATTAAAAAGTGGGGTACACATCTAAACAAGAGGTTCTCAAAAGAGGAATCTCAAATGACTGAGAATATTTAAAGAAAAGTTCAACATCTTTGGCCATCTGAGAAATATAAATCAAAACTACTCTGAGGTTCCGTCTTACAAACATCAGAATGCCTAATATCAATAACACAAAGGACAGCTCATGCTGGTCAGATTGTGGAGCAAGAGGAACACTTCTTCATGGCTGGTGGGAATGCAAACTTGTACAGCCACTATGGAAATCAATATGGCGATTCCTTAAGAAGTTGGAAATCAACTTACCTCAAGAGCCAGCTATACCTCTCCTGGGCATATACCCAAACATGGTTCTATCCTACCAGAAAAACACTTGCTCAACTATGTTCATAGCAGCTTTATTCATAATAGTCAGTAACTGGAAACAACTTAGATGCCCCACAACTGAAAAGTAGATAAAGAAATTGTGGTACATTTACACAATGGAGTATTGCTCAGCTATTAAAAATAATGCCCTTATGAATTTTGCAGGCAAATGGATGGAACTAGAAAAAAATCATCCTTAGTGAGGTAACCCAGTCTCAGAAAGATATACATGGTATTTAGTCACTTTTAAGTGGATATTAACTCTTGAGCAAAGTAGAAAGGTTTTACATTCCACAGACCCAGTGAGACAATACAACAATGATAGGCCCTATGGGGACACTGAGATCTCTCTGGTTAAGGCAGAAAACAACAGATGGTGCAAGTGTCTGGGGAAGGATGGGAATGAGAGCAGAGAGGACCAGACTGAGGGAGAGGGATAGGGGGAGAGAATAAATGGGAGATGACTTGAATTGGAGGACGTTTAGAGGGGATCTGGAGACTCAAGGCATTGGAAACACAGTGGAATCTATGAGGGAGACCCTGGTGTGGACCTCTAGCAATGGGAGTTGGGAGCCTTGAACAAGCGGTCTCTATAACCAGGCAAAGCTTTCAGTGTGGGATTGGAACACCATCCTAGCCACAAAACCTTCCACCTATAACTTATCCCTCCTACAGAATCTGCTGGGACAGTGGAAGGGCAGAATTCCATGTCAAGGGAGGGAAAAGCATGCCTAATACTGGAGGGCAAGCCAGGAATTAGAGAGTGGATAGCAAGTAGATAATTTCTAATGATATCCTGCCACACTCATTGATTGGTGTTTAGCCCATTCTTCCTCAGAGAGGCTTTTTCTGGCAGCTAATGGGAGTGAATGTAGAGGCCCAGAGCCAAGTATCATTCAGAGCTTGGGGAGAACTCTGTCAAAGAGGGGGAGGAGGGATTGAGGGGAACAGAACTGTTGAGGACATCAAGAGAACAAACCCCACTAAGTCAACTGACTAGCATCTTAGGGCTTCATAGAGACATAGCAG
The DNA here is from genome assembly GCA_026225945.1 of Cricetomys ansorgei. NCBI lineage: Eukaryota > Metazoa > Chordata > Mammalia > Rodentia > Nesomyidae > Cricetomys > Cricetomys ansorgei. Next base: position 2,162,275 of record JAMJFZ010001100.1, on the reverse strand, counting down.
GAGACAGGGAACCTACAGGGTCCCTTAAATAGGGCTTATGTTTGCCTGGCTTGGCATTCTTGCAAAACACCTAGGGCTGCAGTGGTGGAGTCTCTGACTTCCTTACCTGCCTTTGGGACCCTTTACTTCCTGCTGGTTGCCTAGTCCACCCTTGATGTAGGGATTAGTACCTGGTGAGGCATCCAGGTACTTAATTTACTTAATTTTTAAGTAAAGTTTAAAAACTGTGGCAACAGCTACCACGTGCTTCCAAGTGTCTAATGACCAAATAAGTAGCTGTAAATATTAGGTGAGTTAATGATTACATTTTCATTTTCCTACTTTCTGAACTCTCTTGAGGGTGGGTTTTTAATCTAAAAATGTATACAAAGTTCAAAGAATTTGCCCCCCTCCTTTCTTTTCTTTTGTACTGAAAATTGATCCTAGTGTCTTGTGATTGCTAGGCCCAGACAAGCACTCTCAAATAATTTAATCTTCAGCCCCCTTTTCCTTTACTATTATGATTTTTTGTCTTTTGATTTTGAGACAGGACCCACTTAGTTGCCTAGGCTGGCTTTGAACTCAGTTTTTTAGACCAAACAGGTAATTATGTTGCTTTTCTGTCTCAGCTACTGGGTATGTAGAGTTATAAGACTGCACACCAGAGCAAGTTAATTTTTCTTGAGTATAACTCTTCAACAAGTCCCTAAATGCAGTTGCAGTCTCCAAATCACCATGATTACTATAAAGGCTTCATTAGATGTTAAAATATGTGGAAGAAACTATATGGATAAAGTTATTCACTCTTAGATAATTTATTAACTGGCTCAAATGACTTTGATGGAACAATCCTCAGTCCCTCCATTCTGAATTAGAAAGTAGTCTAGTAGTCAGTTAATTTTCACTCTTAAACTGTATTTTAAAATACTGGCAGGATAGTAACTGAAAGATCAGTACAGTTTGCAGCACGTAGATATAGAGAACTCATTTACCTTCAAGTAATTTTTAGTTTAGGACAATAGTGAGCTCCAAGGAAGAAGAGGCCCAGAATAATCTTCTATCTTCTTTGGGTAAAATTTGTCCTCTACTTGGACTTTTTGGAGTTGATTATCACACTATTTGGCTGAATCGATAGAAATATCTAGAGCCTCCTACCTTCTTCTACATAGATGATTTGTTATGTTCATGTAAATGTTGATACAAATTTTGAATTAGCATAATTGAGTAGTTGGCTGCAGTATTTAGTTGAACAAACCTGAGGACCATCCGGTTGTATCAGAGCAGGAGAGATGGTTCAGTGGGTAAAACACTTGCCGTATAAGTATGAGGACTAGAGTTTGGATCTCTAGCACCTAGTAAGTTCCAGGTGGTTGTAGTGGCCCACTGTAATTTGAGGACTTGAAAGTCCAGAGACAGGAAGATCCTGAAACAAGCTGCTAGCTATGTTAGTCATATGGATGAACTCTGGGCTCACAATTGTGAGCCACTTCCGTAATGAATAAAGTCAGAAGCAATTGTAAAAAACTTCCAATGTCATATGTACATATGTACATATGTCCACATGTATATGAGTACATATACACATGGACACATCATACACATATAGACACTTATAAAAACAGTTTTATTTATGAATTGCTATATGACTTTCCATCTTGAAGTAAATAAAGTAAAAAACAAAAATAGTAAGTGAATTCTTGCTTATGATGATGATGAAATTTCTAACAATTTCTGAAGTGTGTCCTACACATTGTTCTGCTACTTTCTACTGTGTATTTATGCAAAGCAGCATTTTCAGCACTGAAGATTATGAAACGAACATCTCAATCAGCACTGAGAAATGTCAAAGATTCTTTTCATCTTGAAGTATAAAATATTCAGTCAAGATATAACTCATATAAAAATAGACACATCCATCTCATTAGTATGCACCTTTGTTTTCATCTTTAATAGGTGGCATGGTTATATGCATACCTTAAAATAAATGTCTTTGTGATTTATTATTTATAATAAATAAATAGTTGATCAAATTATTTGTTCGCAGTTGAGGCATCTCTTAATGTCATAAAATAATAAGTGGTTTTTTAGAATTTTATTTTTCAGTAAAATAAGTTATTTAGGAAACAAAAAAATGGTTTTCTCATTCACAAAGTCGTAAAACTAGGAGACTGCTAAGAATTTAGACTTTAAAATATATATTTATATCTATTTAAGACTTAGAAAATTAACAGCTTTGTATTTGTCCAGCTATTAGTCATTAGGGAATATAGTTAAATAATATGAATGTAAGTAAAGGCATCAATTTGCTATTGGTGCTTAATGTCCAGTAACTAATAATTGTGTCTGGATTGCTGGAACTTGATTAACCTACTCAGGTACACTACATGGATCCCATTAGTTAATGAGAGAAAGAGAAAATCATGATTTTCCCAGTTGCTCCGATGCCACACACTGAGAATGGATGGCAGTGGAACAGATGATATGAGACACAAGTTGACTGTGTGCATGGGTAGTTTTGAAAGTTAATTCATTTGGAGAAATGAAACCATAAATGAAAAAAAGAAGTTCTTGAAGCGAAATGACCAAGACAGACCTAATGATTAGTGACAGGTGAAGGCATAAATGTTGTTCTTTGTCCTAAAATTTAGACTTGTATTTTCTTTGAGAATAATTCTCACCCTCTCCTCAAATGTCAATTCAATGTGTTTTGAAGTATTATGAAGATATCAAGAGAACAAAGAGTACAGATTCAATTTTCCTTCTTCTACAGCTGAATCTCCAGTTACTGAGATTAATGTCAAGCTTTAGGCATTCAGAATTTGTGAGATAAATTCATAAATGTTGGTGATCCTTTAAGAAAGGTCTTATTGTCCTACTGAAGGCATATTTAACAAAAATCTCCTCGTGTTTGATAGGAATGTTTCTTGGAGTTTAGAGATGTCTATTTAGGAGAAGTCTGATTAGCTTAAAACAGGTTATCTGTTTCAAATTTCCTAAGAAGATTCTAGAACAGTAGTTCTCAAACTGTGGGTTTCTGATCCTTTGGGGGTTGAATGGAATAAACATTTTGTAGAGGTCACCTAAAACTAACTGCATATCAGATATTTAAATTATGATTTATAACAGTAGCAAAATGACATTTATGAAGTAGCAATGAAAATAATTTATGGTTGGGGCATGAGAAAATATTTTAGGGTCACAGCATTAGAAAGTTTTGGAGCCATCATTCTAGAAATTGTGTCATTTTGCAGCCAGAGACAAATCTGTTGTAAATATTAATAATAAAAAGGGTTAGTCCAGCTTATGAGACTCTGAAACCAGAATAACTTCTTCCAGGATCCTATCAGTGTGAGTTTGTTGCTCCTGACTACCTGAGTCTTTTTCTTGCTTCAAAGATTAGTATGTTTGTGTGTGTGTGTATTACTCATTGTGCTCAGATTGGAGGGAAGGCACTTTTTAAACAAAGACAATACTCAGAAAAATGTGGAATCTTCTTTATTTTTCTTTTTCTGTTTTCATATTTTACAGGCTGAGTAAACCTAGTTTCTTCTCAAGATTAAACTTTGAGGCTTTTGTATAAGTTGCTGATGGACTTCCAATATAAAGTAAAACAAAAGAGAATTTTATCTCTTTCATGGAGTTCATATCTAAGATAAAATACAGCGTTTGCAGATGTAATATGGTCTAGTTTATTTTCTGTTGCTGTTATAAATAGCATGATCAAAAGAAGCTTGGAAGACTAAAGGGTTTGATTCAGCTTGTATGTCAAAGTACAAGAACATCACTAAAAAAGAAACAAACAAACAAACAAAGCAAAACAAAACAAAACAACAACAACAACAAAAAAACCCCAAAAACAACAGACCAGGAGCTCACTCACTACCACTCCCCACTCTTATCATGGAGAAAAACAAAGTTTGACTTTGACCTCTTTTGTAAATATCATGTATTTCTCCTGTCTATTTGCAAGAAATGACTAAGACAGGAGACTTTTCTCAAACTTCTTTGAGCCTTTGCAATTCACATAAAAAGACATGAAAGGTCTCAGGTTAAAGAGTTGCTGCAAACTGGCTAAGAGAGACTTTCTCCTTCTCTCCTTGAAAGCTATATTCCAAAAATTTTATTGCTTATTTCCATTTCTGTATGACAGGAAGAGTGAGCCATTACATTGACCTTCATCTGACATTTACCTCTCAGTATTATTGTATTCATATGTTTTTGTGATAACAGAGTCTATGTGGATTTGTCTTCATTAATCACAAGTTGGGCTCTTTTGGATATAGAACTAAAGATTCTTACCACTTTAAACCTAAAATTGAAGTCCAACTTGATCAGCCATCATAGATCATTTCAGACTTGGGTTACAATAGAACTCAATAGTCTAATTTATATGTACTTCACTGGTGTAGAATAATGTAAGGGTATTTTCACAAAAACTATCCTGAAGTCAACAACTTTTTTCTAGTCTCTATTAATGCTGTTTAATTGCTTCTAATTGTTTTGTCTTCAAAACTGTAGACATAGATGTAGATGTGTTGGTTTTATTATTAATTATGCTCATGAGATCATGGCAGAGGGTGATTTATTCTTTGTTAATTCAATCCCCAGTCCTAGAGAGTTTCAGCCTCCATATAATCTAACCTTAAAGATACAAATCCAAACCTAGAAAGCTTCAGCCTCTGTACAATCTAATCTGCAAACCCAAACCTAGAACATTTCAACCTCTGAGACTTACTGCTGAGCTCACTCTGCCTAACTGTCTTTTGAACTCCCTCCTTTCACTCTGAGATATACTGTGAACTCAGAACTATGAATTATAAACCATCTGCTTCTAACTCTCAGTTTTCCTCTGTGAGCTCTACTGCTAGTCTCTGCGCTCTCTGAACTAACTGTCAGCTCTGCTTCTTGCCTGCTTCTACCTCTGTTTCTACCTTGTTTCTCTCTCTAATCTCCCTGCTTCTGCTTCTTCCTTGCTTCTCTCTCTGGGCTCTACTGTCTGCTTCCACCTCACTTCTACTCTTCTACACTCTGCTTCTCCATACTGAGCTAGTATTAAAGACATGTGCCACCACTGCCTTCTGAATTGGGTTTAAAGGTGTGTGTTACATTGGGATTAAAGGTGTGTACTAACATTCTTTCTACTACAGAGGATTCAGTATGTTACTTTAATGCAAATGTATGAATATACTTTTTTATTTAACAGAAAAGATAAACCTAGGTATTTAGAAATAAGACATTAGCAAATAAACCCCATTAAATTTTGCTAACTTGTAAGTATTAGATTTTGGCTTTGCATGTTAGGAAAATTATTTGACCAAGCTCAATCATTTAGATAAGATTGGCATGTTCAGAGATATTGCTATGGACACTCAATCTTTATAATGCAAAGATATATAACCAAAGTCTAAAACATACAACCTACATTTTTCTTGAGAAATAAAAGAAAATATTAAAAGATTTTTTCACAAATTGTATATAGATTTTCATTCCTGTTTAAAACATGGAGATGATTAACAAAATATCTGTTAACATATATTACACATAGCAATGTAAAGTATAATGAGCATAAGCTTTTTCATTTCCCTTCTTTATTGTACATGTTAGTGTGTCACTTTTAAGAGCTTGTGTATGGTCTATCTAATCTTTTATTCTTCGTCACTCAATCAGTGTTGAATATGGAGTCCATCTTGTAGAGTGGGTCTCAGGTCAAATCAGATACTAGTTGTTCACTCTCACAAGCTTTGTGCCACCATTGGCCTAGCATATCTTGGATGCAGGTAGCTGTTGTAGGTAACAGGGCTTGGAGCTGGGTTAGTGTTTACATTTCTCTTTTAGTAGCTTGCAGAGTAGCTTCCTGTACAAAAGACATTAGAATGTAGAGGTGAAGTCTTTATGTAGGAACCAGCTGGATTTCCATTTGTTCATTGAGTTGTATATATGTTGTTTTCAATAATGGTATCTGGTAAAACCTAATATTACTGATATAAAGAAAGTAAAAAAAAAATAGTGATAAAATTCCTAATAATATCTGGTATACTTATAGATCAGTGCCTTGCTTACCCATCACCAGAGAAGCTTCCTCTTGCAGAAGATGGAAAAAAATACAGAGACACAGAAGAAAACATTACACAGAGAATGGGAAACCTTGGAACACATGTCCCTAAATGGGACGTCTCAATCAGATTCCTCCCCTTAGAGCTCAGAAAGACCCTGGGGAGAGAAGACAGAAAGAGTATAAGACACAGTGGGGACAGAAGACAACAAGACTTCCCTAAGTCAACATGAGCAGAACATGAACTCATAGAGACTGAAGCAGAATGCACAGGGCCTGCACGGACAGGTCCACACCAGGTCCTCTGTGTATCTATTTTTGGCTTCCAGTTGAGTGATTTGATGAGATTGCTGAGTGTGTAAACAAGTTCTCTGATTCTTATGCCCTCCCTTGTGCTGCTTTCCTCCTATTGACTTGTCTTGTCCAACTTCAATGTGATGGTTTTTATCTTATTATATTTTATTTTGTTATATTTTAATATTATTTCTTAGAAACTTGTTCTTTTCCAATGAGAGGCAGAAAGGGAGTGGATCTAGAAGGGAGAGGAGGTGGGGAGGAGCTGGGAGGGGAAGAGGGAGGAAAAACTATAATCCGGATATAATTTGTGAGTAAATAATCTATTTTCAATAAGGGAAAAAGGTTTGCGTATGAGACTGGAAAGATTGCTCAGTGGTTAAGAACATATCCTGTTCTTGCAGAGGTCTCAGCTTTAATCCTCAAAACCCACATGGGGCAGCTCACAACCAGTTATAACTGTAGTTCCAGGAGATGTGACTCACTCTTCTGGCCTCTGCTTTCACCTTCATGGACAGCACATGAATACAGTATATGTATGATCCCATATACATACACTCAGGCATGCACAGTTACACATAAAATCAGTGAGGTTTTTTTGTGAAGCTTATGTACATTACAGAAATGTGATGGAATCAAAATGTGGTAATTAACAATATTTTGGAAGATGACATATTATGTAATAAAACATTTACAAAAATTGCTTTCTTTGAGTCCAGATTTAGAAAAAAAAAATGACATCTATAAATGGAATTCCAAAAATCTCTATTAATTTCTTTGCAATGTAGTTGCTTAATTGCAATTACATTTTATTTTCATAAATTTATCTCTTAAATCATGTCTCTGATCTTTATATTAATGAGCTTGCCACTGCTATCTTCATGCCAATCATGTTTTAAGAGCATGAAATAATTTCCCTGAACTCTGATTATCCTTAAAGCAAATACTTTCTGGGAAAGGAGTATGTAATTATAAATCAGAAAAGTATTTATATTATAAAGGAATAATTTATAAAACTGAATACAAGGAAGCACACAGCAACAAGTAAGCATCATAAACTCAGTTCTTGAATACTTACATAACTAATCAGAAATAATTTCTAACAAAATATAATTTGATTATTTACAATTAGGTAAAATCTGCTAGGAAGATATGCTAATTAATCATTGGTGAAAATAATTTTACAAGTATTCAGCCACTTCTCAGTGGATGTTTTTAATCTAACAAGCTTCTCATCATAAGACACAGTTTCCTAGTTTTACAGGGATAAAACAAATGTCTGCATCTTTTGAATCACAGTACATTGAAAAGGTCTCTGTGCCATTGTCATCTTCACTCAGAATTTCAAGAACTGGATATTGCTTTCACAATAATCTGTATCATTAGGGCACTAGGAGTACATTTAAAATGCAAGTTCCCCAATTGCTAATCACTAAGTGTCCATTAAGATCACAGTATTGACTGACACATCGAAAGCCCTCATCTGTGTGGAGATTCCCATTCATTTTGGAAAGAATTATCAATGTGTCTTTCTACTTTTGAATGTCTTGACAGCGAATTCTCCGGGCCTTTTTTTCTGATGAGTTTTCTAGGGATGTTGGTGTAGTAAATGATGTACTAACTTGTATAGTAAAAGTCAAAGTGTCAGAGAGGAACTTGACTTTCTGGAAAATGTTAAAAATGAATATGTTCCAGAAAGTCAACATGTAGGTATGTTTGCTTATAGTTAATTGTAAAAGATTGCTGTTCCTCAGATAGGTTACTTTAATTTCAGGACTTGAGAAGCAGAGGCAGCCAGATTGCTGTGAGTTCAAGGCCCAGCCTGGTCTACAGAGTGAGTTCCAGGACAGCTGGAACTATAACAGAGAAACCCTGTTTCAAACAAAACAACAACAACAAGATTGCTGTTTCTTAAGCTTGAAGCTCTTTATCTAAAGCCTCTGTAAGTCCAACGTAGGTCATCAGAGGGCCTATAGGCTCTGCTGTAACCACTAGTCTTTTATCTCTGATCATGGACTCTCATTTTCTGCAAATACACATGATATTAAAATCAACTTGAAATTTTGCAGGTAAATTAGTCTTTTTTTTGATAGGCCTTCAAGGTACTAGGATACTGATAACAGATATTAATGGATTACATGGGATAATCTGTGGAGAATAAATGGTCATGAATTGCCTTGCACAAAGAAATATTTGGGAGATGGTAGGTATTACAAGGTTGAATATTATTCAGTCGTTTTATTATTTTACACTAATGGCCAAGTGCCTTTTAATTCCTTAGCACAAGAATATGATAGCCATCATGGTTAGACTCAATAGCCCTGGGTATAAAAACATTCTGCTGCCTCTAAGGAAATGGAAAACACATTTCATCAGAATAGGCAAGCAAAGTAGGGAAGACAATATTGAAATAAAGCAATATCATCATAGACCAAAGTGAAGTGTTTCTCCATTCTGATGTCCCATGAGAACAAACAAGAGAAAGTTTAGGCACTGTGTTTCCATCCCCACAATCCCTTGCCCTATCAGAGCTTCATCGGATCCTGTTCACAATTTTTCCAGGATGTCCCAACAACTTTTGCAAAAGTGTTCGAATTTGTATCCTATGATTTACTAGGACCTTGATGACTTGGACCCCACTGTTTTTCTGCCTTCACCAACGGTAACACCCTCGCACAAGCCTCTTGGACTTTACATAGACTCCTTTTCTGTCTAAGCCTCTTCTTTCTAGATATTAGATATTCCACATCTTGCTTGACCAAGCCTAGATTCTAGTAGTATAGTATATGATACAGTTTTAAATTGGCCTTTTTTTTGTCACTGTCAATAAAATAGCACTATCTAGCCCAACTATTGCATCTTTAATTTCTTATATTTAAACTTTATTATTTATGGCACCTGTGTGCCATAATGAGCATGCAACGTTTGGAAGAGGGCTTTTAGGAGGTCTCACCTTCTACACTTGAGGTTTTGAGAATCAAACTTTGGATGTCTGGCTCAGAGGTGAGCACCTTTACCTGTTGAGCCATCTCACCAACCCCAATCTCTCCAATATTTTATTCTTCATCACAACATTTAACTTCATAGGGCATAATATGTATATTTACACACAGCCTAGACAAACACACAAATAATCACTTGTAAGTTACTCCCATTTCTCTAATATGGTCATCTGCAAAGGTGCCTTATACGTACAGTTAACCATTGGATATTCATGAGCCTTCAGCTGATGATCACTCTTACTGTTTTGAAAGCAGTTTATTTCCAACAAGTAGTCTGATATTTAGCAAATACAATAACTGTGATGTTTATTAGTCAGTTGAGATTGGAGAATCATGTCCTTTACATTTATTATGCAAAATAAGAATGTAAAAATATTCTAATAATATATATATAATTATATATATAATATATTAAATATATATAAATATAAATATATATATACTAATAATATATCAATTGCATGTGAAGGTTATAATAATTTGGGCATAATATTGACTTGAAATCATAGTTGATAATCCCTTGGGATGGAAGTAATATTGGGTTGTCCTTAGTAAACCAAGTCTCAAAGTTATCCTATTGACATGCAATGTGTAATGGGAAATTGAGAAATCCAGACCAGCCAGTAGCAGGATGGCCTCAATCCAATGAACTTTGTGCTGCAATTTGTGTTTCAAGACTTATACTTTGTTTTCCCTGTGAAATCTTTGAGGATACTGCCAGAGCCTGCCGGTCAAGTCAACGAGGGGGAGGAGTGAGGCTTGAAAGAAAAACCGGCACAACGGGAAGTCTCCAACCACATTGGCACCGAACAAAGGTTTGGAGCTCTTTTTATTGAGAAATTATAGGCTTACACCCCCTAAATTCTACATTCCATTGGTCAAAGCAGAGTGTGAGTCCTTCAAAATATCAAACTTCAGGGGCTTCAGAGAAAACATAGTCTTTCCCATGCCCAGTATCCTGGGATGGGAACATAGCTTGTACCTTGATCCAAGGTTATATACTCGGGAACTCAGAAAAATAATTCTGTGAACTTCAGCAAAAAAAACAATTCTCAGAAGATAGCGAGAGCAAATCTCAACAAAGCAAATCTCAGCCATACTGTGGGAACTCAGCTCCTCACAGGATACCATGATAACTCAAATCCATCAAAAGCAGTCACCATTGTCTCCAAGACTTTTTGTGCATATTGGAGTTTACCTATGACTCCCCAAGGAATAGTACAATGTGTCCAGTTCCCATGAGATACTCAATAACTTCATTGAAAAATGAAATCATGACTTGAGTATATCTGCTTATAGGAGTATATCTATCCCTCTGAGAATGGTATTTGGGGTAGAAAACAACTACGGTAGCAAAGTTGATAGAGTTTGGGCCAGTTATTGCTTGAGTTTTGATAGATTATTGCCTGATCCTAACCTTCTCCTCAGGTATGAAGATGTCAACTTTCACATTTTTATACTATCTTATTGTGAAATTCCAAGAGAAAGGTAGACATGTTTTATTTTCTTTCTTTCTTTTCTTTCTGTCATAATTACTTTTTTTAAAAGTAAGTTTGCATTCATTCTGAAAACAAGAAGCCAATTGAACATCTTTCTAGGTACCTGTTTTACTTCTGTCTGGAGACTGGTTGAATCTGCTTGAATCCTTTTGGTGAGGCCTCTAGGAATTCTTTTGACAATTCTTTTTACTCCTTCAGTTTTCCCTGCTAAGAAAGTATTCACACTTCATTAACTGAGTATCAACTTTAGTACATTTTTCTTTTCTGCAAGGTTTTCTTAAACCTGCGGCATTCAGGCCTTAGATACTGTGGAATGGAAGTCCACTCCACAAGAATTTCTCTATTTTTCTTACTCTATTGAGCTTTTCATCTTTATGAGTCAGAATGACATTATTTGCCCAGTATTTGTTTCCTTTATTAGTAAATGGAAATAAGAACAAAATTAGTATGTAACTATTTTGTTATTTGGAGGAGGGGGTCTTAAAATTGTGCAAGTCATTTTTCTTATAAAAAAGTTAAAGGAATTTTGAAAGAAATCATCATTTTGTGTAAATAATAGGGGATTAATACAAGTTAGATTTCATATGTCGAAGATGACAGATAATTACTAACATACATAGCTAATTCAACTGCAATCTGTGCTGAGGGTAAAATTCATTCCAAAGACTGACTTGATAAGTAAATAAAAATGTGAGATAGGCTAGAAATATTATTATATTAATTAAATGTTAGGATTTGAACGTGGTAGAATCAGTAAAATACATTTTCACAATAAACATTACTTATTATTTATTTATGGCAATGCTTGATAATTTATAATTAAATATCTACCTCATGATAGTTTTATTGAATAGCATTGTTAGAGCATTAATAATACATAATTATTGTTGTAAAAATAAATCTCACCCATGCCAGCATCCCCAGCCACAGCTTTCTGGCCCAGCAGAGCAACCCTAGCCACCCAGGGCTGGCCATCCCCAGGTGAGAAGCTGCATTGAAACATGGCATGGAGGATGCGGTTCTTACTGTGTCTCCATCCTGCCTTTGGTTGAAGCTCAGTTATCCTGCCTTTGGTTGAAGTTCAGTGAGTTGTCTGAGTACAGGAACTTGGGAGAAGCGTGTCACAGGACGATCTTATTTAATGCAGGTTTTTAGGGTACATTTACAGGGTGCAGGCAGGGGAGGGGTCATTGGTCCCAAGAATGGAACCCATTGGTTAAGACAGGTACACTGACTCAGCCTCATCTGTATGTTGGGGACTCTAAGCTTCCAGCTGCAGTGGTAGACAAGCCACAACCAAGCCACATTTCTTTGCCCCTGTGATTCTGGCCAGGCTAAGGCAAGGAGCAACTCAACTCTTACTGCTCTCAGGATGAGACAAGGTTCCAAGCCAGCTTTGACTCAGTCTTAGCTCTAGGACAGTCCCACAAATTATGATAATTTATAATATTTGTTATAATTTGTTATAAAATCATAATTTATTGTATTTGTTAACTATTTGTATACATGTGTTTATACCAATAGTTTTCAAACAATCCTTTGAGATTGATGCATTTTGCTTATACAATAAACCCTTTTAGAGATAAATTATACACGAGGGTCCCAATCACCCTGACTTAATGTATGCTTATGTCACTAAGGGGAAATATATCCTAAATACTTGCTTAGAATTTTGTGGCTTGCTTATAAGCACTGACCACTCCTGTGTTTGAAAGTCCTGTCACCTCATCTTCCACCAGGGAAACTTTTCCATCCTTGAAGGTCTTTGAGCTTGTACTTCCAATTAAGGCCATATATTTATTTCCAGGGGAATTTGATTTAAGGCCATGAGCTAGAGTCACTCATATTTCTAAAGGTCACTAATCTTGCCACGAATCACACACAAAGTCTCAGGTAGACATAAAATTCCCAAATGTGTCTTAGTTCAAGGAATATTTATAGAAGATAATGTGGGTCTCTACAAATCACAGGGTGGCTCTCCACCTGACAGGGTCATATATGGTAGATAATTCCTGGTATTAAACATAAAGGCTTCCTTCACTCCCAAATAGTCTTAAGTAGTCTGCATTTCTGTCTTATTTATTTATTTTTTCTTTATTCTGAATTTTTTTCTGTGACATTTGTGCTGCAGAATATATTTTGACAATGAATTCCTGAATTAGATCATTGTTCACAATAACTTAGCAAAAAGCAAAAACTCTTTCAAATAACAGCAAAGTATTCGTTCTTCCATTTTAAGAATAGAAATCAGCATTTTTGGTTTTTTTATAGTTTTAAATTTTTTGGTGGGAGGTGTAAAAACTCACTTCTATCTCATGCTCTATCATGTCAACCCACTAGAAGAGATACAGTGATTGTTACCAGTTTCTACTTACCATTTTGGCTATTGAAATTGAGACTTGATTAATCTGTGACAGTGTGAACACTAAGTCAGCAACCTATTTTGGCCCATAATCTTTAGTAGTGTAGATTTAGGAGTTGGTTGAGGGTATATATATATATATATATATATATATATATATATATATACACACACACACACACACACACACACACACACATATACACACACACACACACACACACATATATATACATATATACATATATATATATACACACACACACACACATATATATATGCATATATATATTTAGGAGTTTTAAATATATGGCTTCTGAAAAGAGTTTTTTTTTCCATTTTTTATTCTCAGGTACTTGATATAACCTTGTTAATCATGTTTGATAAATAAAATAATATTACTTAAAAGATCAGGGATTTGTCATATTTAGACCAACACAGAAGAACATTTTTAAAAATCCCAATCTCTCGCTTATTCACTTTAAAAATTGTTATTTAGTCTTTAAAAATTTTGTATGTAAGTACTGTATTGACATCATCTCATCTCTTTGTTTTCTCCCTACAATTCCTCCCATGTGCACCCTCTCCTCAGATTCTTGGCATCTTTTTCTTTAATGTTATTGTTACATGTATATGTAGTTAATACATATATACATACCACACATACAAATATGTGTATGAATACAATCTGATGAGTTCATTTAGTGTTGCTCATATGTATTTAGGACTGACTTCTTGGAGTTGATTAACTTTTCAGGGACCTGTCCCTGGAGTAGAATGATTTTCCCTTTATTAGATCCTATTAATTACTGGTATCTCCTCATCTATGGATTGGGTTCTTGTGAGAATCTTCCCATCCTTGTTGGCATCTCAACTAGTGCTGTCATTGTTCTAGAGTTGTTAAGAAAGCCATATTGTTTAGATTCCATGGATGCAGCTTCCTTTTCATATATAAAAGACAGAAACTGAAATCTTGCTGCAGGTGACCTGGTCTTCTGACCCTTGAACTCTTCTCACCCCCTCTTCTGTGATGTAACCTGAGCCTTATGTGTAGAGGTTGTATTGTAGATAGAGTACTTGGAGCTGGGAATTTCATAGCCAAATATTCTCTGTACATTGAATAGTTACAGCTTTCTTTAATGGTCGCTATTGTCTGTAAAATGAAACTTCTTTGAAGGTGGGTGATATCTACACTTATCTGTGGGTATAAGATTAATGATTTAGAATCCAGTGCAAAATTATAGTCATTTAGAGTACCAGGCATCATTTGCCTCCCATTGAATGGATCTTAAGTCCAACAAAATGTCAGTTGTTTACCATCAAGATGTAAATGTCACTACTACACCTTTTATGATATCCAAAAGGAGTTGCTTAGTTCCTTTCAGGTATCATTAGAGCTTGTCTTCAGGGGAAAGCTTACAGGTTGATTGTAGCTCAATTCCATCAAGTTCTCTGTATAAAATGTGTGGTGTCTTCAGAAATAATATTTTACTTTCAAGTTCTGGAAGACAACAAAAGGCAAAGGCAATGCCCTATATTTTTTTGAGAGGATCTTTTAGACTTCCCTGACCCACAGCTTGAAAGGAGGTTTCCACAGCCTGGCACTTGAGTTTTTGTTTGATAGTCCATGGCTCTTGGGGGAAACAGTATCCTCTTGTGTGGTGCATTTCTATAGACATGCACATACATAGGCAGACGCACTCTCATACTCTACAAATACATCCCTACATACATACATGCTCACTTGTGCATACCTATATGAATACAGACACATATGCACTCACAAAGTCAAAAGGAGCTTAATGTTTACAGTGCTTGTTTTCATCCATCTTCACGCTGTCTAAATTCCTTCAAGTACTCAAAGTATTCTTTCGCTTTTACATGGCTCATGTATTCAAGGTTTAAAAAAGCACAGCCACCATTTTTTTCAATCTGTGATTATTAAATATAGTTAGTCATGTACTCTGAATGAAAAGGAGAGAGAGAATAAAAGGAAATTGGAAGTGTTAAGAATCTTATCCATTAGTCATATCTCTTTTTTTCTCCTTGTTCTTATGACTGTATAAGGTTTCTGTGTTATGTGTTTTTTTGAAGACAAGAAATAAAAGAAAATTGAACTTGGGCTTTTTATGTTCAGTAAAAGTGAATCCTAGTGAGGTGGATTATATCAAGGAAATGTCGTATTTCTTTCTTCGTAAGTATGGCATGACCATGGCTAAAAATTAAAGATGAAAACTTAATTATATAGATCACCAACTATTTTAAGGATTACAATTAGGGATGTTAAGAAGGAGTTCAATTTTAAATTATTTTTAATTCATACTGCCAGCATCTTCAGCCTGTTATTGGACTTCTGAATCTTATATAGGCTGAATGTAATGGTTGGAGATACTTCTTTTCATATTCAATTATTATTGATGAGTCACTAAAGTGCTAAAGTATATGTGTGTTATTTATTCCAAAATTTATTTGTCAAATATTCTAATATATATTTGGAATAAATATAACTACGATTTTTTTGAGTAAAGAGTCACAAAGCATCAAAATTTTCTTAATCCTTTAAAGCACATTTAGGAAATTCCATGTCTTATCCCATATACACCTAATATTCTTAAACTCACTCAAACTTCATTTTATGGCTTTATTTAGCATAAATAAACAAATAAATAACCAAGTAAGGTTTTTGGTGACTGTTATGTAGCATTTTTCTTGGAGATAAACCTCCATCTTAGAAGGAAGAATCTTAAGACAGAGGATATACTAAAGGAAGTTGGAATGTTCCATTCTGCAAAAAAGATCATTAAGCTCAGGAAACAAACAACTCAAAAGCTTCAGGAAGTCCCTTAAACTGACCAGATAGAATGGCATTTCCTCCAAATATAATAGGAAATGAGTAAAGACTACTGAGAGACACTGTCAGACAAGCTGAGCTACCTAAAAGTTCAAACTAGCCAAGCTGTCTGGAAGAAGTAGAGAGAGGCTAAGATCAAATGGAGCTACTTGGACAAGTCACTCTCCAGCTTGTGGGTTGTTTAGTGAACTCCAGGCCTCTACCTTTCCTGAGTTGTCACCGAGGCTAGGGTAAGTTTTGGTGATGCAGTGGTCTTTGAGTCATTTCTGCTCCTTTAAGTAATCCTTTATCAATGTTTCTTTGACTATTTCCAGTAAAACTCTTTAATTTGCCATCTAGGATGTGGATTATGCCCATACTTTATTCTGTGGTTGGTTCCCTAACTAGAAAGAGTAGATATTTGTTCATGTCTCCCCAGTGAGACATGTCACACAACAGTGATCACAATAAGTCTTGTAAGTAAGAAAAAATCTTCCCAACCATATTTAGTAAAACACCAGAAATATAAAAATAAAAAACTAAGAACTGAAAATGAAAAGCATTTAATGGAACATAAAATGGCAAGTAGCATGCCTTATTAATGGAATGGAAGATAAAATTAGCATTCTACAACTTTCATTAACCACTATTTTAAAATACTAAAATATGAAGATCCATAGTAATGAATTGCTTCTGCATAGAACTGTATGTATAACAATGCTATTGTGTTAGATTCTTTCAATTAGTGTTGACAGACAACAAAGCAAAATCAAACCCCTAAATGTATTGCTATACCTTTTTTGTCTGAAATGGCAAGAGTGGGTAATGATGGATATCTGCTAAGCCAAACTAGCTATAGTTTCCTCTTGTTGTTAATATTCAAATCAGGGGACAAGTGCAGCAAGTCAGTAGGAATAGCAGAATTTAATCTAATCTGTAAATACATCACATAATCCTACCCAGAAAAGTTGGTCCTGCACTGTCTAGGCCTAGTCTCTCTCTCTCTCTCTCCCCTCTCTCTCTCTCTCTCTCTCTCTCTCCCTATCCTTCTCCCTATCTCTCAGATAAATATAGACTTCCTTGTGAGATTGAGTTTTTTGAAGACATAAGATGTGATGAGCATAAATATGCTAATTTAATAAAATTTTACTCAAATGGGCCACTCTCTAGAGGGATAGAAAAACTCCTTCATTGTAAATGTTCTCAAGAACTTCTGTTACTCACTTCTCTCATACTTAGGGAGAGATTTTTCTATTGTGTTTGGACTGAAGAACATTTAGATCTTGAAACTATGCATGGCCCATTTCCACCTTTTCTGTGGCTGTCCATAGAACATTACCTCTGACTAGTGTACAGGTGTGCCCTGAAGACACTTTGCTTTAAGAATACAGTAGATATACATTTTTAAAAATCAGCTTAATATATTTTAACTTTTGTATGAATACAACCCAGATTTGAATATTTCAAATTGAAGTCCTAACTATTGATTGCATCATTTAGGCAATACTAAACTACAGAGTGATATTAATACTTTGATAAACATTTATTTTCTTTTTGTAGCCCTTGGCAGGCCTGAATGTTTCTATGTAGACCTGGGTAGCCCCACAATCACAGAGATTTGACTACTTCTGCCTCTGCCCCTGATTGCCAGTGTTAAACTGAATGTACCACCATACCTAGGTACAAGTATGCTTTCTTAAGACACTAGGAACTTCTCTCCTCTCTTAAGGTTCTTATATTCATTTGTCATAAAAGCTTCAATTTTAGAAAACATATTTGACTGGGTTGAGGATTTTAGACTTTAAACCTATGATCACAAAAACAAACTGGATTAGAATAAAGCACAGTGTTCAACAGTATAGCTTCAATCACAAGTAGATTGTTATTATATTCTTCTGATGGCACAGTACTCTACAAATAGTGCCTAAGAAGCTGAACATATGTTAACAGAATGCTGATTAATTATCTGTTTAATCACAATTAAATAGGTCTTGTTATTTATTTATTCTCACATTTCCACATTAGAGATAATTGTTGCTGTAGTTTCGAACACAAAGATCAAAGGGCCTATGATTCTCTATGGAAGCTGCTGAAACATAAGAAAACTCTTTCTCTCTCTCTTTCTGTGTGTGTGTGTGTGTGTGTGTGTGTGTGTGTGTGAGTGTGTGTTTGATGTGATTTTCCCCTCATCTATATGAATGCCTTCTGTTCAACCCCACAGTTAGAAGGCAAACTATAAAATACAATACTTATAAAATATTATACAATTAATACCCATCTTAAAATTTCACTGAGAATTAATTTATAAATATTTTGAGCATTCACTCTGAATACTCAACCCTTAATAAGAATATACCAACAACATTGTGTCATCATGTATTATTAGAGCCACTGTATCACAAACACCTTTTGGGAAAAGGTGATGTGGTTTGAATCAAAGTCGGCACCATAGGTGCATAGAAATTGGCAATATTAGGAGGCCTTGTTGGAGTAGGTGTGGCCTTGTTGGAGGAAGTGTGTCACTGGAGGTGGACTTTGAGGTTTCAGATGCTCAAGTCAGTCCTAGTATCTCTCTTCCTGCTGCTTACTGATCTGGATGTAGAACTCTCAGCTCCTTTTACTGCTTTGTGTGTTGCCATGATGAAAATGTACTAAACTGTAAACCAACCCCAATTTAATGCTTTCCTTTATAAAAACTGCTGTGGTCATGGTGTGTTTTCACACAATAGAACCCTGACTCAGGCAGGTGACTTTTCCTGTTAGAAACAGACATTGTCTCTGCATTTCATTGTGATGAGTAGGCTGTACAGTGAATGCTTGCCTCCCAGTCTAGAATTCATATGGTATCTCATTAATTCCCAGTGAGTTAGTGTCTGAAGGTAGGGTATTTAAGAGGTGATTAGGTAATGAAAATAAACCCTTCAGTTGCTCATAAGTGAAGAGGGATGAAGGGATGGAGAAGATGATTTAGCAATCAAATCACTGTCTTTTCTTCCAGAGGGCCCACTACTCAAATTCACATGGCAGACTACAACCGTCTATCACTTGAGTTTCAGGAAATCTGATGCCCTGTTTGGATATCCTTTAACACTGCATGCATGTAGTATATAGAAATACATCCAGGGAAAACATGGTACACATAAAATAATAACATTTAAAAATATTTTAAATGAAGAGAGACATAGAAGTTCTCTCTCACATGTGTGTCTCTCACACATGTGAAGACGCATAAAGAAGGCACTGATCTGCAAGCTAGAAGAAAAGACCCATGATGCAGCAAATATGCTTCTGCCTAGATCTCAGGCTCTCCAGCATCTTGACTCCCACTTCTGTAAATTGTGATAAATAAGCATTTGTTGTTTAAGCCATAGAGTCTGTGATGTTATTTTGATAAGACTTGTACTTCCTAAGGCAAATAGTTAATGCTGAATAAGGTAAAATAGAGACTTTTGAAGTTATGTGAAATGGAGATGTGGAGGGCAATGTAGAAGAGGAAATATAGGAACTTGAAAGATTTTTTTAGAAAGCCAAATGGAAATCTACTATAGAAGTATCCTAAAGTAAATACACTTATATATTATACATGCGCATACACACATATACTATATACATATACATGTACACACATGTACACATACATGTACACATACACATACACATATATGTGTGTACACACACACACACACACACACACACACATATATATGTGTGTGTGTATATATATATACACACACACACACAGTGAATTTAAAAATAGTGTTACCTTATAATGGGGTATAGATGGAAATATTAATAACTCCTGCGGGTTCAACAAAGAACAAAGACAATCACAGTATGTAAGCCTGAACCACTGTAGAGGGCCAAGCCTTTCTCATGGGCCACATAGAGTATGTGGCCTCCAACTAATTTACTGAAGAAAGGCACCACCCACCTATAAAAAGATCTTAACTGTTTAATGAATAGAACTTCCACAGTCCAACAACTCCAAACTTAGCTGGCAAACTTGATGCCATTTTACTGGCAAAGTCAAGAGCCCACATAAGATATTCCCTGTCCAGGGAGTAGAACATGAGAGTGTCCTCCATCAGCAATAATACAATCAGGTGCCTTCAACACAAAGATCTCAGTGGGCAAAGTCAAATCTTAACAATTGCTCCATCCATGGGTAGTTGAGTAGACAATTAATTGCCAGTACTCCAAATTAGCATTTTTTTTCTACACTTAAGAAAGCTGTATCCCATCTACACCCAAAAAACTGGTTCTAACAGCTAAGGAAGATGACCTTCTGGCAGCATCTCTAGTTGCCAGATACAGCAGCTGTTTAAGGATCATATTACTACACAGAAGGGCATGTAGCTTTATGATATTTGAGACTAAGTTTAAATATGCCACTACAAAGGGGGACAATGCTTCTCCCAAACACAATAAATATATTACGCTGTGTTGCAATGCAACCCAGTAACTGCTCTTCCATGGAGTATTCATTCTGAGTAAATTAGTTCAGCTGTTACCTTCTTGGATGAAGCCAATATGGATTAAAAGTTAAACTCTGCCTTAAGGCCTTAGCCAATACACATTCCCTATTCTATGAGTAGAATTCTGCTCCTGAAAGTTTAAATCTTCTGACTTCCTTTGAGATTTCATCAAGAATAATATGTTACTGGAGAATATAAACCAAGGGTATCCAGCTAATGAAAAAAATGTTAACAGCAGAAATAAGCTAAATTATAATTAAATTTATAAAAATAAAAAATCCACAATTGTGTTTTGTTATACTTTTTCATCATCCTCTTTTAAAGTCCCCCACTCCTCCACTTCTAATACTATTTCAACTTTAGAATAGTTATAAAAAAGGCCAAAGAGACCTTATTCTATCTTATCCAACACCATATCCATCCTCCATACCCAGCGCAGCCAGAACATTCTGTGTTTTCCCATAGAGTAGTGAGTATTGCCTCCCTCCACTTTAACCCTAACCTCCCTGTCCTTATTCAGTCTGTGCTAGATGGTCCTTCAGGTCTTTACTTCTTCTTCACTTGCAGCCACAATGTTATCATTGCTACTGAATCTTTTATAAGGGCCCCCCAGCTTTACTTAGAATACCTCTGATGTCCCCTATTCTCATTTTTTGAGCTCCTCTAAGACAGATTTCTCTATTGCCATCTCTGATTGTTTCTTATGGAGTTGTCTACTATAGGAAAAGTATTTATAGGGCTTTTCAAATTTTAAATGGAAATCAGAAAAAACAAACAAAAAATAAAAACAAACAAACCAAAAAACAAACAAACAAATGAACAAACAAGCCAAATCTGCCTCATCCTGGGCTAGGTACAACTTTCACCTTCTAGAACATTTCCACAAAAAAAGTGCTTTGTGTTTCTATACAAATACCACAAGTTGTGAAAGAAGAGGAGGCCCAAATTAATCCAAAATAAAAAAAGATGTTACCTAAATTAATAGAATCAGAAATGAATAAGGACAAATTACAACAGACACAAAGTAATTTGGAATACTATAAGGGAATACTTTAAAAACTTGTGTTCCATTAGGTTGAAGAACTTCGAAGTAATGAATTTCTAGAGTCATTCAGACCACCAAAATCAAGCTGAGAAAAGATCAACAACCTCAGCAAAAATAAGATTGAAATGAAGCCTCTCTAACTGGGAAAAACAGCAACAACAACAATAACAATAAACCTCATTTCCAGATGAATTGACAGCAGAATACTTCCAGAATTTCAAAAAGGTCTACAACCAATACTTCTTAAACTATTTTTATGAATTAAAGAAATAAAAGGAGGTCTTCCAAACTCCCTCTCTGAATCCAGTGTTACTGGACTCAAAACCACACACACACACACACATACACACACACACACATCACACATCACACATACACACTCATATACACATAAAGATTACTACCCTTGATGAACATACATGCAAAAAGCTTCAATAAAATACTTACTGTTTAAGACACATACCAAGAATATTATCTAGCAGGAGAGTCAAGCTTTATGTCATAGATGAAGGGATAGTTCAATATATGTAAGTCAACAAATATAATAAATCATATATGAGAGTTAAATAAAACCTTACATTACAAAAATCATGTGATTATATCAATAGATGCAAAATGAGCATTTGACAAAACCCAGAATGCTTTTATGATAAAAGTCACATAGAAAAGGACTGGTAGGAAAGTACTTCAACATAATAAAAGTCTGAATATAATAAACTCATAGCAAATAGACAATATTATACTAAATGTAGAAGTATTCAGAGCAATCCCACTAAAATCAGAAATGGGATGGGACAGTCAACAATCACAATTCTCAATATAATTTAAGTAACACTATCTGGAACAATTAGGCAAGAGAAGGAAATAAAGGGGTATGAATAGGAAAGCAATTAAAAGTATCACTATCTGAAGATGATATATCATGCATGAAAGATACAAAAAATTTGCAAAAAATTCTAAAAATTTCCAACATTTTCAGCAAAGTGGCAGATTCAAAAACCTTAAAAAAATCAATATCCTTTCTATATATCAACAACAAATACATTTAAAAAGACATATGGTTATATTCTCATTTACAAAAGCCTAAATCTAATCCTAACCCTAACACCCTCATAACCCTATACAAACAAAAACTTTAAATTTTTAAGAAAAGATCTTGAGAAAGACTAGAAAATGGAAAGATCTTCTGTATTAATGGATTGGTAGAATTATTTTGAAAATGATCTTTCATCCGAAAACAATTTAAATTTCTAAGCAGTTCCAATGAAAACACCCAGACCATTTGTCACAGAATTAGAAAAATATGTAAATTCATACGGAACCACATAAGAGCTTAGAGAGCCAGCACAATCCTGAGAAAAAAGAGCCATTCTTGAAGGATTACCATTCAATATTCCAAGAGCTACATATTATACTGCCATAAAAAAAATATGGTACTAGCTTGAAAGCAAGCATGTAGACCAACTGAATAAAATGGGAGACCCCAACATGTCTGTAGATAACTGTAATTATCTAGTGTTTGACAAAGATGCTGAAAACATACACTGAGGGAAAGATAGCATCTTCAACAGATGGTTCTTGAAAAACTGTATGTCCACTCATAGAAGAGTAAAGCTAGACCTGTACAAAAACTAGATCTTGCACAAAATTAAGTCAAGATGGATGAAAGGCCTCAACATAAAACCCTAAATGCTAAAACTGCTAGAAGAAAGTATAAGCAGTAGCTTACAGTATAAGGGTGAGCTATAGGAAAGGGCTTTCTTAGTAGGGCCCAGTTTGCTCAGGAATTAAGGCTTATAATTGACAAGTGAGAACTCAAACTATAAAGCTTCTGCACAGGTAAAGAAAGAATTTATAGACTAAAGAAGAAGCCCACAGAGTGGGAAAGAATTCTATCTTAGTTACTTTTCTATGACTGTGAAGAAACTCCATGACCAAGATAATTTACAGAAGAAAAAGTTTATTGGAGCTTACAGTTTCAAAGGGTTATCCTGTGGTCAACATGGTGAGGAGCATGGCAGTAAGAAAGCGAGATATGCAGAATATATAGTGATCTCGCAAAGCAGAGTCAAGAAAACAAAAGCTCAGATTAAAAATTGGCTTTGGCTCCCCTATCCCCTATTAATAGAAATGCTCATTATGGTTGATCTCCCTCTTAGATTGCAGTGAGCTTCCTCTTCATTAGGTCTCCCAATTATCCTCTAAATGTCCTTCAATTCCAGTTGCCTCCTATATATTCTCTTCTTTCATCCCTCTCCCTACCACCTGGTCTATTTTAGTCCCTTTCCTATCCTCCCCCAGCCCATCTGAACCATCTCTTCTATTTCCCCTTTACCAAGGAGATCCCTGTGTCCCATCTAGGGTTCTTCTTGTTGCATAGTGTCTCTGGGTCTGTGGATTATAGTACCTCTGTCCTTTGCTTAACAGTTAATACCCTCCTATAAGTGAATAAATACCATGTTTGTATTTATGGGACTGGATTAACTCACTCAGGACGGTCTTTTCTAGTTCCATCCATTTACCTGAAAAATTCATGAAGTCTTTTTTTTTTTCAATTGAGGGGCATCTAGGTTGTTTCCAATTTCTGACTATTATGAATAAAGCTGTTAGGAACATAGTTGGGCAAGTGTCCTTGTGGTAGGATGGAGCATCCTTTGGGTATACGCTCAGGAGTAGTATAGCTGGTTTTGAGGTAGGTCAATTCCCAATTTCCTGAAGAATCACCATATTGATTTCTGTAGTGGCTGGAAAGTTTGCACTCATACCAGCAATTAAGGAGTGTTCCCCTTGCTCCATATCCTCGCCTGCATGAACCGTCCTTTGTGTTATTGATCTTAACCATTTTGTATTTCCCAGATGGCTAAGGATGTTGAACATTTCTTTAGTTGTTCTAGCCATTTGAGATTTCTCAAGAACTCTGGAGCTTGAACAGGCAATTTCCTATAACAAGTGACTGTTTCCAGTGGTGGGAATGGGACATTATCCTGGCCAAAAAAAGCTTCAACCTATAACCTTTCCCACCAGCAGGATCTGCTAGGACAACGGAAGGATAGAACCCCATGCCAAAGGAGGGAACCCATGCTTGCTACTGGAGGGCAGACAAAGAACTAGAGACTGGATAACCAGGAGATGATTTCTAATGATATCCTGCTAGTCCATTCTTTATAAGAGACACTTCCTCTGGCAGTTAATGGGAGCAGATACAGCGGCCCAGGGCTAAATATCTTGCATATCTTGGGGAACCCTGCAGAAGAAATGGAGAAGGGATTGTGGGGACCAGAGAGGTTGAGGATACCAGGAGAAAAAACTACACGGAGTCAACTGACTGTGACTCTTAGGGGCTCACAGAATATTGCATTGGAAGACATGGAACCTGCAGGGTCCCCTAAATATACCTTATAGTTGTCTGGCTTGGCATTCTTGCAAAACTCCTACAGGCTGGTGTCTAGGGGTGGTCTCTGACCCTTTTATCTACTCTTGGGACCCTTTTCCTTCTGCTGGCTTGCCTAGTCCACACTCCATGTAGGGATTAGTGCCAGGCATCACCCCATCTTGTTATGCCTTATTTGAACAGTAACCCTGAGAGGACTGTGCTTTTCTGAGGAAAAGTGAGGGAGGTGTAGTGGGTGGCAATGAGGGATCAGGGAGGTATATCTGGGGATTGGAGAGTAAGACAAAAAAGTAATTTGTATGGCCCAACTATGCATAATATGTTGTATATTTTATATTATTAAATTTATCTTTTCTTTTAAAATAAATTGGCTAAGGTCTCTGGAAGAAGAAAGAAAAGTGGCTAAGAAACATTTTACCCCATTCACAATTGCAAGATAATGAATCAACTGACAACAAATGCTAACAAAGAGGTGGGGGAAAAGGAACCATTATTCACTGTTGGTGGGGTTGCAAACTGGTCAGTCTACTCTGGGAATTAAGGAGAATTTTCAAAAGGCTAAAATTAAATGTACCATATGGACCAGGTATACCTCTCATCATAACCACTAAACACTTGACATCCTACTCCACAGACACTTAATCAGCCGTGTTCATTGCCATTGTGTCCACAGTAGGTAGGAAATGCAAACAACATAAGGGCCCTTCAACTGATTAATGAATAATGAAAATGTAGTACATTTATACAAAGAAATGCAATATTTCACTGTAAAGAAAAATAAAGTTATGAAATTTTCAGGTAAATATATAGGCCTAAGACGATTGATTATATTGAGTGAGAAAACACAGACCCAGAAAAACAACTGCTGCATATTTTCTTTCATCTGTGGTCTTCTATCTCCAATTCTTCAGATGTGAGTAAAACATATGGAATAGCCGCAGAACAATGAAAGGAGAAAGAGACCATGGTCAGGGGTAACTGGTGGCTAGTGAGGTCATAAATCTCAGAGGAGAGCCATCTACTGCTACTTTCTGTTTATTTCTAACTGCACTCTAAATATTTATCCTTATACTCACAGATTAGTGTACATATCGCCCCCCCCCCCCCGCCCCATCAAGCTTCTTCTGGAAGCAGCTGGAGAAGATAACAGAAAGTTACCACTAGTCAAAACGTAGAGAACAACTGACCCTTGGGTGCTCAGCCTGAATTTATACATCTCTAATACAACTCCTATACGTAAGGTTCAGGGAACACCACAGAAGAAGGAAAAAAGAAGGTTGTAAGTGCCAGAGGAACAGGGAGTCTGCTGTGAGATTGTGACTTCTACCTATGACAGGAGGCTACATTCATAAAATCTCAACAGTGTGGCTGTCCAAGCAAGTACTGAACATTCCCAATACCAATTGATACCCCAACATAGATAGGATAAATCTCACAGGACCCCATCTCTAGATGAGGAGCTACAAGCAATTGGCAACTTCTGAGACAGGGAGAATTCATCTTTCCCATGGTTTAACTCCCTGATTTGTTATTCAAAACCAAGTGGCTAGTTCTAGAAACATTTAAGTGCAGGCAACACTTCATGTACTAACAATGGTTAAAGAAGAGGAGAATTTGAATTTGAGAGCAAGAGCAGCTGATGTGGGAAGGGTAAAAAGGAAGAGAGGCAGAGGAGGAATGTGGACTTAAGTCGATTTAAAATATTATATTTTAACCTACTGTACTAACCTTAAAGAAGTGAGCCAAAGATCATGTGTATTATAACATATAGTGAAAAACATTCCTGAGAGAATGAATTATTCAATCTTCCAAATGGCCACTCATCTGAAATAATACTTTCCCTTAAATATGCTACTGTGGCCTTAAAGAATATATAACATCCAAAGAGTAAGCCCCTAATTATTTTTGTCAAAGATATAGCTGGATTGACTGTTTCCTGATGTTTTGATATTGTACTCATTAAATAATTTTTAGATTGTAATTGCAATTTTTAGATTGTAATTTTTTAGATTGTAATTCCTATATAGTTTTCCAAATGGAGAGAATAGTTTCATCATTATTTGACCTTGAAATATTTTTATTGTAAATCTTCATGTTTATTTCTACTTTTATAGATCAGTATCTTGAGCTCAGATTCATGAATATGCTTAATTATCAGTGCCTTTTTCAAAGCAATTTTACCTAACCCAGAATTGAGAAAGTTAAGAAAGAGATACTGACCATATGGCCCAAGCAATGTGGAACTGTGGAGGCGACCTTATAGATACAAAACACAGCAGAAAGTCAGTGGTGGGAAAGGTAGCAAACAGTGTATCCAGCAACACAATTCTTGGGAAACAAAATCCTTTTGGCATGTTGTATACCACATAGAATGCTTTAAAACAAAAACATTTCATGTTTGACCAATACAGTGGTCTTCAATCCTGTTGCAGGTGGGCAAGTCATTTGTTCTATTATAGCTACCATAATAAGATAGCACAAACTGAGAAGCTTATAAACAACAGAAATACATTTCTTAGAGATGAGGGGACTTTGAAATCCAAGATCAAGAGACTAGCTGATTCAGTGAGGGCCCACACCTTGGTCCGTAGAATCATAACCCCAGCCATGTTACATAAGAAAACTAATAGTGCTTATGAAATGGAGCCCTGTCATCTCTCAAAGCCCAACTCATAATACATTTATTTTGGTGGATACAACATATGCATTATGTAAGAGTTCAAGGACTGAGACTGTTGCCAAAGATGAGGCCTTGGCTAGCATGCTAATTAATTCTAATGTTATAGTAAAAACACCATCACCTGCCAACGAATGGGCAGAGATTTTTACAAGGAAAGGATAACATGATCCAAGACACATGAAAAGGGAAATGCCAAAAAAAAAAAAAGCTTCTGAATAAAAAAGTAGAATGATAGTAGATAAGAAAGTTCAGAATTGAAACAAATGATTGGATTAAAAAATGGAGGGAAAGTTACTCTGATCCAAATAAACTGGAAAGGGTGCTTGACAATTCATGCTTTCTGATTTTTCAACAGTTTTCTGTTGGGAATATGACCTTCCAGTTTATGAATCTGAATACAGTTGTGCCATGAATCCTTGGGGTCTGGAGTGTATAGTTCATTTCATGTGTCAACCTGACTGGGCCACAGGATGTCTAGAAATTGTGTCACATTCTAGGTATGTGCCCAAGAATGTTTCTGGATAATACTAAGCTGGGTAATAATAAGAAGGCTGGGTAGAGTGGCCAGATACATCAGGGCAATAATTAACATGAAATTCATTACATAATAAGATATTCTTTTGTATGTAGTTAGTGCAAACCTCATTTGCTTATAGCTTTGTTGTTCTTTCAGTGGTTATTTAATGCACTGATGTATGTTGGTAGAAAGAAAAGGTATTTAAAGGGAATTGTTCCCCCCCAACATGACATGATCTCATACAATCAACACAGGAAATGGGTAAAATAAAGGCTACCAAAAGAGTATATTGATTTTCTTGGCTTTTGAACTAGGATGTAACTACAAATGGGCTTTCCTGAGTAGCTAGTTTGCTGATTTCAGATGATTAGATATTTTAAACTCTAATATCATATTAGACGATTTCTTATAATAAATTAATCTGTAGAAAGATATATGATAGTTACACATAAATAAATTCACTCATTCTTACACACACACACACACACACACACACATATATTACATAGAGACACAGATATGACATTTGAAAATATGTCTTTGAGGTTTATCTTGTCATCTATCTATCTATATCTATCTATCTATCTATCTATCTATCTATCTATCTATCTATCTAATATCTATCCATCTGTCTATCATCTATCATGTATCTATCATCTATTTATCTACCATCTATTATTATCTACTTATCAGTCATGTATATGTATTTATACATATATATGTCATCTGTCTACATATCACATTAGCATTGTTTATGCTAATATGGAGAATCCTAATGATATTTTATACTCCTATATATGTTTCTCTATAAGAATAACATAAACATATAAAAGAAGTTTTGCAACTAGTAAATGGGTACTGCTTAGAAGAGGCTGGTGGTACATGCTAAAACATGGATACTATGACGATTTGGTTAGTTGCAGGAAAAAAAATGAGGAAAAGTTACTAGAAACTAAATCTTATCCATATAAGAATTAAGCCAAAGCTTTATATGAACTATGTTCTAATGTTTTATGGAAAGTAAAACTTATGAAATATTAAAATAGGAGTTTAGCTGAGGAGAATTCTAAATAAAGTACTATAGCAACAACTTTATTCTTTCTTATTAGTTATGGGAACATAAGAAAAAAGAAAGACCCATTGAAAAAATGATTTTGTAATTACAATAGTGACTTACTGGGTAAAGTGTTGTGCAAGCATCAGTACATGAGCGTGGATTCCTACCTTCCTTACTTGGTAAAGGCCAAGTCCATAATCAGTGTTACAGAGGTGGAAGTTGAAGAGAGGTATGTGGAGCTCATTGGACGACCAGCCTTGCCAAATTAGTGAATTTCACAATCAGTGAGAGACTTTGAATCAAAAAAAATTAGGATATTGAGTCAATGATTTAAACATCTGATATCAACCATCCATATGAATGTATGTATATGCTCCCTTTCAAGATTATCATCCATGTGAATCATGCAATCATCAATATGAATATATTCATATCACACACAGAGAACATACACTGCACTACAAACACAGACACACTCAAACAAACACACTACTCAGAGAGAAAGAGGAATGATACTTTAACTTTCAATTTTAAAGTAAAAAAAAATAATAATTCTGCTAGTTTGGTTTACTCATTTACAGAAAATAACTCTTGGAGGAAAGTGTTTAATTTGTATTATATTGTACCCTCTAAGTCTTTTATTGAGACAAGTAAGAGCAAGAACCTGGACTTGAAGCAGAGAGCATGGAGGAATCATGCTGCTTACTGGCTTGCTCTTCATGGCTTGCTCAACTTGCTGTTTATACAACACAGGACCAGTAGCCCAGTCTTGCATCACTTACAATGGGCTAGACCCTTCCAAATCAACCATCAATTAAGAAAATGTTCCAGAGACATGGTCACAGGCCAATACAGTAGATACAATTCCCCAATCAAGGTTCTCTCTTCCCAAGGTACTCTAATTTGTGTCCAGTTCACAAAAAAGTAACTTTTAAGATATGTAAAATTCTCAGACTTTCCATATTCTAGAAGGTTAGAAAACATATTCAGAAAACAGGCTGAGGCAGAAATATTCGTTGATAAGGATAAGAGTTTATGGAATTCCGTAAACTGAAACCATAGGTCTAAACTCACAGGGATGCAACTAGTACAAAATGAACAAAGACTTTCAGGATCATTAGATTTGAAAGGACGGATAATAGGGATTTTGCCTGTAAGTGAATATTGTTCTTAAGAGGAAGAAACGAACTTGAAAGAAATGCAGGTATGACCATGGACACTGAATCAGTTTCAACAGACTTATTGTCTTCTACCTGGAATGATGTAGCCACCACCATGAGTATAGGAGACAGAATATTAAGCCAGAGGATGATTCTTGAACCTCAAGATAATATTGTTTTTGCTTTGCAGGTTGGAGATTTGCTTGTTATCTGTCACCTCCCTCTTCCTTCCAATTTAACCTTTTTTCTTTTTTCTATTTGGAAGCGGAATGTTTGTCCTGTAACTATTTTACACTTGTTTTAGAGTCAGATACAACTTGCCTTTTCACAGGAAGAAGAAATTTTTGTTTCAAGATGAATCATATCCATGCCTGACTTAGATGATCCTTATGGCATTTTGAGTATTAGAATTTATACTGGAGCAAGTGAAAATTCAGTGATACCAGAAGTAATGAATGCACTGTGAATGCAAAAAGGAAATGAATTTGGAGTACTGGGATAGAAGGTTATGGACTGAATTGTATTCCCATCTTCATACACTCATAAAAGGAACCTCCATCCCCCAATATGATAACGTTTAGAGGTGGAGGCTGAGAAAAATTAGGCTCCGATGAGATCTTGACAGAGTTCCCTGTGATGGAATTAATGTCATAATAGCAAAGACACAAGAGTTCTCTTTTTATTTCTCCTGCCATAGGAGGACAAAAAGAAGTCAGCCAACGCCAAGCTAAGAATAAGGTATTAACCTGAATCTATATAATGATAACTTGATCTTGGGCATCCATTCTCTAGGTAATAAATTTCCATTATTTAATTCATCCAGGCTCAGAAGGCTTGTACTTTTGGCAAAGATAAAGTAATATTGTTGAAAAGAAATTAAACAGATAATATTGAAATTCTTAAGGGAGAACTGAGGAAAAATAGATGCAAAAGTAATTAGGGGAAAATGATCTATTAACCAATAATCATCAGTCAGAGCAGACATGAGATATGTACAGATAAAGGAATTTGCTGGGAGAAAAGTTTAAAACCATGAAAAAAATTAAGATGTGTTTGAATAACCATAAGTCAAACAGCAATCTAAAGAGGAAGAGGAAAGTCTCCAACTTATTGTGTAGCAACAGGGATCATACAGGAAGATGGTGGCCAAATAGTTCTTTTCCTTTGTCTAGTTTTGCTCCTGGGGATAAAATTTTTGCTGATTATTCTATAAAATTTTTCATATTAGTCCTCAGAATAATGTAGATGTACTAATGAATTCATTTCAAATCCAGTGTACTCTTTTTTAAAAAAAAATGTTTAACATGCCTGACTGATATGAAGATCACAAATTACTACTGCATATAAAATATTAATTGGTAAGAGGAATATTCAGACTGTGACTAGGCTTTCTTAACACTCTTCAGTCCAATGGCCACCACAATACTAACATAAGTACTAATACAATATGATGCCAGGGGCACTATTAGAAAAAATATACTTTGGTGTTTATTTTTATTTGTTTTTATGTTTATATTGTGTGAAATTGTTTATATTGTGTGAAATAATTTAGCAATCGTACACACACACACACACACACACACACACACACACACACACAAAACAGCTATAACAGTACATTCAAGTTATGCAATAACAGATTCAGAATATAAAATCTTAATTATCATTTATTTAGATAATTGTATAATTCAGTAAATGAATGACTTGAGTGACTTAGCTATCTTGAGTGATATTTCTTAGAATCTGAAGATCAATCAAAGGGAAATGATTACGAAACTAATGAGATAATATTGACTTTCCAAGAGCTCACTCTGAAATCTCCCCCCCAAAAAACAGGTTCTGAAAGGACAGTGAAAAACATAATAAGCAATTAAGAAAATCTCTGCTGGGCAATGGTGGCACACATCTTTAATCTCAACACTCAGGAGGGAGAGGCAGGTGGATCACTAGTGAGTTTGAGGCCAGTCTGGTCTACAGAGTGAGTTCCAGGACAGTAAGAGTTACAACAGAGAAACCCTGTCTTGAAAAACAAAAAAACAAGCTTGGGGTGGGGGGAAGAGAAGAAAAGAAAAGAAAATCTCTATACAGGTAATCAATGATGAGAATATTATCTACTTAGGGTAGTAATAATGATTAGAGACAATGGTTAGATAAATTCCAGGTAAAAGACACAGTACATGATGACTGATAGAGGAGTGTGAGAAGAAAAGGGGAGTAAAAGTCAATCACCTGGGATTTTAGTTTAGATGTCCAGTTGAAATGATATGCAAGTAACAAATACAAAGAAATGCAGCTTAGGTAGAATATAACTTTTGCCTTTGCAGTCATGTTGAGCTTGAGATGCACAGAATTTTCAGAAGCAGAAATAACCCAGAAAAGAGCTGCAACAATCACGCCCACAGAGGAAGTTAGATGGACATATTTCTTTAGTGATCAAAACAGGTGTAAGGACAGGGACTGTGAGAATGAAAAGTGAGTGTGTAAAGTGAGCAGTGAAAGCCAATATGAGTTCATTTTGCTTATATTTCATACTATTGCAGTCTGAAATTTAAAGTGAATATAGGAAGTAGATAGAACAGGGTGATTCATTGGTAGTGATATTTTTCAGTCTTTAAAAGCATCTGCCACTCACGATGGTGCCATGAGGTGTGAAAGGAAAGTTCCCACTGTAAAATTAGTGTGGTGGTGATTTTACTTCTTTATTATACAGAGTAATGACTTTGAAACAGAATCTTTATGTAAAATAACTAAGAGCATATGAATTTGTATGTATGTTTTCCTATGTAGTATGCTGGCTTAATTTCAGATAAATTAAACAAAATCCACATAACCTGTGATTAAAATATTTTTACACGAAGCAGCTTAGGGAGAAAGTTGCCAGTTTCATCACTAAAAAGAAGTCAAGGTAGAAACTTGAAGCATCTGGTCACATCCACAGTCAAGAGGAGAGACTGGTACCTGGCTCTCAGGACCAGACCTTCCTTTGCCTCACACCCAGCTCCTGAGCAGCCTGAGACATCCACCTGTAGCATCAGTTGCTAATGCTATTGAGACAACATCCAGGGACCACTGTGCACCTGTCCTGACATCCAGCTGCCCATAGCTAGAAGTGCATACTAGAGCTGGGCTCACATAATTGGGTCTAGACTTCCTGAGCTTTTGAGGATCTTTTTTAGGAAGAAATGCTTTCCCCTGAAAAAATCTATGGGTGCTGTAGCCAACCTGACCTGGGCTTGATTCCTGGCTTCTGTGTCCCTTGATGTGTCTCCTGGGCAAACACGTCACCTCTCATGAGCCCCATTCCCTATTTGTAGAATAAGACAGCACAGCTTACCTCACAAGGATTGTTGTAGGGATGATGTCTGACATAAACCTAATATGATTCGGTCTGTTTCTTGCCCAGGACATGCCTTTGTCCTTGGTTAGGCTGTAGGATGATGAAACTGAGGCTGGCAGAACCTGGTTTTCAAGTCTTCATGCATCTTGGAATCTGGTTATTTTAGAGTGGTACATTGTACAATGTGTGTGGCTCATACACACGTAACCCCAGTCCACTGCTGGTGCAAGGGACATGATCGGGGACTGCTCTGGATTCATTCATGTCAGTGACCTACCTATGGCGGATCTCACATCCCAGTAAAGTTTTACCTTTGGGAAGCCAAGCAGCTACAGGGACTGGAAACAACAGGTTGTGTCAGCTCAATACTAGGAGGTCTCTGAAGATCTGGTCTGGGGACTGTAGTGGTATACTGCTGTGGCTCAGGAAACAGGACAAGGAGACATAATGATACGTGCAAAGCCTTCTAGACTTCAGCAGAAGGAACCACCATCATGGCAGGTGCTATACTGGACAATGAAACTCTGAGCTCAAGTATTTTTATTGATCCAGAACTCTTCAGGTTCACAATAGCATGTGCAGATCATTAGCAATAAAACATCCCCCCACATAAATCCAACAACTGGAAACAATACAAAATGCCAAGACCTAGACAGCCCTTACCCATCTGTGCATGAAACAATTATTTTAAACACAACTCAAAATAGACTTCTACAAAAATTTCCCTTTCTGTATTAGCCAATAAAAAATTGCTTCATCTCTACAACACATTTTAACACCAGCAAAACTATTTACAAGAGGAAGAATTATGAAGATTGCTAAAGCACAGGACCAAATGAAACCAAACATCTATTGAGTTTTTCACAATGTCTTTGGACAGCAGAAAAACATTATCAATGTCCAATTATCTGGAATTAGATAGAGTGCATATACAAATACTTAGCATTTTCTTAGAATCACTCTAGTATTTGATGCAATAAAGGTTGTATAGTTTTCTAGCCTGTAAGAAACAGCATGTCTCATCCACTGAAGTGTGGTTTCTCCTAACCACACCTGTGTAAATACACTCTCTGGTGGTGATCACTCAGCAGAGCAATTGTGTACCATATTTCTTAGACTGTAGCCATTAGATGGCATATACAGACACAATTTACCTCTCTTCTAACAAGTGTATATGGTGTGTCTCCACTAACTTTCACTTATGGACTTCTTTCATTTGAAGTTAAGACAATGAGTGCTCTGTAGGTATAATTGTAGCTTTCTTACCAGTTAAACCACTGGTAATAAAGTTGCGTAATTTTAACATAAGTATCAGATTGTTCTCAGTTGTATTCAGAGGAAAAAGGAAGGCCTTACATTAGCGTATCATCTACATGACAACATCTAGTATGTTTGCTTCTGTCAAACACATGAGTCAGGATAGACAAGTATATCTTAATTTGTATTTCTAATTATTCTGATTATTTATAAACCTGAGAATCTCTTCATGTCCTGGTTACATATTTAAATTCCTCTTATGCGATTTCTCCTTATTGTATTTGTATTGTTTTCATAGGAATTTGTTCCTACTTGTAGATAATGGGAAGGCTCTTGGGTGAACTTGTTGGGAGGACAAAAGTCCTTAGGCTCACAGATAATACTAGGGAAGTCAGGAATGTTAAAGGCTCAGGGTTGCTTGTTCAAAAGAAAAGAAGTATATCCTGTTTTCTGTACAGAACGCTGGGAATGGAGGTGGCTAATAGCCTAGGTAACTCCTACAATTTCTGTAGGGCCAGATTCCCTAGTTCCCCAAGCTCCAACAACCAGGACAGGAGGTAGCTAACATTCTAGATGACCTCTGCACTATCTGCTTGACCCAAACCACACCAGGTCCTCCCCTAGGTCTTCAAATAACACATATTTCCTACCTATAGAACCCATCTTCATGGAGGAAATCACATGCACTTTTAGAAGAGTTTGAATATAATTATATTTCTTTGTGGACACAAGGTTGTGTTACAGCAAAAACATTTTTCTAAATTATATTGAACTTAAATATGACTAAAATAAACTGGCCAGTGTCAGACTCTAGGAGTCTGAATCAATACCAGCGACTGAGTCCTGTTAAAGTGGGTTTCATTCTTACCTCATATGGAGCAACACCGCTGGTCCTTGTGTTTGCAGAGACCCTTCCACATTTACTAAATCTACAATATCCTCCACTGAAGAAAAAACTCGTAATCATATGTGATTAGCCTTATCCAATGTCTTTATATATCCATATAAATTATGTTATATGTTCCCTAGATTAAATAAATAGAATCAAGTCAGACTTCTAATTAAGCATTTCTGTCAAAGTTTTATGACTCCTCAAATGTTCATAATAACAAACTTCTTATGAAAGACCATAAGGTTCTTCTACATTTATTTTTGTTTTTTCAAAGTAGATTTTTTTCAGAATTTTGTATGTGAGCATTTACATCATTCCTGCCTCTCCTTATATTTCATGTACCCTCCCCAATCCCTCTTAAAATCATGACTTCTTTTTAATCATTGTTATAATAAACACATACATACAATGTATAAATGCAACATATTGAGTTCATTTAGTGTTGTTTGTATGTAGTTTAGGACTGATCACTTGGGTAACCTACCAGAAGGCTTGTCCCTGAAGAAGACTGATTCTTTTTCTGACCTCAGCCATTAACTGCCTGGACTCTTATTCTACAGCCTTGTGAGATTTTCCCTATCTATGTTGTGTTTTCAATGTACACATCCTGTTTAGGTGACCATATTGTTAAAATTTCATGCACTCAGCTCCTTGTCGTATACAGAAGACCCACAGCATATGATCTGGTCCAGCATTACTATTTGGTTCATTCTCAGTATTTCAACTCTTTACTGAATTTTTCTTCAATATTGATAAATTCTCTTCCGTTTTCTGACTTTTTGTCCCCTATGTTCCTGGCTTTCCTCTCCTGGATGAAATGTATTGGTTGAAATTCTTTGAAATTATTCATCACTTCTCTTATGAACTTCTGGAATTTTCATTCAATATTTTATAAATTTCAGAATCACTGAGCTCAGGAGACCAATGAGGATCTTCTGGGGGACTTGACCCGCCTTGCTTTTGTGAAGTTTCTTGTGTCCTGAGCTGCAATCTTCTCTTCTGCCAATTTTGGTGTTTCTTACTGTTTAATCTGGGGGTTCAATTATGAGCAACCTACCTTTAGGGGAATAATTCCCAGTCTCACATCAGTGCCCTATAAATATCAGATTTCCTGTAACTGTGCTCTTGTGCTGAAGCCCTTAACTCTTGTGTATATGAAAGCCCAGTGTGTCAGAAAGCATAGTTAGAAGGCCAGGTCAGTGATTGAGGGAACAAATGCTGGATTTCTTGAAATTAAGAATGATTGATGGTGATGCATTAAGATTAGAAATTACAATTTGTTGTAGGTAGACAGTATTGATATGTTTGTCAAAAGGGTCCATGGGAACCCCCAAAGAGCCCCCTGCTGTTGCCAATACTGTAGTTTGCTTTCCTCAAAATGACAACAAGCCCCCATTGATGAAGATAACACCAAAACAACTCAATAAATATGAAGAAATCAGGCTGGTGCCACATAGAGCCTTCACACATACATTCTAACATCTTTGCTACAGGAAGGTACGCTGTATGGCAGCAGAGAAGAAACATATACAACCACCAAGCCACAAACCCTTTGATCTACTACAGAGTTCTGCCTGCAAGATATGCTAGTGATACAAAGCTTGTAGGAATAACCAACCAATAACTAATTTGACTTAAGGAATATGCCATGAGATGGAACGCATAACCAACACTGCTTGGGTGAACAAGAACCTGAGATTAGATAGCCCAGGGACCTAGGGTAAAACTAAATACCACTGTTCTGAAAACAAACAAACAAGCAAAAATAATAGCAATAAAAGGACTCTTAATGACATTTTGCCATATTCATAGACCAGTGTCTTGTTCAGCCATCATCAGAAAAATGTCCTCTTGCAAAAGATGGGAATAAATTCAGAGACACACTGCCAGACATTATGTAGAGAGTGAGAGACCTTGGAACACTCAATCCTTTATAGGATGTCTCCAACAATGGGGCTCAGGTAATCCTGCAGAAAAGTAGGTGGAAAGATGATAAAATCCAGAGGGAATGGAAGACACAAGCAAACAAGGCCTTCTAAACACAGTAGGACCAGCGCACATATGAACTCACAGATAGGACCTGAGTGGATCATATTCCTCCTTAATCCAGAAGCTGTCTCCAACTGATAGCCACTTGAAATTGAAAACTTAGCTTACTCCAAGGGAGTCTTATTGAGAGAAATAAATCACATTTAAGGTAGGCCCGATGCTCAGCAGTAGATAATGAACTTAAAATGAACCCAAAAGCATCTTTGGAGGTTCTTTGTTTCATAATGTTGTGTCAGGACACTTTTTTAACCTTATAGGTCTTTTGCATATACATGAAAGCTTCCTGTTTGGGGTTTTTATTGAATTCCTGTGTGCTTAAATGTGTGTTTCTCTGAGTATACATGTGATTTTGGGCTTTTGTTTGCTTGGGTGGTTGGGGGCTTCGCCCTTTTATTCTGTTTGTTTTGTTCTATTCCTATTCCTATTTGCTTTGCTTTGTTTTACCTTATCTTATTTTCCTGTTACTCCTTAGATGCCTGTTTGTTTTCAGCAGAAAGGCAGAAAGATATGAATCTGGCTGGGAGGGGAGGTGGGGAGGAATGAGGAGGAGCTGGGTGAGGGGAAATCCTAATCAGAGTATAGAGTATGAAAAGATCTATATTTGATAAAAAAAAAAACCTGGAATAAAAGATCCAGTGATGGCATAAAATGAATTATTTTGCATGTGTCCTCTCTGTCTCTGTCTCCTCTCTTTCACTATAGATCCCTATTGGCATTTGTGAGGATATAATCATTGATAAAGGTACAGGTATGCACATATGAAATTCGTGTGCCTGTGGAGAAAGGCACATCAGATCCCCTTGGAACTGCAGTTATGGGCAGTGGTGAGCTGTCCTGTATGGTGATGGGAATCAAAATTTGATCTTTTGCAAGAGCAAGAAAGCTGCCTTAACTGCTGAGCCTTCTCACTGTTTCTACTTTATGACAGCTTTATTATGTAATTTGTTGATATAATTGAAAACCAATATAACTTATAGATATATTTTTTCTGTGTTTGTCTTTAAAGATATGATATTTGATACATTGGAAAATACTAAGGAAATAACCTGTCATATTTTTTTGAGAATTCTACTTTTAATCAAGCCATAGTGATAACTGTGTGCATTTGACAAGTCAATGTCTCTATACTCATGAATTCCCTGAGTAACAGGATTGCATTATCAACTTTGCATTCTTAGCTACAGAACAACTTTGTCACATAGAAGTATCTGATGCATGTGTTTTAGATGAATTATTGAATGAATACATTGTCATATTCCCCTTAAATGCACTTTTTATTTCAATAAACATGATATTATATTTATTGATATAATACTTGACCTTGTTAATATATTGAACTACAAAGTATAGAACTAAAGATAATTTTAGAAAAAAACTATAACAATATTTCACTTTTCATCTCCATATCTGAAACATAGATGGAATTATATTTGGATCTAAAATTAACCACTTCCTGAAGAACATAAATAATCTTACATTTACTAAGATGAAGTTTCATAAAGAAATAAAATATGAATTATTTCTTTGGTATTTACTCTGTGAAAGGCTTTTGTGAAGTCTATTTATTAAATTCTGATCAAAATCTATGTAACAGACAATAAGATCTCCATATCTAATTATATCTGAGGTTGAAGTTAAACAACTTACCTAAGACCAACTTACCTAAGTCTCTACCAATAGTAGAGACTCAGTTTCCATGGCAATGTGATTTCTCTACTTGTAGGTTACTGATTTTTGAGGCTTTGGCCAGAATCCTACAGATATTACAAACAGGTACTATTGTTCTTTGTTTCCCTCAAGAACTTTTGGTAAAACTGAATTGTTGAAGACACCATATACTTGAGTCATAGGACATGGAGAGATCAAACTGGCACTGACATGAACACAACATTTATATTGGCTAGCTTTCATATACCATTTACAATACTGGGGGAGAAAGGTATTCAACAGTCTGACCTAGATGTGGACCCTGTGAGCTATACTAACAAATGGCCCAGCAGGATATGCGTACTAGTTTGAATAGTAGTACAAATGTTATGGGAGTAACCAACTGTAATTGCAGATGTAGGTGTATATATTCACCATACATCTATATAGATTCACCAGATGTAGATGTTGATTCAGAGCAGAGGACAGTTTATTCTTTTACTATTTAAATCACTGATTCTAGCCTGAAGCCGTGTAGCCCTAGAATGTTTTATCCTCTTTAAAATCTAGTCTTAATTCTTGAACTTAATCCTTAGCCTTCATACAATCTAGAACATTTGAACTGCTAGCTCAGACCTTGAAGGCTTTGGCCTTAGGTTTCCTAGACCTACTGCTGACTGTGCCACTCTGACTAGTTCTTTCTGAACTCTTATTCTTCTGGCTCAACTCTCTGTTATGGGCTTCTTCTGAGCTCTGCTGTACCTCTGTGTCTCTCATTGTGCTCTGACTGCTCTGTCCTTTCTCTGTAACTGTTCTGCTGTAAATGACTCTGTAACTCTTCACTGTAACTGATCCTCAACTGATTCTTCAGCTTGCTTCTCAACTCACTCTTGCCAACTCTTCTTACTAACAGCTTCAACTGACACTTCTGACTCTTCAACTGACTTCTTTATTCAATCTGTTAACTGAATGACTCTAACTCCTAGATAACTCTCTTTTACTAAGCTGAAAGCCCACCTTTTCTCTTGAGAGTTGGGCATGTCCTTACTCTTCTAACTCTCCTTCTGATTAGTCATTTTGTCTGCCATTCACTCTGACTCATGTCAGATGTTACTTCCTGTGTGACACTGACTCCTTCTGAGCTCTGCTTCCTATGTTTGCTTCCACTGATTTTTCTAGGGACTAAAGGCATGGAACACCATTATCCTCTGAATAATGGGAATAAATGTGTGTCTACATTCAATCCAGACCACACAGGCCTCTGAATATAACTCCTGGAATGTAGACCCTAGCTTTCATACAACACTGTTCCTCTGCAACCAACTACTTTCTGCTTAAATTTTAAAACAGCTACAAAACATGGAACTCATTCCTAGTTCTGTTAACTGAACCAAAACTCTGTGGTCCTAAGCCATATGATACAACTTGATACTATTTTTCTAATACAATTAATCTGCTAAATGATACTGTGTTAAACTTTTCTCTAAATCCCTGTTTTTATAACTAAAGATTAATGCAACTCAAAACTTTCATCATTGAAACTTTTCTTTCTTTTCTTTTCTTTTCTTTTTTACAGTAGAAGATGATGATTAATGCAGGGACTCACAATTGGTCAATGTTTAAAGAATCAGAGACTATGCAGCTTTCAGCTCCCAGTAGGTCATCTTGATCACATTCCTTTATGCCAAGTTTCAGGATCATTTCAATGAGGGGACAGAAAAATCATAAGAGACAGAAGTAAGGAGTATCTTCAGAGAAGCATTATTTGCTGGACATGCCAAAGCCATTGCACACATAAATTCACAGAAACTGTGTCTACATGCATAAGAACTGCACAAGAACAAGCTAGCAAAAATCCCAGCATGATCGAATGGGTAGATATGTTGGGGAAGTTTATTTTTAGTTATGTTTGAAATTGTTTTGGTGAAATGTTGGAAAAAAGGGATGCATAGGCCCTGGCATTTTGTATTGTTTGAAGGTGTTGGATTTCTGTGGATGGATGTTTGATTGCTAATGATCTGCACCTGAGGAGTTCTGATAATAATGAGACATTTGGCTGCCTTTTTCTCATTCTTTTCCTATTCTGGATAATAAATAAAGGGCCTTCTCTGTAACATGTTTCCATTTTATATGACATCACAGGTCCCAGACCATGAAGCCAGTGAGCATAACTGATACCTCTAAAATTGTGCATCTCAGTTACTTACTATAGTAATAGAAAGCTACCACCACAGCCTTTCATACCTACATTTTTTATTATTTTTTAAACTCTGTTCTGTTAGTTACAAAGTAGTGAAAGTTACTTTTGGAACATTTTCATGCTTTATTCTTTTACAGAATTCATCAGTTTTCCCTGGTGTACTTGCCATTTCTCAAAGCTGAATTTCTATTCTGGTGCGAGGCTCTCCTGAGAAGGGTGTGGGTGAATGGAACTGCTTTATGAGATCATGCCAGAGATATCTGGGCACATTCTGCTGGAGACAGGGTTATAACCACACTCCAGGGATCCAAATAGGATTCTTTAGTACATTAAGATCATCCTTCAGATGGAAGGATAGTTCTTTAGCTAAGCTTTTGTTAAGGATAAGTTAAAGTAGAGGGTTAATAAAATACATTTTTTTTCCACTGATGAAATCTTTAGAATTGAAATGGCATGGTCTTATCATGAAGGAGTGAATCAAGAGATATAAAGTACTCAGGAGTTACTAGAATCAGAGATGCCAGTGCTGACAATCAGGCCTGTGCAGCCCATGCATCTGCCACTTGGAGAATTATTAGGTCTTATTGTGAAATTTGGTTCTCAAAGGAAAGAAAGAAAGTAAAACTAGATGTAAGCATCATTTTCACTAAAAAGTCAGCTATTAAAGCTTATGAATTTATTCCTAAGAGAACTGAGACTTTTCATGGTGTACATGACTTTGCCTTCCTTGCTCCTCTTTTCCTGCTTTGGGATCCAACATAGATAAAATTTGAAAAATCAAGAATTTTCAAAACTTTGCATTAGATAAGGTTATTGTATATAAATGTAATAGACAGGTTTGAGTTTACTCTGCAAGATGCAGTTGGTTTTATTAATAGGAAAACCTATTCTGCATTTTATGTAATGGTTTACTTTCTAGGACTCAATCAAATACTTTTAATATTGTGATTATAGAGAGTGTATGTTTTAATGCTCACATTGTAGCTGTGGACATATCATTTGTACAATTATAGTAACAGGAACACTTGGCCAGAGATTAATAGATTATAGAGAAGAAGTGAATTTTAACCTAAAATGAGAACATAAGTAAGCATTAGGGAGTCAAAACACAGAGAGAAAATGCTGGCCATGAGACAGGAAGAAAAGCCCAGGAAACCAGTATGAGATAGAAGAGTACTGTGAATTCCAGGAGATGGAAGAAGAAAGTTTTCAGACATTTCTGAGGGCCCCAGAGTGTAGAATAAACTCATGAAGGGAAAAATAGAACAAAACCCTGGATAAGAGTTAATGGACATGAAACAAGTTGACTGTCTTGATATGGATCTAGAAATAGAGTATACAAAACTCTCAAATAGAGAAGTCTGATATGAGAAAAAGATTAATTCAAAGTGAAACAAGTTTTGTCTTAAGCAGTTGTTCATCATGTGAACAACTGTGTGATAAGAATAGAAAAACAGAACTGAGTCTGCCATATTTCTAGAATCCTTTGAATACCCACTGTGTAGCTAGGAGAGGTGCTTCAGCTTCTTAGATTCATCCTCTCATCCATCTATTGATTCATTTCATATTTTACAATAGCATGTGATATACTCTGCTTATGATGGCAATGAAAGAGTGTAGGAGTGGTCCTCATAGGACTAAGGCCTTGACCTTTGCCACTTGAAGAAAGAGCCATTGCCCAGCTCCTCCAGAAGTGCTCTGATATATCCAGAGTGATTTGTCTCACACACACACACACACACACACACACACACACACACCAGCAGCCTCAGAAAAGAGCAAAGCCCTTTTCTATCCCCCTACCTCAATACCTCAGTCCCACCCCATTACCCATTGTTTGTAAGAACTGAGGTGCAGCTGTGGAGGACGGAATGAAGTTCAGAGCCTCAGCTCTGGAACTGTGCTGTCATGAGGATCTTACATTTCTATTTTCAGTACAGAAATCTCTCCTACTTCTAAACTTATCTAACTGCCTGATATGCATCTATGCTTGGGTGTATACTGGAAG
The DNA here is from genome assembly GCA_026225945.1 of Cricetomys ansorgei. Classification (NCBI taxonomy): domain Eukaryota; kingdom Metazoa; phylum Chordata; class Mammalia; order Rodentia; family Nesomyidae; genus Cricetomys; species Cricetomys ansorgei. The sequence continues at coordinate 2,118,542 of JAMJFZ010001100.1, read as the reverse complement.
TCTTTCAGTATCATGTTCAAAATTGATTCCTGATTTTGTAATAAGACTTGTTTCTCCCAAGATCTCAACTTGAGGTCTCTCTTTTCATCCGTTTGAGTAAAAATCATAAAATCATTCCTACTTACTATTTCATTCTTTATGTTAGTTTTACTTTTAAAACATGCCTAGAATATTACCCATTTTTATGAGTATTGCACAATTGGTAAAGCCCAGGACTTACTCTCCTGCTTCTGACCTTTCCCCTGTTTTCTAAGATCTCTTTCCAGATAAATCCTGTATGATTCAAGCCAAATGTCCTCTGTCATCTCAAGATCTTTCAAAACAACCTACTTGTTCCCAAGAAAATGCAAAGCATGTTCACTAACCAAGACCATAGCCAGGCTTTCAATTCATCATCTCTCTGACTGTACAGCTGTTTGCTCCAGGTGCTTGTTGTTCTTTTAGCACCCTTTCCATGGTATTCTCTCTAGTCAGCTTTGTTACAATCGTTTTAGGACTCAGCCACTGAGGAAATGAAGAATGCAGAGAAGGTGTGTCTCTAAAGATAAAGTGTTGTCTAGAGTTATGAAAACGAGTAGGAATGATATCGATAAAATAAAGTTGGAAGATGAGAACAAAGATATGCTGGTCAATTGAGTGGCTTGTGCCAGGACAGCAGAGGAAAGCAGGAAACAGTCTTCTGCATATTCATGGTGCACTAAGGAGGGAAGCGACATGAAATAAAATGAAAAGAGTCACAGAGTCATCTGGTCCTTTAGATCCAATGACATCATTGCATTTCACCTGCTTTCTTTCTCTTTCTACCACTTAAATTTAGGTGTACATTTCTTCTCAAACAATTCTAGTAACACTGGTGCTCACTGGCCTCTATGTGTTCTTCACTCAAATCACACTTTATTGCCTTTGTTAGATTCTCACCTCCAAGAACCCTTTAATTCTCTCCCCTCAAATTCACCAGAACTAAAATAAAGCGACTAACCTTGGCATTCACATGTCATCAGCAGACATTCTCAAAATGTATGTGTGAGATTCTCTGCTGATGTCACATGCTCCAACAAAGCTAGATTAGTACAACTTCCAATATGACATATGTCATCCATTCAGCCACATTTATTGACTACACCTGTTCTGTTCCCAGTGTTGTTTTCATACTTCTATAATCTTGACACCAAAGAATTCCATTGCTTAAAATAATCAGTGAAGTACTTCCTTAAATAAAATCTATAGGAAATTTCTAGAATTAATAGTTTAATATCAGTCTAAAATAATTATGAAAATATGCCACACTACTGTGAAATAATTATTTGAATATATAATTACATTCTTATGTTTTAGTAACATATACACTTTCTTGATGACATACTATAAAATGGTTTAAGACACATCTGAAGCTCATTCATATAGTTAAATAAGAACAAAGCCCAAGAATTGACTTTTAAACAGTAATATATATTATCATGCATATTTATAGAAATTGCATTATTTATATGACATATACAATATCATATTGCACAAGTCAATCATTGTGGTCAAATATTTGATAGCACTTATTAACATGAATTAATGGCACTACTTTAAATATATATATCCTGATACAATTTATTATCAAAACTCAAATTTTCTATTACCTCCCATATAAACAATTGCAGTACCTTATTTGTCTCCTGGATTCTCTTATTTCCTTGTATACTGCATTTATCACAATGCAGCTAAAGCTGTATTTCAGTATCACAAGTCAAGACATACATTTTCCTCCTTTATTACTTCCCAATGATTTTCTACCCAATTAAAAAAATATTCATCACACTTAAAGTAATAAAAGGTGTTCTTTATGAAGGATTGTCATTAGTAAATATGGAGTATGATCATATAGGTACTATTATTTTTTAAACTTTTGTGCCTTAAATTATCTCCACATTTAAACAAAACCATGAAACACCTTCCTTGACCAAGAATAGTCTCCTGTGTTGCAAAGGGACAAATAATATCAATGTTGGGAAGTGATGCTGGAACTCAACCTTAACTAGGGAACAAAGAGGAGAGACAAGAAAGTGTGTGAAAGGATGTGGAGATGCCACCAGAAATCTAAATGCAACTAAGGGAAAGATTTGCACAAACTAAAGATGAGAAGAGAGAATGATCATAAAGGATTGCATGGGGGGTGGGTTCAGCACAGGGTGAGATTATGAGTCAGGATCTCGCTTAAAGAGACACATACTTTTGAAACCTGTTCTCTGCGGCAGCTCACATGCACTATTCTGGAGGATGCCTCCTCTCCTTCCATCAATGTTGTGGCTTTGGAAAGAACACAATACGAAATGCTAACACTCACATAAATAGGTGATTTGAGCCTATATAAAAAACATAGAACTACAAATACCATTGGGAGGCAGGAAAGGCATGCTTTATTTAAAGTAATTAAAATTCAAGTTTGTGCAAACATGCTAGTGTTATCCAAACAACACAAGCTTGCAACCAGATTTTGAGAACTGCTGGCTTGGAACAATGATTGGAACATACAATTTGACTAGTTTGATAATCTCAAATTAAGTGATGATACTCTAACAGCTTAATATATTACCTCCTGTGTTATTTAAAGTTTGGAAAAGGGCTTGGGGAAATGTAAAAATCTTTTAGATCATAAGAATTTCACAGAAAAGAGGATTGTAAGAAACCATATGGGGATGTTTTTGTTTTAATGGTGATTTTTTTTCTGTGAGAAAAATGCAAAAATTTTTGACTATAATCATTCCCTTCACCCAACTGCTCCATACGTGAATTCTTTAAGCAACATTCTGTCAATCACACTACAAAGAATAATTCGTGTGAAAAGTTGACCTTTGCTTAAAAGTTACAACTCCTTAAAACAAAAGAAAAACGACCTTTGGAAATTGTTTGTTCTAGCAAAATCAATTATTTTCAGCCTACTTCCACTAAATAACATATAGGAAATTCTATAAAAATACAGGGACAGGTTTTTCATTGAATATATTAGTTGTGCTATGAAGACTTCATTTATCAAGCCAGATGCAAAAGTAATAAAATAAGGTGTTTGAGGCATGGAACAAAGATAAATGAGTTTTATAGTTATGACCTGAACCAAGTACTTCACACATTATGCTAATATTAGTGGTTAAGTTGACTATGTAATTTGAAATAAATTATTTCAGTAAAAGTCATTTCTACACTGTTAATAAAGCAGAGATTTGTGCCTATTAAAGAATCTTGGATTACATAAAAAAATTACAATAGGTGTTTAATGAACATCATCATAATAATAACGTATACTCTAATATTAAACATGGATGCTACATGCTATTCAATTGAACAGAATTTGGCTCATCCATAATCTTCTTCCCTGGCTCCTAAATTCTATGGGTTCTGATTCACATTCACATCTGCAAGTGTATCTGATTACTTTCATCCTGTGTATTCTAGCCATATGATCTTGTTGTTCTATTATTTAATGTAATGTATCTACTTTAGACTTAGTCTTTCCAAGCTCCTTTTCCCTTTGTCAGTATAGTTATTCCCCAGATATTAGAATCACCAATTGCTTTTTGTTATTCAGACTGTTTTTGAGGTATTACCAACTCAGGGAGGACTTTCCAGAAGAACTAGAATTAGTGACTTATTAATTATAGCTTTGTTTTAATTATCTTCATTGCTTATTAGCTATGTTTTCTTAAATTTGCTCTGTGTGTGTGTGTGTGTGTGTGTGTGTGTGTGTGTGCATGTGCACTTGGGTTTGGCTTCAAGGGCTGACAACATAATTTTTGTGATTACATATAAACTATGGCCCCTGCAAAGATGTGTCAATATACTAATAGTATATTAGTAAATTTTACTAATTTTCTAATAGTAAAAAAACCTATTGATGTAGGTGAGCCTGGAGAGACAGCTTAGAAATTAAGAGCACTTACTGTTCTTAGAGTGTTCATGTGTGTTCATTAGCATATATCATATGCATGCTATATATATAGAATAGTATATGCGTAATATATACAGTACATATATATTATATTGTATATGAGTTTGTAGTGTGTGTCTATACTAAATATATATATATATATATATAATTTTAAAATGCAAAAGAAGGTTATCAAATGTTTACAAGGTAAATAAAGACTGGTTAATAATAACATTTTCAAATAAATTCAAAGTAACAAACAATTTTGAAGCATAAAGTTTTAATGTATAATAATAACTATACCTATTTGGGGAATATTTCTAAATTCTTGGATCAAAAGTCTTATAATATATGGTTAGTTCATACAAAACTTTTATTTCTATATGTCAAAAATGGTCACACACAGGTCACTAGTTATATCATGTTCATATACTGAAGAGTTTTATACTTGAATTACATTAAAATATAAATTCTCATTCATTGAAAACACCACAAATAAAATTAAAGACTGAATGCATTCACATGTTGACTCTATCAAATGAAACACAGAGCATGAATTGGGGAATAGATTCCAGACTTTGCTTCAACCGGACCATTGTTTCTGTTACTCTTCTAATCATTGTGACAAAATATTGAGGGAAATAACTTAACAGAAGAGCTATTTATTATAACTCGGGAGTTCCAGTCATCCCAGGTTTCTTGGTCTCTTACACTTAATCAGAACATTATAGAGTCAGAAAGATGTGAAGATGCTATTCTTGACATAGAAGAAGCAGAGGAAGGGAATAATGGAAGAGGCCAGGGCAAGATTTAGTTCCTATGGACATGCTAAAATGACTGACTTCCTCCAGTATGTCCCACATTCTATCTGTCACCACTAACCAATAGTGACATCAAATTGTGACTTTTTCAAGTGTTTAGTACAATAATTACATTGGAGACCAGGTGCACTAATTTCCTCTCTGGAAAAGTACGTACAGATACACTCAGTTTGTTAAACTCCTAGGCATTAATTAACCCAAGTGAACTAGCAATCAACTTAACTAAGAAAACTGTGGAAGTTGTTATATGTATAAACTTTACTTAAATGTTAAGCAAGTGATTTTAGAATAGTAAGATAAAATTTGTTTTATTATTAGAATGGAAAGTACCTCTACTAAGAAATATACTTACAACCAAGAAATTAAATTATTTATTCAAGAAAAACTCATCTATTATATATGAAATATTGTGCTAAGCTATGTAAATTGAATAATGACAACAAAATAAAGACCATGTTCTCATACAGTGTATGTGAGTGCATGTGCATGTATACAAGACAAAACAGACAATAAGAAAATAAGGATATATTACAGGTAAAATCAGTTACTGATAACTTTAAAGGACTGGTTTAAGGAGCCATCCCCCAACTTCTGACTTCTAAAATATACAGATGATCAAATCCTATAGAGAATATAAATATAAGTCCTTTATAAACAGTAATCTTTGAATATAATTTATTTAAAAAATTCTATGTACTCTAACCATCTATAACATACTTATTATATCTAATATAACGCAGTACTACTAAATATCTATTACACTATATTGTTTAGGGTACTATGATAAAATGATTCTGTCTGTCCAGTATAAACATGATTTATTTACAAATGTTCCACCAAACAGCTTGTTCAATCAATGACTGTGAACCTATGAATATGGAGTTATACCTAAACAGTGAGTTAAACCACAAAGTATGGGCAGATAAAAGGTAATAGAGACAAATGTGGTACGGCATCCCAGCATTCCAGAGGGCAAGGCATGAATATTGTAAGTTTAAGGCCATTCTGAGTTACATAGTGAGTTAACTGCCAGTTTGATTCACAGAGCCAGACCATACACCATACTGATTGGAAACAGAGTAGTGATGATTGTATTTAGATAAGCAGTTGGCGAGGGAGGCCCTTTCCTCTGAGGTGGTATGAGCACTTGCCTTTGAAGAACAAAAGTAATCCATATAAATGCCAAAAGGAAAGGTATGATGGACAGAGAGTGAAAAGGCCAAGGTCTCCAAAGAGGATATGCTTCACAAAGTTGAAGAGCAGGATCTTGGTGGCCAGAGGGAATTGAGTGGGAACAGAAGGAGGTAAGGGAGGAGGAGGCCCTAGGTCAGGAGTATCTTCAACCCACAGCAAGAAGAAATGCACCTCTGCACACTTTCAATATGGAATGATGAGGTGTTCATATAAGTTTAAATCTAAAATCTCATAAAATCATAATATATAATATTGAACAATTGAATATAATGAATATTGAGCATAATGAACAATTACTTGAAATCAAATAGAGTATGTGTAACCAAATGTTGTTGTTACTAATTAGAGTATGTGGAAACAAATATCAGTCTGCCAAGTGATATCAAGGGTTTTGATGATGAGTTAATAAATGCCATATCTTTTTCATATGCAAATGAATTTTCCAGAAATTTTAAACAGAAATAGCCAAGATTTTATAGTTATAACAATTTTTTAAAGAGAAATGTTTGTACAACCATAGTAAAGTATGACTTTTATCACACATAGGTAATTTTCATTGATCTGTATTGATCACTCACCTTTCTATTCTCAAGAATCATTTCTTGTAGCTTGCTGCATACTATTTTAATTAATTTTTCTTCTATTAATTTTCTCTTTTATGATTTTCTGTATTTATTTCATGGATACTATCTTTGCACATACTAATGCAATAAAGTCAGGTAATAATACAGCAACCTGTAGATGGAAAGATATTTCTAGAGCAAGAAACAAATGTTGCCAGAAGAGCTGTTCATCAGTACAGCTTCCCTTTTTGAAATTCAAAATTCTAAACTACAGTATATTTATGCAACCCAAATATCCTTCTGCTGACAAAACCACACTATTATTGTAATTTAATTTTAAAAAATGTGTGAAAAAGTCTACATGATTCCCTCATATGGATAGATCAGAATCAATATTATATATATATATATATATATATATATGTGTGTGTGTGTGTGTGTGTGTGTGTGTGTGTGTGTGTAAAGGGTCTGGAAACTGAAAATTATGGTTGTCATTTGTACTTCTAGTTATTTAGTTTTTCCAAAAATAAGTTATTGAAAATTTTTATACAATATGATTTGATCATTTTTAACTGTTTCCCTCAACCCCTCCCAGATCCATCCATTCTAAAAAATTCAACTCCTCTTCTTTCTTCTCCTCCTTTTCCTTCTCCTCTTCCTCCTCTTCCCCCTCTACCATCTCTACCTCCTATTCCTCCTCATTCTTATCTTCTTCTGCTTCTTATCCTCTTAAATCAAGCCCAACTTGTGCTTCCCATAAACCTTTAGATAAGTAGCCTTCCATTTGAATGTAGTTAACCTACCAGCATCCCAATCCTTAAAAAACCAAATCTCCCTCTCCTGACAGTCAATCACTTCTTATCTGTGGGTGGTACTTTTTACCTACCTCCATACTGAAAGCTGGGATTTTTGTCTGGCTTCAGCTAGTATACATCTTGTATGTGCTATCAGAAAGTTGCTACACAGGTCCATATATACCAGGGAAGAACTCACTGATATTGTTCTGTTAACTGGATATAATATTAAACTGATTCTTAATGACTAATTGTTAAACCCATAGGTTAGTGCATCTGTCAATTCTTATCAGAGAAACTCTTTTTTGTAGTATAACTGTCAATGAGGCAGAGAAAAAGATAATGTGAAGGGCTTAGTTTTTAGTGGGAAGTATATCTCATGGCCTCTCCTCAGCAGCTCAGTGACAAATGCGTAAGAGTGTATAGAAAGGTTGAAAAACAAGTGTAAATGGATAGCTATGACCAAGCAATATTTATCAGACACAGCAGAGCAGTCTTACAAATGAAATAACTGTGTTTGTATTTTTTTTGGAATAATGATCTAATATCGTTCTTATTTTTCTGCACCTTTCATAGAGCACTTTATGTTGAAAACTATGTGGAAATAACTAACTCTCGAGAATTTATGACTTTTTGATTATGATACTGTGAGAGATGTGTGTAATACAAATTAGAGGTGCACAGATCCAGTAAGTACTTACACATATTCTCTACAATCAGAGTATTTAAAAATTCTCATTGAATCCTAGAAAATAAACTATAACCAAGATGCAGAACGTGTTTCCCGATTAACACAGGAAACTTCAACTTGCAAAGTAAACTTCAAACATACTCCTATTCCATTTACATACAATGTCTTCACTAATATGAGACTTGAACATTCTGTCAAGGTCAGAGTTCAAAACAGGTAAGCAGGAACAAGGAAACACATATTCTCATTTACAGCAGGAAGAGTCTGTATCCCAAGGAATTAATTCACAAGGCACAATACAAGCTTTTTTGAGTAAAAGAGTTGCTTATATCTGGTTTTTATGTTGTTGTTGTTATTGTTCCTTTACTTTGACAATGTGATTTTTACAGAAAATCCTGAATGTTGTCAAGATGGTAGATTTATGAGTTTCATAGAACTGTTTATCACTGAATATATAGTTGATAGTACCTCTTCAACATTTTATATCATTTGACAAATTTCTTTATGATAATATGTCATTTCAATTCTAAAGGCTTTGTTAGTATAAAAATACCAGTCTCCATTAATCTGAAACTTTAGCTTATATTTAAGAAACTCAGCTGAACAACTATCCTTCTACATGAAGGTTAGTCCTAATGTACTAAAGAATCCTCTTTGTATCCCTGGAGTGTGACTGCATCTTTGCCTCCCGAAGAATGTATCCAGTTATCTCTCACATGATCTCACGAAGAACCCCCATTCAGCCAATCCTTCCTCAGGAGAGCCACACAGCCGAATGGAAATATGGCCTTGAGAAAGGGAAACTATCCCAGTGCAACCTTAGATACATTCTCTAAAAGAATAAAGCATTGAAAATGTTCCCAACATAGTTTTCATTACCATGGTAATGAAACAAACAAAGAACAAAGATGTTTTTTATTTAAATAATCAAAATCATAGGTAAGAAAGATTGTACTGGCAGCTTTCTGTTACTATAGTAACTAACTGAGTTGTACAGTTTTAAGGAATCAGTTAAAACTCACTGGGGCCATAGCTTGGGACTTATGGTGTCATACAGAGTGAGAACATGGGGCAGAGAAGGCCTCTTCATCTATTAACCAGGAAAAGTAAAAGACAGAGAGTTGAGGCTGAGTCCCATTATCATTGTAAACTACCAGAAGACTCCCATCAGGCCACAGCTTCTGAACATTCTATCAATTCCCACCTTACCAATCTAGAGACCAACTGCATAAAAAAGGGCCCTTTTCTTCAGCTCTACAGTCCATGTAAGCAGCTACCTGCATTGAGGCTGAATTGAAGATGGACTACTTGACACCACTGGTATAGCGATGCAGAAATCCGGCTTTGATTTACATGGACCATGATGTAATGTAAACTGAGTCTTTACTGTAGGCTAGATCATGGCTTTGGGAAAATTACTTAATGCTAATCTCAGATATCCTCAGATATTGAGATATTAGTGTCTACTTTATAAACTGTGGTTAGCATTTGATAAATGGACTTTAGTAAAAGAGTCTCTTACATAGAAACTATTAAATAAGTTTTAACTCTTATTATTTATGAGTTTTTGTTTTGATAAACATAATATTATTTATATTCTTTAGATTCTTCAATCTGTAGTCATAAACATATTTTAAAGCACCATATATTTCAGGCATTTAGATGAAAACAGAGAGGGCTTTTTGTAGTGTCTCTTTTTCTTCTTGTTTTCTCTATTTCTACTTTTATGTTGAGATTTCAGAAGCATAATATTATCATTATAGCTTTATTTTAGAGGCATACATTTCAAATATCTACAAATTAAGTTATTTTGAATGCTGCTTGTTCCATGGAAAATGTTTTTATAGTATAAAAATTGTAAGACTATCAACCAATCACATATTGAAGATGTCAGAAAAATATCAAGTTTGACTTAGTAAATTATAATGGAAAGATAGTGTCACAAAACAAACATAAAATTGAATATTATTACTATTGTTTGAATATCTGGTGTTATTAAGAAATAGAATTCTGCTTTTAAAATCATAATGTGGTTTTATTCCATCTATTTTGAAGTAACTAAAACATGCCTAATAAATACTGTTTTAAAAATACAGTGTCATAAAATGATCCTACAGATTGCTAAGTAAATAAGACAGACACACAGGCTAGAACCTTTTGAAGAATTACATTTTATGACCTTACAAGTACTGTACAGATCTCTAGTGTGAGAGAGAGAAAAGTGGAGAGAGACAGAAAGAACCTATATCCAAAATATATTTATAAAAGCACAGATAGATAGACTAGCTTGTGTCACTCCTTCATTTAGAAAAATAATTTAAATTGATCAAAGACCTGAGTTAATTGATAAAAATTACGTGTAAAATATGTGAAGGTATAGGCAAGAAGAACAGGGAGATAGCTCAGTGACTAAAGCACTTGTTCCACAATCATGAGAACTGGACTTTAGATTCATAGGATCCAGAAAAACATTGAGAGGGAGAGGTGACATGCCTGCAGTTACCAAACTGGCAAGCTAGACTAGCCAAACCAGTAATCTTTGAATTCAAGTGAGAGATTGTAACTCGATATGTAAACTGAAGAATGACCAAGAACTGTCCACTATTGGCCTCCATAGACCTTCACCCGGGCTTAGTCACTTTTCTGTTTCTCTAATAAAGCACCATGTCTAAACAAGACTTATGGAAGAAAAAGTTTACTTTGGCTTATAGTTTCAGAGGAACAAGACTCTATCATTTTAGTGAGACATGGCACTAAGCAGGTAGAGTGGTTGGAGCAGGAAGCTGAGAACTCACATCCTCAACCAAAAGTATGAAGTAAATGACTGAATTGAGTGAACTGTATGTAGTATGAGTCTTTAAACACTCCAAGATTACCTCCAGTGACATGCATTCTTCCTCATGACTACACCTCTAAACCTCTGTAATAGTATTTCCAACTGAAGAAAATTGTTCAAAAAGCTGATATAAAACCTCCATAATAGTACCACCAATTGAAGACCATTGTTAAAGTTTCTGATAATTCAGGAAATAATTCCAAGATTTGACAATTTGGGCTACGTGAAATTAGTAAATTTCTGTGTATCAGAAGATAAAGCAAAGTGGAGATAAGGTATATAGACTGGAGGAAACATGACAACTATACACAAGATAGTATATTGATAGCTTAAATATACAAGCAACTGCAAAAGATAAACAAAAACATAATTTAGTCAACAGATAGTACTACAAAGAAGTATAAATGAATGGTAAATACTGGGGAAAAAAGTGATCAACATTCTTATCCACCAATAGAATGCGATTAAAACTGCTTTAAGATCCATTCCAACCTCAGGAGGAATGATTATCACCAAGTAACCTAATAAAGATAAAAACTGGTGGGGGGTGGGAAACTATGATTAAGCATTGTTTAGAATGTACTATGTAAGTAATGTGGAAGTACCTTGCCAACCCAAAAATAGGATGAGCTTATCACCCAACAGTCCTATTCTGGGTTGTATACTAAATGAGTCTAAATTTAGCTATCACAGATATATGTGCCTAGAAATTTTTATTTCTGCATTATTCAAAATTACTAACAAATGAAACAAATCTAGATGTCCACCAACAGATTATTTTGTAAAAAAAAAATTACATGTACACAGTAGAATTTTGTTCATCCATGAAGAAAAATTAATTCATGTAATATTTAGAAAAATGGATGCAATTGAAACTCCTGTTGTTAAATGAAACACACCAGTCTCATAAAGACAAGCACCATATTTTTCTATTATTCACAATATTAATTTAATAATGTTTGTGGAGGAGGTGTATTTGTGATTGTATGTCATGGGAGAGGGAAAAGGATGGTGAGAAGGGAGAAAGATCTACAGGGTGAGTGGGAACAGAGGATGATTGAATAAAAGTAGAAGAGGTGAGGACTATTCAAAATTAGGGAGAGGACCATCAAGAGACATTATTTATTGATAATGAAAGAATCTCTCTTAAAAGGTGAATTAAGACAAGTAAAATATACAATAAAATTATCAGTACATTTCCTGTAAAAATGTCCACATATAAATATAAGTACTATTTATACGTACCAGCAGTAACAAATTAGTAGCAAAATACAATTTGTAAGATCAGATTAAATGCTACAGTGCCTAAAATTTAAAAATAACATAAAGATATAGAAAATAATATAGAACTATAATAACAGATCTTAAAAATCAGCATAGAAAATATTCAAGATTTTCTATAGGATGTTTAATATTATGAACATTCTAGAATCATAAAACTGTTAGAGAAACTCTGAATTATGTGTCTCGCTGGATTCATTTTAATGAGCATAAGGACTATATATCCTAACTTATATAGGTGTACAAAGCTAAATCATTAGTGACAAACATCTAATTTAATTACTAGTTTCTTCATCAATGAAAGATATTATGAACGAAGTTAAATAATCACTGCTAGGGTGAGAACATTCATGACAAAGACAGAAACAGATGAAAGAAAAATATCTAAAATGTAAACCAACAGTCTCTCCACCATCCAGGAATAAATACAAAACACCGTATTTATCATTGGGATCAGGGGTATTACATAAAAGATATTAAAATATCCAGGCAGTATATAAATAGATTCCCAAATATATTGATAACTAGAGTTAGAATTATGAAACTAAGTAGAAATATCTACCTATTCTCATGTGTATGAGAAAACTAACATTCTACAGGCTGTCATGGTGGTGGTGTGCCATTACAAGGTTTCCCTTCCCTCTCCTGTTACAAATGAGAGCAGTCCAGCAGTCTAAGATATATTCATGCTAAAATTACACAACTCTGTTGTCCAGCAATACAAATGATAAAAATGTTTCAATTACACCAACACAGCACTTTTTGTCTTAACTCCAAATAGTAAATGAAACAGGAATCTCTATAGCCGAAACTTAAGTGGAATATAGCATGCATACTGTGGAATTTTTAAGAGCAGTAATTTATATCCTGCATGATTAAAATAATGGATATACCCTCAGAAAACTGTTATATGGTTTCTTTACTGAGTGAACATCATGGAGGGTAGGTAATGAAGGAGGAAGAGCCACAGTTTAGTAGAAGGTGCATGCTGTTCTTTTAGGCTACAAAACTGTACAATAAATATGTTAAAACATTCAACCACAGAAATTAACCATGAGATAATGGTAGGTATTTGATACATAACATATCTAATGATTGAAAAGTACAGTAAAAATACACAACATAGAAAATAAACAGTACAGTAATAGGTACTTACCAGGAATGGTGCTGAAGAACTGCTCAATTCTGTGGGAGTCAGTACGAGGGAGTAAATGTGAAGGACCAAGACATTGACGGCCATTGCTGAAGGATTTGTAAATAGTGTGCCCTTTGTTATCAAGTATTATATAACATGCATGAATTATATTGCTGTGGTTTTCTATGACTGGCAGCCCAATAGATTTGTTCACACAAGTGTCATAAGACACATGCTAAAAATAAATGTTATTCTTCATGCTCCTGACAGCTATGGTATCATCAAGCAACAGGACTTTCATTTCTGTGATCTCATGGGTTCATCCATGCCTAGTATAGTCCATTGAAAACACAAATGTTAAATGGCATGTCACTATGTATGATACACAACTTGGATATGGATATCTTAGAAATAGAGTGCTCAGAGGAAAAGAAATGAAACATTTAAATTTTTATATACTTATATATTTTCAAAATAAGAGTATAAAATATGCCAGGGATACATTAGTGGACTAGCAGGCCATTCTTCATTGACAGGTTCCTGAGGGAGAAGACTGGAGATGAGAATACAGAAGACAGGAAAGTTAGAGTCAAGCGGTCTTGCATGAGCTGATGGCTCATGCCTAAGAAGTTTATTAAGAAGTATGTATGATTTGTGGAGGAAAAATGGGACAAAGTCAGCTGAAACAAAGTGGGATAGAGTCAGCCAGAAGCTGGTCAATCAGTGTCATACATAGTGGAACACAGTATATTTCAAGTGCCTCATGGAGGAACATACCATACCCTTGGGACTGATGAGTATAGTTCTTTAGGTAAGGAAATATTGAGTTCTGAGGATGTGAAATCATAGCTTGTGAGGACTTGTTACCATTCCCAGACTATACCTTGCCAATTATCTCCCTGGGCAAGGGCACAAAACTAACATTCACTCTTTCCTTTCATCAAGGCTTCTGAGAAAGCTTTGGATCAGCCTGGCTCCCAACACATTAGGAGGTTGTCTGTGGATGACTATGAGAAAGGGAATAAGAAATGATCTACTAATGTAAAATGAATATCATTGTAAGTTTCACTCTTTGTGCTTAAAAGAAAACATGTACAATATTGTATTAAAGTTAAAAAAATGCAATCCGAAATGAAATCTTCAAGTTGCTTTTTGTCAAGCCATTTTAATCACAGCAGCATACATGAGGTTCGGGCAGAAATAAAGTAAAATTTTAATTTAAATGGAGTCTAATTTATATGAAATTTAGTTAGTGCATTATAAAGAAAAGCATAAACTCACATGCATTTAGTTATTTTTCTGCTTTAAATCCTGAAGTCCTTACTCTGTATAATAACACATCCACTCCACTAATTTTCAAAGTGACTAATTTTCACCCATCATGATGCCTTATAGATATTTCTGTTCCTGAAAGGCAACAGTTACTAAACAAAACACCAGTGACTTATTAGAAGACCCACCAAGGTCATCTGGGTAAGCAATGCCTTTCTTTTCAGCACCCAATAAGTAGAGTCAGTCAGATCTCTGTGCATCCCTGGACAACTGGTTCTATATAGTGACATAGTGAGTCCCATGTCATTAAGATCCATATAGTGGATTCTGTCTCAAATCAAACAAAAAAAAAAAGGGAAAGAAAGGGAGAAAGGAAGGAAGGAAGGAAGGATGGAAGGAAGGAAGGAAGGAAGGAAGGAAGGAAGGAAGGAAGGAAGGAAGGAAGGAAAAGAAACTTGGTCCTCTAAAACTAGTGATTAACAGAACTTAATATAAGCATGCTATAGTTTATGCATTTCAAAAACAAATAAAATCATAATTTGCAGGGAGCAAAAGCAGGCACTAGGCATGGTGGGAAGCAGCTTTCCTTTGCATCACAGAAAAGCTCAGAAAACACTAAAGGTCTGTGTGCAATTAGCTGATTCAAAGTGGAGCTCAAGAAATGCATGCAACTTCATTCTGGTTCAGAATCAGAGGACAAGTGTATTTAAGAATTCACAAAGTAGATTTCAAATCAAAGTTAATCAAAAGAGATGGTGATGGATACTTCATACTCATCAAAGGAAAGCTTCACCAAAACAGCATTTCAATTTTAGCAAAAGGGCTCCCACCTTTGTAAAAGAAACTATTAAAGCTTAAAACACACATTGACCCTCACATACTGATAGGGGAGATTTCACTACCCAATTCTTAACTGACAGGTCATCCAGACAAAAACTAAACAGAGAAACACTAGTGCTATCAGGTCTTATAAACCAAACAGACCTAACATATCTATAGAACATTTCAACCACACACAAAAGGATATGCCATTTTCTCACCACCTCACAGAATCTTCTCCAAAATTGACCACATCCTTGGCCACAAAGCAAGTCTCAACAGATATAAGAAAATTAAAATAACCCCTTGCATCCTATCTGACCACCATGGATTAAAATTGGATTTTAACAACAACAGCAATAACAGAATGTTTACAACTTCAAGGAGGCTGAAGAACTCTCTAGTGAATGACTGCTGGGTCAGGGCAGAAATAAAGAAAAAAAATTAAAGACTTTCTAGAATTCAATGAAAATGAATCCACAACATACCCAAACTTATGGAATACAATGAAAGCAGTGCTAAAAGGAAAATTCTTACTATAAAGTTCCTACCAAAAAAGAGTGGAGAGATTACATATTAGCAAATTAACAGCATATCTGAAAGCTCTAGAACAAAAGAGGCAACCATACCCGAGGAGTAGACAACAAAGAATAATCAAAATGAGAGCTGAAATCAATAAAATTTAAAAAGGAAACAATACAAAGAATCAATAAAACAAAGAGTTGGTTATTTGAGAAAATCAACAAGATAGACCAAGCTTTATTCAAACTAATTTAAAGACACAGAGAAAATATCCAAATCAACAAAATCAGACCAAGGAATTCCAAAGAAACATTAGGTCATACTTTAAAAACCTATACTCCACAAAATTGGAAAATCGAAAGGCAGGGGGGTTAACTTTCTTAATAGATATCACCTACCAAGTTTAAATCAAGATTGGATAAACAATTTACACAGACTTATAAAACACAAGGAAATAGAAGCAGTCATTACAAGTCTACCAACAAACAATAAAAAAGCCCTGGGCCAGATATTTTTAACACAGATTTCTATCAGACATTCAAAGAATAGTTAATGCCAATACTTCTCAAATTATTCCACAAAATAAGAACAGAGGTTATATTGCCAAGCTCATTCTATGAGGCCACAGTTAACCTGAACCCAAACCACACAAAGATTCAACAAAGAAATAGAGTTACAGACAAATTTCCCTTCTGAACATTGATGTAAAAATACTCAATAAAATATTCACAAATAAAATCCAAGAATACATCAAAAAGATCATCCACCATGATCAAATAGGCTCCATACAATGGAGGGATGGCTCAACATACAAAAATCAGTCAATGTAATCTACCACATAAACAAACTAAAAGAAACAAAACAAAACAAAAAACCAAAAACATGATCATCTCACTAGACGCAGAAAAAACCTCTGACAAAATCTAACTGATAAAAACCTTGGAGACATTAGGGAAATAAGGGATGTTCCTAAACATAATAAAGGCAATTTATAGAAAGTTCACAGCCAACATCAAGTTAAATGAGGAGAAACTTAAAGCAATTCTACTAAAATCAGGAATAACGAAAGGTTGTTCACTCTCTCCATACCTTTTCATAATAGTTAGTACTTAAAATACTAGCTAGAACAATATGGCAAGTAAATGAGACCAAAGAGATAAAAATTAGAAAGGAAGACAAAGAATCCTGATTTACAAATGATATGACAATATATATAATTGACCCCAAAAATTCTACCAGAGAACTCCTTCAACTGATAAATAACTTCAGGGAAGTGGCTGGCAACAAGATAAAAAAAAAAAAAAACCAGTAGCCCTCTTATGTACATAGGAAAAATGGACTGAGAAAGAAATCAGAGAAACTTTACCTTTCACAATATCCAGTGATAACATAAAATCCCTTGGGGGCGACTCTAATCAAGCAAGTGAAAGACTTGTATGACAAAAACTTTGACTTTGAAGAAAGAAATTGAAGATCCAGAAGATGAAAGATATCCCATGCTCCTGAATTGGTAGAATGAGCATAATAAAAATGTCCATTTTACCAAAAGCAATCTAAAGATTCAGTGCAATCCCTGTCAAAATCACAGCACAATTCTTCACAGAACTTGCAAGGACAAGGTTCAACTTCATATGGAGAAATCCAGGATAGCTAAAATAATCCTGAAAAATAAAAGAACTTCCAGAGGTGTCACCATCCCTGATCTCAAGTTGTACTAGAGAGCTATAGTAATAAAACAACATATGGTGTTAGCATCAAATCAGACACATTAATCAATGGAACTGAATTGAAGATCCAGTCAGAAATCCACATACCTGATCTTAGATAAAGAAGCCATAAATATACAATTGAAAAAATAAAGTGTCTTTAACAAATGGTACTGGTCTAATTGGATGTCTGCATGTAGAAGACTGCAAATAGATTCATATTTATCACCCTGCACAAACATAAATATAAACATAAAATAACAGGTGCATAACACCCTGCACTTCAACATAAAACAAGATATAGTGAACCTGATAGAAGAGAAAGTGGGGAAGAACCTTGAATGCATTAGCATCAGAGACAAGTTCCTGAACAGAATACCTATAGCTCAGGCACTAAGATCATTGACTAATAAAGGGCACATTTTAGAGGAATATTTAATCTTTTAATCCATCAAAATGGATGTTCTAGGGTAGAGAGAGTGTTAAGAATATTGGTAACCATCTTTAATCCCAGTATTCAAAAAGCAATGGTAGAATGCACCTTTACTCCCAGTATTCAAGAAGGCAGTGGTGGTGCATGTCTTTAATCTGTGAAGATAGGAAGCAGAACTCAGAAGAAATTAGTGTCAGACAGGAAGTGACTTCTGAGATGAGTCTTGTCGTTGTCTGGATTGATATTCTTACAGAGTTCCTACAGACTGGAGTAGGGGAGGAGGGGCAGTTCTCTGACCATTTTTCCTGAATTTGGGACTTTTTTTTCCTGCTAGGTTGTGTAGTCCACCTTTGATGGCAGGGATTAGTGAGTGGCCTTTTTCCACTTCCTATATCCTGTTTGAGATGTAACCCTTAGAGAGTTGCTTTTATCTGGAGAAAGGCTGGTGTGGGACATAGATCTTTGAGGCATCAGGAACTTTCCTACACTGTTGCTGGGAGTGTTCACACTATGGAAGAGAATTTGAAAGTGATGTCCTCACATGCTCTGCACACCAAGTTCTCTCTGCAGCTTCATCCAGAAGCTGTACTTCCACAAGGACAAACTTAAATAGCACATTACATAATCTACAAAAGTAAAATATCGCAAATTTTCTTGGTGCTCATTAATAACTAACTGATTAAAGAAGTAAATACTTCCCACACAGTGGGAAATCATATAGTTACAGAAAAAAAGACTCCATATTTACCAATATAGAAATATTTCCAGTCTGTATTATAATAGAACAATACTAAGAAGAATGAAACTAGATACAATGCACTACATTTTTGTGTCAAAACAGAAAAATAATTTCCTTTTGTATTTACAGGTACATATTTACAAAAGGAATTCTGAAAGACTATAGAAGACACTAAGGGAGCAGTTAGTCCAAGGCTTGTTGAGAATTGTAGAGAAAACAAATCATGGAAGGAGACTTTACTATCTATAATCTCTATTCTTGAAATATGTAAATACAGAATCTATACAACTTTTCTGACTTAGATATGTTTGAACTATGGAACATTTTCTCCCAAGCAGAGAACTGATAGTTTTAATGGTGAAGATTGGCATGAACCCTTAATTTTTAAGGCCAATAAAATGTAAGGAATGGAATAAGGAAAAAAGTGTAGGTAAGACCTTTAATTTGTTTTAAGAGTAAACTGGATCCTTTTAAAATAGTTAATTTTAGAGTCATTCCAGGATTAAGAATAATAAGACTACAGAATTACTAGACCTTCATGCCAAATTACCTTTTAATAATGCATTAACATCTCATGTTACTGGCATGTTTGTCAGAATTAATGTACTAAAATTGACATGCTATTGTTCCCTAAGGTTAAAGCTCTATTCATCTGTCCCTGGTTATTTCCTGGGGTTATTTATCCTCACCCTTTCTAGAAGTACACTGCACTGCATTTAACCAATCAGGCCTTCTCAGCCTTTTGCTGTCAGAGTTCCTTCAACTGTCATGTTTTCAGGATCTTTGTAGAAACTTTGAGAAGTGTCCTTCAGTTGAGAAATTAGTGATGTTTACATTATGACAATGAATTTGTGTGTGTGGGAGATGAAGACAGGAAGGTACGTTTTGTACATTTTGTCAAGGCAAAACCTTATTAATAGTTTTTATCACTGTTAATGCTAATGTAGTTCAATCGAGTAAAAAAGACTTTTAGTTGTTTTTTCATTCTAAAGTGTCTCATTGTATTTTATCATTTGTCTATCTAAAAAGAAAATCAGATCAGTTCCTCAGGAAAGAGATTAAGTTAATTCTACTCATGAATGGAAGATTTGCGAAACCCAGTGTGCATGTGTCTTGGCAAACCATGGGGCCATAAAGAAAACCAGAGAGACAAGAAAGACAATCTTTGCAAGGCAAGAAGACTCTAATGTGTGCTTCTGAAACTAATACACCTCTGAAATGCTAAACCTTTTCCATGAGAACTATATCAAGATGGCATCTGTCCCATGTGACAGGCAGATGCTAGGGAGGTGTATTTTGCATAAGAAACCTCAGCACAAAGTTTCACTGGCTTTTGTGTAAGGCTGAGGTTTTGACAGACCTCTGTGACAGTTCTTTTTACCAGATGCACTTGATAACAGTTCCTATTCCATAGCCTTCTCGTTTGTTTGTGTTTGATGCAAATGTCCTTCCTTTCTTCCTCCTTCCCTTCTTTCCTCCCTCCCTCCCTTCCTTCCTTCATTCCTTTCTTTCTTTCATTTTTTTTTTTTTTACAACTTTCACGATCTTGTCTCATGTAACTGCTTCTTGCATACCACTAAGGTCAAGAAGGACATTCATAGCCACTGTATCCTTTCCACCACTAAGAACAGTCAAACATAATATAGTTTCATTATAGTCTTGGATCTGGGGAAGCCCTTCACAACTGTCCTGACGTGAGATAAAAGGGCTGGGCCTTCCATATCTTTGTACCATTCACTCACAGAGGATATCCTCTCCAGAGAAAATGCCAATCTGTTTAGAAAAGAGAGTTTGCTGTCACCGAAGGGAGTACTAAGAAAAGAGACTCAACTGTGACCCTCAGCAACCAACATTCTCCATAGCGCATATATGAGATTTACCAGATTTCTATCTGCTTATACACTATATGCCAAGAACAATGTACAAGTATATTTGTATATTAATAAAAAAGCCACCATGTCTTTAAAATTTTAGTGCTGGAGAACTAAATAAACATCTAAGATTCACATAGTCACTAACCCAAATTCAGTCGTAAAGATGACTACCAGCTTCTAATATTGTAGCTTATTCAATTTATTTTTAAATTTTTATATACATAGAGTTCAAACATCATTAGTGTATCTTCCTTTACTCTGTGATTTTGAAATATACCATGTCACAGTGTGCATTGGTAGTTAACACATTGCTGTGTTGTTTTTCTTTACATGAGTGATTATAATACACTATTCTACATGCTATCACTTACAAGGCTGTTGAATACATTACATTTTTGTTTCTTCACATAATATACCACCATCCCTTTTTAAGCTACTTGTCAGTGGATAGTTGTTACTTACTATATCTGTTAGCTCTGATTTCATCTTAACTTCCTGTAATTAGAAGTACAGGACACAGTCTAATAATACCTCTATGGGCAATTCACTTGTCTGTAGCTTGGTTCCTGGTAGATTTCTCAGGAAAATACTCAGAAGCAAATCTTCTTTAAGTTCTTGCCTTTTGATAGAAACTTTCCTGTGTCCTTCTTAGTTGTGACTAAGACATCTTTGGCTAATACTTTCCTTGAGCATAGACACATTTCTGTGTTTGCCTTTCATTCATTTTTTTTCCTTGAAACAATTATAACAAGCTCTTTCCCGTACAAGTCAAAAGAAATGTTCTCTAGGTGGGAAAGTTTTTTTTTTTTCAATTTTACTTAAACTTGAGAAGCATATTTGAATGTGTGATGTTTCTGGAGTGGTGCTCATAGGTTTACAGCTGTGGGAACATGGATCTTATGCTGTGACAGCTGTCTAGGGCAAGTTTTCCACTCTGCTTTGTTTATGTTCAGAACACGTTAATGTGGACATTCTCTCTCTTTCTCCAACATTAGTTACTTTTTCCTCATTCTTTTCAGATTTTACTTTTGAAAACTATGTCATTGTACCTTTAATTTTATAGGATTACCAGCACACACTCATTTTCTTTCTGATTTGGATTTCTTTTCTAAATAGTAGTTAGTACTTTTAGTTCTTTACTGAGGACCCATGCTGACTTCCTAACTTTTTTTTTTCCCCATTCTTAATTATGTTGCTCTTTCATGTCTATATCCTTTTCTTGACGTTATTTAACTTATTGGGCTGCCTGCTTTTGTAACATATTTAAATTACCTATAGGATTGCAATTATTTTTCTTACAATTGTACATTTTAATGAAGAAGCAGTATGCATCTAGGCCTACAATGCAGTACATTTCTATTAAGCCCTGATTGCATGTATTCACTGTGAAATGCTTAAGCACAAGGCAGTTTATTTCTGAACTATCTTGGTGTAGCCACCTCTTCTGATTTGATTCATATCCCACACTCCTTTTCTCTAAGGTTCAAGATTTTCTATGTGTGTATTCTGTTTCCAGAAAGCTTCCTTTGTTCTGACACCTTGTGACAGTGGATCAGTATGTCAAGTGCAGTGGACCCATACAGTCCCAGAAGTTAAAGGTCTTTGCATTTTCATGGGTCTAATAGTCCCTTGGGAGACTTCAGCAAAAAGGAGTTAATGTATTACACTACAGGATTTTTTTTTCTGAAATATGGATAAATAATGTGTGGAGCTGTCCTAAAGCCAAAAGTTGGTCGAAGTGTTCCTTGAATCCAGGATTTTCTCACCCTGAGAGCACTAGGAGTTCAATTGCTCCCCACCTCTCTTAGCCCAGTCCAAAACCCAGCTAAATGTTAAATACTGCCTGCTTCACGGAAGGTCACTAGCAAAGAAATGTGATTTGCCTTGTACTTATCTGCACTATAGCTGGAAGCCTAGGGCTGAGCCCATTTACCAATAAGATGTCTTCTTCTTTTCCATATGGGACCTCACCTTATTCAGTAGGTGTACTTACAAGACCTTGATACTTAGATTTGAGCTCCACATGCAAATGAGGCTACTCCATTATCTTTGTCTTAACCAATGGCTCCCATCCCTGGGTACCAAAGACCCTCCCCTGCCTGTACCCTATAAATGTAACCACCCTTGCTTTAATAAATGAGAGATATGCTCCTTTGACAGCCTTTCCTGAGAGTCTGATTCATTTTTGTTTACTCTTAATCCTCCGATCTGGGACCTGCCTGGATGCATTGACCCATGCCCTGTGCTTTCCTTCCTAGGGGGTAAGCTAAGTAGACCAGCATAACCATGTGCCAGGGGGAGGGAAGCAAGACCTTTTGTGCTTGTTTGTGTTGTGATTATATTTGAGTCTTTATCCTACTTTAAAAAATACATGTATATGCTTAAGTAATAGGGTACCTACAGGCTATTTATTTATAAGGTTTAGGGGGAAAAGTAATATTTTAGGTTATAAAATTCTGAAGGAAATGTAGCAAGCATTAAAATCTCCCAAAGAATCAAATCCAAATTTTGACACAATTTTAAATTATTCTTGAAAAAGCTTGGATTCTATAGGTAGACTGTCTTTTATACTTCTGGCACTATGGATTATTTATCTAACTGTATAGGGAATCCTAAAACACAGTAACATGTACACATGCACGAATGCACATACTCACCCTCACAGGAAATTCATGTTCTCATAAGCAATGGTTTTAACTTTCACTTTAAGACAATTTTAGACCATAGGCTATAATTAAAGTTTCATACCATCTAGTATAACAAACACTGGGATATATCTGAAGGGGTATTAAAAAGAGAATTAGATATGGTATCTGTGTCTGAAGAAACCAAGAATGAAACTAAAATTCAGTCACACATCATTTCAGACACAATTATAGAATGATTGTTATCAGTTTTTAATAATAACTCAGTGAAGCAAAATTGGAATTCCCACTTCCCATAAAAAAGAGGCATAAGATATTATGTGAATTTACTTAAAGACACAGTGGAACAAAACCTTATTTACTATGAAAAATGCTGAGAAAGTAGTTTACCTCTCTGAGTCAAATGTCTATGCTTCATTTTTATCATATACCTGAACCACAAAGAAGACCCTCCATGTAGTAGTACTCTAGTGTTGGGGAAGCTTAGCAAGAAATATGAGGAGACATATTCATAGACTCAAACCCTGCCAGACCTCAGCAGAGGGAACCAACATCATGGCAAATGCCATACTCCCAGTGGAACCCTGAGCTTCGGAGCTCAGGTGTTTTTATTGATTCAGCACTCCTCCGGTGTTTTACTGATAGCACGTGCAGATCATAAGCAATCAAATATCCCCCACAGAAATCCAACACCTGTGACAATAAAAAATGTCAAGACCCAGAGTAGCCTCCTCACCTAACAGTATACAAAACAATATTTTAAACATAACAACAACAACAAAAAAAAAAACCCTCCACTACACTTCTGTGAAGCTTTCACTAACTGTGCTGTTGGGCTCTGCTGCAGTAGTATCTCCTGTTTTATCTGTTTTGTAGACAAACTCTTTGTAATAACTTTTCCCTTTTCCTTTTATCATTATAGTTCACTGGATACTTCATTAACACAAGAAACATCAAAAAAGTTTACTGAGAAAGTTTTTGAAAGAGGAAAACTTAACCCCTGACTATTTTTAAATCAGATTTTTAAACCTTTATATATATGTGTCTGTGTAGAAGTATGTAAATGTGTGTGTGTGTGTGTGTGTGTGTGTGTGTGTGTGTGTGTGTCTGCAGAGGTCAGAGACATCCAGTTCAGTGAAACTGGAGTCTGAACTCAGATCCTCTACAGGAGCAATATGTGCTCTTAACATCTAAGCCATTTCTCCAGCCCTTGTCTACTTTTTAACATATAAATATATACTAGTATTGACTTCTAATGACTTTATTATTAAAATTATCTAACTTTATTAAGAGTGCATCTTAAGCAACATATTAAGCTGAATGATTCATAGTTGCAATAATAACTTGGTACTTCTAACATCTGATTAAAACAGATCATATGGTGACTTACTTTAATCTGCTCTGTTCCCAAGTCCATGAATTCTGCCAGGGAGGGGGCAAGAGGAGCAGATGAGTAGGCATGTGTCAATCTGGGCTACATTCCTTTTCGGCAAACTTTCTCTCTTTTCTGGATGTTTAATGAAATTAGGTTGTCTCTCTTCATCTAGACTTGACCTCAGCAGATTCAAATGACACGTTGATATGGAACTACATAAGATTTGCTTAGTTTGTCATGAAGGGGAGAGAGTTTCTCCACTCTTACACTCTCCGCTCTGCAACAGGAATGCCTCATATCATTCATTAATTTAGCTAATTTTGATACACAGTATTAAGAGAACAGGAGTTTTCCTACAAAAGCTTCTATTTCCTTTTCACCAGGATTGATAAGGTACAAACATGTTGCTTAATTTTTTTTTAATAACTTACAAATATACATATATATATATACACAAACACACAAACATATACTTTGAAAAATAATTATATATATCAAGTAAAATTATCAGAATAAAGAAATTTAAGAAAGACAGAAAATTTTATAATCTATGAAACAAAAAACAATTTGAATTGTAGCTAAATATATAGATAGATGATAGACAAATATCATAAAAGAAAGTGAGAAATGATATAGTTAAGATTTTTTTTAAATATTATCCCAATGGAGACTTTATTATATGTGATTTTAAAGAAATCAGATGATTTCTTATTTATTTCCAATTTCAACAATGCAAATGTATTAGGTGTATAGCTAGCAAAATACAAAGCAATAGAGGATGTCAAAATATCAAAAATACTTTAAATTGAGAAGCACATGGAGGGAAGTGATCAAAATTCAGACACAGAATGCTGAGATAGCTGAACATCATCTCTGCTGACTCATTTGATCATTTCCCAGTTGGATTACTTGGGAGGTGAAAGCTCAAGGCACAAAAGTGAAGTCATGGTGCCAACTGTGGACTTGATGACCTTTGTCACCATGTTCTGAGTCTCTAACTTACTCCTTCCTTTTCACTCTGTCAACATTTGGTCTACTACTAATGGCAGAAATACCTACTTTTGCAAAATGTTATTAGTTTCTTGCCTTGGAGAACATCTGTTCTGGCTCCAAATAGCATAGCAACCTTTAAAATAGTCCCTGTGCAGTCTGCTGTAATTTGTCATTTTAGTTGCATGAATCCTTGCTATGACATGAATGTATAAAAAGTAAAAACGTCTTCAAATATGCATAACTCAGGTCTAAATAATTGCCTTACACTACATAAAAATTATGGTATGAAAAATGCTGTTTCATCTATTGAAAACGTCACACTATATAGTTCTTTACAACTGTCTGTCCTTCACTAATGATGATGCTGTTTTTGTTTTTTAACTTTGATAATTTTACAACCACTCAATTTGGAAACTGAACATAACCCCCTAGGATTTTTGCTATATCCAGACTGATGGCAAATTATATTGGGTTCAGAGTCTCTCAGTGTCAAATATCTACTACAGTGAATTATCTACTAACTGTTCAAATAGAATAAAAATAATTCCAAAATGTTTCGGGACATTTTTTATTTTAAACATTACTACTACTTGACATTAAGTGAAGTTGTTGCCTTAGTTATGTTTTCTATTACTGTGCTGAAATATGTGAACAAAAGCAACTTGGCTGGTAGAGGGATAGTTTATTCCTGCTTACAACTCTTAGGTAACAATCCATGGCTTTGGGAAGTAGGGGCAGGACCTCAAGGCAGGAATCTAGAGGCAGGAACAAAAGTAGAGCCATGGAGGAGAGCTGCTTAGTGACTTGCTCCTCCAGCATGCTCAGCCTATTTCTTATATAACTCAGAGCCACCTGTCCAGGAGCAGCACCATCTACAATGGACTGGACCCTCCATTGTCAATTAGTAATCAAGAAAAAGCTCTAAAGTCCTACCTAATGGTGATTTGATGCGGGTTGGTTCTCAAGTGGGATTTCTCTTCCCAGCTAACTTTAGCTTATATCAAATTTAAAAAATAAAAGTAAAATAAAAAAAACAAGAATAAACAAAAACTCCTGAACGACAATCAATTGCAATTAAACAAGAGTTCAACGGAATTTAATAATTTATTTCATTTGTCTGCCAACTGTATTTTCATTTCCAAATGTTCAAACTATCTTTTTATATTCTTGATTCATCTCATTTTTTCCAGTGCTGGGAAACATAATCCAGACCCTCACAAATGCTATATGAGCACTACTTCTGAGTGCTACAGTCCAGACCTCACCCTATCTGGTCCTTCATCCTGGAACATGTCTTCTAAGTTACGTAAGATGATATTGAATTCACCCTAAAGCCCTAAATTGCCTAGGTCTAGCAATTGTCCTGCATCAGCCTTCAGAGTAGATAAAATTAGAGACCTAAAGTCCAGCCCTATTATATGGCTGTTTTTCCAGTGTTAATTTTTAGTGATACTCAAATGTGATTAGGGAGTGAGTAAGTGTATCTATTAATTTTAAAATATGGGGACATCAGTCGTGTTCTCAAATATCTATGTTCTAAGATGATGTACATTTGGAAATGTTTCTATATGTACATTGCATGTAGCAATGTTTACAACCCTTTCTCTCTCTTTCATAGGTAGATGTCTTTCCATATAAAGGTATATCCATCTATCTATATATCTATATTAATTTTCATGTGAGCATTCATTATACTGCTGTAAATCCTCAAACCCTGTGACTATCTTAGTTTAAATTGTGATAGATTTTTAAACATGAATATTTCAACTTTATTAGTTTCTCAGTATATTTGATATTATATTTATGCTTTTCTATTATTACATTTTATCTTCTATGTTAGACAATCTCATTTAGTGTGTTTGTCTTTGAGGCCCACATTTTATAATATTGCTGTTATTCCTGAAGTCAGAACTTATTATCTGTTAACTATCATTTTTATTTTGTCTAATTACATAATTATTTAATTATTGTTAGTTTGAAGATCAAACATAGGGCATCAGAAATGAGAGGCAAGCAAATTAACATTTAGCCACACCCTTGCCCTAGATTTATAACTTATATTTAATATGATTATTCAGCTTTGCTCAGCCACATTTATTTGGAATCAGTGCCATAAGTCTTTCCCTCACTCTTCAAATTTTCCTGGCTCATTAATGAAACTGTATGATTATATATTTACAGAAAGCTCACATTGAATTTTGTTTTGACCTAATATAGAAATTTTTGGCTTTAATATGGAAAAACACTGTTTATTCTGCTTAGCTAATACGTTTGCAATGTTTTTTTTTCTTTTTAGTTCATTATAAGTTCCTTTGTATTTAGTATAAAATTTTAGTGCATGTTAATTCTGCCTGACATTACTTTGGTTCTCAGATTTGAACACTTAATGTATTCTTTTGATGAATTAGGTCAGTAATAGGTGCTTTCTTTGTTCTGTAGGTTACTTTTTCTATTATTAAGATAAAACTCTTCTTTCATTACTCATTACAATGTTTGATTTTCATTTTTATTGTACTAATACACTAAAATTACCAAGTATCTTTCTATTGTCCATACAAAAAATACATTATTATATATTTAATTTTTTTTTCTCTTTGTATATTTTCCCTGAAAACATTTCCCTGTAATCTAGTCTCCATTAGATATATCAACAATCGATATATCTCTTTATTGATCACCTTTATTTTTCTTCATAAAGGCTTGAAAATTGGTTCATGAATTTCTGAATGCTGAAATTTTACCAGAATCTATCCAGGTAAAGGATATATTGTATTTTTATTTTCATTATTCTATAGAAATTTTTTTAAATAATTACAATAATCACTCCAATCTTCCTACTGAGAAAACATTTCTTCTTTTAATTAAATTTTTTGTTATTATTATATCTTACAATCCTCTATTATTTTTCTTCTTTGAAAAATTTTACTAACAGCATTGGTGCCATTGATTCTATCCTTGAGGGTAATAGAATGTTTTACTCTTTTGTATATAATGTTTTAGGCATTAGTTGACTTAAGGCTACTATTTAGTATTTAAATGTTCCTATCAAGATTTCTTCCAATATTTCTACTGAATTTTTACATTATAAGTATTGACTTAATTACCTCTGTATCCTGTCCTTTCCTCCGTGACAATCCTTAATATAATTTTTATTTGTAAACATGTTTAGTTGAAATAGAATTGTATCACTTTTCCCCTCCTTTTCTTCCCTGCAGCCCCTCCTAGTTACCCTCCCTCAAACCGCTCTCAAGTCCCACCACTCTCAAAGAAATGAACTTTTTAAAACTTCAGTTGTTTACATTACATTATGCATTTGTCTTCATGATTTTTATGTATATATGATTTCAAGTTGAACAACTCTGTATTGGCAACCAATAAGGGAGTTCATCCCTGGCAGACGCTAATTCTTCCCAGCAGTCATTGGTCTTCTATAGTTCTTTGTGTAGAAGTGGGAATCCATAAAATATTCCAGTTCCATGTTACTGTGTTAATCAATATTGCTATTATTTCAGTCTTATGTATGCAATCATTTCTAGGAGAGATGATTTCAGACATGACTTTCTCATATGCTGACTCTTACAATCTTTCCAACTCATCTTCTATGCTTTTCCCTGTGCCATAGCTGCAGAAGTTGTAATGTTGATGTATTGTTGAGGATGGACTCCTCCTGACCCATTGATCTCTGGATTGTGTCCAGTTGTCGTTTTCTTTGATGGCCTCTACTTGTTGTAAAGAGAGCTTTATTTCAGAAGAGGGAAGAACTACATTTATCTGTGGGAAGAATGGTAAGATTTATAATGTAATAAGGAATTGTTCTGGTCTAGTAGAAAAACTAAAGCTTTAGATGGAAAATTTAACTGAGTTCTCAAGCATACAGAAATACACTTTTATAACTCCTACAGATTAGGATTAATATACCATTAGGATTAATATACCATTAGGATTAATATACCATTAGGATTAATATACCATTAGGATTAATATACCATTAGGATTAATATACCATTGCTTAAGAAATACATTTAGAACTGAAGAAAGTAGATTTCATGGAAAAAGAAACAAAATTTTCTACTAGATTAACTAGCAAGAATAATAAGAATTCATGCCAAACAAGGTAAACCTACCTTGTTTTCCTTTTAGTCAGAGAAAATAAAAGAAAGAAAACAATTGATTATAATACTGAGGCAATACAGAAGTTAAGATCCAGTAAATCAAAGAATAAAAATAGTGTTTTATTTTTGCCAACAAGATATTTATTGACTTTTCTCATAAGAGCTATTTATAGGGAAGAAAAAACCCCAACTGGACATTTCTTGTCACCAAATGAAGCTTCCAGTACCAGAAATGGGTCACACCTAATTGAATCATTGGCCAAAGGGGTCCTAAGGGATCTCCAAAACATCTAAGTTGTTGACAAGACTATAGATTGATCTCCAAAAACTCAAGGCAAGTTCTTATTTGCTCAAGACAACACCCACACAACTCACTGAACATGAAGAAGTTGAGCTGGTGCCTATATACAGCCTTCACCATGACATGATAATATCTTTGGTACTGGGTAGTACTCTGCATGGTACTGAAGGAAAAAATATAAATATCAACCCAGCCACAATCTTTAATCTTCAACGGTCTTCTACCTGCAAGATATGCAGTGTGATAGTGGCACTGAGCTTATGGGAATAACCAACCAACAGCTGATTTGAGTTCTCTATGACATGGAACCTATGCCTGACACTGGTTGGGTGACCAAGAACCTGAGACAGGAACCTAGAATAAAACCAAATAATGTACTACTAAAAGAAGATGGCAATAAGTTGACTCCTAATGACATTATGCTATACTCATAGATCACTGCCTTGCTCAGTCATTATAGAGAAGCTTCCTCCCTCAACAGATGGGAACAAATACAAAGACCCATAGGCAGACTATATTTGGGAGTTCTCAGTCCTAAACGGGATGTATTCAACAAATTCCTCTACGCAGGGTTCAGGGAACCCTGTGGAAGAAGAGATAATGGAGGGCAGCAAGAAAGCAAGGCCTTCTAAATCAACTGAATCAATACACATGTGAACTTACAGAGATGGGGCAGCATGCACAGGGCCTGTATGGATTTGCACCAATGAGGTCCTAGAGTTGGGAGGAGAAGTGGACACATGCCCCTATTCCTAACTGAGAAGCTATTTCCAATTGATAACCAACCACTTGTAAATGAAAATTTAGTTTACTCCAAGGGAATTTCACTGGGGAAATAACTACACTTAATGGTATGCCCAGTAGTAGATAGCCAAGAGAAAATGAACTCAATGGCAATTTTGGAGCTTCCTTGCTTCATAATGTCTTGTCAGGGAATATATATATGTATACATATATATATATATGTGTGTGTGTGTGTGTGTGTGTGTGTGTGTCTGTGTGTGTGTCTGTGTATATGTATATGTA